>OY728147.1:1477166680-1478416680 GCA_963277665.1 Viscum album | reverse complement strand
CATAGGATGTTGGATAATGAGCAATGACAGTTCTGGGAATCTCACGAACCGTTAGAAAATGATCCTACAAAATGAAAAACAGATAATAGAGAAGAATAAGCTCACTGGAAGCCACCACTAAATGAACTCCAAATCATCTGGGTTGTATCACGTCAAACATAGATGGTGTTTGTTCACGATGATTCTAGCAACAAGCGTTGATGTCACTGATAATGAGGGGAAGTATGAGAAGAAGGGGATAGGAATGAGGGAAGAGGAATCACAATAGATAAAGACCTCTCACTCTATGTTGGTTATTAGAGGGAGGGAGCAGAAATGATGGGAAGGAACTCTAGTGAAAGGGGAGAATGGAGACCTTGAGAGTGGGGGTCCAACACAAAGGTATCATCAAAATAAATTCCATAAATTTGGGAGAAACTCTTCCAAACCAATAAATATTTTTTCTTATCACTTCACCTTTTCATTCACTTATATATCAAAACAGTACTTTATACCAATATCATAGTTATTTTTCGGTTTGTGAAAAAGTTAACATGTCTCATTATTTTCAATTTGGTCCATCTCTTCATTCATGGCATCAATACATTCCCAAATCTTCCAATATTCTTCAAAATATTTTTTATAAACCTATGTATATTAAGAAGTATGTAAAAATAACTTTAATTTTATTCTGTTTTGACTCATTGTCCTTGATCACTAAGGATATTTTGGACCACCAAATTCTTTCTCATCTTTAGATGAGATGAATGAAGTTCTTCCTCATCACTTAAACTTATTGATCCATCGTCTTAATTTTTAATAGTTTCTTTATTTTTAATTTTATTGGAAACATTATTATGTTTCTTAGTGGATACAACAACATATTTATGTTCTCTAAAATTTGTAATTGACTGTGAAACATTTTATCATAATGATAAGGAAATTTCACATCAGAAGAGACAATAATCTTTCAAGTTTATTTATTATAAAACCTATTTCCTTTTCCATTTAAAGGGCACCAAAGAAATATTACATGAACACCTATTTGAAAAAATATCCAAATATTCTCACATTTTATTTTGAAAATAAAAGTACTACCAAACAACCATATGTTTTTAAAATAAGAGGATTAATTATGTTATATATTATAAAGATTAATATCAGAGTTAATCCTATAGAGATATCAATTCAGAATATAAACTGAAAATCCAATATCTTCCCTCTATAATTATTAATAAGTATCATTTTTGATCAACCTAACTTATTCCATCTCAACTAAACATCTTTTTATTCATTCAGTAATGATGTTCTATTATGGTTTATTCAGTGTACTAATTTCATGAGGAATTACATGTTTTTAAGATAGTATTTAATCTTATTATTTTATATTCTCCACCATTTTCAGTTTATATCTTCCTCATTGAATAACTGATGAGTTCATATATTGTGCATAAATTCTAAAAAAATAATTTTTTAACTTCATTCTTATTAATTTTCAAAACCCATATTTTAATTCCAAATAATCATTTTGGGTATTCTGTATTTGCGAAACCAAATTTTGAAAAATAAATAATAATAATAAAATAAACACACTTGTTTAATTTGTTTTATTATTTTGTGTATTTGTATATTCATATAGTATGATGGAATGTAAAAGGAGGATTAGCCAAAAAATGGGTAATCCTATATAGCCCTCTACCAAACCTAGACAACCCCCTTAGAAAGTCTAAGGGGCCCACCATCCAAGCCCAATATTAGAAAGACCTGCATGGGAAGTAAGGGGATAAAGGAGAATAGGTTGCACACGACTGAAATCGTCACTTATTATGAAGGTCCACATGATGGTGGGAGGATAGTTTCACTATGATGGGGTGGTTTATGGTGACTCAGGTGGCCCTTCAACCACCATTAGGGTGTTTAGGCCATTAAATCCATAGATTTTATTATTAAGAAGAGGCAATCCCCCCATGTTTTCAATGTGGGGTGTGAATTATTTTCCTATGTACTATGCACTTTCAAAATTTCTAATGTTTCACCCTACATTCTTGTCATATTTTTCATACACTCCCTCCAGTTATGATTCTCTACAGAACCACAAAACTACTCTATAATTTCACCATGACATGAGAGGGAAGAGCTCCATCACCACTATAGAATTTAATACAACTAAACTACACCAATTTTGGTAGGCAATAAGTGAGATTAATCCAAATAATAAGTCTATATTGTTATCTAATTCACTATTTCTTGGAGTCTCATGGCTCGAATTTGAAGAAATATTGAGAATAAGAAACTACAGTGTTGGACCTCCACTACACCATGGAGGTATACAATATGATAGTATCTCATATTCGAGTGACAATGGGTGTTGTGTCACGGTGATAATCTTACACTATAGCCATGCAGAAGAAAACCCACACAAATATATCTACACTGTGGAGGGTATATTTATTCATGGTGGATTTTAAAATTAAAGAAACAATCTTTAGAGGGGAAAAATAATATTGGATGACATGACTGTGGCTATAATAGCTACACAATTGTCATTCACATACATTAAATGGTTGTTCCATTATGAGTTTTTCCAGCCTATAGATATTAAGTTCCTTCAACATGATATCTTCAAGATTCCCACATATTAGAAGTTACCATAGAAAAAATTTAATGAAAGACCACGTGAGAGCATTGAAAAACAAGGAATAATTTTAAGCACTGGAAACAATTGAGGAGAATATTATTCCAAGTAATCAAATATAGAAACATTACAAGTTTACAATCATTCTAGAAGTGAGTAAAAAATAGATAAGAAAAGAGATGGAAAAGGAAAATAATATTTTAATAAGATAATTCTAGTGGGGGTAAGGACGAATTAAAAATTTTAAATTAAAAGAAATGATATATGTATCTTTAGTAGAATAAAATATAAGGGAAGGTTGTTGTGCATGGGGGGAGACTTTTATAGATCTCAACAACTAGATGAAATGAAAAGGCTGACTGGATATTTCTAGAAACTCTTGTCTCTTTTGTAGGTTCTTCTTTTATTTTCTTTATCCCATCATTACTGACATGAAGGGGTAATTTTCTTCTACCAAATAATTTGAAGTAGTCTAATTTTTATTATATTAGAATGTGTGTGTGTGGTTCCTTTTTAATATGATTTCTATATTTCAAATAATTATATTCTCAATATTATCCTCTTTTGTATGAATAACCAGTGTAGTGAAAGGAGGGTAAGATGATTTATGCCATAATAGCTAGTTATGCCTCTCATGGAACAATAAATGCATGATATAGGTACAATTATGTTTAAACATGGATTTTAACACCCACCTATGAATTAAATTGAATATATGAGAGTGGAAAGGGGAATTCATAAAGTTAAGAGTAAGTACACTGATATGAGACTTTCTTAGGTTTAATTATAATAGCATTTAAACTGAATCACATCACCTTTTAGCTAAGTGCTTAAACCTAGATTTGTATTTGATTTCTCTATTCATCATAATCTAAGAAACCAAAGCAATAAATATATTATTCTATTGTTTTCTTTAAATTTTTCCTAAATATTTAAATGTGTTTCTATACCATTATTAGTGGATCACCTAAATATTTCACTCCACTACATTTAAAATTAATATTTGATTGTTGATTTTAATAAGTTTTGTTCCTTATTATCACTAAGAAAACTATATATGTTCTCAGGTGATGTCAATAACCACATTCCATTTTAGTATTTCTTCTGAATCTCTTAAACATTTTGAGAGCCACTAACTTGTGTTTCAAAAACAAAATAAATGTAATATGATTAAAATAATAAATAAAGAAAATATAATTATTATGTCTATTTCTTTATTTATTTCTCATTATGCATCAAATATAAAAATTTACAATATTAAAGAAGTTCCCTTTGGTTTGTTTTCCACTTTTTACAACATTCAAGTCATCAAGCCTTTAATTTTCCAATGATATCAAATCCAACACCTTTGATTTTGAGTCACTCGTAATTTTTTAAATTCATTGTTCCTTATTCTTAATCTTTTAAATTCATCAACAGTTTCAAATCTCTTATCATATATGAATAAAACCAGATATCTAATTTCCATGGTCATTCTCCTTTTTAATATTTTAGATAAGTTTGATCAATAATGGAAATTTCCATGACTTTATCTTTCTCCAAAATTTACTTATGATATTTATCGTATAATTTTTTTTAATTTAGTAAAATGAAAATACATCCTTTAGCAAAATATCAATGTAGACCATATATTTTTCAAATAGTTCTCAAAGGTTGAAATCTATTTTATGTTTTCAAACTACATTTTTTAGGTACAATTTTTAGTGGGTTGACTCCCCCTAAAACTCTACATCTAGTTTCTATTAGATTCATTGTATTGTTGATTTTTTAACCAGCACATTTTAATTAGGTTCAAAAAGACTTCCCAATACTAGTAGTATCCATAAAAAGTATATTATCCTCTATAACATACATATTGTCTATATTTTTTATCCTTCTTTCCTTCATCTTTCTTACCATACACCTTGACTCCTTTTTGTGCACTATAGTTTTGGTAGTTTTTTTCCTCAATTTGATTTAATTTGATTTTATTCAAAGAGATTAAATTTTTTCTTCTTCGCCTCTATATTTTCTTGAAGATTTATTTTTCGGTTATTTTCTTCATCAATTTACTTCTTTAGATCATCAATCTCATATAAGAACATGTATTTTAATTTAATAAATGATTCATGATTATTCGTTAAAGGATATTATTTCTTAAAATTCTTTTTTTCTGTTTCAAGTAAAACAATATTTTTAAAACATTGTTTTGACTCTATCATAGGAATAAAATTCATATGGATCTCTTATTCGTATTATTTTCTATAGCTACTACCTTTAACACTATTAAAAATCACATTATTCACTTTTGCATTAATAAATTTTTCAGTAGTATCATTTCTGAAGTTTTTAAAATCTTATTCACTTTCATGATCTTCTTCACACATAGAAAAAAAATTATTTAGATAAATTCCTACCATTTCCCCTTGTATTGGACTTTGAATTTCCTTCCTTCTTTTTCATATATCTTCTCGACTTTCTATCCTCTTAATAACTATTTTCACATTCATTTAATATTGTAGAATTTAGAGTAAAATTTCCAATATATTATCATCCAAATAACTTCAGTGGTACCTTTAACCTTTTACATTCTCTAAACTCTTTTCATGATTTCATAAAGCAATGTCAAAAAAAGGAAAATTTTTTATAACCTCATATTTAATTTCATAGTCACTAAATTCTTTGTTATCCAAATTTCTTTTGTATTTTATTTTCTTATGTTCCTTGGAAGAGATTTCCCAATAATATTTCTTTATCATTATGATATCCTTTTATATTATCATTTTATATGTGATGATAATTCTATATAAAACATCCAGTGAAAGATTTTTAGGATATATATATTTTAAGTATGATACTTTGGAATAAAATATATCATAAAGAATATATAATATATATTCAACCATATATTAATCTCATAATATACCACTAAAACAAATACTTGGGTTTAAAAAGACATTAAATATTTTAAATAAGTCACTAATAAATTCATCATCAATCATATTTTGATCTTCTTACGTTAATCACAAGATTAATATCTTAGGTTTCTTTAATTTCGTGTTTCCAACATAAATTTTCTTTAAATTTTCCATGATTACATTAGTAAGTCCACCTTCTTTAAATCTTATAAACTCACTTTAAAAATGTTCAGAATGTATAAAAAAATTCTGATCCATATTTCTCTAAATTCTACTTGTCAGTAATAGTAAAGTTATCACCCTTATAATAAACAAAAAAACCATCTATAGTAGCATCAATAACTTCATTAAACTAGACATAAGATAAGGTCACATTTTATCCTTTCATATATGATAGTTCTTCCTATAAAAATAAATTATACACTTGCTATTAAAAGAGTTATGAATATCCATGTAAAACATCCTTTTCATATAACATCAGCAAAGATTCAATAAATGAAACATTCATTTTGATAGCAATTGAATTAAAAAATCAGGATCTATATGATCACTGAGAGGAGGAGGGGTTAAATTAGTGATAATTTTTTTATGTTTTCTTATATAATAAACAAACATGACTTTAGAATAGTGATATTCAACTCTACCTGAAAACATCAACCAATAATAATAATAGGAACACATGTTTTTATAAGTTTCACTACTCAATAAGAGTAACTAGTCCTTATCAGGGTTTGGAAGTAATCTAAGACCACACAACCACAATAAAACAATAATTTTGGTGGTTATAACAAGCATGTATTATTCATTCACTTGTGTATCCCTGTAGTTAACTGATAGTGCATCTGATCCCTATATAGATCCATGATATTACAATATTCTCTAATTATTGTTAGAAACATCACCAATGGGCTTTGATACACTTTCACTATATTTCATTAATTTTTTTTACACTTTCACTTCTTGAAATTACGTCTTATTCCAATTAAATTTATTGGACCGCAATGATAAATATCCATCTTTAATTCAATAAAAGTTCATCTAAAATGTTTTTCTAAATTATTAAATTCTGTTAATCCACCCAGCATACTCTATCTGGTGCCTTATACTAATAGATTTTAACCTGAAACCTTGTTTGTATGATAAACTTAGCATACCATTCATTTGATTCTTCTTTAACCTATTTGATTGATCACCATTTTACACCATTCATCTGATACAAACCGATAGGAGGCTTTGTTTTTTATCTTTCCAAATGATGCCTCCTCACCTTGTAATGTTTATCATCCTTTCAATTTGGTACCTCTTCTTTGAACAACAACAAATTCAACTAATACTCCACTGTGCACTAATCCCCTTTTCATATGGATAAATCCTATAAGTTTTTAGAGGGAGGAACAAGCATCAAATTCAAACACCTGCTCAATTATTTGAATTTCCCACTCAAAATATTTCTTCCTTTGACCAAAATCATTATTTTTAAAAATTAAGATCGTTCAAAAAAACTCAGTGTCAATATTCATCTTCAAAAATTCTTTAAGACCTGATATGAATCACAACATATTCCATGTTATTTGGGATTTTGATCAATCATCTCATCATTATCACATTTAACACCTTTATGAATTTTCTATAATTCCCTTTGAATATTCCACCCAGTATAGCTTTATATCATTCTTTTAACTAGTTAATCGTGATACGGTATTCCTTCATAACTTTAAAGGATCATCATGTAAGTCTTTCACAGAAATATTCCTTCATTGAGTGACTTTTACTAGAAATATTTTACCAATTAACATTAATAAATAAATTTATTCTAATTATTTCAAAAGGTTAATTTTGATTTACCATTCTGTAATATATTTACTTCACATCTTAAGAATTTGTCATGTTCCCCTGATAGAATTAGTACACAAGAAAACATTCATCTTCCTGATGATAATTATTCTTAAACATCCATCCAATGACTCTGTAAATAATCATTCATAGGACTTGAAAATGTTCCTCTTCCAAATGACCATAAAACTTTGGTTCATGTGGTGCAATCAAACCAATGATATTGTATGATTTTGTATGATTTCATTCTTATAATGAAATTCCATGATGAATTCTATTTGATAATTCAAAAACATCCTATTAAAAGTAATCATCATAAATAATTTTTAAATAATTCTTAGTACCGCCACCAAAATTATATATTCATAATCTTCAAACTTTAAACAATGAATTTTTATTACTTTAAAACATGAAATTATCCCAGTCGTACCTTTGATAGGTAACATCAATCTGGTAAAATAATGCCTCAATATACCCTTTTAAAATTAATATTGGATCATGATAACATTCAGTAATCATGATGTTGGTATATTAAGAATATATAATCATCACTGGAATTAGTTCATCAAAACGTATATATGATGGTACTTGTAAGAATACTTTCATAAACATTCGGTGAAAAAATCTAGTCCATCACAATAGATAGTGAAACTTTATCTTCTAGACTTGGTCCATTTGACTTAACCCGTTATACTCTATCTTATTACCTTTAAATTAATTTTCAACAATTTAAAGTAATTTATGTTTGAAAACAAAATAAGACACTTTGAGAAACCCTTATTCTTTCAGCATCATCTCCAAACATCTCCAAACATCTTATTCCCAGTAACCATCATACATTACAACAACATATTTCAAATCATATTAATGATCCCCCTCACCAAAATACATCGGGGATTAGAGATGTATGCTGAATGAAGAGTAGGTTTTTAATCTTATGAAACCACTAAAACTATAGTCCAATTTCTCCAGGACTAATAACCCCTTCCATTAGAATGAGAAAAATATAACTAAAACCTTCTCATGTCACACAATAATGGATATCACTACCACCTCAACCAGTACTTCCAATCCACCAATTAAAACTATATTTTTGGTCTTCCAGTATACCACTTACCAAAACTCTTCATCATTATAATATATATAATAACCAATACTCCCGACCAATCATCTTATCTTACGTGGTGGTGGTGATGACAAGATAAAAGCGGTGACCTAGAGTCACATCTATGAAGACTTCCATCCTAGAAGGAGATATCTCAACTAAAATTAAAAATAACCAACATTGGAAGCCATCAGAAAGAAGATTCTATTGAAGAAGAGGGGGAGGGAAAGACAATACTAAAGAATTTTACATGCCTCCTACCTCAAAATCACCACTATAGAGGAAACCTAGAATAAGGGAAAGAGGAGGAAAAACTACTAATGAGACTTTAAATATATAAGATCCCTTTATAATAACTTAATATCATAATAATGTATAAATTGGTACTTTGCAACCACTTACCCATTCCATTTTCTCTCTCACACCCCAACAGAAAATGTACTAGTGATCTCAATCCCTTTAACTGTATTGCATCATGTTTCATATCCCAAACATTAAAAATATAATAATCACACCATCTTCATAAAATATCTTCCATTATATTATATATCATTAATACAAGTAGAATTTATATTATAGTATAGTATCATGATCATAAAAGACATTAACCCTGTACCCTCCTCCAAGTATGCATGACCCCATAACATATAACATCATCTCAATCACAAAAACAAGTAACCTTGTAAATCACATATCATAACTAAAAGAAATTATCTCCCATATTCCAATACCTAATATGATATATCATAACCATTACTACAACAGGAAGAGAGATTGATGGAGTTCTCATCTTTCCATTCCCTCTCCAACCTTGATGTTTGGGGAAAACAACCAAAACCCAAAATATTTAGTTGTAGATAAGTTTATATAACATAGGTGGTGTGTATAAGAAATCATAAAGAAAATATGATATATATATATATCCACAAACACACAATACCAACCTAAGGGTTTCATACCAAGACTTTACAATCACACCCATGACAACCACCATACTATTGTTACAACACATTAACTATTTATCCTAATTACTAAACCCCAAAGTGGACCCATATCAAAAAAAATATCAACAATAAGCATCTATATTTTTATATTTAATTACACCATTTAACTATGTTTAGATTTTCCATTTTATCATCTATATTACATTAATTATTTCATTTAGTTATATATTTATTTTTGTAATTACCCATCATCATATTCATCATTAGCATATTATTAACAACTAACAACTTATTCAAGTCCAACCCACACCCATTACCATGTTAAACAATATCTTTTTTATCCACTTAATCTCAATTTTGATTCATATATTTAATAAAATATAAAAAATGTTATTATTATTCTATAATGATGATATTATAATCAATTTATAATAATACTCAACCCTTGATAATTGAATATATATTTGTTGGGGTTGGTTTAAGCACCTATATGAATGATGCTATAAATTTATATCATGAATGAATAAGAAAATTTGATTACTTGTAACATTGAATATTAATAATTTAAAAAAATTAGTTCTTCAGATTGATATATTAATATTTTACTCATTAATAAGATACCACCTTCCGTTCGTTAAAAAACATAGATACAAGATTATTACCGATTTTATCTTCATAAATCACAAATAAAACTCTCATGGAATGAAATTAATACTTTATAAATAATAATTTAAAATGTATTATAGTATCTCAAATAAACTTAGAATGAGCAAATTTTTATCAAAAACAAGAATCGATATCACCTTTACAAAACTCAATGGAAATGAACAAAATTATTAACATATGATGATGAAAATAAACTATAACTAATTATAATATCTATGGATAATGGTTATAAATGAATTTTACAGATGTTAATTGATATAAAAATGGATCTTAAATAATTTATTTGTATGGTTATATTTATTTTACTTGATCTTAAGGCACATCTGTGGAACTAATGTAAATATGAAGGATTTATGTCTCAAAATTTCTTTCCTTGAGACATGTTTCATATTATGCACCTATTTTATTTAAAATAGTGTATGTGCTACCAATTAAAAATAGTATACCATGATTATATTTTCATTCATAGAATTTGATGTTCCATTTCTTGTTCACTCTTTTAAGGTCATTTGATTAAGATATTACCAAAGTCATAAGGATTACTTTCAAATTAATTTCTATTTATTGAGTTCTGATGGTTCTTATTGAACTTTATTCTTATAAGTGGGGATAAATGAAACTTATTATTGAATTATATTGAAATTATTATTATATTTCTTATTATATAAATTTCTTTCTCATGAACTCCCTTTCATATTATTTTTACATCAATTATTCTACTTTTATGGATTTCTTTATTTATAAAAATACAAAATTATTAAGAAACATTATCACCCCCTATAATGACAATTTATCATCAATATCTATATTATTTATTTAAAAAACTAATTATTTTATTATTTTGAAATACTTAAATGTATTATCTCAAGTGAACATATTATTTCACTTTGCATATTTTGAAAAGTACATTTTAGTATCCTTTTTATGATATAGGTTTCTATAACGGTATTTTAAAATATTAAAAAGAATTTTACTTTGATGACCACATATTTTATTCTCCGATCAACATATGTTGACAGAAAAATTATTTTTTTCTATGTTAATATTCTTGGTACTTTCATCGAAATAATATTTTTGTAATGTCTCAACCCATTTCAATCCAGACAGTAGTCAAACCAACTCACCATGTGACCTCAATCGTTCATCCCCTTATATTAGAGGATAACAATAAAATGTGAGGATCTATTGAGAAGTGATGGGAGAAAACACCCAATTTATAAGAGTAAAAAATAGTGGAAATAATAAAATGTAATAACAATCCGGTAACAACACATCACATATAAATTTTCAAAAAATGTTTCTGTTCCAACATGAAAATAAAATAAACATGTCAAGTCTTAATAGTCTCATGTGACGAAAGGAACAGAAAAGGACATAAACTGAAAATACCAAAAATAAGTACTAGCAGATAGCTTGGTCCCCTCATCCAACATCAATTCCATAAATTAAAATTCATCCATATATCATTGAACATTTTCCCTTATCTTAAGAAGCAACCATAAAGTATACCCAGATACCAATGGTGGGCTGAGAATGGTGTTAGTACAACTAAAAAAGGAACCACAAATAGTGTCTTAAGTAAGAACCAGTCCAATAAAGAGTGTATGAAATTGTATTATTGAATTATATACATATAAATAAATATATAAATCATTTAATAATATATAGTTATTAATTAAAATTTTGTCCCTCATGTTCTAAAGTGACACCCACTTTAACCAAACCTACTTCTGCCAAAGTTAGTTGTTTAATCCATAAATCATAGTGGGATGCATAATTTAAGTAAAAGAAATGGTTTTCATTAATTATTAGATTATTTTTACCTAGAAGAATAATTACAAGGTTCCAATTACATGTTTATGTACTATTAGTTCCTATAGTGTTAGTATAGAACATAATCCTTGTATAAATATCATTGGTACCTATATCATCATTCTGAAACCTAAACCCTATATAAATATTGGTGGTGCCTTTATCATCATCTTTTCACTTAAACTATGTATATATATATATCATGCCAGAAGTATTATTATAACACCTAAACCATGTATATATGTACTGTATTTTCCTAGAACATCAATCTAACACAAAAATCATAGATGCAGATTTCCATTACAATATCATGAATCATATAGAATGCTTTCAGTTCCTAGAGTGTTGGACTAAAGCATAAACCATTTAAAATACTATTACTGTCTAGACTGTCAGTCTTTTAGCTAAATTCTGGATACAGAACATTAGTCCAACATATTAAACTGATATATCATTTACCAAGGTTCAATATATTTGACCTTTTAACACATTAAGAAAAACAATTCTATTTCAACATCCATTATTATAATGGCTCGGACCCTCTGGGTCCATTGATTTTCCAAATTCAGGTTTTTGGGGTGTCTTGAGAACCATCGGTGACTCATTATGGTGTTTTCTAAATTTCAGGATCGAATGAACAGTGGCATCGATGAGTGTCGATGGCACCAACAAGCGTCGGTGGCACTGATGGGAATTATTTTCATTGATGGGAATCCATGGCACCGATGAGTGTTGGTGGCACGGATGGGCGTCGGTGGCACTGATCGTCATCGGTAGCCCCGATGCCCGTCAGTGGCGCTGATGGGTGTCGGTGGCACTGATGGGCGTCAGTGGCACCGATGGGCGTCGGTGGCACTGAGGGGAATCAGTGGCACTAATGGGTTTTCCATAGCACCAATCAACATTGGTTCCACAGTGAAGCTTCCAAGGTGACGGTGCCAGGGTGATGGTGTCAGGGAGATGGTGCAAGGGTGATGGTGCCAGGGAGATGGTGTCAGGGTGACGGTGCTAGGGCGATGGTGACTCACCTAATAGTGATTCCTTCCTTCTTTTTCTAGGACCATCCATTTTCCCCGGTAATCTATTTTTGACGTAAATGGGTTTTAATTCCCCTTTCAAATCCTTTTAAATCCAGTAGAAGATTTTTTAAACCCCTAATAGTTACGTGAACCTTGAGTTACCCAAACGTGTGGCATTTTCCTCAGTGTCACACCCTTGTCATTTTTTATAGTTTCGACTATATTAGGAGTTTTTCTCTATTTAACGGAAATCTATTAAATCACAGCCGTTATCTCCACCATCTCCACGGGGAATTATTAAATATCAATTTTATCCCGATGTGTGTAACCTCCCAACCATGTGGTTGAGCCACGATATTACTTTTAAGTACCTTGAAATCATCTCTCTAATTTTAGGATCTGACCTTTTCTTAAGTAGAGATCCTCTCTTCAAAATTCATTTCTATTCTATAATGTTCACCCTTGAGACTTTCTCCATAGATGAGTCGTGCACCTATGCTAGATCCATTCCCGCTCATCCTTGAAGCCCTCGATTTATCCTTTCTTGAAAGTTGTGCACCCCCAGTTCTTGGCGCTTGGAGAGAACTCTGATGATCGATCATTCAGTTATACTTCTCCTTTGACTCTCTTTATTGTGTATCATTCAGGGCGGGGAGGATAATGCTTCCCTCCAGATGTTGAAAAAAATAAACCATAACTAAGATAATAAAGGGACTATAAAGAATAAAGGGGTGTGTTTGATGGTGATTTTTATGTATTTCTTTAATATTCATTTTTATATTGTGAATTGTATGGGATTATTCCCTCTAAAAATAGTGGTTGGTGGTGGTCCTTTATTACTCACTAATGAACCTATGTTTTTCTGTATAATCTTGTGACTGAATGGTTGTAACACAGAAACTGGTTAATCACGTAAATCTAGTTGATTAAATGTATTCCCAATGAATAAGAATCCAAGTATGATCTCCACATTTTATCAAATGGAAGGAAGAAACTTGATAAATGGTGTGGCTAAATCTGAAAACTCCCTTGCTCTGTTCGGCTAATAAGCACATGTTTGTTATTCTTGATTATTGTGGCGTGATGTGGATGGGGATAGAATATCCTGTTGTTCATTTTGTTGGTTTGTGGATATGAGGCCCCATGGGGCCATACATTGTGGCTTATTTTGGTTTCAGTACTTCAAGGGATATCACATATCCCTTTTGATGTTGTGACTTTACAAGAGAAACGAGTGTGAATGCTTAAATTGCTGCTTGGTTGTTTTCCTTCAGTTGTTGATGTGGTTTGTGGCAATGCTCATTAGTTTCCTAGTATTGGAGAATTATTTTAATTGAAATTACTTGAAAATGATAAAATGAATGGGTATAGTGGGGGATTGTTTTCCAGAAAAGGGTTGTGATTAGGTTGTGGTTGTTCTTTATTTTTTCATGTAGTAATAGTAATGAGAGTGTTTGTGTATGGGCTGGTTTCAGAACCCTTAGTTTGGGATGAGTTCATGTTCAACAATTTATGTATAAAATTATTTTTCTATGTTTCTTATTCTCACCCCACCCTTTTTTATCACTTCATGTCGGACACCCCCATTTCATTGGGGAGGGTGTTTTTCCAACATTCCTATGGGTGGCTAGTTATTAGGTCCTTTCGGCTCCCTCTCCCAGGTAGCCCAAGACCCTTCGGGTAGGCTGTTATGGCCTAAGGTTCATTATGGCCCAAGACTCTTTAGGCAGAGTGTGTTGTGGTGGTTGGCCTAGGAGTGTGTGGGAAGGATTGTTTCCCAAGTGTCTTCGGTATGAGGCCTAGGTGTCTTCAGGCGTGGCAGAGATTGTTCTGAGCCAGGTGTCTTCGGGTGTGCCAGTGGTTGTTGTGGCCCAGGTCTCTATATATGGGTATGTGTGTGGTTATGGTGGCATTGGGGTCTTCGAGTGGGATACATGGTTGTGATAGCCCATAAGGTTTTTGTTGGGGTGGAAGTGGGACTACAATGAAACTTTTTGGGTAGTTTTGACACATAGTATGTCCTAAATAACTAGTGGGAAAGTGGTACGAGGTACCCAAATGTCGATGTTCTATTACTATTACTTTACATAACATGCGTTATATGGGGAGTGTTCCTTGTTGAGGCTGGTTGGATAGTTTCTTTGATAGGTGCTTTGTTTATCTCTACTTCTCACGGGGCATTATAATTCCTCTCCACTTATGCACGTGTGCTTTTGGTTTTCCCTAATGAGTATACCTATATACTCACCCTACATATATAAAACAACTTTTTGGTTTTCTGGATGACTTTGAGGACCGTGTCAGAACTTACTAGAAAATGATTTGGGATTTTTCGTTGTTGATTTTCCTTCTTTTGTAATTATTTCATCATATTTTTCATATACCATGTATCAGTTTATTTTGAACTTGCATATGAGAATGGACTTGTGGCATTACTTTTGATTTTATTTTTTTTTTGACTTGTGTGAGATTTTCCATATTATCTTCTGATCTTATTAAATAAAAAGGGAAATGAATTCCATTTTTACGTGAGATTCTATACCCTTGGTGTTATTCTCTACTCTAGGGCCTATTGAAGGCGGGACTCAGGGGGGCATTATCTCTCCTTCAACATGAAGAAGGAAGGTTCTGGCCGTTTTTTGTACCTTTCCTCATCTTGGTGAGGGTGGGTCATGACAGAATGGTATCCAAGGTGATGGTTGAGATATTGGATAGAGTTTGGGGTTAGGCATAGTGAGAATTTAATTGGATGGTAGGGAAACAGTTTCATGCAATCTTTGTGCATGAAATAGGCTAGGGAAGACTGGATATGACAGAAGATGTTAGGGCCCCCCATGATCTGATGTAAGGACTTCGGTCCAACTGAAACACAATGTTAGGATACATTGATTTCTGGGTAGAGGCCCTAGGAAAGGTACATGAATCATAATTACTTGTGTTATTGTGTGTTTTGGGTGTTCTAGGGAATTTAAAATGAATAATAAGTTTAAGAAAATTTTAAAAGAGATCTTCAACACCACTTGGGCTTAGGAATTATTTATTTACCTTACAGCTATGGCACCTAGATGATGTCCATGAGTAGTGAAGGTGATTGAGGCCCAGGAGGCAGTTTTGGCTAAAGAGAGGTGGACTAATCGAGAGGGGGAAGATGACCAGTGGAAGAATATGATCTATGTCATTCATCAGTAGACCCTCAAGAAGTAAGAGGCAATTGTTTGAGGCATTGAGATAGAAAGATGGCATGTGGAGTACGTGATATCTTTCTTCTTGATCTGAGATCTGACTATGTATTGGGTTCCTCTGGTCATGATCCAGATGTGGGAAGCAGCTTGACAGTGGTGGACACTCTATCCTAGGGAGAAGAATGAAGCTAAGGTTTTGTGGAATGACTTTGAGAGGGTGTTCCTGGTAAAATTTCATTCCTCTATAATAAAGTATGAGAAGAGGAAAACGTTACTCTACCTTTAGTAGGTGAGTATATCAGTAATGGATTTGAAGACCAAGTTCAAGGATCTCCTTTATTTCACTATATACCACTTCTTGGATGAGGAATCACAGGCGAGGGGTGTAGAGGAGGCACTCCGACCTTCCCTCTAGTATGCTATTATTCCCTTCACTCTGCCAACATAATTAGAGTTCTAGAAGAAGGCTAAATTGGTGGAGAGGATGCACACACTAGAAGGTGTGCCACAAGAGGGGATCCAATTGATCTCGACAAAGGTTATGATCATTAGCAGCAGTCCTCCAGCCTTAGGGCCTTCTAAGTTTCGGCCAACTGGAAGCAGACCTCAGCAGTTCCAGTTTTAATATCCCGGTCCTCACCCTTTCTCCATGAGCCTAGGAATGAGGTGTTTTATTATTAGTAGATGTGGGAATATTTTGAATTGGTGATTATACTAAGTGAAGTATAGTGCAGGTGGACAGGTTCAGTGCCCACCTCAATAGCAGCACTTTCTAGCAAGACCCTTTCAGTAGTAGTAGTAGGGACAACGAGCTCTCTCTCCTCCAAGAGAATATGTTGCTGGAGGAATCCAACCCTAGGAATATCCTCAGAATAATTGAACATAGAGTGGATAGGGAGGTGGATGAAATCTTAGGGGGAGAGGAGCTGGGTGTGGATCGTTACATACCATGGAGGTAGCAGTTCTGGTAGGGCCGAAGGTCGTTCTATGTACGACCAGCTTGTTTAGTACTCTTGCATGAGCCTTCTTTGATTCAAGAGCTTCTCACTCCTTCATTACACCTATTCTAGACCATTTTATGGGTCTAGATGTAGATAGAATTTCCATTCCCCTGGTATTGAGTATTCTAAACAAAGGTTAGACCAGCTTATCTTACATTTGTCAAGGATGCAGACTGATGTTGGGGCCACATCGTTCCATTGGGGACCCTATTTTGCTAAAAATGAAGCTATATGATGTCATTTAAGGAATATAATTGTTGTTCTATGTGATTTCTATTATCGAATGATTCCAGGTAAGGGTTTTGTTCTCAGATATGGGTAGCCAACATGTAGCTTTTGTCAGCAAGCAGGGTTTCATGGAGGGCATCTGACATGTGGAGCCTCTTATTTCCATGCTAGCTGAGTTGTCAGTGGATCTAGTAGACTAGAGATGGTGGAAGTCTCAGGGATCGTTAGTGAGTTCCTGGAAATCTTCCATGAAGAGGTTGGGACCCAATCTCCTTGATGTTATGTTGAGTTCGGGATAGACTTATAACCAGATCCCCATCCAATTTCGATGGCTCCCTGTCAGATGGTACCTTTTGAGTTGTAGGAGTTGCAGATCCAGGTTTATGACCTAATGAAGAAGGGTTTTATCCGACCAAGAGCATCGCCATGGGGTGGTCCAGTCCTGTTTTCCTAGAAAGAAGATGGTGGTCTCAGGTTGGGTGTAGACTACTGAAGACTGAATCAGGTGACGATCAAGAATGGTTACACCCTCCTGGGGATCGAAAAAAAATTTGACAAGTTGAAATGAGTAGGTTGGTTCTCCATGATCGACCTAAGTTCGAGATATCCCCAATTGAGGGTGAAAGAGGGTGAAATCTTGAAGATTTCTTTCATGTGCAGATATGGTCACTTTGAGTTCATGTCTATGTCGTTCGACATTAAAAATTCACCAGCAGTGTTCATGGTGATCATTAACTCTATTTTCCCTGAATATCTGGACTAGTTCATAGTTGTGTTCCTCGGCGACATCCTGATCTACTCAAGATCATAGGAGGATCATGCCATGTATATGAGGATAGTTTTGGATGTCCTATGACACCACCAACTCTATGAAATGTTTTCCAAGTGCAGGTTCTAGACACGAGATTTTCACTTCCTTGGGCATGTGGTGTCCCAGTAGGGAATATGAGTGGATCTGACAATGTTTGTAGCGGTGTTTTCTTTTGAAGAACCCAAGAACATGATGGAGGTTCATAGTTTCTTGGGTATGGTAGGCTATTATCATAGGTTCATACCTGACATCTCTCTATTTGTATCTAATTTGACAACTTTGACCAGAAAGTACCAGGCCTAGGTGTAGATTGAGAAGTTCCCAGAAGCTTTCAGCTATCTGAAGGGAAGGTTTCTCATTGATCCAATGCTCATAATTCCAAAGGGAGGTCTGTCGTTTTGAGGTGTTCTATGATGATTCCAGTCTAGGAATGGGGTATTCACTGATGCATTAGAAGGGAGTGATATCTAATAGGTCTAGAAGGTTACGTCCTCATGAACCTAACTATGCCACCCCAGACCAAAATCTTACAGTAGTAGTGTTCATGTTGAATTTTTGGTGGCATTACCTCATCGGGGAACGCTTCATGGTCTTCACAGATCACAAAATATTGTGGTATTCCTTCTCCCAGTGAGACATGAACTTGTAGTAGTAGAGGTGGATGAAGATTCTTCATGACTATGACTTTGAGATCTTCCATACTTCTGGAAAGGGAAACATGGTGGTTCATTCCTTGAGTAGGAATTCCCTGAAGGATTTTGTTTGGGAGTCAGCAGATTCTTAGAGAGTGATGGAGGAGTTGGTGGCCTTGTACCTGGATGAAAAAGTGGAGGATGGTAGAGGCTATCTATTCTAGATAATGGTGTAGTATTCCCCGGTATAGGAGGTGGAGGAGTCTTTGTGGGGGGACTTAGAGGTTGAAGTGATGTGTGATCACGTAAGTCAGGGAAATACTTCAGAATGATGGTCAGAAGATGGATAGAATCAAAATATTTCATTAAAAAGTTTTTTGTACTAGAGACGTTGTGCGAGATATTTCTATGTGAGTTCCATATCATAACCTTGGAGGTAAACCTAAAAGTTTCCACGATGTATTGGGGCTTGATGGGTCAAGATTGGTGTCCCGGGGTGAAACGGGCAGTGGCAGAGTTTGTAGAAAAAGTGCCTCATGTGCCAGCAAGTGAAGGATGATCACCATGTTCTGGGTAGTTTGTTGCAGCCTTTAGATGTCTTATAGTGGAATTGGGAATAAATCTCAATATATATATTTATGATACTACCCAGGTTTAAGGAATTTTCAATGATAATTTAGTGTTGGTTTACCGGATGATGAAATCATCTCACTTCCTGGCAATCAAGGAGTCGAGTGTAGTGGATGACTTAGCACAGAGGTATGTGGATGGGGTGGTGTGGTTTCATGGAGTTCAGAAATCCATAGTTTCACATCAGGATACACACATTAATTAATGAGTCTCTAGGGGATTACGGTGTTATTTTGGCACCTTACTATGCCTTAGCACTACTTTCCACCCTCAGACAAATGGGAAGACAAAGAGGACCATCCAGATGTTGGTATATATGTTGTGAGAAAGTGCTTTGGACTTCAGGGGATTGTGGGTATGAAACATACCTCTGGTAGATTTTTCCAACAACAATAGTTATCATTATTTCATTGGTATGGCTCCATTTGATGCCTTTTATAGAAGGTTGTGTCGTTCTCCTGTGTGCTGGACTGAAGTTGGGGAAGCTGTTGTTCTTGGACCAGATGTAGTGCAGATCATGATAGAGAAGGATCCTCTTGTGCACGAGGGGATGATGGTAGATCATGGTAGGAAGAAGTCGTATGTCGATTATAGGATGTTACCCTTGGAGTTTGAGGCTGGGGACCCCATGTTTTTAATGGTTTCCCTCAGCATGGGAAGCGGAGGTTCGGTAGAGGGAGTAAGCTCTCTCCTAGGTTTGTCAGTCCGTTTGAGGTGTTGTTGTAGGTCAGAAAAGTGTCTTATCAGCTGGAGCTACCACCGCCACTACAGAGGGTCCACAATGTCTTCCATGTGTCTCAGCTCCATCGGTTTCTATATGATGACTCGCACATCGGTGACTGGGGAGAGTAGGATATCAAGGATGATGCAAAATTTGTGGAGAGACCAGTGGGGATTAAGGATTGTGAGGAGAAGATGCTTCATGGATGTACCATTACCTTAGTGTTTGAATTGTGGAGTCATGGTGGCATTGAGGAGAGTACATGGGAATGGGATACATAGATTAGTGCCTAATACCCAGAGCTCTTTTGAGTATTGATCCAGTTCTTTCCTTGTTCTATGTTGGGATGTAAGGATTGACATTATTTTTTATGGTATGGTTTATCTTCTTTATTCCATGAATGTGCATGAAAATCCCTTACTTTGGGGTGGGGAGGACATGATCCCTAATCATTATTCATTAAGGTGGATGTGATTAAACCCATGCGGGTGAGTCGGTGCTGCCCTAAGAAGATATTATCTTGACATGGAGGAAGGTACTCCGTAACCTATATATCTTGATGGTGTTATCATTATATGTTTGGGTGGTTACCTATGGGAGAAGGGTGGTAGGGAGGTTTGATGTGTAGAATGTCCTAAATAACTAGTGGGAAAGTAGTGCGAGGTACCCAAATGTCAACGTGTTATTACTATTACTTTACCTGACTTGCGTTATTTGTGAGTGTGCCTTGGTGAGGCTGGGTGGATAGTTTCCACGGTAGGTGCTTTGGTTATCTCTACATCTCAAAGGTAATTAGAATGCCTCCCCACTTGTGCATGATAGTTTTTTTCCCTACTAAGAATAAATATATACTCACACTACGTATATAAAAATGCTTTTAGGTTTCCATGATTACTTTGAGGACCATGTCAGACCTTACTAGCTCGGCTTTGGGAGTTGTTGTTGCTACTTTTCTTTCTTTTGGTATTCTTTCGTCAGAGTTTTCTTGTACCTTGTATCGGTTTATTTTGAACATGCATATGGGAATATATTTTTTTATTTACATTTACTTTTAGTTTTTTGAGTTATTTTGGATTTAAAGTCCAATCTCCCGATCTTATTAAATAAAAAGGGTAACTCTTTCAATTTTTTACGTGAGATTCTATACCATTGGTTCTAGTCACCACTATAGGGCCTATTGAAGGTGGGACTCGAGGGGTAATTATCTCCCCTTCAAATTGAATAAGGAAGGGTCTTGTGGTTTTTTGTAACTTTCCTCATATTCGTAAAGGTGGATCGTGACAATTATTCACTTAGTGCAATAATACTCAACACATTTAATCATAATTACACAATTAAACCATTTTCTGATTTATTTATATATCCAAACAATTAAATTTCCATTAATGTCATTTAACTACTTAAACATTATACTTAAACCATTTAATATTCCATTTAAAATAATTCGGAAGACCCCATGGGTGGATAGAGGTTTGTTTTGTGATCATCAACAGACCTGACAGGATCTGTGAAAGGTTTAAGACATAAATTTTAGGCCTAAACAATTCTTTTAATAAAGGAATAAAATGTGGAAATTGTAAAAGATATCATAAATAATATATACACTGGAAAAATAATAATACTATGGGAAATATGTCTTACAACACCTACCTTATGTTTGTAGATATACACTCATCCAATCACAACCTTTGATTCAAGTTAAAACAGCCATGAAGAAAAAAGTAGAGAACATCCCTAGAAATAGTGAATATAATAAGTAAAATTAAGAGAGACAACAAAGTCATGAAGAAAACAAATAATGGAAGAAAATAGACTTATAGACCTACCTAAGTTTTAAAATCATAAGAAATGGAACTCTAAATAGCCTGGAATCGAAGAAGAATCTTCCTTGAAATAGAATAAACTTAAGACATGCCTTGGGCAGACGGGATTGAAATGGTGGTGAAATTAAAGTGAGTCCATAATAGTCTCGTGAGAAAAAATTAGTAAATTTTCCTCTTTTTAAGGAATTTCATGGTTTATCCACATGGTTTTTCAAACTACGGACCAATGATGTGATCCCCAATTTATAAGGAAATCCCTTTTATATGGTTTCTTAGTCCTCCACCATGGTTTTAAAAACTCTATGGAATTTGTGAAAATGGGTCTAGAAATTAGATTCCCCAATATTCATTATTACTAGGATATCATCATATTGTCTTCAAAACTGTGCTCCCCATCAGTTGATCTCCATCGTTATGGGGACCGGTTATTACTAATTGAGTGACAACTATACACCATGTGTTGTAAGACCTATTTTACAAATTTATATTTCTTGAACCCTTGGAAAACACCCAATATCATCCCTAAACATAGGATATAATTCAATAAATTATTTTAAAAAAATAGGTTAACAAAAAATAAAATAAAAAAGTACCTCTTTGATGATCAGGATCTTATTACCTTCCAACTATATAAAATCTCATCCTCAAGATGTGATCTATGACATCACTAAAATTACAAGGTAAATAGCTCAAGACACTAGATCATCATATCAGCTTCCTTATCCAACATTTCCTCCTAAATATATCCTAATACTATATCTCTCCAACTAAAGGCACAGTCTACAATCCACAATAAGAATCAAATTATCCTTAAAGGATACATCATCCTCAAGTTAAGAATCATCATTATCAATCACATGAGAAAGGTCGAGATGATAGTGTTGAATTTATAACTCATGAAATTAATCATGAATGGAACTATACCTATAACACCTCAAGTTTCTTTTAGATATATTTTTTAGATAAATTTAATCTCTTTTCAATATTTTCGGTTATACGCAACACAAATATTAGCTTGTCTTACAAACAACATTAATTATAGCTTGTGTTACACATAAAACTAAGTTTATCTTTTATTACACGCAACATTGAGTTTATATTACATTACACACAAAACTAATTTTTTTTCCTTAAACACAACACTGAGTTTAGTCAAAATTTGATGTACTATTAAAATATTATTATTTAAAATGATAGTTATCACCTAGCCATTGTAATGGAGGGTATGAATAATATTAACTAAATTATGAAAATATATTCTTTACACATGTCTACAAAATTAACTCATTGGTGCAAAATAAATTAGGAAATAAAATAAAAACCATATAAAAATAAAGAAAAACTTTTTCTAAAAAACTGTTTTTACACACAAAAATGTATTTTAAATAAAAAAATTAAAAAAGTAACTATCAGTGAATAATTTTAATTAAATTTTTATATTATATATTAAAAAAAATTCAAAATTCCAATAATGTTTTTTTTCTAAAGAATATATAGTAATAAATCCAAGTTTACACATACAAACTCTATTTTTTTCAACTGGTTTTATCATCATTTTCACAGTATTTTAAAGTTATTTTTTCTCATTTTAAAAAATTTATTTTGATAAAAAATTTTCATTCATTAATTTTTCACTTCAAATTTATCTTGTAGTGAAATTTTGAAATTTTCATAAAAAAAATTGATGAATAGTGAAACATTCTGGTTTTTATAAAGAATTGTCTCTAATATAAAAAAAATTAAACTTACAAATTATTTTAAGATAGTTTTAAAAGTAATATTACATCAATTATATATATATGTTTATTAATACAATTTATGTTATTGGAAAAAAATTATTTTTATTTTTGATATAAAAATGTTTTAAACATTTGAACATTTTATTTCAGGAAAACTATATTCTCATCACGTCAGCGGGTTTAATTTTAAAATGATTTTTTTCACTTATAAAAATTTAATTTAGAAAAATGGTTCTAATATTTTGAATAATAATAATTTATATTTCATAATAAGTTCAACTTAATTTTAAACCATTATGAATATTAAAAGTAGTGAAAATTAATTATCATGGTTAAGGGTGAAAAGGGGTTATTGAGGGTTAAAATAAAAATATAAATGACTAAAATGATCCCAAACATGTAAAAACCCCATTTTATTGAAATATTTTTCCTTTTATTTTATAGTTTTTGATAAAGGACCATTTTGAATCTTTTTTTGTGCGAAAAATGAGGGTACCCATTTTTCTTTAAAAAAATTACAGGTTTTCTGCTCACCTCACTTATAAAAGGTTAATCATTATTATATTTAATTAACACTTATAAAACCATTTTTTTATAAAATATATCCCCAAATAAATTCTATAATTTAATACTATCATCCTAGAATATTTATTTTTTTCATAAATCCAACCTAATAATTCTTTTGGTGCAAACAAAAATAAGTTGTCTGGAGAAGAGGTAACATTTATAGCTGTGTATTTTATTGTATTTATTCCTCCACATCCTTAAATTATTATTAAGACATGATGATATAATAACATTGTTATATTTTATATACTAATATTTTATTATTTTAATGTAATAAACAATATCAATCTCCACTTCCATCAAAAAGGATATGAAATCATCATTTCTGTGTACGGCGAACTACCGCCTTGCAAACCAAGGTTATTTGTTTTCCATCACCACCTCTGACCAATGGATATATTTTTGTATTTAATATATATATATTATATTTATCTTAATAATATAAATTTTGAGTTATAATACCAAATCTACCATCTTAACTCCAAAGCTTTAGGGAAAACAATAATGTCACTTTTGTGTAAGGCAGACTACTGCCTCACGAACTGATATGATGTGTTTTTAATTTGTAATTAAAATAGATGTTAATAAGGATATATTAAATTTATATATATAATATTTTAAATATAATTATACTTATATAATTATTAGATCAAATATACATTTTACTATCCATTCTTTTGGGACATGAGAAAGGTGTTCGTGTGTACGGTAGACTACCACATCGTGATGCAGTGTGATTTGTTTTTCACGTAAGATTTACATAGAAGGTAACAAAAATATTTTTTCAAAAAAAGTGATTTATATGAAATAAAAAATATTATTTAATGTTCATATATTATTTAAATTTTATTCTTTCAATCTATTAACAAAATGGAATCAACGTTTAGGTAAACGTATGACCTACCGTCTCCATGAATGCTGTATTCCAATTTATATCTCTCAATATTATATATTAGTATAGATAAATATATAATGAATATGTATTATATTAATATCATTTTTAACATTATGAGGTTGATTTAACCCTAACCAATGCAATATTTCCAAAAATAAAAAATCAAAACTTACATGAAAACAATGCATTTATTACCCAAAACGTAACATCAACATTGAATTTCTAATAAATGAGTAATAAAAGGTCCTATTTAAATAGTATATGGAATAATATATATATAATTATTTTTATTTAATATATTTATAATAAACTTTTATTTATTATACAAGAGGTTTCAATGTGTATGAAGGAAGTCTAGTCTTAAGATAAGGGATTTCTATCTCACTTTTATTTTCTGTGAGAGACAATCCATATTCACCATGTGTTTCTTTTATGTAGTGTATATAGTAACCATTACTATATTTTATTATTATTATACTTAAAATTATGTGTATATATATATCCATTTTATGATCTCTCTTTTGTGGGGTTTATGGTTCAAAATATACCCAAGTGGTAAGGGTTTCATTTCTCCATGTGTCGTCTTTGGGACATCTGTTATGTTATGAACCTATCTTATTTTATGAGGTGTATATACATATCATTTGACATGTAATATAATTAACTTATTCATTGTTATTATATTTTACATTTCACTTAAATTTCTTCCTTTGTGGGTCTTATGATTAAAATTTATCAAAGTGGTAAGGGTTTATGATACAATTTCATCGTTTATAGGGATTGTTTATGTGCATTCTTCTTATGATGAAATATTATGATTAATATCTCAAGAAGAACTTTATTTTTATTATACGAGGGGTATTTCATTACAATACCTGTTATACCTTCATTTTATTCTCTTTATGTTCTCAAGATTTCAAAATAATTTTTTTAATAAAAATAATCATTATTTATCTCTTTAGAAAAATACCCTTTTTCTCCCATGTCCATGTTTTTAAAAAAATAAAAAATGTATTATTATTAAATAATGTATTTATTAAAGGTATTTTTACCAGTTTTTGAATTAAAAAAAATGAATATTCATACTGATTTCAAAACTAAATCCTATTTGTATTTTACCAAAAATTATAAAAGACACATTGTTTTAATGTGCAAGTGATGAATAGTATTTCCAAAGATCAGGACCACTCAATGATTTATGGATCCCCTTTCATGTTTTAAATTTTCTCTTAAAAAAATTTCCTTAATATTTTTGAAATTCTCATATTATAAATAAAAATTTTCAAAGTGGAATGGTTGTTTTCCTCAATAATCATTCCAAGTGATTTTTCTTTTAAAATAATTTTCCATATAAGATGGAATCATTTTATGTTACTTTTGATTTAATGGGGTTCAAAACCAAGAATAACATTCTTATTATTTCTTTGAATTTATTTTTAGGATGAAAATATTTTTTATGAAACCCATTTCTCTTCAATGGGTAATACCCTGATAAAATGCATATGAGACCCAATTTATTTTCCACGGTTATTGCTTTGATGAAATTATATAATTATTATGAATATTTTTTCTCATACATAAGTTATTTAATGATGAAATTTTTATTAAACTCATTGTTTCATGATTTATGATATGATGAATGTTTTGTGATTTTGGGGTACAAATACATATAGATGATGTGACAGGTGGGACCTATACCTCCCTCCAATTAATTGGGTAATGATTGGTGTTATAAGAGATAAAAAGGTACATGGTAGGTTATCCCAATCCTGAATAGGTTAAATGTTATGTTATCCCATGCCTGAAATAGGGTATAAAAGAGGTTATCCGAAGCCCGAAAGAGGGTACTTGGGAGGTTATACCAAGCCTAAAAGAGGGTACGTGGGAAGTTATCCCAATACTAAAAGAGGGTACATGGGAGGTTATCCCAATCCTGATGTAGGTATATGGGTGGTTATACCAAGCCTATAATGTTATGAATGTATTAGTGGGTAGCCTTTAAATAATATTTTGTGTGCTTGTGTATATTCCACAGATCTATGTCATATGCCAATGTTATGCTCTCATAGTTCACATTATTTGATCCCATTATGATTAATGTCTTATTAAATATTGATATTTATGTCATGACACACTTTTATGATCTATGATATGCAGAATATGTTTTTCAAATTTTATTATCATGTTCTCATACCCATATGCACATGTTATATTGATATCTCACCTTTTTACACTTTCTGAGCATCTAATATCACCCTTTATTATGTTTTATTTCCCTAATTTGTAAAGAAATTTATTCAGTAGGTTATGACTGTAAAGAGTAATTAGTGGGAAGATCTTTGTGGGGGATATTGAATATACATCATGAAATATGAATATTGTGAATCTATTCTCCAAATACACTAAACATATGTGGTCCATAGGTGTGTATTTATGAAATGTAATGAATATTCATCTTTTAAGATGTGATATTTATGTATGAGAAGTTTAGTTTTTCTAAAATTTGTATTAGAGGAAAGGATTAGTTAACCATTACAAACTAGGATGATAAAACTTTATAGAGTTCCCTAGGGATATTTCTAAGGATATGTTTTGGGTTATATATAAGGATAAGTCTAAGGAAGAGTCAAAGTGTGGGAAAATTTCCAAGAATTTTGTTAAATTATTGAGTGAGCGTTTTTCAAGAAATTTCATCCCTATATTTATACTACAAGTAGATATGACTCTATCATCAAGGAACCTAGGGGTAATAACTCTGAAAATGGTGCACTAATCTAGACTTAGTCATCACTTGGTGCATGACAAGGGGCCTTATTACACACCTATTTTGAGAGTACTGGAGGATATTATTTGGAAATTCAAAAACTATTTAAGAACCATCATGAAGGATTTAGATGGATGATGAATATGAACGACCAGGATTAAATGAATGTTTTCATAGATTTTATATTATGTTACATGATTTATATATCCTATAAATGATTTTAATGATTATGTTTTTTCCCACTATAAATATTCTTTCTCACACTATGATTTTTTGTTTTAGTAAATAGAGGGAACCATGAGAAACTAGATTAATGTTCAACAAGATTGAAAATGTGTTGATAAAAAACTAAATGGGGAGATTACGGAAGTAAAGGATATTGTGATAATGGATAAGCAGTTATCATGATATATAATTAACAACTTACACCTTAACCAACTCTCAAACTCACCAAATAAGGGAAGGATAGAGTTCATTGAGAGTGTGGGTGGTGGATACCATGGAGGAAAGAAGATTTATTTTTCTATATGTCAATAATGTGGGAAGAAAACTATAGGGAATGTCTCAAATGTATGAGAATATGTTTTCTGTGTGGAGATGAAGGAAACATAGTATGAAATTACTAAGGATAAATGAAAAGTTCTGTTAGAATAATGGATGGGAATATTGATATCCCTAAATTATTTTAATTGAATGAATGTTTTAAATGTGATAATTATTGACATTAAAAAAATTGATGTTCTAGGGGGTAATCTCATGAAAAAATTGGTCATGGTTGTACAAGTAATGGTTATACTACTGATTTTGAAGATACTACGAATGATATATAAAAGGTATGAATTTTTTTAATATTATTATTTATATTAAACATAAACAACATGATTAAATTGAGGTTTAGTAATTTTAATACATGATTCATATATCATATTATAGGAAATAGGTATTAAGAAATAAAATTATGAAGCCTAGTTAATGGTTTGAGAAGGAACTAAGATGGTTGAAGTATTTATTTAACAGAATTCAAGAATTATTTAATATGAATCATTAAGTATATAAGGATTATTCAGTATAATTTTTTGTTAATTATTTTCATGAATATGTTGAATGGTTCTGATGGCCTAGAAAAGTGATTTAATGTAATGGTGATATTTTTGGGAAAATGTATGTTGAAGGAAATATAACCTGTAATATGTTCTTGATGTTGAGGTTATGATGTTTGGATAAATATATTATGGATATGAATAAAGTAAATTGTATATTATTTAGGACATTAGAATTAATTAATTATTTGAGCACAAAATGGTTCATATTATTTTTCATGAAGATTAAAAAACAACTATATTTATGGAATATGTTCAATAATCTATTTTTTTATTCATGGAATAAGTAACTATGTATGATTTCATTATGGTTTTATGGAAATTCTAGTCATTACCAGGTTTCAAGAAAATATATAAATATGGTATTCGCATATATGGTATGTGAGAATAAAGAGATATTTTTTTCTATTTCTGGGATTAATGTTAAGTTTATTATGTGAAATTTAGTGATCTTATTTATAAATTCTGAAATTTATAAGGGTGACAAGTTTAACTATTTATGTAATGGTTTGATTTAAACTTTGGATGAGTTTTTAGTGATTAATTTATTAATTTACTAGATGAAGATTTAGGAATATTGAATATTATATGCTAACCATTTTGTTTTTGAAAATAACTAGAGAAATAATAAATGTATTATCATTATTTTATGGATATTCTTATCCATTAGTGCTTTAGACATGAAAAATTCAACTCTTAGATAATGAGATTAAGTGTGAATTGATCATGTCACAACCAAATGATGAGATTATTCTTATGAAATTGAATGAAATTAAGTAAGTCTTTATTCCCATGAAAATTCATCATCTTTATGAAAAGGATCTTGAAATTGAAATTTATAAATTTAATTCATTTATGATAAATGAATGTTCTTTTTACATATCTCAGATTTATGGCTTTTTTCCATAAACTTTCTCCTAGAAATGTTCTTTATTACTCTCTATTGGTATATGGGTTTTATTTTTCTCTTCTATGTCCATGTTTTTACTTCCCACAAATATTATCCTATATGGAAGCCAGGTTATGTGTCATTAGAAGTGACTTTCTCACATCCATTTCTCCATTTTCAAAAGGAATATTTGTTAACAGATTTTATGTTGTGGGTTTCCCACAATGGTATTTTTTGATTTTAAACCCTTGTTCATTGAGCATAGGTTCAAATTATGACTAAAAAGTTTATTTAAGGGGGTTATAATGTAATACCCTGGTATTTTTTGAATTTTTTTCAAATAAATTTAATCACTTTTATATTTTACATTGTACACAACATTTAGTTTATCTTTTGTTACACGCAACACCAAATTTAGATTATGTTATATGAAACACGGAGTATATCTTGCATTATAGAAAACACTATGTTTTACATTCCTTACACAGAACAATATATTTTTATTTCATTATACAAAACATTGAGTTTAATTTACATTACATGCAAAACTATATTTAAATGAAATGTGAAATACTACAAAAAAATTATTATTTAATATGGTAGTTATTACATAATTATGGGAATGGCGGTTTTGAATAAGATTAACTAAATTATGAAAATATATTATTTACATATGTATATAAAATTAATTCTTTGGTGACCAATAAGTTATAATTGTTTATAATAATCACTTGAAAAAATAGGAAATATCTTTTGAAAAACTATTTTTATCAGTAAAAATGAGTCAAACATTAATAAACTAAAAAAATTAAATTTTAATTAATGATATTAATAAAATTTATATAGAATATATTTTTTTTAAAAATTAATATTCATCATATATTTTTTCTAGAGTAGAGATAATAATAAATCCAATTTTACACTTTAATGGTGTATTTTTCTAAAATTTTGTTTTATTTCTTTTTTAAACGCTTTTTTAAAAGTTAATTTTTTTACTAATTTTAGAAAATTTATTCGAAAAAATTGGGTTAATATTTGAAATCATAATTTCAAAATTATCTTGGAGTGAATTCATGAGAATTTCCTAAAAATAAATTCTTTTCGATCAATAGTGAAAATTGTGGTTTTTTAGGAATTATCATTTCTTTTAAAGCATTTAAAAGCATCCAAATTATTTTATGATTAATTTAATATTAAAATTAGGTAATATATATATATATTAATAAAATTTATTTTATTGGAATCAATTTCATGTTGAATTTTGATGTAAAATATTTTTAAACATTTGAATATTTTCTCTTTGAAACACCGATTTCTCGTCGCATTTACAGGTTTAATTTTAAAATAATTTTTTACCCTAATATGGATTTAATGTGAAAAAATTAATTAATTTTTTGGAATAATCATAATTTATATTGTCTAATAAGGTAAAATTAATTTTTAAGCATTATGAATAGTTAACGCAGAAAAAATTAATTATTATCATTAAGGTAAAAAATAGGTTTACTGGGGGTTAATATTTAAATATAATGGATAAAATTAATCCTAAACTTATCCAAAACACATTGTATTGAATTATATAAACATTATATTTTCTATTATCAATAATGGGTTATTTTGGGGCCTTTTCATGTGAAATACATGTGTACACCTTTTTCTTTTAAAATACTACAGGTGTACCACTCACATAACTTATAAAAGGACAACCATATCTTATTATATTCATACATAAAAACCCTTTGGTTTGACAAATACCTTCCAAAATAACTTCCTTAATTAATTCATTTCACCTAGAAGACTTATTTTGGTCATAAATCCAACCTAAGAGACCTTTTTGTGCTAACCAAAAGAAGTTATCCAATGAAGTTGTAACATCTCTAACCGACTGTTTTATTTTATTTATTATTAATAATCTGTAAATAATTATTAAACCACTATGAAATAATAACCTCAATATATTTTATATAATTTTATTTTAATATTTTAATGGAATAACATAAATCCTTCTACTCTTCCATTAAATTGGATACAAAATCATTATTCGTGTGTACGGTGGACTATCACATCACGAACAAATGTTATTCATTTTCCTCCACCAACTATAAAAAATGGATATAATTTTGGATTTAAGGTTTAAATAATATATTTATGATACTATTATAACTTTAAAATTTTAATTCCACATATTTCCTATTACCTCTGAACCCGTTGGTTAAACAATAATGTTTCTCATGTGTATGGAGGACTACCGCCTCACGAACTGATGTGATGTGTTTTTCATTTCTTATTTACTTGGATGTTAATGAGGATATATTAAATAAATATAATTATAAATATGGAATTATTATATCACATATATCCTTTATTACTTTCCATTTTGTGGTTGATACGATAATGTCGTATGTGTGTACGGCGGAATACTGCCTCGTGAAGCGATGTGATTCATTCCTCACATATTATTTTAATGGAAGGTAATAAGGAATGTTCTATGTAAAAATATTTTATATATATTACATTAAAATTATTATATAATGTTAATATATTATTTTCCATTATTTTATTCAATCCGTTAAGAAAATGGAAACATCATTCATGTGTATGTATGGTCTACTGTCTCCAGGAATGATGTATTTAATTTTCTATCTATACCTTTCATGGATTACTATAAATATTTATATACTGAATATATATGATATTTTTATAATTTTTGACATTCTGGAGATTATTTAACCATTATCAAAGTATAGGACTAAAAATAAAAAATCAAAACTTACATGAAAAACAAAGAAGTTTTCGCCCGAAATGTGACTATAACATGGAATTGTTAAAAAAATGTATTAAAAGGTAATCAGTAAATCATATATAGTATTATATATATAATTATTTTTATTTAATGTAATTATAATAAACTTATATTTATTTTATAGGAGTTTTCAATGTGTATGAAAGTATTTGATACTTAAAGTAATGGATTTGTGTCTCACTTTTATTTTTTAAGAGACATAAGCCATATTAACCATATGTTTCTTTTATGTTGTATATATACTACCCATGACATTATTTTATTATTATTATAGTTAAAATAATTTTTTAACATATCAATTTTAGTATCTCTCTTTCATGGAGTTTATATATCAAAATTTCCAAATCAGTAAGGGATTTTTGTCTTAATTAGTCTTTATTTGGACATACATTATGTTATAGAACTATCTTATTTTATGAGGTTTATATACAAACCATTTAACATATAATATCATGAATTTATTTATTATCATTATAATTTATTTTTTAATTAATTTTATTCCTTCATGGGTCTTAAAATTCAAATTTTTCAATGTGGTAAGGGTGTTATGATAAAATCTCACTGTTTAACAAGATAGATTATGTTTATTTTTTTGGTGATGAAATATTATCATTCATCTCTCAATAAATTCATTAATTTTATTCTACTATATTTATTTTATGACAATACAAATTTTCCTTTCTATTTTTCTCTCTTTATGTACTCAATAATTCAAAATAATTTTTTTAAAGAAAAATCTTCTTTATTTCTCTCATTGATCAAAATCCCGTTTTCCTCCATATCTATGTTTTCTAAAAAAGATCAAAAATGTTTTAAAATTCACCAACGGATTTATTAATGAATTTTTTAAGAATATTTTACTTTTGAAAAAAAATTGAATAAAATATTCTTACTATTTTAAAAAACCAGTCTCGTTTAGCTTTTACCAAAAATATAAAAGGATTATTTGTTTTAATCTACATGACATGAACAATTTTTCAAAGTTTCATGACTACTCAATTATTTCAATATTACATTAAAATTTTTCAGGTTTCTCTTAAAATAAAATGATTTCCTTAATATTTATGAAAATTTTAGATTTTTATTAAATATTTTAAAATTGTAAAGGCAATTTTACTCAAGAAATATTCCATGTTGTTTTTCATTTAAAATAATTTTCCATATAAGATGACATAATTTGATGTTAGAAATGATTTATTGGGGATAAAATAAAATAATACCATTCATATTATTTCTCTTAATTGTTTCTGTTTATGATGATAAGTTTTTTAATGAAACCCAGTTCTCTTCCACAGGTCATACCATGATAAAATTCTTATTAAACCCACTTCTTTTTCCACAATTTATACATTAATGAAATAATCAAATTATTATGAAACCTATTTAAATTTCATAGTTTGAGTTATGATGAAATTTTTATGTAACCCATTTCTTTTTATGGGTTGTGGTATTATGAATACTTAGTGATCTTGTGGTGCACAGATATATGGATTATGTGATGGGTGGGAACTATATCTCCATCTTATGAATTAAGGATTGATTGCTATTATATCAGCTCAAAGGGTACATAATATATTATCCCAATCCCTAAAGGGGGTACACAAGAGGTTATCCCAAGCCTAAAAGAGGGTACATGGGAGGTTATTTTAAGACTGAAAGAGGGTACACTGGAGTTTTTCCCATTCCCAAAAGTGGGTACATTAGAGTTTATCCCAATAACAAATGATATTACATGGGAAGTTATCCAAATCCCAAACTAGGTATTTGGATAGTTAGAACAAGCCTAACATGTTATGATTGTCTATGTGGGTATCCTTCACATAATATTTTCTATTCTTATAAATGTGGCAAAAAACTATGTCCTATCCAAATTTTATGCCCTCATGGATCATGTTATATGATCCCATTATGATTAATATCTTATAAACTACAAAGATTTATGTGATGGTCCATGTTTATGATATATGATATTTAGAGTATAGTCTTCAAATGTTATTCTCGTATTATCATACCCATATTCCCATGTTATATTGGTATCTCACTTTTATACCATTATTGATAATTTGAGCTCACCCTTTCTTATGTTTCATTTACCCAGGTTATAAATAATGGTTTTAAGTAGGGAATTTCTATGAAGAGTACTCAGTTGGATGATCTTTGTGAGATACATTGAAGATATCTCATGAAATTTGATGATCATGAATATAGTCTCCAAATACACGAAACCTATATGGTCTACCAGAATGTATTTGTGGAATGTAATGAATATTCATCTATTAAGATGTGATATCTAGATATTATAATTTTGGAGACTTTACAATAGCCCAATGGAAAAGTCAATCTATATGTTACCAGACCAATCCACTCAAATAACATGAAAAACCCGACATTCCTAAGTGCAAACATTACCTAATTTTGAATCTGATAAAGATAAATTCTTCGTGATACATGAAGTAATACATGGTCACCCACTATAAACATGATAGGTTGATGGTGTTAATCTGTGTATGAATTTTATCTACTATAGGATATATCCATGCATTATCATATCAACTAGACATGCTCTGATATTTTTTATATAAGACTCGGTCAAAAAAAATTATGATTCTCCCACTTCCGTCCAAAAAAAAGGTGATATGCATATCATACCATATAGTGCCTCATAAGGTACCATCTGAATAGTAACCTAATTACTATTTTTATAGGTGAAATAAATACATGTTAGGTTCCTCTCTCGGGTCTTGCAAAAATCTAGGACACATTAACTAAACATTTCATCTAACACCTGGATAGTCCACTCATATTTCTCATATTTATATGTGTGGTAGGTGGTTCTTAGAAACACCTAATTACTGAGAACCCCATGAAATACTTGAAATAAGCACAAAGTAAATCAGGGATCTCAAAAAAGAACAATACTCTAAAGACCCCCTAGAAAACATACTATATCATGAACATATTGGTTACCTAACTCATTGATCATGAAAGTCACATGAATCAGAAATAAATAGTATACCTTTTTCAACTGATACACAATCACCCATATCGCGCCACTCTTCTAAGGAGTCTTATCTAAACCCACCAAAAAATCCATAGTAAAATCTTCTCACTTACATTCAAAAATGGGAAAGGGATTTACTGTATCAAGAAACCTTCAATACTTATCCTTCACTTTCTGACAAGTTTAGCATCACATAAAAAAACCTATGATAACCTTCTTCATTCCTAACCAAAAATATTGTCTATTAAGATCATGGTACATTTTGGTAAAACAAAAATGCACCTACCATTTAAAAGCATGAAACTTATTAATCAAATCCTACTTTATACTTATAGTCATGTTAACAAGTACATGAAGGTGGATTACCATATCACCATAAATGTTCCAGTCACAAGGTATCTTCCCATCATCAAATCATCCCCTTAACACTAATCACTCCATATCAACATAATTCCTAGTCTTTCTTGGTTTATAAGAGTGGGTATAATAGATAACTACATCAATGTAATCATTTATCACTCCTCATGAGAACCTATATGCCTTTCAGTGAATAAAGTTATCATCTTCTAGTCGAAACTATATTCCTAAACTACCCAGGTCAGTTCCTTCCAAATTATAGCATCAATAAAAATGTTTCATCTCCCTGGTGTATATTCTAGCTCAAAATAAAAATATTTCATGTATTCAGCCCATATAGTCTACCATAATTATAGATCACACTGTGAAATCAATATTAACATCTCTTATGGTTAATATAAATATCATACCTTCCACCCAAGAAATTATACCACAAAAATTTTAAGATATAAACCACTAAAACAATTGAGATCATGTGTAGGATAGTTCTAATCATATGGCCTCAATTATCATGATACATAAGACACAAATTTCTCTCCTTACACAAATGTTACCCCAATACTGGTCCTAAATGAATCATAATATAAATTATATTCCATACCAAGTTTAGGTAAGATCATAATAAATGGTGTGGCCAAATGCATCTTAGCTCGTGTAAGGAATTCTCACACACTCCAAACCCCCCAAACTGTATTCCCTTTTTAGTTAGACCTGAGAGCATCACTTTCAGGTGATAACATTCTTTGATAAACCTTTTGTAATAGCCCACTAAACCCAAAAATATTTGGATGAAAAAAAATTCTTTGGATGTTCCTAAGAAAAAATCACTCATACCTTATCAGGGTCAATGACATGACTTCTTCCAAAATTATTTGACCAAATAAATACACTAAATTAATCCAAAACGTGTACATTGAGAGTTTGGCTTAAAATTAATTCTATCTTATTGTACTCAAGAAAATTTCCACATTTCATGTATAATTATTTCTAGACTTAGAGTATTTCAATATGTATTAAACTAATACCACTAACAATTAGTCTAAATATGAGTGGAAGACTTAGTTTATTAAGTTCATAAACAGATTAGGATCATTCTTCATCACAAATAGAATAACAAAGAACTTATACAAGCTATTCCTTCTTCTAAAAGTAGTATTTATAATATCAAATGGTATCACCCATAATATATGGTAACATGATCTTAAATCAATATTGAAAATACACGGGCACCAATCATATAGTCAAAGTGATCATTAATATATGAAAGATGGTACTAATTCTTAATTTCTATCTAGTTAAACTATTTTTAATTGACACATTAGTTTAAAATTTCATCAGCCTTATTGGAAAATAGAATTAAAGAACCCCAAAGAGATATACTCATCCAAATGAACCATTTAGACTATAATTACTCTTATTGAGTCTTAACATCTTGAATATATGTTGGTTCCTTTCTCTAAGGTGGAATGTAAACTAGATCCTCCCCAAGAACCATATCAATGGTAAATGAAATCTCTCTCCTGGGGGGAAACCCTAAATACTCATTTGGAAACTAATTATAAAACTTATCCACTGTAGGAGGGAAAACATCATGCTCTACTCCCCCATCATTTAGAACAAGACTTGAAACCTAGTCTATGATCTCACCCATCCACTAAAAGATAGGACTTTTATGTCCTACCCTGATAACATATTACTTATTATGAATATATTTGTTCCCCTCGTCATATGTGAAGGAAAGATTCATGTGGTAACAATAAATGGTAACCTGGTATGAAACTATCAGTCCAATTTCAGAATGAAGTCAAATCCTAAAAACTCAAACATAAAAATACCAATGGAAATAGTACCCATAAATATCTAAGGAACACTATTTATAATGATGGTTTCCCTCTGATCAAACCCCTAATGGTATTTTGATTCAAAAATCCCCATAATCAAATTTCACCACTAATCCTAAAACACTCAGAAAATGGGAAGATATTAATGAATGTGAGGCTCTAGAATCATATAAATCACTTAAAAAAATAGAATCCACAAGAATCATACTATGGATAGTGATCATCCTAGAATCATTACAGGTGAGAGTAGGCTAAAATGCTTCTAGTTATAACTCCCTATTTAGATCTGACATGGTCAGTGTATCCTTCACTCAATCCATCTCCATAAACTACATAAATCAAGTGAAATTATCATGGAACTTCTTGTTTCCCTATAAAATAGATCTAACGGGGGATCTGGTTCCAATACTATATGCGAATTCTTAGTAGTGTCCTCTTATATCCTTACTGGTAAATGTCATATTGGAGGTATCCCTCAAAAAATCCTAATTCATGTTTAAAGAAACATAACATATAATTGACATGGTTAAACATAATATTTTTCATAACTAACCATAATCAATGTTCTCTGTATACACTACCTCAATGGATATTACCAGAAAACTATCACTACACCCCAAAGTAAAACCAAGTGATCTTTCTAAAATCCAACTAATTTTCCCACAATTTCCAAAACTAAAATCCATCTGTATTTCTACCAAGAATCACAAAAGTATTTATCCACAATATAAATAAAAATATTTTATTGAAAATAATACATAAAATTATAAATCAAGTGGATTCAAGGGATAACATACCTACCTCAAACACATTAGCAAAAACAAAGGACAACATAAAAATTTTTCAAGATCCAATCACAACTCACATTCCCTTCACTATACCCAACAAGATGTCATCATAAAATCATTCATAATATATATATTATATATTTATATTTATATATTTATGTAATATACTAGATATATGATAATGAGAGAGATAATAATATTTTATCTAAGAGTAATGAGAAATAACATGCATATACTAAGGAATATGGGCCTCCAATGCACTTTGATTTGACTAAGAATTGTTCCTATATTGAAGGGGGTTGTCTCCCTTTCCATGGGACCAAAAGGAACTTGAGTTATGGGATAATTAAGAAAAAACGAGTTCTTAAGAAGCTAATCCCTATTATATGCATTTTTTAGGGATGGATAACTATACGTCACATGGTTAGGTCACATGGTTTGAAAAACTATGCTCCATCCATATGGTGCTACTATCATAAGGCCATACCTTGCATAGTTCGATCGCATGGTCAGACAAATTATGTGTCTACCCGGAATTTCCCTCTATTTCAAGAATCATGGTTTATCCTAGGAATCCACATGATTTTTCTAAATAGTGTGTTAACTATGTGCATACCCAGTACCCACTATTTTACCTTACACAGCTTCCTGGAGATGTTTCACGGTTGTTACTAACCATGCCCAAACATTGAACCTCCATAAATTCCTCTAAAACATATTGAAATCCTATAAAATCTCTCTAAACATAACTTGAAATTTATATATACTCAAAATAAATGAATAATGGATTATGTTCCTAAAAAAAGGGGTGATACATTCTCCTCACTATTGGAGTTTATATTCTTGAAAAGTAGAAACCCCTTGTTGTCATAAAATATTTCGAGCCATTTTTTCACTACTTCCTTCTCAAAATACCATTTGTATTTCAAAATCTGACCATGATTCCATAAAAACTTCACTATATAAATTCTTTTCACACATAAGATCTTATCTTCACTATCCAAAATTGGTACTAAAACATGAATCAATGTGTAATTGTTATATAGGTCAATGTGATCCCATAAAATCACATAGTAAGGATTAAGTTGGTACTTCTTTGACTATAATGCATGAAACATATTGTGCACTTAAATGAACCTTGGTTGATAATACAACCAATATTATACCTTTCTAAATCGTTCAATTATCTCAAAATAGCCTATGTACCAAGGTAAAAACTTTCCTTGATTACAAAAATGATTATCCCAAGCCTTGGAGAGATTCTAAAGAGCATATGATCACTCACCTCAAATGATTATAGTCATTGAAAATGATATTCATTTTATTTCTGACAACTATGATCCATATATATTCTCCTTTTGATCAATTAAATCTTATTTTTTCTCTTAAAAAATTTTGGGTGAAATTAATGATGTCCTGCCTATTTCAAAACAAAAAAGTGGGTAACAAAAAGGACACCCAAAAAATGCTTCTAAAGGACCCATATGTATTGAGTTTTGAAAAGTTTTATTATAGTATAACTCCACTAATGGTAAATTCCCCTCCAATAGCTACCCAAATCCATTACACGATCCCTATGAATGTCCTTTAATTTTTAGGTTGTTCACTAAGACTATCCATCCATTTAGGGGTGACAATCCATACTCATAGTCAACTATGTTGTAAGGTATTACTATAAAGATTTACAAAAAACGAGACATAAACCAAGGGTTTATACCCAATTAAATCAAAACCGGAATGTCGTGCATTTTATAATTTCCTCCAATCCATTTTTTTATATTATTGAAAAACCACTTTGAGGGGAAGTGGGAACCTAACACAAAAACAACCATACCAGCATAAAGTCACACAGACACATTACACTTCAACAGAAATCAAAATTAAAAAAGATTCAAAAGTAGCTAGCATCACCGCACAAAAACCATCAAAACACTGCCAGTATCAGAAGTTAAAGGGTATCACAACATATCCTGAAAATCCTGATATCCACGTGCACTCATCCTGAAAAGACGGCGTCACCATCATTATAATGCATCATCATCTTCTACACTCGCTACACCCAAGTTCATCACTGCATACCGCATCACCATCGTCACTTCACCGATGTGCACCACCGGCACCAGAGACCATTGAAGACCCTCAAAAACCACCGTCGAACATCACCGTAAAATCAACCCCCATACAACCAGAAAAAACGAGACCCCCAATCATGAACAAAACCAAACCATACCACTACCACCATACCCCAGTCATGAATGAAGACAAATAAAAACCATAGATCGAAACACCATCAATAAATCTTCAAACTGGTCAACTACTAAGAAGAATAAAATAAACCTTACAGAATACTTGAGAAAAAACCGAAACACCAAAACCCTTGTCAAAGGCCGCACCCTGAGAACACTTCCAGTTGCCGAATCACACCACCCAAAACCCCATTTGTACCACTACTCCAGATCCAACCTGGAGGGGAGTAGAGAAGCGTAAGGTTAGACCATTGGTTGAGCACCCAAGAGCTCTGGAAGACGGAAACAACGACGATGCAGAAAACTGGGGCCTTGAGACACATCGACCGCCAAGCCACAACACTCAAAACCTCTTTGAGCACCTGAGAGCTCATGAATGGTGATTTTTCATTGGTCTTCCACCAAATTAGTTTCATGAATATGTATGAAAATATCTCTTTTATTGTGATAATCCAAAATAATTTACATTACATCATGTTTTATAACTATCTTTGGTAGACCGCTAACAAAATACTTGGTTATCCACTCTCATTTCCACATGGGACTTAGTAAATACTAAAACCTGACTACTAGTCATTGATGCACTTCCTTGACCTTTTGATAGGTTAAGCATATCGAGACATGCTCTTCCATATTCTTTTTCATGTCCACTCACCCAAACTGTTCTTTCAATGCTTTATATATCTTATATATTCCTGGATGAATATCACATTTTGAATGGAGGTACGTACTAAGAAGTTCTTCCTAACAAGAAAAAGGTAAAACCATCTGATCTTTAAACTATAACACTGAATTATTATCTAGTTTCCATACCAGAATGTTCTCCTCGCCATTGAGTTTCAAAGTAATTATAACACATTCAATATCATATGGTTGAGCCTTTCAAACTTTCTTGACCAAATCATAAAAAATGGAAAGTAAACTAAAAAAATTCTTGGGTCCATACAATATAGATTCATATCCACTATAACTGACATTAGTATCCATTGGACCAAATCCTCTTTATCCAATTGAGAAAATAATTTCCCTCTAAATTCATCCACTACATAATTCACTCTACCTAGTTTTTACATCAATCCAAAGTCAAATGTATCTAGATACTATATCCATTTTAATTGTCTTAAACTCAAATATATTTATGAGAAAATATATTAAAAACTCATATGATCTATAAACACAATGAATTTATCACTAAATAGGTAATGCCTCCAAGTCTTTAAAACATTTACTAAGGTAGTTGATTCAAAATCATGTGATGGGTATCTCTTCTCATGAAACCACTACTATCGTAAACCATAATTACCAGCATAATCTCCATCCATGAGAACACATCCCATTCTAGACCCTGATGCATCACAATAGATAAAATAGCCCAATCGAGACTCTAGATATGTAATTATAGGGGCTGATGTAGGCATAACCTTAGGTTCTTGAAAGGGTTTCTAAATTATTTTGTTCTATAAGAAAGTAACTCTTTTTCTCATCAATGTTGTCATTGGTAATGATAAATGTGAAAAATTAGGTACAATATGTCTATATTATCCTATTAATCCAATGAAACTATGTATCTCAAAGAGATTTTTCTTCGGTTTCTAAGAAATAATGGATTTTATTTTTTCTAGATCCATAGAAAATAATTTTTCAGAAATTAAATGGATAAGGAAATGTGACTCTTCTATCTAGAAATCACACATTGATAACTTGGAATACAAATAATGCTCCTGTGAGATAACCAATACTATTTAAAATTGTTGATCATGATCTATTTTTTCCTAGAAAACACTATTATATCATCAATAAACACATACATAAAGTAATCTAAATATCTATGAAATAATTGATTAATCAATTCCATAAATATGACTAGTGAATTCATAAGATAAAAATTCATAATGAATATTTATAATGTCCATATATTATTCATAGAGGTGTATTAAATATATATTCCTTATGAACTCACAATTAGGGATATCCTAAGAATAATTCAATTTTGGAGAACCCCTAGTATCCCCTTAATTGATCAAACAGTTCCTCAACTCATGGAAGAGGATACCAATTCTTTATTGTAACTTATTTATGCTTATAATAATCTACACAAAGTCCAATAGTTTCATCCTCTATCATCACAAATAGAACTGGTATTACCCACAAAGATGTACTTGATCGAATGAACCATTTACTTTCTAATTCTTCTAACTAAAATTTAAATATTCTAAGTTTTATTAGTACCATATAATAAGACTAAATTGATATAGGATTGATCCCTAGTAGGAGATCAATCAGAAACTCCAATTCACTTTTGGGTCCTAATCTTGAGAAATTGTTTGAGAAATGTTGGTAAATTAATAAAAAAATGGAAAATCTCCCTTTCTAATATCATCCAAAAATACCATGGTAAGATATACCAACTGATAAGATATGGTTCCACCACTGGTGCCAAAATTCTTTATTTTATTTCCTTTAAACCTCAATATCCTCTAAATAGATTCTCAATTCCATCATGAGATGTGAAACTAACCTTTTAGGTATAAAATTCGATGTAGGCCTTAAATGGTGTCAACCAATCAATACCGAAAATAAATTCGTAGACATCAATATCAAGCACATATAAATCTCAAAGAAACATATCCCTGTTAATGGTTATGGGATAATAATTACACATAAAGGATTGACACACTCTTTGTCCAAGAAGAGTTTGTAGTTATAACAGAAAAGGAATCATCTAAATAGACAAAGCTATATTAAAAATAGAATGAGGTGAAATAAATAATTGGGATGCACTCATATCAAAAATTTATTTTATAAGGATATAATTATAGAAATTTCTACCTCTAACCATAAAAGGACTGGATTGATCATCCATGGCCATTTTCTTAATTCTATATAATTTGTTACTTACTGCACTTTTCACTTTATTACCCTTTTGATATTACACTGGTTGAGAAGTCATGGTGTTTTTATAATCACCTTCGATCTCTCTATTCTAATGACAAGAATTATTCTACTATAATAATCCCATCAAAACATAAGATGCCTATGAAGCATGATATATGTCTCTAGAACCTGACCATGGACACATCTATAACGGGACTAAAGATGCCACATCATGTTTCAAATATGAAAAACTCTAGGTGATGTCATATAATCTATTTTAATATGTTAAAAAGAAGAAAATTTAAAACATACTAAATTTCATTTCTATTGAGGATGAATATTTACTAATCCCATGTTTTTATTATTAGGTTTCCCTCTTTCTCTTATTCCCAGCATTAAAGTTCCCACATATTCCTATAGGAATAAATATACTCCCTCCAAATGTATTTACCAAGATATACCATTCTATAGTAGTCACTCTATTGACCATCACTATATAGTACGATATAAAAATTATGTCAATAGTTGAGAATATCTCTAGTCATAATCTTGACTAAAAAATTTGTTTCTTTAAGGAAGAACATTCAGAAACATTTTGGGAAAAGTGGATTAAATTCAAAAAATTGTCTACATACTCTATTACAAAGTTATTATCTTACTTAAAATTGATGAATTTTTTTCTAGTAATCTAAAATGCATTAGGATATAATTTCTTGTCAAAAAATTCTTCAAAATCCTCCCATATTATGACTTGGGCCAATTTATCTGTAGAAGCTAAATACCACCATCGGCATGGACTATATTCCAATATATATGTTCCCATCCTAACATTAAACTAAAATAGTTTCCCAATGAAATTGAAGATTTGATTCATCTGAATCATCTATACATCTTATTTTTTAGCTAGGAATCCCCCTAAAATATGGGTGGATCCTATTGAAACAGAAGAAAATTTTCCACTTGCAGTAGTTCATCATTCTTATTATCCTTATGCATGGCCTGGAAATCTGTATGTAATATCCCAACATTTCAAGGAGATACATCCATGTTTGAATTTTAGCTCAGCTCTTTTAAAATGGTTAATATAATGTTTACCAACATTATAGGGATTCTCGGGAGTGTCTCAGGGTTTCAAGGCATGTGAATGCTTGAAAATTGGTCAAAGTGTGATGAGGGGAAGGTTGGTTCATGGTTAGTACTAACTGTGCTCCCTAACCATGCATCTTACAGGAGGTGTGTGAATAGGTAGGGGAACCGTACAAGGGGGCCTAGGATACTGTGTAGCTCAAATTCCCCTTGAACAGTGGAAAGTTCACAAACACCACATGGTTGTAGGTCTCGGGCACAGTGGAAGCTTGTGGTTGGATGTGCCCACTTGACGTTTTTTCATTAGCAATGATCAATCTGAGATCAATACGACGATAAACACCAGACTCCACTAATGGAATCATAGAAATAGACAAAGAATAAGAATAGTCCTGGAACCAAAAAGGAGGATCGTCACAGGTTGATTATAATTAATTTATTTAATTGACAAGAAGTTCCTTTTATGGCATTCTTTATTCAATGATATTTCTGATCACATTCTGATGTGATTCATCATTGCATTGCAAAATACAAGTGCATACATTCTCTAGTGGTGATCCACATGTGATCTATGTATCTCTGGACGCCTCAAAAGAAATCTCTGGGTGCTATCATTGAGAAGCCTTTTCTTGCGTTGTCCACTATAGATCACCTTGATCATATGGAGAATGATATCTCTCAGTCTTGAGAGCATTCTTGGAGGAAGGAGTTCATTCAACCTTGAGAGAATTCTCAAAAAAAAAAATTCACAACGATTATGGAATAGGGTTGGGGTTGTGAGGATATTCATAATTGGGTTTGTGGTTATAGAATATGACAACAAATAAATGTGTTACGCATTTTATTTATTTCATTAAATCTTATTGAAAACCCCCCACGTTGAATCATTAATTCCTTGGCATGTTCCCACACTGATTATAATAAATATCATTTAATAAAATGATATTATTTCCTCAAAATCCTGACTTGAAAAACTACACAGCATGTAATCATTAATACACAGCGCGTACTCATATTTCATTTCCTTTCCCAAATGAAAACTACACGGCATGTACATCCAATGTACACAGCTTGTATATATTGTTTTCATTTTATTATTCCTACAACATTAAAATGATTTAGGCTTCCTTGAATAATTATTAAACCACATATGGGGATAATCTTTATTCTACTTGAGATACTTAGATACACGTAGTGTGTAACCCTATAGGCCTCTTTCTTGTTGGCATTAGGCAGGATTTTTTAAAGTCCGAGATTACTATATAGCAATGGGTCAAGGCACCCTAGAGAAAAAAGTTGACGCCGCATTGACGTTTCACCTCATATGAATGCTTATTGTGTAATTTAATCCCTTTGTCTCAATATCTCATCAATCATGTTTCATGGAAGTGTCATAAACCTATCTTCAAGAAATAAAGTGGACGTGACACCATTGCCATAGAATTTGGGTGACAGTTCTATTTGAATCAAAAGGGCCTGAGATATCTACTTCCATAAATATGGAAGGGATAAATCCTTCCTCAACTTATCCATTAACAATATGTCATTCGTGACGCACCCAACGTACCCTACTTCCTGCGAATTGTCTTCTTGACGCTTTTCGTCTGCAAATCTAAGTGTGTGAGTCATGACATGAGTTAATGATAATCTTCCAGTTTAAGGACCATTACACATGCTCGTAGATAGAAACTTCTAATGACACCAAGACATGTGGAATTACTACTGGTGGGTGTGTTCTCATAATCTTCCATCTTGGAGATTACTAAGTGCGAACTCCATGAGAGAGAGTATCGTCTTCTTGTGAGTACTCACACATGAAGGTATGTATACTATGTGTCCTATCATAGTATTTAATCCAACCATAGAACATTATTTAATAATATTTTTACAACATTTCAGGGTTCCCATAACTGTGGGGATCTTCCATGACCTTATTAATGCAACAAATATTCCAGGACATTATTATATTATAGTCCTACAGAACAATGAACAATTTATAATAAGTGTACATTCATGTAATCAAAGTAGAAACAGTTCGTTCTCAGGAAACCAACTCTAGAAAACTCCCAATTGGACTAGAGCCAACTACCTGTGACTTTTTGTCCACTAGACCTCACATGATTATCGTGTTTCTGCTGAGTCAATGCTTTAGTCAAGGGGTCTTCCACGTTGTCTTTCATGGAAATACTGCTCACTGCAACTTCACCTCTCTAAGAAAAATCCCTCAAGATAAGATACTTATGATGTATTTGCTTTCTCCACTGATGTGTCCTTGGCTCTTTTTCAAGTGCCACCGCTATAGTATTATCACAATAGAGTGTGATAGGCTATTTACTACTTGGTACTACATCCATCTCTTGGGTGAAGCTTTGCATCCATATTTCTTCTTTAGCTACCTCAGAAGTTTTGATATACTCAGACTATGATGTAGAATCTATGAGCACACCATGCTTTGAGCTCTTCCCGCTCATTGCACCTCAATTCAAACTGAAGATGTATCTAGTCTGTGAATTCCTGTCATCTTGATCAGTTTGGAAACTAGCATCTACTTTTCCTTTGATGACTAGTTCCTCATCTCCTCCCAAAACCAGGAACATATCCTTATTACACCTCAAATAATTAAGGATAGTCTTGACTGCCATCCAATGGTGGTCTCCTAAATCAGCTTGATATCTGCCTACCACACTAAATACATAAGAAACATCTAGCCTTTTACATAGCATATCATTCATTACTAACATAATTGAGGATATGTAAGGTAACCTTTCCATTTTCTTTCTTTCCTCTTGTGTATGAGGACACATTTTCATTGAAATATGAATGCCATGGGACACTAGCAACAATCCCCTCTTGGATTGTTCCATACTGAATCACTTTATAATCTTGTCAATGCATGTACTTTTACTCAGGCTCAGCATCCTCTTGGATCTATCATGAAGGATCTTGATCCGAAGAATATATGATGCCTCGCCCAAGTCTTTCATAGAGAAGCATTTATCCAACCATGCCTTAAATGACTTTAAGAAAGGTACTTCCTTTCAAATTAGTAATATGTCATCAATATATACTATTGGGACAACGAATGCACTTCCTCTAAAACTTTTGTAGACACAAGGCTCACATTCTTTCTTAACAAATCCAAATTCAGTTATGGCTTCATCAAAACAAATGTTCTGTGACCTTGCTGCTTTCTTTAATCCATAAATGGATTTCATTAAGTTGCATACCTTGTTGGCATCCATTGGAGTCACAAACCCTTCAAGTTGTTTCATGTGGACATCTTCCTGGATGTTCTTGTTAAGGAATGATATTTTGACATCCATTTTGCAAATTTCATAGTCATGGTAAACAGAAATGGTCAATAGGATTCTGATGTATTTCAGCATCACAACCGGTGAAAAGGTTTCATCATAGTCAATTCCTTGATGTTATATAAAACATTTTTTAACCAGTCGTGCCTTATAGGTGATGACTTGTCCCTCCATGGCTAGTTTCATCCTGAATACCCATTTATTACCAACAGGATTTACATCAATAGGAGGATCTACCAAAATCCAGACTTGGTTTTGGTACATGGAATCCATTTCAGAATTCATTACTTCTTACCACATGGCAACATCTTTTCCATCAACTGCTTCCTTGTAGGTAAGAGGATCATCATTTTCAACCAATAATTATTCATCATCCTCGGTGATAAAAAAAACCATATCGTTCTGGTTCTCTCACCTCTCTCGAGTTCTAATGTAGTTCTTCTGTCTCTAGAATAGATTGTTCTTCCATGGGGCTTTTTGGAATCTGTTCTTGTAGCAACTCTTATTTATATTGAGCCTCAACTTCATCGAATTCTATCTATCTCCCACTGTCTCTTTTTGAGATATGCTCCCTCTCAAGGAATATGGCGTGTCTTGCCACTGTAACCTTTTTATTTGTGGGGTTGTATAGATAATATCTTCTTATTTATTTGGTATATCCTATAAAGGTACACGTCGTGCCTCGGGGTGAAAGTGTGTTACCTGAAAAGGCCTTAAAAATTCTTCTCTACCCCACAACTATAAATTTGATAACATGGCTTTGCATCCATTCCATAACTCGTATGGAATAACATTTATCGATTGAGTCTGCACTTGGTTTAGTATGTGTGCTGCTGCTTTTAATGAATATCCCCAAATGGATAATGGAAGACTCACATGAATCATTAGTGATCTCACTATGTCCAATAGGAAGTGGTTTCTCCTTTCACTTACACCATTCCACTAAGGCGTTTAAGGAGGAGTTAGTTGATATATAATCACAAAATCTCGTAAGAAATAAATGAATTACTGATTAAGATATTCTCCTCCTCTATTTGAGTAGAGTTTCTTAATCTTCTTACCAAGCTGGTTCTCAACTTCATTATTTTATTCTTTGAACCGGTCAAAAGAATCTGACTTATACCACATTGAGTAAATATATCCATATCTACTAAAATCATCAGTAAAAGTTATGAAGTACAAGAACTCACCCCTTGTTTCAACTGGAAATTGTCCACACACATCTGGGTGAACTAATTCTAGAAGCTCTTTAGCCCTTTAACCTTTCCCACTAAATGGGGCTTTGGTCATTTTGCCTTGTAGACACGCATAACATACACCAAGTGGTTTTAGTTCGAAAGAATCTAAATACCCATCTTGATGTAATTTTGTCAAATGTTTCTCATTGGAATGACCTAGCTGGTGAAGCCAAAGTTGGGTGTGGTATGACTCATGTGAATTAAATTTGTCATCGATTTCCATTACTTGGTTTGTGTAGTCTAACACATCAAGGCCATTATATAAATGTGCCCTACCAAAACAAATTCTATATTTATAAAAGTATCAAAATTCATTTCCAAACATGAAGATGAATCCATCAATATCTAATATGGATACTTAAATAATGTATTCGGTTATAGAGGGTACATAATAACATCCTTTTAATAACAAGACCATCCCAGTAGGAAATGTGAGGTGGTAGTCTCTGACAGCTACAACAATGATTCTAGCTCCATTTGTTTCTTGCAGATCCACCTCACCTCATTCAATCTTTCTGAATCTACTTGGTTCCTATATTTGGATACAAATGTTAACACCAAAAGTAGAATATAATACCCAATTGGTATAAATAGATAGATTGCATTCAATAACAAATTCACCTAAAGCTTCCCCTTGCTTCCTTGGTTGGGTGTTTTTTTTTCCAGTGGCCCTTCTTGCCACATGCAAAACAAGTAGCCTCACGTTCTCCTGCCTCCCCTTTGATCTTCATTTTCTTGGAAGGCCTTGAAGAAGCTTTAAGCTTAAAGCTCTTCGCCTTCCCTTTCCTTTTATTCACCATAAGTACAGAATGCTTTTCACGTTTCATATCATTGTCCACTTTGAGAATGTGGATAAGAATATGAGATGGAGACTTCTAAATGTTGTTCATGTTGAAATTTACAACAAAGTTAGAGAAGCTCTGGGGGAGTGATTCAAGAATGAGATCGATACCCAGTTCTGCAGGGATTTTAAACCCTAGAACCTCCAATCGCTCAATGTAGCCAATGAGCTTGACTACATGAGGCCCAGTTGGGGTACCCTCTTTAAGCTTGCTATGAAATAGAGCCTTAGAGATCTCAAACCTTTCATGTCTTTCTCTCTCCGGGTATAGACCATGGAGGTGCTTGAGCATGCTATAGGCATCCATGTCTTCATGAGACTCCATGATCTCACAAGAAATTGATGATAGCGTCAAACATTGAACATCGATTGCATCATTCAAATATTGATCGTAGACTAAGAAATCTTCATCACTCACCCCTTGGGAAGGAGAATCGGGAAGTGAGGACTCCATCACATAAAACATTGGTTCATGGCGTAAGATAACCCGAAGGCGCCTAAACCATTCCTAAAAATTACTACTGGTGGGGATATTGTCTTTATCCAGAATTGATCACAGAGAAAATGTGGTTGATCAGTTTTTCATATTGATTCTAAAAATTAAAAGAGAAGATTTATCAGTGCCTTTTGATTAAATTTTATTAAAAATAATAAATGAATTTATTAATTCTCCCAATATTTTATCATGTCCTAATGACCACCACTATTGACTTGGAATTCCTAGTTTCTATGAAATTCTAGTGGAAAGGATCCATATTCAGCTTTGCATAACCCCAACAAGGGTTGGTCAATATATTTAAAGGTATTTAGGTAGGAATTTCTTTGCCAACTATGAGCTTACAGTTCCATGATCCATTGAGTGGACTCCCCAATCCTAAAATTCTAACTTGGATTTCCTCAACACTTGCCTCCATTTTACAAAAATTCTAGCAAGGGCTAATCCTCTTGATGTAAAATTTTTAAGTCAAACCAAAACATTCATAAGATTTTCATTTATAAAAGTATGTTTCCCAACAAGGGTTGGTCAAAAACATAGTTTTATTGAGTCCTTCCCTTAATCTAGTAACAGAAGGCTTGGTCTGACTTAATATGGGATTTGAGGGATTACAATCCTTTATTCATAGTTTCGCATTATCACATGCTGGTCAATTTAAAGTGATTCTTACTTCAGTGATTAACCATCTTCTGATAATCTTTATGCATAGTCCAGTTTTTATTTAATCACATCTTTGCATGATTTTTTTATTTCATTAACTATGTGATAGTGACAACACATACATAATAAATAAACAATGAAATCATACAGAAATAAAATAAGATGTCATGGTCATGATCTTCTATTGGTTAGCTTATCTAGAGGTTTTGATAAGCTAACCTAAACCCGGGGAAAAACACCTTGAACCCGATGGTTTGTGTTTTACAGCTCCCACCTGTCCACCTTTTTATCTTCTAGGGTTTTTTTTGCCTCAGCTTCGGATTTTGAACCTTCTCCTCTGGCATGGTAGATCCTCCATTACATGGGGTTTAAATTAAAGAAACCATGGGCACGTAGGCCCTACATTTTATTGGAATAAGGCTCGCAAGACAATGAGTTTAAATTAAATAAATTTAAATAAAACCATACACACACAAAGTTTCTTTTGTCTAGCTCATGATCATCCATAGAATGCAATGACATTTACGCATATTTATTATTCAAATTCTTTTAATAATTCTTTTATTCAAGATAAGTCGTGCTTGAATTCAATTAATTATGATCTTATAATTAGTCAATTATTTATCTTAAATTCCTTTATGAATTTCCTGGAGATTCTTCTCATCCATATTCCTTGTACGGGTCTTTATACTTTGAAAAAAACCTGGTGAAATTCCATTTCTAGAAAGTACATGACGTGTAGGCTATATTACATAGTGTGTATTTGTTTTCACCCTTTATCCAAAGTACATGTAGGGGGCTTTGTGTGATTTTCTGAACATTGGAAATTTTGGAGTACATGGCCTTTAGATTAATCTAACACAGTATGTACTTCCTTATTATGTAGTTACCGGCTTGGAAATCCCGTGTATGCAGTTACATGGCTTCTCCTTGTACACGGTTTCACCTAGGGAGAATTGGACTACATGGTGTGTTGATTCAACATACACGCTATGTATTCTGATTTCCATTCGTCGTTCAGTTCTGGTCAATATAGTGTGTTAAAAACATAGGTATGCTCAATTCAAACGGTGTGGTTTGGAGGACCTGTACCGGTTCATTGAACCTAAGTACACGGCCTGTAGATTTCACTACATGTCATGTATTCATGTATTTTATAGATAGAATGAGCGGCTCCTCTGGATGAGTTCCCTGTTTTTATTTTAATAAAAGTTAAAATTAAAAGCTCATTTTTGTGATGTGACTCGAGAAACGAAGGAGGAAGAACAGATCTATTTCATTCATTTTTAAAGAGTGATTTATCTTGAATTAAATCAAATATAAATGCATAAATTATCAAAGAAAATTAAATAACTATAATTAAAATTTTGACCCCTTTGATACAACTTGTAGGTCCTGGGAACAGCGGAAGTTCGTGGGGGTCTGTGCCCACTTGACTTTTTGTCATTAGCAATGATCAATCCAGGATCAGTACAATGAAAAATGCTAGACTCCATGAATCGGATCACAGAAATATAAAAATAAGAAGAATAGTCCCGGAACCACAAAGGAGGATCACCATAGGTTGATTAAAATTAATTTAATTAATTAACAATAATTACTTATTATGGCGTTCTTTCTTCATTGATATTTCTGATCATGTTCGGATGTGATTCTTTATTTTATCTCAGAATCCAAGTGAAGACTTCCTCTAGTGGTGATCCACATGTGCACCATGTATCTATGAATGCCACCAAAGAATATTTGTGTGCTAGCGTGGAGAGGCCATTTCTTGCATTGTCTGCCTTATATCGCCTTAATCAGACGGAGGAGGATCTCTCTTAGTCTTGAGAGAGTTCTTGGAGAAAAGAGTTATTTTGGCCTTGAAATAATTCTCCAGAATTATTGTGCACAATGATTCGGAAAAAGTGTTGGTGTTGGGATGTTATTTATAATAGGGTTTGAGGATATAGAGTTATGAAAATAAATAAACGTGTTACACGTTTTATTTATTTCATTAACTCTTATTGAAAAACCCCCTTGTCGAATCATTAATTCCCTGACATGCTCCCATGATGATTATAATAAATATCATTTAATAAAATGATATTATTTCCTCAAAATCCCTACAATAAAAACTATGTGGCATGTAATCAATAATACACGGCATGTACTTGTTTTTCATTTCCTTTCCAAAATAAAAGCTACACGATGTGTACATTCAATGTACATGGCGTGTATATCTTGTTTTCATTTTATTCTTCCTCTAACATTAAACCAATTTAGGATTCCTTGAATAATATTTAAACCATATATAGGAATAATCTTTATTCTACTTTAGATACTTGGATACACTTAGTGTGTGACCCTCTGAGCCTCTTTCTCATTGGCATTAGGCGGGATTTCCTAAAGTCCAAGATTATTGTCTAGCAACAGGTTATGTCACCCAAGTGAAAGAAGTTGACACCGCATTGATGTTTCACCTCATCAGAACTCTTACCGTGTAATTTAATCCCTTTGTTTCAATATCTCATCAAGCAGGTTTCATGGCAGTGTTATAAACCTATATGCTTGATCCATCATTCTTTGACTTCTAGAAATAAACATTTCGTGACACCATGTCCATGGAATTTGGGCGACAGTTCTATTTCAATCAAAAGGGCCTGAGATATCTACTTCCATAAATATGTAAGGGACAATTCTTTCCTTGACTTATCCATTAACAACATGTCATTTGTGACGCACCTAACGTACCCTTCATCTCAGAAACTGTCTTTGTGATGGTTTTCGTCAGAAAATATAAGTGCGCGAGTCATGACATGAGTTAATGATAATCTTCCAGTCTAAGGACCATTACACACGCTCGTAGATAGTAATTTATGATGACACAAAGACATTAGAGATTACTAGTGGCAGGTATGTTCTCATAATATCTCTTCTTGGAGATTACCAAGTGTGAACTCCATGAGAGAGAGTCTCATCTTCTTATGATAAATTGCACATGACGGGCTGTATACAATGTGTCCTATCATAGTATTTCATCCAATATTAGAACCTTATTTTAGAATTTTGTTATATCATTTCAAGGTTCTCATCATAGAAGGAATCTTCCATGACCTTATTAATGCAACAAATATTCCAAGACATTATTATATTATAATAATGAAAAACAATGAACAATATATAATAAGTGTACATTCATGTAATCAAAGTATAAACAGTTGGTTCTTAGGACACCAACTCTAATAGTGGTTTTTAAACTGTGTAGGTGGCCATCAAAACCATGTTACCTGGTTTCCTATTAGACATAGGGGGTGCATGGTTGGTGCATCCTTTATCCAGTCATGTGGAAAAATCATACACCAATTAAATATTAGAAAATTCCCATTTTTCACTCCTGTGATTAAATGATTCTCCCTTAAATTTCTCCCATGTTAGACACCCTCCACCCAAGGTGATGAACCACCCACCCCCTTCCTCTCCATGGGTGATTCTTCTATGATTATTGGGTGTTTGGAGTATCATTTTGTGTGAATCAAAACTTTCTTTCACTCTGTTTACTTCCATTTCCTAGAAGAGTCTTATTGTGTCTTTTTTTATCCTTCTAAATCTATAAACACTTATTTTTTCAAGATTTACTTTGTCTTAGTGTTTGATGTTAGGTTAGTTTGAATCAAGGGTTTCTATTTAGTGATGAATCATTAATGAACATGAGGTAGGTAGTATTAAACCATTTCCCATAGTCTCAATGTTTTATATGTATATTTTTTTTTGTTCCAATGTGTTTCTTTGATGATTTTTTGTTTCATAGTCTAAAGAAAGTAATTTTGTAACACCCTGAGATTTTTATTTTTTTTGAATTAATTTATCATTTCATCATTTTTAATTTCACATGACATTGAAAATAGATATAAATATATATATATATATATATATTAAAAAACTAATTCAAACATTAATTTCACATGAAATACCAACTTTTCTTGAGCTATACGCAGTACCAACTTGGCTTGTGCTCCAAACAACATTAATTTGGTATAAGATGCTTGCGACACTAAATTTCTATGAATCATCACTTTATATATATATATATAATTTAAATGATATAATTATAACCTAACAATTAAACTTAGTTATATTAATAGTAATAAATAATTTCTAGATATTCATTATAATTGGTTTATATAAATAAAACATATCGATAATGAAAGATAATATTTCTAGTAAAGTCTTATTATGTTAAAAATATTATTTTCATGGATGAACTTCCTTTAATAATAAAGTTAATTTTAGACATTTAATTTGATAAAATAAAAATACTTTTGGAATTTAGAATGTCGAAATTATCCTATGGTGAATTTTTTTGATTTTTCTGAGAAACATTATTGTTTGATGACTATTGAAAATACTACTTCTTAGTTAAAACTACCTTTTATATAATCATTTATTAATTCTAAATGATATTATAAATATCTTTTAAGATAAAATTAGATAAATATTACATCTACTAATACAATTTAATTTATTATAATCAATTCATAGTTTAAATTGAATAAAAAAACTTAACAAACTTTTGAACATTTTTCTACTACAAAAAACCCATTATTTCGCCATGTCTATAGGATTTGAATTAATCTTAATTTTCCCACTTCTATGATTAGAATTTTGAAAATATGATATACACGGATGTAATTAGAATGATATTTGTGATCTAATAAGATTGACTTAATTTTTTGACCAAAATGATTAGTGAATGTGATAAAAATTAATTATGGTGATTAAGGAAGGATTAATCTTCATAAGGGACTAAACATTAATATTAAGGACCAAAATGACTTGGCCACTTGTACAAAGGACATTGGTTTCCAAAATTTAATCATGTCCCCACTTGGTTCAAAACATATGGTTTATTTGGACATTATTAAATGGAAGCTCCCTATAAAAAAGTTTAAGTAATGAAAAAATTCAAAGGGAACTTTCCTTACCTTTGACATTTATAAAACTTGGAGATATGTACAAAAAATCATATTTTAGGTTATATATATCATTTTGAAATATATATGGGTTATTTTTATCATAATAAATTATAAATAATCTTTAGAGATGTTTTTGGTACTTAAATGCTTAAGAAACCCCAATATAATGATTATTTAGTTAATAATTGACTAAAATAAATGATACTATAAATATTAAAAGTGAATTTAATTGATTGAATTATTGTATTTATTTATTTATTTAGATTATTATATCATGTTACACACTAGTATAACTAATATTTTTTAATTCCAATATAATATCGATATTTTAAAATCAACATTAAATAAATAATGTCAAAATTGACATTACTGTTATTTTAATATTAAAGAATCTTATAAAATGATTTAAAATTGAAAAAAATCTATATTCTTACAACTTACTTTTAGGTGTTAATATATATTAAATATTTTATATTAATGGATTAATTAATCTTGTATAGTTAACATATTGACTCATATTTTGTAAATATGTTGTTAAGACGGTCCGGGTTCAAGCAGTGTTTTAGCTCGTCACATGCAACTGTTTTAAAATTAATTTAGAAAAAAAATGGGAGTTTAATTTTAAAAATTATTTATAATATAAAAAATTAAGTTTATATATATTATATAATAAATTTCACAATAATTCATTTTTAATGGTTAAATTAAATATATTATAAAACTATATACGTTAATAAAAAAACCAAAACGATAAAATTGGGGAATCTTAGAAGTTAAGGAACCAAATAACTAAAATGCATATATTTTTATGTGGATGAGGTTTTTCTAGACCATTATTCTCCATTAATCCATTATTTTTCATTTTTTAGGAACTTTAGGTAAGATAGACCACCCATTATTGAATACCTTTTGGTATTTATAAAAGTGAAACTCCCCCTCCACTGTATAAAGTAAAACACTCTACCCATTCCTCACACCTCTCAAGCCACTTAAGATCATCCAAGACCTTCCCCAATTGACTCCCAAAAATCCTCCCTTACAATATTAAGTTGGGATGATACTCTCTCAAGGAATCCTTTTGGAATAAGCCAAAATGAGTTACCTGATTAAGAGGATGCTTGTACGAGTATGGAGAGAGTAAAGATACATGGTAGAGAGATTTCATCTCCCTTTTAATTTTTGTGAGATAAAATATATGTTTTCCACTCTTTCCTTTTTTTGGTGTATGTATTTCCCATGATTTTATTATATGCTTCTTGAAATTATAATTTTTGGTATTCACATTCCCATTTGATTATCCTTCTTCCATGGGGTTTAGCTTTCAAAAGTTAACAAATCAGTAAAACAGTTTTGTTTAAATTTTTATTATTTGAGATTAATGTTTTGTTATGAACATAAAAACTTATTAGAGGTGTATATAACTCTATTTTAAATGTTATTCAATAAATGTACTTAATTTAATGATATATTAATCTTCATGTAATTTCAACTTTTTATATAGATAGTATGATCCCATGTTACCGAGTTATAAGAGTTTATTGAGACAATCTCACCGCTTTCCGAGATTATTTATATTTTGGTTTCTATTTATGAAATATTATGATCCATACTTCACGAATGTTCATTAGTTTCCTTTTACTATGTTATTTCATGATATACTCATGTATTGTTACCATATTCTACTATTTGGTACATAATTACTTAATAAAGTGTTTTTAGGAAATCCCAACCATACCCTTTCTTCAGTCAGAAATCAATGTTTCGTAAAAAGTGTTTCCAAGAATATTATACAATTATCTTATAAGATTTTCAATAAATTTTTAACCTTTTTTATTTTACCAATATATTCAAGGTAATATTCATTCTGGTTTCTAAATAAGTCATTCCTTCCAACCTTTTTACCATGAAAAAGGAATGTTCCTTTTTACTTTGTTTGACAAGTACGAATTTACCACCCATAATTACTTTGAATATTTCTTTTCATTTTTAAAAGGTTAATCATTAAGAAATTGTTTTAAAATTACCTTTCAATGGAAAATATTTTCAAAATGGTTTCAAGTCTTTTTTATTTGTTTTTGAGGTATTTTCTAAGGAAATTATATATAAATGGTTTTATATATTAAAAATATTTTTTCAAAGAAGAAATGATATTTTCCTAAAAAATAATTTTGGAAGATATTTCAAAACTATTTCCCATCTAAGATGACATCTGTGGATGTTATTTATTTTCTTTTTGGAAATTCTCAAAAGGTTCCATTCATATACTTTCTATTAATTGGTGATGCATAATGTCCTGGACATTATTAAACCTATTTATCTTTTATGGGTTCTATTTTTATGAAATTTGTTTCTCATTCATGGGTTATATGTTTATGAAATCCATTTCTCTTTCACAGGTTATATGTTTATGAAATCTTTTTCTCATTCACGAGTTATTATTCGATGAAATGGTTATGAAACCTATTTATTTTATAAAGTTTATGATGTGATGAAATGTTAATGATACCCATTTAATTTTATGGGTTATGATTTGATGTTTATAAGACCTATATCTTTTTATGGGTCATGATATGATGAATTCTTTATTATCTTTTGGCACATGTGGGAATGATTTTACTATGAGATGGGTGGTACCTATATATCTCTCCAATGAATTGTGTAATCATATGTTTTATCTGAGCTAAAAGGGTACATGTGTTGTATCCCAAGCACAAGAAGAAAGAGGGTGTATGGATTGTAGTCCAATCCTGAAAAGAAATAGGGTTTATTGGTTTTAGACCAAACCTGAATAGAAATTGTGTGTTTGGGTTGTAGCCCAAACCAAAAAATAAAGATGTTGTACAGGATGTAAACCAATACTAAATGGAAGAGGATACAATGGAAGTAGACCAACAACAAACAAAAGAAGGTACACGGGTGGTATCCCAAGCCAAAAAAAAAGGTACATGGGTTGTAGCCCATGCTCGAAAACAATAAGGTATATGGGTTGTACCCCAAACCAAAAAGAATGTGGGAACACTGGTTTCTAGCCTAAGACCAAAGTAGGTACACTAGTTTTAGCCCAAGAAAATCATGTTATAAAGGTCTTGATAGGTATCCCTGACATAAAAGTTTCTATTCTTATATATATTCCACAATTCAATGTCTTATTCACGTGTCATTCTTTCATGTCTTATGTTCTTTATTTATTTATGATTCATGATTTATAAACAATAAAGCTTTATTCCATTATTCATATTTATGAACTTTTATATTAAGGGTATGATCTACAATTTTCATGATCACATTATCATACACTTATGATCATGTTTATACTTATATGTCTCCCTTGTTTACCCTTACTGATCATTTGAGCTCACCCCTTTCATATTTTTCCTCCCTATAGGTTTTGAAGAAAGGTTTTAGGTATATGTAATAAAGGTGGAGATATTTATGGGAGATATTTAAGATCTTTCACTAGGATAGAAGACTTTGTTTCCTAGTTTCTAAAGAGTCTAAACTATTATAGTCCTCTTGCATGTATTTTTGCAATATACTGAATATTAATCTAAAATGATGTAATATCCATGTATTTTAAGCCTGGTTCACTATAAATTTGGTTCTTAGTAGGAGGTGGGTAGCTATTTAATAAAATAGTTGGTTCTATTGATGATTTGATACCGAACCTATGGATTTTCCAAACCCCTGTGTGGGGTGAACTACTTGGTAAACATTGAGATAAGAAAATTATGAAAATGAATAAATTGTAATGGTTAAACTAGTTTATGGGTACTGTTAAAAGGGGAAAAATGTATGTACGATAGTTGTGAATTTCCCATGTTGATTTTCAAATGGTTTAAATGATGTGTTTGTTATTTTGAAACATTTGTGGTTTAAAATAAATATTATGATGTTTTTAGAGTGGTCAATGTTTTAAAAGGAGGCTTTGGCCTAAAGGTGATTCAGAAATTGGTTTTCTTTATTGATTTCAAATGATGATTTGAAATGAGGGTCTGGTTCTATTTTTGTGAAAATTTATTATATGATCATTTTGAAATGGTTGGTAAAGGAAATGAAACAATTTGGGTTTTGTTTAGATTTCAAATAAAAATAATCAGGTTTTAAAGGGTGGTTCAAAGATTATTTTAATTCAGTAATTGACTTTTTTTTCATGGTTTGTGAAATGAAACAAATTTTAATTATTTTATAGTTGTTAATATGTTGAAGGTGGGAATTTTATATAATGCAATATGAGTTTAATAAGTCATGTTGCGTAAATGGTACACATAATGATTTGGGTTATGTCGTGTAAATTTTAAATATGTTAAATAGAAAAAGAATCATGTGAATAAGGATTACTCGTATGTTTTTGAGTTAAGATATTGGACTAGGGCTCTATGATCCTAACATCTAGACTAAGGTTACTTGTTTGGGTTAGGCTAGATGGATGATCTAGGCCCAACTAATCTATTATTAACATAGGATGCCAGACTAAGGCTCTATTCTCCAAAGGTTTCCATGGTTAGAATGTCAGTGTGAGGCTCTAAGCTACTAAGATTGGAATGGTTTGGGATGTTAGACTGAGTCTATATAATCCCAAATGTATGGACATATATTGATTGTCATAATGACTCTCTGAGGTAATTTGATGAATGGTTTGGATAGTGAATTCCACCTTATGATTAAAAGTGAGTAACCCCTTATGTTATGTCTTAGGCTCCCAGTGAGATTGGAGAAATTTTAGTTGGTTGGTTGTCCCTAGATAATGTAATGGATAAAATGGTTACTTGATAATTGCATAAATTTATAATAAATTTATTTTTTTTGTTTATATGTTGCATTTTATTTTCTATATACACTCTTTTATAGAATATTTAATGATTTAGACATTGTTTGTGGTTTCCTATTGAGTTTTGCTTACACCCAGCTTGATCCTCCAAGGAACATTGGTACCTGAGTAGAAGCAACTTTTTTATGGAACATGTTTAGGAAAGGTACCAAGTAAGAGGTTTGTACATGGGCTGATGGGCAGGAGCATGGGTGGTCAGGATCGGGTTGGTGATCGAGTCTGTGTTCCGGATCTTTTGGTAATTTTGGATTTGAATATTACTTGAATGACTTACTAACATGTAGAAAATTCATTATATTTTTATAGAATGTACTTCTTGGTTAAATGTTGAATTTTTATATATTTTCCCATTTATGTATTAGATTGGTTCTTTTATCTATTGATATTATATTCTTCTATGGTACTACTCTGATGAGCAAGTATAGTCTCCCCAATGTATCTTTATAGACCCACACTACTGGTCAACAACCTTTTTCGTTTGGAGAGGTGCACCTAAGATCATGTACCGACCTGGCACGAGGCACCATATATAGTGCTTACCTGGTTGGGGACGTTACCTAGCGATATCAGAGCTATTTTATTTTATCTTAATATTTGGTCATGGTAGACATGACACTAATATCTTTATGGGGCTTGGGAATGAGCTCATACCTGTGTGCAAACATACCCACATATGGCGAAAAAACCCAACTTTAAAAGGGTGAGAATAGAGGTTTATTTTTGTGCTTTTAGGGTTCGTTGATACTTCCAACTTGAATGGAGCACTTGTATGTGACACTATTGATTTATGAGGTTTTATCTCTTTTCTTTTTATGGAAATAGAGGGTGTGTGAGTCCATTCATCATTCTATGCACATAGGATGGATACTTCATTTGAATGTAGAATTTGATTAATAGTTATTTGGGTATCACATGTTAGTAGTTTACTTTTCTTCATGTGGTTTAAACCTGTTGATCCTTCCATGAATTTTTTTTTCATGAAATTGTTTTTCAATGTCAATTTTCGAGAAATTGTTATTTTTAAAAAATGTGGTTAATAAAGGTACTTTTTCAAGTTTAAATCCTTCGGTTTTGAAAATATAATTTTTTGAAATGTAAAACCTTGGGTTTAAAATGGTAAAGTTTGATTAAGAAGGGAAATGGGCAGATGTTGGAACGTTTAGGGACACTAGAAATGTATATCCCTATTATTGTGACCAGACCCTATGTGTGGAGGTTTTGGTAGTGAGAGTTACCTAGTTTGTGACCTTGATTTGGGATCCTGAGTCATTGATGAGTTTTGATGTGTGGATAGAGAGGGGCGTCCCTTATTGTGCCTTCAGTTAAGCTATGATCTTAAAGTTGTGAGATATTTTGAGATAATGTTAAAGTGGTAATACTTGAGGGTTGAGACGTTACAATTTGTGTTATTGACCCTATAGTGTGTGTTTGACTCATAGATCCAATGTTTGTGAATGAGTATCTTTGGAGAGGTAGCTAGATTAAATGGTTTCTTGGTGCATTAGGTGAAGTGTGTTTTGGAACGAGAGAAGGAGTGTGGCTTTTGAGTACTGACTTGGTTAAGGTTGACATTTATGGCTTAGAGGGATAGTTAGTGTCATTTTTATTATGGGCCTCCAGTTTTGGAGGTCGGTATCATTTGAATTTTGTGGTGACCTGTGAGATAGGTCGTTTGGGGCTGCTAGTTCCCTTGGGTGCATATGGAACAAGTAGATGTTTTGGACATCGGCAGTGACACACAACGATTGTTTCCTCTTGTGGGTTTTTCTGAGATAGATAAGTGAAAAAGTTTAATAGTTTTGGGGACACAACTTGAATTGTGTCTATCAGTCGATAGTCTTGAGAAATAGAGGGTACCCTTAGGGGAGATTATCCTATTTTTGAAGGTGCCTTGAAATGAGAAGCATGGGTGGATACTTTTGAGGTGAAATTTCTGCATGGTTGGTGCCATCAAATTTTTGGTTAAATTTCATGGTTATTCCTTGGTTTATTTTTCAAGGAGGTGGTTGAGTGCTTGTAGTTGGTTGTAAGGATGGTTTTGAAAGGAGGGAATGATACCAATGGGGATGAGTGAAAAGGTGGATCATGATAAGTTTATTTCATTATATAGTGTAATCATAGTGGAAAGCATAGGTTATGAATGAGATAGTTGGGTTTTGGATTAGTGTAGTGGTAATTGTGTTTCTTTGTAAATCACTAGGTTCATGCTGGAAGAACTCAAGTGAGGAATTAATGTTGGTTCCAAAAGAAATTTTGGATTATGATCGCTCAGAAGAGGTTCTTTAAGTGGTAGTGTGTTTTTATTGGAAATCCCATTCGAGTTTTAGTGCGTGGGTGTCAATGAGATGTTGGCAGTTAGTGAATCTCCAATCATTTGTCGGGATAATGTGTCCCCATGGTGGGAGGTGAAATTAGTGATGGATTGTTTGTGGCGGTGTTTGTAAATGACTTCTTAGCATTCTCTTAGCCAGTGATGATCATTCACAATATATTAACATCATCCTGGATATTCTAAGAGAGGCTCTAGAATTATTCCTAGCTACCTAAATTGATTTGGTTGGATATAATTCTTTTTTGAGGTTGCGCTCATGGAGTAGTATGTACAGAGCTAAATAGACTAAATGTTAATGAATTACATGGGTGTCATTCTTAGAGGTTGGGAAGGGGTAGCGGAATATGTTTGTTTTATTGTTATATGGGAATTTAGAGAGCCATGACCAATTCGTGGGGTTTAGCTTGTGACAAATCATGACCCGCAATGGTTGAAATTTCTTGAGAAAAGTAGTGATGACGATAATCCTATGGTGGGGATTGGTATTGTAACACCCTAATATTTTATGAGAAGTATATTTTTTTGTCTTATGTTATACTCAACATCAAAGGAATCTTTCATGGCACACAACACTAGCTTGGCTTGCGTTTCATGCAATCGTGACCTTCCTCGATAGCGTGTGTAGTACGCAATACCGAGTTTCACTAAACAATGATATATTATTATAATATTATAAACTAACCGTTATGAATAGTATTAACTGAATTTTAAATTTTATAACATTATTATTCATCTTACATATTTTCTAGAACATGGTATGAGAACAAAATAAATTTTTCAGGTAAAATAAGTATTTTTCAAAAAATGTTGTTTTGCCGCCTTTTGATGGCGCACCCACATTAAATCTAGTTTTGACATGTTTATATGTTCAATTTGACAAAATAAAATTCTTCTTTGGAATCATGATATAAAAATTTACTTTGGATAAATTCTTCATATTATTCTAATAACTTTCATATTTTAATGAATAGTAAAAACACGCTATATTTTAATTAAAAACAACTTTTTTCATCGTAATAATTTATATGGTTAAATTATAATATTGAATGGGTTTAAAGTATAAATAGAATAAATTTTTACCATTTAATATAATGTATGTCATTATAATTAATTTTACATTGAATTCATAGGTAAAAACATTTCAATCTTTGGCAATGTTTTAACTTTTAAAAACCTGTTTGCTTAACAACGGGATTAATTTTAAATTAATTACTGGAACTTCTGAGTTTTGAATTTTGAAAAATGGATTAAATATTTTGATTCAGTGGGTTCAAATTATGTTAATAGGTTACTTTAAATTTTTTGAGATTATGAATAGTAACTACGGTAATTTTTATTTACTGTAGTTAAAGGTAAATCGGGTAATTAAGGGTAAATATAAGATTATAAAATTACCCTAACACTTTCCAAAATCCTATTGTATTAATAAAAGTAGACCCATATCACCTAAGGGTCGTACTTGATTCATTTCATGGACTTTTTACAATGAAATAATATAATTATTATTAAAACCAAAGAAAGTGACAACATGTCACTCTCTTAAATCTTATAATTATAATAAATTTAATCTAGTGATAAACTTCATGAAACTTAGAACGTAAATGGTCTCCAGAAATATAATAAAATTATATACATCATATGAATTTATTTATAATTTTAATGGATTAAATAATTATCATTAATTATGAAACAATAGTGATGTTGAAATTATTTTATTGATTGAAATATCAAATAACTGATTTTAAAAGTATTAAAATAAATATTATATGAACTATTTAATGTTCTCCACTGATTTTATAGATAAAAATGACATGTTATTAATCTATTAAATATTTTATTTCTAACATATCCTATGTATATATTTTTTTTAAACTCAAATAAATGAATAATGTCAACATTGACACTATTGTTAATTTATAGAAATTACATATTATAAAATTGTTTAAAAATCACAAAAATATTTAAAAATTGTAAAATAAAATTTATATGGTCTAAAATGTAATAAATTATACAATTATGGAAAATTCACAACATATAAGTAATTTTTTATAATGATTTAAAATTTAGAATTTTATTATCACAAATAAAATTAAATAGATTATATAAGGATAAATCATGTTGATAATGTTTAAAATAAAATCCAAAATTGTCTAAATTTTATTGGATGATGATAATACAACCTTATCTAATCTAAGATTTGGATTTGATTCATTTTTGGAGGTGTTAAAGTGGGTTTGGAATTTATAATAAATTAATATTTCTTATAATTCCAAAGGTGTCCCTCTCCTCCCTTATAAAAGGTCACCTCCTCCCTCTCCTCCTCACACCACTTTTAGCCTTAAAGCTCGGCCAACCCCTGAAAATTTCTATTCTAAACTTTCTTAGAAACATCCTAGAGGTACTGGTCTTCTTCAAAGACCAATATTAGTCCCCTAAGAGGAGATTTTAAAGAGGTGTGTCGAAGAAGAGGTAATATCTGTTACCAATTATTTCAAATTTATTTCTTCTTATACTTATTATTATTTAGTTGTTTCATTATTAAGTAATAACATCAGTATCACTCATATACTGATATGTTATTATAAATATGAAACAACCCTATTTCACCTATTATCCATCCTACGGAAAATGAAATCACCGTGCGTGCATAAGTACGAAATACCGTCTCCACGCCATGGTGTAATCTGTTTTCCACCACCACCTTTCTTGGATGGGTATAATGGTTAAAATAATAACTATATATGATTATTTTAAATTTATATTGATTCTGAAATATTATACATACACTTCAATACAATTCCACGATCATGGGAATGATATCATCGCTCGTGCGTACGTACGGCCTACCGTCTCCACGAGGTGATGCGACTCGTTCTACATGATCTTCATTGAATAATGATTATATAAACGAATTGAATGAGTAAATATGATATATATTACACTAGTACCATTATGGAAATGAGGTATCTATAACCTAAAATTAATAATAAGAATTTATTCAACAAAACACACATAAGAACATAAAGCAATAAACACCTGAATAACAAGTAGCAATGAAATATTACTAACAAAAAGCTAATAATATGACCATTTATGATATCATAAAAATGAGTATGATTATTGAATAATTCAATGACATTATTTAAATAATTATACATTAGGTTCGGACAAGTACAAGGCATATCGGACCTAAGGTAAGGGAAAATCACACAATCTCAATTTTTATTCGAGATTGTTTATACTTCAGAATTTACTGGGGAATATTTATCATCCACATCCATGTTTCCTCAATATGTAATATTATTTCTATCCTCCTACAATTTTTTAAATCCGATTTTACCCAATGGTATGTTTTTAGTAAAAGATATGAAAGGAATCTTTTGACATTTTTAGAACGAGGTACTTTTTTGACTTATCCGACCAAAGTACGAGAAGAATGTTTTTTTAACTTATACGACATGAATGGATTTTTATGATTTAATAGAAAATTATTTTCATGAACCTTGTTTTACAAGTTTTCAAGATTATTTTTAATCAACTTGATTTAGATTAAAATTGTAAGACATGTTAATAAAGGAAAAATGTTTTTGATGTATAAAGGATATTTTCCTCAAGAATGGAGTCCAAGTGTTTTATCAAAATTATTTTCCATCTAAGATAATATAGGGTTATGTTTCTATCCCTATTTTTACATTTATTTGATTATTTTATGATGGAATTAATTTTATGATGTCCTTTTATCTTATATGGATTATGTTATGATGGCATGATGTTTAAGAATCCCATCTTTATTATATGGGTTTTGCTATGATGTATGATTTATGATTTTGTGGCACACATAAGAATGGTTTCATTATGAGATGGGTGGGACCTATATCTCCCTCCAATGCATTGGGTAAATATTTATATCTCATTAGATAGACATGGCTGGAACAGTAAGTTAATCTGGTTCAGTGATACAAGACTGGAACGAGGAGTGAACTCGGTTCAGTAATGGAATTTGTACGCTATGATAGTCTTGGAAATGAGTATTGACTAAAATTAAATGATTTTCTATGATTATGTGTGTGTGCGACAAAGATTCATGTCTTAAGTTATGATTATTGGGATTACATTTCACCACTATGATTTACCCCATGTTATTATATTATGATCTCTTTTGCAGGTTAAGATATTCAAAATGTTATGTTCTTATGAATATGATATGATTGATATTTATTTTGTTCACCCTTAATTAGAATTTGAGCTCACCCTTTTTTATGTTTTCTTTTCCCCAAGCCAAGAAGAAGGGTATTAAGTAGGATACGCCAAAGGGGGAGTCTAGATATGATGAAATAAGTGGGAGACAACGTAGATGATTTATGAGCCAGTTGTTTATGTTTCCCAGTTTCTCAAGACACTATACCTATACGGTCCTTTCACAGTTTTGTTATATGTTTTAATAAGTGTGCTTCAATTTTGAAGTAATAACAATGTATGTAAAGTATGGTTTGTTACAGGTATGTCACTCATGGATGTGTGTAATATGCCATGGAGTGGATGTGGTGGAATTGGAATTCAAATAAGAACTTATGAGGAGCATGTTTGGATTCTTCAGGAAAGGCTAGGTGAACCTTATATGTGGTGGTTTATCAATATAATCATTGGATTTGGGTTTTAGGGTGGTTTTAAAATAAATCTGATATGCATGTGTTAGAATCATTTATAGGCATGATAAGGCCTGACAACAGTTATGAAAATTGAGGTTGGGTGTTAGAATCGCATCAGATGTCAGGCTTGGGCTTATTTATGTGTGTTTGGATGACCTTGTAATTCCTTTAAGTGTGAAGTAATCATGTTCATATAAAATAGTGACATGCCAACATGGTGAAGTTGAGAATTTCAAGAAGAATTTATTAGTGAAAACTCAACTCGGCAAGGTAATGGAATGAAAGTGATGAATTTTAGACCATCTTTGATGGGTTTTTTGAAATTTTAAGTGTGTTTGGAAGATGGAAATGGGTTTTGAGGATGGAACTCGTCATCCTTAATCAATGTGGGGTAATAATATATGATTATTTTTATAATGTTGATAGGTGTTGAGGAGCACAATGATGGATTTTAGATTAATAGTTTTCTTAATGGTGGAGTTTTACCATGATTTCAAGAAATACACTAGTAGGTGCATTAGATGATGGTGGCATGCCTTAAGTGAGATAATACCATGGGAAGGTGAAAATGGTATCATGTCATCTATGGAAAATGAGTTTTTTGGAAAAAAATAGTAAGGAATGTTTTGACATGGTATGGTAAGAGGAACATACCTGGTAATTATAGGCCACCTCTATTTTTAAGTTTTAAAAGGAAAGTGTGTTTCAGAAATGAAGGAAAACATGAGAGATGTCAAGTTGTTCTTAATACACAAATGGATGGTATATTCAAGTCTTTCATGTGTGGTTTTAATAGTGAGGATGGATTCCAATGTTGGATGGTGTACTTATGGATGTTTCGGTGTGGTGATTTGGGAAATGCATCAGGTGTGTTTTGAAAGTTTAAGTTGATATTTTGGTGGTCCTTTTTGATGGTGGAGGTTTCATCCATCGGAAGAGGGTAGTGGTGAGCTAAAGCATATTGTGGGGAGCACCATATTAGAAAAGTGATAAGTTGATGACTTGAGAGGTAGCATGGGTTGGATGGGATCAACAGAGAATTATCTTGTTTTTTAGGTTTTGGTGATAGGAGTAGGGTTGGGTTTTGATCGATTGAGTACCCTAAGATGAAGGTTATATTTGGGTTGTTCATCATATGTTCATACATGGAATGAAGTTGTTGGGACTCAAGTTGAGGACTAATGTCGGTTAGAAAATGTGGTTGGAATTTGTGTGTTCCTACGAGTGAAACTGATCCAGGGTCACCGTTATAAATTTTAGAAACTGGATGTGATAGTACCATGTGATTTGGGCTATGAGTTGTGGAGGGGATCATACTAAAGGTGTTCGGGTTAGCTCCCCTAGAGTATTGTAGTTATATGTTAGTACCCTTTTTAAAAGTAGTTTATTGATGCCATTGAAACTTTTCTATTGTGTTTGATGTTGTTAATGATGATTTGGAGTTGGATGTGACAATAAGGAGCATTGGGTTAGTTATTTTGGATCACGATGGGGAAAAAATTTCTTTATATTAGGACTATTTATTGGTATAAGTGTGGTGGTGGCATGTCCATGTTTTAGAGAAATCATGCAAGATGAAAGATGATAAGTTGTCCCAGTGGTATCAATGATTTTCCTTAGAGGGTTAGTGATACATAGGAAAGAAAATTGAGGATGATCTATTATAATGTGGGGATGTTTTTATATCCCAACCATTCATGGAGGTACGTCTGTATTTGAATTTAATATTAACTCTCTTAAAATGGTTAATGGATTTTTTCCCAAGAGTATGAGAAGTCACAGGGGTGTCCTGAGGGTTTGAGGCATGGGAAAGTTGGAAAAGTGGTAAAGTTTTATTGAGAACATAGTTTGTTCACAGTTAGTATTACTCATGTTCCATAACTGTATAGCATGCAGTATGGGTGTGCAAGGGTAGGGGAACCGTGTAGGGTGTCCGAAAAGACCATATGGCTCAAATTCCCCTTGGATAGTGGCAATCACATGGCCCCCACATGGTTTTCGAACCTTGTGGTTGGCCAGCCAAACTGTACATCCTGGTTTTATCTTAGATAGAGGGGGGGGGTGTTGGTGCATGATTTTTCCAACCTTGCAGCTAAACCATTTTCCATATAAAATGGGAAAATTCTTATTTTACCTTTTCTACTTAAATGATTTCCCCTTGAATTTCTCCCCAATTGAACCCCCCTTTAGCCTAGGGGGTGAACTGGTAGCCCCCACCTCTTCCATGGGTGATTCTCCTTTTATTGTTGGGCGTTTGGAAGTGTCATTTAGTGTGAATCAAATCTCTCCATAAGTCTTTGACTCTGTTTCCTTCCATTTTATGAAAGAGTCTTCGTGTGTGGTTTCTTCTCCTTCTAAATCTCTCAAATCTTATTTTTCCACTATGTTATTTGTCTTATTTTTTATATTAAGGGTTATTTCGAATCAATGGTTGCAGTTGTGTGAGTAAAAATCCAAAAACATGAGGTAGGTGGTCTTAATGATATTTTCCATTGTCTTGATGGTTTATATGTGTATGTGGTTTTGTGTGTGTTCTATTTTGTTTTTTGTGTCCATATTAGACTATGGAAAGCTGTTTCAATCTTAATAGAAGGAGAAAGACCCTTTAAGAACAATGTTTGGTCTGTTGATGATTTGATACCGAGACTAGGGATAAACATGGTGTTTGAAAAAACCATTGTGGGGGTGAATTACTTGGTAAACATTGAGATATAGAAATTATAAAAATAAATAAGTTTTAATGGTTAAACTGGTTTATCGAAGTGGTTAAAAGGAGAAATAAAATGTTTTATGCTAGTCATAAATTTCATGAGTAGATTTTGAAATGGTTTGAATGATGTGTTTTGAATTTTGATCATGTTTTTGTTTAAAATAAAGATTATTATGTTTTGAAAGTTAGAAATGTTTTAAAAGGAGGTTATGGACTCAAGGTGATTTACAAAGTGGTATTATTTATTGATTTCAAATGATGATTTGAAATGAGTTCATGGTTCCCTTTTTTTGAAAATTCATTATTGATCATTTTAAATGGATAGTAAAGGAAATGAAATTATTAGGGATTTGTTTAGTTTTTAAATAGGAAGAATCTTGTTTTAAAGGTTGGATTAAAGATTATTTTGAATGATTAAATTACTTGTTTTTCTCGTGGGTTGTGAATTGAAATTGATGTCAATTTTTTTCTAGGTGATGGTATGGTGAATGGTTAATTTCGTATAATGATATATTTTTTTAATGATTCATGGTGTGTAAATTGTATAAATAATTATTTGGATTAAGTAATGTAAATATTAAATATGTTAAATGGATAAAGAATTATGTGCACATGGATTAGTGTTAAGTATTTTGATTTATGATGTTGTATTGAGGCTTTGGGATCCTAGCTTCTAGACTGAGGTTCCTTATTTGGGTTTGGTTAGACTAATTCTATAGGCACAAAAGATGTGCTGTTGACTTATGATGTCGAACTGATGCTCTATAATCCAATTTTTTTCACGGTTATAATGTTGGGATGTGGATCTAGGCTCCTAAGGTTGGAATGGTTTGGTATGTTAGACTAAGGCTCTATGATCACAAACATATGGGAATTGATTGGTTTTCAGATAGATGTTCCGAGGTAAGTTGATGAACGGTTTGGTTAGTAAATGAACCTTGATTATTAAATGTGTGTAACCCATTATGGTATGTATTAGGCTCCAAGTGTGATCATAACTAATTTAGTTGGTTGAATTACCCTATAGAATGTAATAGATAAAATGGTTATTTATTAATTGATTTAATGTGAAATATATTTCTTTATTTACCTAATTATTCGTTTCACTTTATTATCTACATACACTCTTGTATACACTATTTATTTCTTTAAACACCTTTTTTGGTAGCCTTTTGAGTTGTACTCACACCCTACTTGGGCCTCCACGACACTTGGGTTCCCAAAAAGATACTACTTGTTTTCTATAATAGGTTCATGACAGAGACTTGGTAGTTAGTTTGTGAATGGGATGATGGGTTGGAACATGGGAGGTCAAGACTGGCTTGGATCTTGGGTCTATTTTTGGTATCTTTTGGTAGTTTTTTCGTTATAAATTATTGGTATGACTGCCTGACATATAGAGAATTAATCATACTTTTATGGAATGTACTACTTGGTTACTAGTTAACTTTTGATGTATGTTTCCCATTTGTGGTTTAGATTAGTTATTTTATCTATTGATATTATATACTAATGTGGTACTACTATGATTATCGGGTATAGTCTCCCCAATTTATGTTTATAGACACATGCTACTATTCAGAAGCCTCTGGAATATAGGGAGGCATGCTAAAGGTCATGTTGTGACCAATCATAGGGTACCAGATATAGTGGTTACTGGTCCACGGATGATAAACTAGGACAATTCATTGAGCCACCAATTGGTTCACCTATGACTTAGTTGTAACCACAATCATAGCATCCTCTTATGGTTGGACTCTACAAAAACTACCTAGTTAAATTCAATATAACCAAAACAAAACTATGTTTTATCTCATTCATTAGCAACTGAAGGCTTAGCAATTTTAATTTTCCATATTTTCACATATCAAACATAGTTTTCCATAAAAAACCATTTTCAACAATTTAACCATATTTTAAAATATTTCAACAATTCTTTTCAAAACACAACTCAAAAACATAACTAGAAAAATAACTATATCAGAGTATATGAAGAATCCAAGAGATATGCTAAAATAAAACCAAAATTCTACAAATCAAACTACCCAAAGACAACAACTAGAAACACCCAACCCACTCCAAGATCCAACACTACATGTCATTCCATAAAATCATGAAGCATCACTAATGAACTGACATACCTTACCTTTATTGGTGTCTCGATAGATGACATCAACAAATGCACAATGGTGCCCAAGAAGGGGGTGAGTCTAAAATCCATAGGATTTCCCCCAAAGACCATCCAACTCGTTCCAACAATACAAAAATTATTATAACATTTTATAAAATTATTTTAAATCATTTCAACCAATTTTTGTCAAATTCATAAAAATTTCATGGAAATACCTAAACAAAGCATAAAAGCATATTTACTATCATTCGGAATGCCCATAAACATGTCTCTACTCACACCATTCATTCCTAGGTGGAATTTCCATACTCATGAGAAATTTCTCATCTATCCAGTAATTTGTCACAGGGTGATATATCCCATGTTTCATTAAACCTTTTTCATCGAGCACCAAGTCTTATTTCAATAAGTCACCATGAAATAAAACATTAACACACACCACTGTGTATTCTAAAAACATCTGAAATCATTCCATGATCCTTTATTTCTTTTAACCATTTTCATAAATCCATTTACATTCATTAAAACCCATAATTTTTAAATCCACATTTTAAAATCATGAACCAAAGGAGATATCCAAAATTCAACCAATTGTCTGGGAATATATAAAACCAAAAACAATAGGTATTTTCACCAAGAATAACACAATTATTTCATCATAATATCAATAAAAAAATTTCATTGAAACTAAGGCTAAAAGTTATAAATAAAGTGTAGTTGAAAGTGAATTATCCTACCACACATATGTTGGCAAAAATAAAGAACGATATAATAAAACATCAAGATTTAATCAAAACTCACATTATATTCAGTATATATAAAAATATATAATTATAAAATCATTTATAAAACCTTGATTTATCCATAATTGACTATATATATGGTTTTGAGAGAGATATAGAGAGATAAAGAAGTTGGATCTAAGAAGAACGAGGAAGAAAGGGAACCTACCGAGGAATATGGGCCCCCAATGCACTCTGATTTTCCCCTAAGAATCACTCCTAGATCAAAGGTGTTCATCTCTCATACATTAAGATTAAAAGGATTTCAAGTTATGGGAGAATCAGGGGAAATTTTCTTAAGGTGGTAATTCATATTAAATCCACTTTTTAAGGAGGTCCGCCTGTATGTTTCATGGTTAGGTCACACTGTTTGGAAAATCATTCACTAACCATATTGCGATACCATCTTAAGGCCATAACTAACATTGTTGTCTTGTATTATTATAAAAACTATACCCCAATCATTAATTTACTCTATTTCAGTAAGTATGGTTTCTTTAAGTAATTCACACCTTTTTTTAAAACCCTGTGCCAACCGTGCACCAACTATGCACTTGCCCAGTGCCCACTATTTTACCTTTAACAGTTTCCTAGAGATGTTTCATGGTTTATACTAACCACACACAAACTGGGAGCCTCTATAAATACCTCCAAAACATTCCACAACCCATCTAAACCTATCAAAACATAACCTAAAAAATATTATCAACTCAAAATACATGAATAAAGGGTAATGTACCTAAAATCAGTGGTGATACAAAAATAAAAAACATAATTTAACATGACAGATAAAAAAAATTGAAATAAAACATGCATTTAAAATTTAAAAAAAATATAGAATCAAAAGTGATAAATCTAAAAGTAAGAACCATGGGAAGCCCTATGGTGGATAAGGTCAAGACTCATCCTAGGATCCTCATACACATGATGATTGAACCATAAAATACTATTCTCATGCAATATACACTAGGTATTATTTGTAATGGTAACAAAAATCCATATCACATTATGTTTATTTACTATTGTAGTGTTTTTAAAGGACATGGAGGTAGGAACTTTTCCAAGAATGCTTGTCCAATTTATCTCACCTAGTTACGTAGGAAACCTATGTGATAACTTATTTTAAATCAATTCACTTTCCAATTCCAAATCATTTCCCAAGAAAACAATTCCACTTTTCTTCCCTTCAAACTTCAATCTCATTCCAAGAAGAAAGTATTTTGAAATTTATCCAAACACATAAATAGTCTATAAAATACCATTTTTAACATAAAATTAATTTTAATATTCTTTGTAAATATAGTAAAATATATTTAATTCATCAAATAATAACCTAACACGAAACCACCAAAACATATTAGGTTAACAAAAACATCCTTTATAAAACACCACAAGAAATGTAAATCATGAAAATCTATACTTTATAATTTACCATCGAAATCTATTTAAAATATGTTTGAAAAATGAATTTAAGTATCAAATTTAAATTCCCAAAGTCTCACTATATCATTTTGATCATATATACTTACACTTATATATTTGTATCTCAATGAAAAAACATTTATTCTCATGTGAATTTGTATGTGTGTGTGTCTGTGTGTATACCCATGAATACGAGTATAGCCATAAAATAAATCAACTTATACAATTTTATAAATAAAAATCAATCAACACTAAACCACCTCACTTCTATATGAAAACCATATTAAGTATTTTGTTGATAAAAAACATAAACATTATTGAAATGAAGGAAAATAATAAGGGAAAATCCATAAGAAATCATTTGTAAAACAACTTGAACCTCTTAAAAACCTTGTTCAATTTATTCTTTAATCTTATTGGAATAAAAAAACATGACTGTTTTTTTAGTAAGACTAATTTTGAACATCCAAGAATAAATTTCATGTCAAGTAAAAGAAAAACCATGGACGAATAAACTTAGTTCAAGTGCACATGATGAAGAAAACTCCCATAATAGTGATAGAAAGGATCGAGAGGCATTTCACATACCCTAGAAACCAAATTCCCATGAAATAAAAACCAAAAACCCGCCTACCATTTGGCTTAAGGAAATCCATAGTAAGAGGGAGGGAGGAAAATAGGAAAAAATTAGATGGAGGAGGAGGATAAGGCCTAACCTAATGATATTCTCCAAAAATCTCAAGAAGATGAGCCAGTAATCCGAGGAGGAAGAGGAGGAGGAGAGTTTTGTATTTAGGGGTCCTCCTATATAGGAGTCGAGAATTAGAGGGTTCATAATGGGATAAAGGATTAATTTGTGGGTTAAAACATAAGGGGTATAAATTTAAAATACCTTTTTTCTTTATTAATAGAATGGGGCGAGTAGTACATGGAGTGGACAATTGATTCGCTCCATGAAAACCATCAACTTGAAAACCAACCTCTATACCAAAAATTGTTCATGGCTTGAACCATAGGTCTACATCGTGAATCTACTACATTTCTACTATAGTTGTTTTTCTAAAAAACAAAAACAACATTAAAAACTAGAAATATGGGAAAACAATAAAATAAAGGAATAAAATCATTAAATAATCTTTAAAATATGGGTTATGTTTTGATATCATGGATAATTTCTCTTATATAGATTCATTTCCACCATATCGTATATAGATATGAACTTCGATAATGAATCGTATAATGATTTCAAGAAATTAGTCACCTATAAAAAATATAACATTAAATGAAATATGATCTAATTAATGGACAAACATGGAATATAAATAGATCTATTTACATAAGTGAATAATCATATGGTAGAATAAAAAATCATATAAGTTTTAAGAAATCGATTTCTTAGTTTTTATATAATGTTGAAATATATAATGAAAGAATCAATTTTAATGAAAGGAATTAATATAGTATTGTCTTAAAATAAAAATTATATTTTTAAAATTAATAATTAAGTGGTTATATCATATAAATAAGTTCTTGAAAAAATAATCTTGATATGAATATATATAAAAATATAATAGAAATCATGAAAAAATAATACTTTTTGTGGACTTATTCATAAAAAATTGAAAATGAGTCACTATCATAAATAATTTTCAAAATAATTTAAATAGGATTAAAAAATATTTTATCAATAAAATTTAACAATAATTTAACCTTAACCAATATTTTTAAAATAGAAGAAACTTGTAGAAAAATATAGTAGAAATCATCCCTTATAATCTTTGTCGATTTTGAATTTATGAAACGATACGAATGTAACTATAAATACATGAACATTCCAAAAAATAAATTATAATGAATAATAAATAACATAAATTAAACATATTATCAATATGGAAAGATAAATATAGATGGATAGAGTATGATAGAGAATATAATTTTGATAAAGAAAGATTATGATAAATTCTCCTTATGAAAAAGAAGTATGAACTATAAAACCATAAGGGATTAAAAGAGAAAAATAATTCAAAAAAACTAATTTAAAACATTAATTAATTGCTTAAATACATTATATATGGAACATATAATATAATATATTAATTATAGTAGTAATACTTGAAAAGAATGGGGATTTGGAGAGAAAGCCTTACCTTTAGTCATGTTAATTTCATATATTCCCTAGCCAATTGAGTAATTAAATTATATTAAATATTTACTATATTTATAACCTTTAAATTTTATTTCATTATTAAAAAAATTTTAATTAATTTATTACTATGGTTCATTCATTTAATAAATTGTTATTGTTCACCTAGTTCTTTTTGAGATTGTTCACTTCATAATCTTTAAAACAATTATAGTATAATTATAATGGTTGAAGGTAATTATAAAATGATACCATATTCTTTATAAGATACAATATATTTTTCGAAAATCAATAATAAATAAAGGTAGTTCAATATTTCAATAAATAGTTATCATTCTTATAATATTTATTCATAAGCTTGTTTTTTATAGTTAAAAATGGCTTTGTTTTTTTACATTTAATCTCATTGTTTTGATAGAAATTTTAACATTTAAGAATAATAATAATGAAATTAATTTAATATTAAGTTCATTTTAATTCATTAATTCAATTTTTAATGATACCCATGGAATATATAATTTTTATAAAACATCATCATTTTCTTAAGTAGAGCGTAAAACCACCATGGTGTGCAATTTTTTTCAAAATAATTTTAAAGAAGGGAAACCATAATAAATATTTAAGATTTATAAAAACATTTTATTATAATTATAATAATACTTTTTTTTACTTTTAAATATTACCTATTTTATAAAAAAATAATAGGATATTTGAAATGAAAAAGACCCAGTTAATTTAAAAACAAGAATTTTAATACAATAATGACATATGAAAAGTGCTTTAATGAGAGGTAATGAATGATACATAATCCTTGGTAGATAAACTAATTATAATAAAATGATAATGGTATCATATTCATATTATAATTTTGGTTTTAAAGGAGTTTTAATATAAATAATTACAAAAAAGGAAGGAGAAATGGAATTAGAAACCCTTACCTTTCTCTTTGAGTCACCTCCTTTGGATTAACATTAAGGCCTTTGGAGGAAGAAATATTTGTCACAATATAGGATTTAGGACATATTGAAATAATTTTAGAGAGTTATATGATAAAATATTTAAAAAAGTATTGAATTTTTAAAGTGAGGAGAAATGGGTGGAGGAGGGGTGTTTATATAGCCAAGGGGATGGGTATTTCAGAATAAAGTATTTTTTGTTTTATAATTTCAGAAAAAGAATATAAATAGTATTTATTATAATCTCATTTATTGGTATATGATTAAAAAATATATGGTTATTTATCATTAAAAAAGCAAAAACTAAATTTTATCTTGGGATCGCTTAATTAAAAGTAATGAACTGAAAATAGTTTTTATTATAATAAAAATAAATCTTAGGTTCTAAAATTTAAAATATAGGTTTATAAATTTAAATTATTATTTTAAAATAAGTTATTTTATTATTTAAATCCATTTTAAATTTATCAAAATTATTCATAATTGTTTACATCGTATTTATATCTTGATGATGTCATAAAAGTTACATTTTTCATAAAATTGTATTTTTTATTATTCACCAAAAAATCAACTTCTTCGGAAAATCCCAAATAAATCATCATAAGATAATTTATAAATATTGAATCTAAAAACTAATACAATTTAATAAAATTATAATTCTAAAGTTTTAAATATATCTTTTAATTAAAACCATACGACACATGGAAAACTACTTTATTTAGAATCGATACTACTAATTTTTTTATGAGTGGTTACATTTATATTGGTTATTATCTATTAATTATTATTTTATTTATAATTATTTATTAATAAATTTAAAATATATAAATTTTATGAAATTATTCTTCTAATTAATTGGAATTTGTCTTTTAAATATATAATTGAGAAAACATTTTTAGTGCAGTAAAATTTATATACTATGATTACAATGTTATTTAAATAACCATTTTACCTTCCGAAAAACTATATTATCAAACTTTTATAACCATTTTTTGATAAAACGAAATTGTATATATGATTAATTTCATTTTCTAATGAAAATAATAAATATTTCATAATGTAATTTTATTATAAAACATGTAACTTAACATTTTAAAAAAAAAATTTTAAAGTAATAAAACATGTATGGAGAATATGATAACAACCATTTATAAACTAAATGAACTTCAATGTAAATTAAAATTTCATAATAAGTAATTATGTTAGTGTAAAAATGATATTTAACCATTTATCATATGTTTTGAATAAAATTTTATTTTATGTTACTTTTATTGTAACCAAATAATAACATAAATATATATTACATATATTCAATTAATATTCAATACATATGCCAAAAAAACAAGATTGAGAACCAAAAATTTATAGTGTGCTTTCAGACTAGATATATAGAAATATTATTTAAGAATAATATTCATCATCTCAAAAAAATTTATTTAGATAAGGTAACCTTATAGACTCTTCATATTTAGTAACCTTTTTAATAACCTATGGGAAAATTAAAACACAATAAAGGGTGGACTTAGATGCTCAATAAAAGTAAACATGGAAAATATTAATCAATGATTATATGTATGAATATCCTAAGCATAAGGTTAGGATGACATGTGACTATAAACATAAAATCAAACCCAAAAAATCATATATCATAATAATGAGTCATAGTATAAAGCATTAGTATATCAAAAGATTAGGTAATGATAAAAAATAATCAATCATGATCCATGACATCAAATCAAATGAATGTTAACATGTTATAAGAGGGTGGCACCATTATAGGCACAAAAGCCGTATCATATGACAAGGTTAAATAATGAGCCCATCATATCATAGAGAAAATAGAATCACCACATGTTTCCTATATCATAGCAGATCAGGCATCACCACATGTTTCTTATATCATAGTATATCATGTATCTCTACCTATTTTTTATTCTGGAACGAGCACATCAACTTTCTTCAAATTTTTATATCATGAGATATGATTATTTTCCCAATTAATTGGTGACATATAATTTAACCATCCTTTATATAATAAAAACCATACATATTTGTGCCAAAATATTATGAACCATTCATCATTTCAACATATGATAACCCATTGAAAATAAATTTCTTCCATAAAGATCTCATCATAATTTAATTAACTAAGGGAAAATAAATGGGATTCATAGAATCATTATCATCATAAGACATTTGAAGAAAGAAATTGGATGGTATCATAATATCATAACCTCATTAAAGTATAAATAACCATAAAATATTATGACATAGATGAAAAATTCCCATAAAATATCATTTGAAAATTTCTTTTAAATAAAGAAAAAATATTTTTTTATATAATAAAATTTTCATTTAAAATTACAAGAATAATTATAAAATAATTTTATTTTAAAATAAACATAGAATATTATAAATAAATATCCTAATTCTTGAATTTTCATGTCAAAGATAAATCCATTCATTCCATATACATTAACAGAAAACATTCTTTTCACACTTCTGTAAAAAGAAAAACATGACTTGTTCATAAAACATTTAGAAATTTTAATTTATAAATATTTGTAAATAAATTAAATGGTGGTTGAAATTAATTTTCAAAACATTTTAATTATAGGTAATAACTTCTATAAAACAATTTTTAATTGCATGTACATGTAAGAAAAAGTCTATCATCCAAGGAAGAAATAAGGTCATATTTTCTTTAAAAAATGTTTTTATCGATCATTTTATGTACCAACTAGAGAAAATGGTACTGATACTTGAAAATTACAATAATAAATACTGGATAATAAATTTTACGGTTTAAGGGTTAAGATTCATAAAATTTACCACAATGGAAATTTAACATAGATAATCTCTAAATGAAATGAGATTGTCTCATAAACCCTTACCTAACGTATCATCTTTCATTATACATGTTTAATCCTCTTGTATAATAAATATATGTTTATTTTAAAGATATTACAAAACCATACTCATATACATCATATCATATATTATTTACTTCTAATATTTTATCACCCATTTATTCACAATTATTTATTAAAATCACTCTTCTAGAGGAATAAATGCTTCGTTGTTCATGCATATTTCGATTTAGACATCCCATTAGTTTTACTTTGATCATGTTTCCATAATCTAAAAAAATTAATAATTTAATTATTATCATATTAAATCATTATATACTCTTTTATGACTATTCATCTAAGTGGTGATAAAAAATGAATTGCATCACTTCGTGGAGACGATAATTTGTACGTAAGAATGAGTGATATTTCCACTTTTAAATGGATGGAACAAAAGAAATGTAAATAATAATTCACCTTAATAGAAAAAAATAATATTATATATATTAATTAAATATATATATCATGACCTGTCCCAATGGGGCTTGTGTCATGACTCCCCAAGTCTTCCTTCAATAGGCCAGGGGATGGTGATTAGCCCCGAATAGGCATATAACTAACATGAAAGGAATTGACTAAGTACATTTATGCACGCTCACATATCCAAGACCAAAAATTTTAAAATGTAAAAAATAGTAATGAGAAAAAGTAATGCATACCATTAAAACCAACCAACGGAGTATGATAGGAAAGTCAACGTGCAATAAAGTAAACTGGGCCAAAATACAATCCCACCAAAAGAAAGATTTGGTAAAATAAAAATTCCAACCTATAACGAAAATCTAATTGGAATGATATCTAGATCCATAGAAACACCTCATTTTTTATGAACTCATAAAGGAACACCTAGTCCTAGTACTTTTCTGTCTATGACTCCGTCAGAAAGGTCGCATGTCTTTATAAGACATGATGCATGAGAACAAAGCCTGTGCAAGGGTGAGTATAAAAATACTCAGTAGGACACCCTGAAACCACAAATCAATATAAAAAGTAAATATACAGTCGCCTCTATATAATTATGTGTCTAAAACACATATAACAAATATTTCCAGATATACTTGAACCCAAAAACATAGTCTAGAGGTAAGACACAACTACTGTATACCACACTAAAGATTCAGTGAAAATATTCCACAAAGCACTCATCTGGGAGAACATACTCCTGAGTCCTATAGCATGAATGACATCCATCCAAGGGGTGATGCTCATTAGAAATTGTCATGAGATAGATACATTGATCAATCTAAATAGAGATATGATACAATCTCTCCGGGAGAACTCACTCCATGAGTGGGGAAGATCATGATACATTGGAAAGGATCAATTTTAGGGTCGTGGGGTGATAGAATGACCTATAAGGATTCACCTTCTAAGTAGGGGATCAATGTATGGTTGGATTGGTCACACGTATACCAAGACACTAGTTAGGTCATAATAATGGATAGAGGATCCTATATTGGGCCTCTTAGAGGGGATTCTAACTACCCTATCCAAAAATTCTTATAAAGGAATCATACTCCCGTGAGTAGGAAACGGTACCAAATAACCTTTCGGGGATGGATCAACGGAACCAACCCTAATGAAACTTGTCCAAGATATGGTGGACAAGGAAATCAATCCTATATAATAGATTAAATGGCGTATAGTAGAGTCACACGTTGTGTCCATTAACCTCGGGTACTACCCGTGTACAACTACCAATGTCAGAAGTAAATGTGATGTAAAAACAACATACACAACATGTAGAAGGATCACACACTTTTTACTTCCATCTGGGTTCCACCTATGTACTCTGGACATGTTCTAGTATACAGTGTCAACCCAAGTTCTCCTTCTCGTGTACTAGTACATGGGGTGACCCATGCATCCAGTCTGGGTCAGGCCATGTGGTGGGGGTACACGCCATGTAACAAAATCATGTACTCCACCATGTTTCTGTGTACCTCCAGAGATACACACCAAGTCTCAGATAGGTCCCCACATGATGTGTGATAGGGGTAGCATGTCATGTGATGCTTTACAGCCTCTTGAAACCCTAGATGTTTCTGAGTGGGGGCCACACACCATGTATTCTGGACTATGCACTGTGTTCTGCAGAATTTTCTAGAATTATAATTCTTCCTCCAGTGCCTTAGTCAAACCTATAGTGTTTGATCAGTTGGTATGATCACCGCAAAACTTTAGATCCAATGTCATCTCATTATTATAGCAGTGAATCGTTGGGTTTTGGGCCTTCAATCAGCTCTGAAATCCAATTCCAGTCACCAGCATGAAAATCACTCAAAGAACGAAATCTATCGAATCACTTTGATCTGTATGGCACCATCGCCTTTGTACCTCCTCTAGGTCTTCTTGATGATGTATCTATAATTTCAGATCATTGTGATGAGAAATAAAGGTACAATGATCAACCGTTCTTAATCCATGAAGAACGAAGGATGCATAGAACATATGGGGGAAAAGAAGTGTGAACAAGGAAACAAAACTAAGGAATATACCTCTACCATTATTCTTTTTGGTCTTAGTCCATTCTCAAGACTAAAATAAAAAATTAAAACATAATAATCATCCCAAAATTCCTTCAATCAAACCCTCCCATAAGAACAATTGAACTGCGGGTCAACCTATTCATGGGTTGATCTGTGTGCATCTATAATTATAAGAATGGGGGAAAAGGATTTTAAATACAAAAACATAGCTTGGGGTGGGATCATTTACTTAATAGTTGTGATTTTTGTGTCATTATTTTTTGTGAGATTAATCAAGAACAACACTCTTCAATCTCTGATCTAAGACCCATCATCGTTTGTTGTCGAGAGAATTATCCAGGTTCTCTCCAGAGCCTCTAAGAAGTTCTAGGGTTTTAAGCCTAACCTTGGATCCCTATTAAAAATTATAATTAAAATAAATTTCACTATGTTGATGAAATGTTAAAATAAAATATATTCTAAATTGATTTTATCCTTTAAAACGTCCAAAAATTAACTTTTAAAGTCGACCCACACCTACCAAGTTTAGGCCTCACCTAAGGTAAATTCACTGCTCTAAAAGAAAATATGCTCCTGAATTTATGATCTAGGAACCCATTTATAATTTATTAAAATTTTTCTAGAAAACCTCTCAGGCGCACTATTTAATATATTTAATTTATTTCAAACAATTATTCTGGGCACACCAAGCCCTGAAATCACACACTATCTGAGCACTTGGTCTCAAATTAATTTCATATAATATTTAAAAATAATACATGAAATAATATGGGATATTAAATTCACCCTACCATTGTTATTTACATCCCCAAAAGGCCAAAGACAATTCTATATAAAAAGATATGGTTATTGCACACGAATCTGAGCCTTTCACTCCCATGTTCTCTCCTATAGATTTTTGTGATTTTGTCAGACACACACCAATGGAATAGACTACCTACAAAGGATCCTCTCCTCCCAATCCTCAATCTCCACTGGGTACTCAGTAAAATTATCTCTATCCTAGATGTCCAACTTTCTGTAGTTGATGACGTACGATGGGCCATGCACGTACCTCCTCAACTGCGACACATGGAGGACGACATGTACCTGGTCCAACAATGGGGGTAGATCTAAGCGATACGCCACCTCTCCAACTCTAAGAAATATTTAAAAAGGTATAATAAACATCAGAGATAACTTTACACCCCAAACAAATCATTATATCCCGCATCGAGTTAGACCCAAATGAAGACATAGTCTCCTTAATCAAACTCTAACGGTCTTCTCTATCTATAAGCATAAGATTTATGATGGCTATGTGTAGTCTTCATCCACTCCTGGATGATCTTCACCTTCCTGGTTGTAGCTCACACCAGCTTTGGGCCCAAGAGGGTTGACTCTCCTGGGTGAGTCCAGTAATGTGTTGAACTGCAAGGTCACCTATAAAAATCCTTGAGTAGTGTCATAACAATGGTGTATTGATAGGTATTTTTCTATGCAAACTCCACCAGAGTTAGGTGATCCTCACAACTGTGTCTGAAGTCCAACATGCAGGCCCCTAGCATGTCCTTAAGGACCTGAATGGTCTGCTCCGTCTGGTCATCTGTTTATGGGTGAAGTGCTATTCTCATGTGCAACTTAGTCCCAAATGACTCATGTAATCCCTTCCACAACTGAGATGTGAAATGAGCATCACAGTCTAAAACTATCATTAATGGGACTCCATAGAGTCGAACAATCTCATGCACAAAATAGAGTCCCAAGATCTCTACTAAACTCTGCTCGTATATATCTAGGAATCTTGCCGAATTGGTGAGTTTTTCAATGATCACTCGAATGGCATTGTGTCCCTTGGACATATATGGTAAACCCATCATGAAGTCCATCAATATTTCATCCCACTTTCATTTTGGCACCTAAAGGGGTTGAGCTAAACCCATTGGAACCTAGTGCTCAGCCTTCACCTGATGGAACGTAAGGCATCGATAAATGAAATATGTCACTACCTTCTTTATACATATCCACCAGAACATATGTTGGAAGTCTTGGAAAATTTTCTCTAATTCATGGTTTACCGACAAAGGGGATGAATGAAACTCTCAAAGAACCTCCTCTCGCAATTCCACTTGTATAACTATGTATCCTCTTAAAAACACCATGATACCAACCTTGGAAATATCCATCAGAGGCATGCCCTGTGGAAATCTGAGCATGTAAGGTCTCATAGTTGGTATCCCCAAGATATGCCTTGCATAATTTATACAAGAGTGGAGGGGTGGAAAATATCAACTAGAGTTAAACTGCATCATCTCTATCCATAAAGGATAACTGTAATAAGGTCAACTACTCTGACACCTCCTTCAGAAACTATGAACTAGATCTCCTACTAAGAGCATCTACAACCACTTTATCCTTCCCATAAGTATATAAAATAAATAAATTCATAGTCCTAGAGGAACTCTGGCCATTCCCTCTATCTCAATTTTAAATCATTTTGAGAGAATATATACTTGAGACTCTTGGGATGGAAGTAGATGATAAATTTCTCACCCATTATGTAGTTTCACCAAATCATCAATATGAAGACTCCCGCTGCTAACTCAATTTCATGGGTCGCATAGTTATTCTAATGTGGCCTCATCTAGAATGATCCATAGGCAATAAATGCTTTCCTCTATATCAGGACACAGTCCAGTTTGGACCCTGATGCATCACAAAACAATACGTACTCTAAATCTTATCTACGGAAATCATAAGATTGGGGCACTCATCAAAATCTACCGCACCTTTGGAAATCATCGACCTGGGGTCACCCTTCTAGATCCATCTTTACACTCTTAACTACTCAAGGAGGTCATCTATCCTTGGTAGTGGATACTCTTCTCCACATCCACTTGGTTTAAGTGCATATAATCCACACACAACCTTAAGCTCTCATATGCCTTTTTTAAACAAAATTGGGGCTGCCTAGGGTGAAACACTAGGTATTACAAATCCCTTCCTTCAAAATTCCTCAAATATAACCCTAAATTGAAAATATTTTCGAGAGCTATATGATATGTTGGTGATAATATCAGTGTTGTCTTGAGGTGTAAATTGATGCATAATTCTATCTCCTGAAGGAGAGGTAATCATGGTACATCTTCAGAAAAGACATCCTAAAATTCTTATACTACAACTAGGAACTTAAAACTCATAACATTTTATGCTATGAGGGTCATGCTATAAAACTCATGGGTAATCACCTGCACCCTCTTATGCGTGATTCCATCCTATACTGTCTAGGTTTCCTTTTCATTGACAAAGGAAAACCTCATTCCATCACTATGAACATACCACACCCTTCTCCTAAAATATTCCATCTAGGCATGGACCGAAGAAAACCAATCCATTCTGATAATGACATTGTAAGGCATCAACACTGCCCCCAAGAGGTTCCAACTGAAACTCTCACCTCCAAGGTTCATATCACATTGTTGGCATAATTGTGATCATCGATTCTCCTCCAGTAGGTATCTCCAAGTGTAATGGTTGAGTCGACAGTCTAGATGGAATCTCATGGTCCCGTATAAGATTTTTGACATAAAAATAATGACTAATATATGTCTACAAATATGGTAGATAAATTATAAAAGCCACAGATCATACCTTGAATTATTCTTGGAGCCTTTGGGTCATACGCCTCGACCACATGAAGCTTTCCTTGCCCCTACCCCCCAGCTACCTAATCCTAGCATGCACTACCTGAGGGTGGCGGTTGTAACATGTCGAAATTCTAACCAACTCCTATTATTCTCTAAGATCCTCTTACACATATTTCTCCCTACAAATCTACCATCTCCTATTTCTGCTTCTTCCTTAGTGAACCATCTACTATACCCCTATAAAAAGATCAATGGGTTAGAAAATCTCTAGCAAAATATTCCATGCCACCAAAAGAAAAGTATCATATTTCTCTAGGATGACTGGACCCACCCTGTGAGTCCTAAATGGTAAAATTTCAATTATGGGTATTCCTCTTATGATTTATCTCACGCCAATGTTTCTAAGTTGTACATCGCTTCCCACTGCTGAGGTATCTACTCCTGGTTTCTGGATGTTGACTATCACTGGTTGTATCTGCCCAGCGAAGGAACTCTAATCTTCAAAGCCTAATCTAGCACCCCAGAATAGGTAAGAATGCATAGAGGGGATAAATTATCTTTGATGTCTCTTCACAGACCTCTCTCAAAGTTTTTATCCCTATAGTTCTGGTCATGTTTCATATATATCAAGTACATGGAGAGGTAGGTATGCCTCGATGAAAACTCATACACCGACATGTTTTCCTTCCAGAGCTATAGATGATCCTAGATACTCATAACCCTAACCTTATAAGGTGATAACACCTCTATGAAAATGTCCTCAAACTCTTCCCCTGGAAGGGTCACCTCATCATAAGATCGTGAAACTAAACCCCACCATTTCCCTACTGAGGCAAAGAGAAGGCTCTCTGCCAGAACCACCATTTGATCTGCTGGTGTCCTGACTAGACAGAAAACTTAGTTCACCACCTCAAGACAGTCCTCAGCTACCTGTGTGTTGTGATTGATTTAGAACCTGATGGATCTCTACTACTGAAACTCTTGAAGATCGCTCATCCTACACTCTTCATCTACTGGAACTACGAGTGCCATGTGCTGCTCTACAGGTGGCGGTATGGCTGGTGCACCGCCTTTAGGTGAAATCTAGAGAACTGATCCCTATATAGAAGCCTTATAACTTAGGGGGTCATCTTCATGATCAATCTTCTTAATCCTAGATGGTATACATTGTTAATACATCCTATAAGAGAACAAGATTAAACATATTCAATGAGTATATCTGGAGAGTTGAATCAAAAAGGACATGGAAACCAAAACTCATTCCTATATGGTTCATGTACCATTATTTTTTTCCTGCAACCAATTTTCTAACATACTGAGTTAAAAATCAGATTATTAGAATCCTAGTGCATGGATACATCAGTCTCTACACTAACACTGGAGCCCCTGGCTAGAAATCCAAACTCAGAACTCTTAACAATATTGCTCCAAACTAATCTCACATACTTCCGGTCCTATGTTAGAATTGACCACCTCTGATACCACTCTGTCATGACACATCCCAGTGGATCCCGTGTTGTGACTCCCCAAGCCCACATCAAATAGGACAGGGGCTATTGACTAGCCCCGAGAAGGCATATCACTAACATGGGAGGCATATCATAAGTACCTATACAGATGCACACATCTCCAATACCAAAAATTATGAAATGTAAAAACCACTAAGGAAAAAAATGAATTCATACCACTAAACCCAACCAATATATTACAATAGGGAATGTAAAGTAAAATAAAGTAAACTGGACAATCATACAAGCCCACCAAAAGAAAGATTTTTTAAACTAAAAATTCCAACCTATAAACAAAAGGTACTGGAGTAGTGGTCTGTAATTGTACGAACACCTCGACTTGTATGAACTCATGAAGCACCAACTAGTCTTGGTCCTGGTCATGGTCTACCTAGGACTCTTCCAGAAAGGCCACCTGTCTATATAAGGCAAGACAGGTGGGGGTAGATCCCATGCATTGGTGAGTATAAAAATACTCAGTAGGACACCCCAAAACCACAAAGAATACAAAAAGTAAAGGTACTTTCATCTCTACACAAGTATGTATCTATAGAACATATAAAAAACATAACCAAATATACTCGAACCCAAAACTGTATTCTAGAGGTAAGTCACAACTACCGTATATCAAGACAGTAAATTCTGTGCAATGATTCTAAAAACCACTCATTTGAGAGCACATTATCCTAAGTCCAATAGCATTTAGGATGTCCATATAAGAGGTACTAATCAGAGGAAACTATCATGAGAGAGATACACTGATCGATATGAAGAGATATATGATACACTTTCTCTGGGACAACGCACTCCATGAGTGGGGAAGATCATGATATACAGATGAGGATCACTTCCAAGGCCAAGGGTGATACCACGACTCATCCGGATTCACCTTCTAAGTATAAGATCAATGTCTAGTTGGATTAGTCACATTAGTACCAAGTCATTACTTAGGGAACAAGAATGGATAGAGGATCCTACTCTTGGTCTCTTAAAGGGGATTTCAACTACTCCATCCAGGAAGTCCTACTGAAGGTATCATACTATTGTGAGTAGAAAATGGTACCAACTAACCTTCAAGGGATAGATCGAGGGAACCAACCCTAATGAAACTTTTACAAGATACAGTTGAAAAGGACATCAAGTCATGTATAATAGAGTACACGAAATTTAGTAGAATCATATGTTGTGCCCATTGACTCCAAGAACTACCTGTGTAAAATAACTCATGTTAGAAGAACATATCATTTAAAAATATCATACATGGTCTGTAGAAGGGTCACACACCATGCCCTTCCATTTTGGGTCCACCCGTGTACTCTTACAGTGTGCCAGTACATGGTTTCAACCCATGTTCTCCTGCCCATGTACCAGTACACATGGTGAACCATGCATTTGGTCTGGGTCCAACCATGTGGTGGGGCACACACCTTATATAAAATCCATATAATTGACCCCATGTTTATGTACCTCCTGAGGTACAAACTTAGTGTCGGGGAAGGCCCCACAAGTTGTGTGACAAGGGTTATAGGTTGTGTGATGCTTTACTGCCTCCCAAAACCCTAGCTGCTACTGAGGTTGGGCCACACGTCGTGTAGTCTGGACTACATGTCATGTTCTGCAAAAATTTTAAAAAAGTCTTGTTCTTCCTATGGCACCTCATTTGATCCTCTAGTTTTTGATCTAATGGTTTGATCACCTTGAAACATTATATACCAGGTAGTATCATCATTATAACATTGAATTGGTGGGTTTTAGGCCTTCAATCGGCTCAAAAATCCAATTCGGATCACCAACAAAAAAATCTCTCAAAGAACATAATCTTTTGAATCGCTTCGATCCATTTGTCTCCATCATCATCACACCTCTACTAGGTCACACTGATGTCGGATCCTCAATATCAGATCATTTCACTGAGAACTAAAGGCATAATGATCAATCATTCATAATCCTCGAAGAACGAAGAATGCATATAACATATAGGGGATAATAAATACACACACAAGGAAAAAAACCTAAGGAACTACCTCAAATATTCTTTGTTCCGGTCTCGATTTATTTCTATGATAACAATCAACAAATAAAATCAGATAATCATACCCAAATTCTCACAATCTAACCCTCCCACAAGAACAATCAAACCAAGGGTCCACCAGTTCATAGGTTGATCAGTGTTCTTTGTTAATTCTAAGCATGTGGAAATAATGAATTTAAATATAATTTCCAACCTCTGGGTTTAACCATTGGCTGACGATGTGTGATCATCATGTCATCGTCGTTGGTGAGATTCTTCATGAACGACACCTTTCAATCTCCGATCCAAGACCCATCGTCGTCTATCATCGAGATAATCCTCCACTTTCTCTCCAGATCTTCCAGGAAGTTCCAGGGTTATGGGCCTAACCCTGGATCCATGCGAAAAAGGATAATTAAAATAAATGTCTTTGTGTTGAATAAATGTTAAAATAAAATAAATTCATAATTTATTTTATCTTTTTAAAAATCCAAAAAAATTCTTTCACAGCCGATCCGTATCATCCGAGGTTTGGCCTAGCCTAAGGTAAAGATGTTTCTCTAAACACAATAGCGCCCTCATATTTATGATTCAGGATTTCCGTTTAGAGGCTATTCCACTTTTTCTGGAAAACCACTCACATGCACTATTTAATAAATTTAATATATTTCAAACATTTATTCCAAGCACACCAGGCCTTGGAATCACACGTCATCTTAGCTTCTAGTCTTAAATTAATTTCATATAATATTTAAAAAAAATTAATGGAAAAACTAGGGACATTAAAATGTCATTATAATCATCAATTTGAAGTGGTGATTAAAAATGAAATGCATCACTACGTGGAGGTGGTTGTTCACATGTACGCATGAGTGATGTTTTCTTTTCCGATGGGATGTAAATAAAATGGATAATGATTGTTCCATAATCCTAATAAAAATAGGAATATATAAGGCACTTTATTTATTATTTTATAATGGATACCATAGATTTCTAAAAGGATGATGAAAAATATTGAATGTACTCTGTCAGGAGTTATCCATCCTCACTAAGAAACATCATTTGGATTACACAATTATCCATGAAATAATGGTATTTTTGAAATAACATAAGCTCCAGGACATGGAAAAGTAAGTTAGGAAAGTATTAGATAAGGTTTTCGGAGATAGAAGGATCATAATTTGTGAATAAGAGAGAAGAGGATGTATTTGTGGTTTTTTACCCTTATCTCTTATTTTTGACCCCTCATTATCCCTTTTTATGATTAATGTTATTAAAATATTTTAACTCTCTAAGGGTCATGAAAGTTACTTTAAAAGGAATAATAACCCATAAGTGTAAAATGGTTAATATTATAAATCATATCCCATTAACTTTTAAAATGTTGTGATTTTTTAGAATTTCAATTCATTTAATAAAATATTATTTAATATAATATGCCATTAAAAAAAATTCAAGACTATTAACATAGTTTTACTTTTAAGAAAACAATATTGAAAAATAAATTCAAATAAAAACATTTAAAAAATCAAATATATGTTATATTTATTTAAAAAATTCATGGAACGCAACAATTCATCCAAATTTTATTACTTTTAATATTTTAAAATCATTTATTTGATTTCTCTATTACTTGAACAAGTATTATGTCGATGTTGTGTGGAAATATAAGGAAATTATTCCATCATTAAAAAATAAAAATAAATAAAAATAATAAAAAATAACTAATATTTAAAACAACCATTTATAACAAAATATAAACTCTTTTTATCCCTATGAAAAAAACATTTGAGATATTAAAACAAAGAGAGTGTCATTTAGTGTTTATTCTTTAATTAAAATAATATTAAGGTCATTATCAAAGGAAAGTGGCAAGATATTCCAAAAAAATAGATTATAATATATTTAACAAGAAACGTAGACTATATAATTAAATAAGGGAAAGTGTTTTGGAGATTTATAGGCCTTATATAAGAGTTTTAACATTGCTTTACCTATTTTACCTTTACTAAGGGAACAAATATTTACTATGGTTACTATTTATAATAACTAAAAAATGGGGAATATTTAAAAATGTAAGCCTCATGATTCCAAAAAAATAATCCATTTTCCATGATTAAATTTATATATATATTAGATATACATTTTAAAATAAGTGTGCAAAGCGATATGGAAATAATTTTTAGAAACATGTGTTTTTAATCATAAAACTGGAATTATTCTTAACACATGCCTCAAAAAATAATCAATTATATGAATGCTAAAAAAATTAATTAAATATATAATATATATATTTCATTAAAATCATTTATTGGTATTGATTAATTTATTTTACTAATATAAAAATATTATGCGCATAAAAATTGTTTTTTTGGAAAAAAACTTTTTTTTCTTTTAGATGGTTTTATGAATTGATAACCAATGAATTCATTATATACTACTATAAAAACCGATTTTAATAATTTATTTAGTCTAATTAAAATCCAAAAATCCAATGGATATGTTATAATATTAATATTATATGATAATAATTCAATAGTATATCACAGTTCTTTTAAACTCAGTGTTATGTATAAATAAAGATATCAAAGAAATTAAATTTTTTAAAGAGAAATATATCATAAAATATTATAGTGTTAAATTTTAACTTATTATAGTAATTTAAACATATAAATTCAATCACTATGATAAAAAAAATTGAGTATACTTCTACCTTATCACATTCTTGAGTTCATGTGTAGCTTCCTCAAATTTAGGGTTTTGCTACAAAATTTTGACCAGGTGAGTGGATTTGTTCCATAGAACTTTCAATATTCAACCAATAATCTGCAAGAGTTATTCTTAATAATACATATCTTACTCAATTAGTATGAACTGTAAGATTAGTACATGTGAAGGATTAGGCATTTACTTCCTCAGGATAGATACATGAAACACAACGTGAACTTGAGGGTGATTTAGTGGAGGAGCCAAGTGATAAGAAATCTTCCCAATATGATCAAAAAATTTAAAGGGACCAATATACATAGGGATTAGATTTATCTTTGTTTCAAATATCATAACATTATTCCAAAAATATATTCATATGAATACCTTTTCACCAACTTCAAACTCTAGATCTCAGTGATGATTGTCAGCATAACTTTTCTATCAAATCTGAGATTTCCTAATGTGCTGCTGAAAGGATATAACATTCTCTATCATTTCCATAGATATATTAGGTCTCAATATCTATCATTATGAAAGTTCATCCAAGTATTATATAGTTCTTAACTTCTTATCATTGATGGACTCATAAGGATCCATATGAATTCTTGAGCAAAAGCTGTTGTTGTAAGAAAATTACACAAAATTATTGTGTTGATTCCAACAACCTTTGAAATACAAAGATAAAGCACTAAAAACTATCTTATAGAGTTTTCATGGTTATCTAATATTGAACACCTATCTAGGGATAATATTTAGTATTTTAACTCAAATCCTTATTCAAATCCTACTGAAGGACTCTCTAAAATTTTGAGGTAAACCTCATATCCTAATTAGATACAATTGAGAGTATTACTCCATGAAATCTCACAAATTCCTTAATATATAACCAATTAAGTTAATCATGAGATAAATATTAGGTAATGTTAATGAAATATACTGATTTTATAAGGTGACTTACTAAAAATCCAAAATCATTATGGCCATTTGAGGGTTTTTGGGAGTCCAATGATGAAATCCATGGTGATATTTTCCCATTTTCATTCACATATGGTTAATGGATGTAACATTGCCATAAAATTATTTTTTTATAGCCTTAACTTGATAACATAACAAGCATTGGGATACATAATTTTCATTATCCTTTTTCATATTTTCCCACCATAAATATTATGTCAAATCTCTATACATCTATATACTTCCAGGATAAATAGAGAATGTTGAATTATGAGCATCATCTAATAAATCCTTCAATTTTGGTATTTATGGGACACAAACTCTTTTCAAGAACCTTATCATTAAATCAAAATCATAGTTGATCTTAGGAACATTCCTCGCTTTCTTCTATAGTTATACATATTTTTTATGAGCCTCTTTAATCCTCACATAGATTGATGGTTGAACATTAATTTGATAAAGAGAGGATTTTCCCCCTTTCCTATGGATTTCAATTTACATATTCTATAAATCCTTTAGTATTTTATCTCTTTAAAACCTCATCATGACCAAACTAGTATGGTTATTTCAACCAAAATCATCATCTACCTTATTCTTCTTCTTATGGTGGTACTGTATTGAGTAGTTAAAAAATTTAATCAAATCCAACCATAATTTATGGAACATGTTTAATTATTATTTTTGTGAATATATGCTTTAATATTTTATGATCCATATATATGTTACACATTTCACCATAAAAATAATTATTACATATCCTTAATACAAAAAATTACCACTACCAGCTCCAAATTATGATCCATGTAATTTTGATTAGGTATTTTAAATTATAAAGAGGTATATGTTATCACCATGTCATTTTTCATAAAGACAAAACACAGTCCCTTATTTTACACATCATTATAGATCAAAAAACATTCTATACTATAGGTTAGTATGAGAATAGGTTAATTTAACAACCTTATCTTCAACTCCTTGAAATTCTCTTCATAATAAACTATCTTTAAGAACTTGACTACCTTTTGAGTCAAATTGGTTATTTGATTAGATAGTCATGGTAATTTTTTCAAAAAGTATTAGTAGTATCCATAAAATCCAAGAAAACTATGGATCTCAATTACCATGGTTGGTTAAGGTAATTTCTCAAATACATTCTTCTTTGAAGGATCCACCAATATACCCTCACTCGAGATTATATTCCTCAATAAGAAAACTTTTTAAAGTCAAAAATAATACTTGGTAAATTTAGCATACAAATTCTCCTTCCTTGAGGTCTTAAACACAATTCTCTAATGATATTAATATTCCTAATTAATATTAATATATATATATATAAGAATATCATCCATAAATAATACCATAAAATAATCAAGGTAATATCAAAAGAATCTATTCATTAAATTAATAAATATATCAGGTGAATTATTAAGTACAAATGGAATCACTATAAATAACTAATTCACATACCTCATAAGGAAGGATGTCTTGGGTACTTCCCCAATTTAAAACCTCAATTGATAATATCTATAATGAATATCAATCGTTTAAATGTATTAATATCCCTATAATTGATTAAAAATCATCAATACAAAGTAGAGGATTCTTGTTCTTAATAGTGGTCTTGATAAGTTCTCATAAATCAATGCAATGTCGCATTGACCAGAGTTTATTCTTAATAAAAAGAACAGGTGCACCCCAAGGTGACACACTAGGTTATATTAATCCCTTTTCTATATTCTCCAATAGATGATTCCTTAATTCCTAAAACTCAATTAGGTTCATTATATATGGATCCTTTGAGATAAGAATAGCATCATGTATGAGTTCTATTGAAAACTCAACTTCATGATTCATAGTAAGACTAGGAAAATCATCTAGAAAAACAATAACAAACTATATTAAAATTGAAATATGATCAATTTCGAGTTTCTCCCAAACTATATGAAATAGATACCCTTCATAGATATTAATTAAGACACTTCATATAGAATTATTTTCCATTAGAAGTTTGTATTCTTCCTCACACTAATAAACGACCATTGGTATATTGAAAATATAAAATTTAACAATCCTTATTAAATAATTGAAATGGTATCAATATAAATAAATAAAATTCATACCCAGAATCACATAATTTTCAACTATATGTACAATAACAATATTTTTAAGGATAAAATTCCCACAAAATTCAATCAAAGATGAACTATAAACTTGAGATGTCTTCATCATACCATTTGGATTTTTCACCACTAACTCAACATGTAATATTTGAGGTAGTAATTCAAAACCCAGAAAAATAATTAAAAAAATAATGGATATATCCAGGATCAAAAAATAAATTAGTTTTTTTATAGTGGATGATAAGTTTACCTTTCATCACATCATTCTTGTAACCAACTTCAGCAATTGTGATCACATGATATTTCCATTTTTCTTTGGACATAAAGGGTTTTTGACATCGATCATCATCATAAACTTTAATATTCAGTCATTGGGTGGTTTAAGTCCCATGCTCCTTGAATTTGAATCATTATAGATTGTTTTGTGTATTAGTTGGAATATAACTTTCCTATATTATATCAATTAGCCTCTTTATCAGCTTTGGACATTCATTGGATATAAGAGTAGACATTCTATATTTAAATAACCTCTTAGTTCCATTCATAAAATTCCCTTGATGTTTCTTCCAAAGTCTATTGTGTATAGGTGGTCAAATTTTATTTCCTAAATTTCATTTATTCATGATTTCTTGAGACCCAATCATTATTTTCTTGTCAAAAACATGGGAATAATGGGAATCACTAATTTTTATTTCTACCTTGAGTTCACATTGAATGATTTATTTATAACTCCTATAGTATATTAGACCTAATACTTTTTGGAGACTTTGTTTTAATCAAATAAATAATCGACCAAATTTTATTTCAAGGATAATGATTAAAACATTAGCATACCTTTAAATTCATGTAAAATTTTCCTCATACATAATAATGGATTCATCATCCTTCTACTTAAGCTCAAGGAAATATTTATCCATTTTTGTACATATAATATAAGGAAATTACTAACCAAAAATATCATATCAATCTCATCACATTCTATGGATTTAATTTCTTCCTGTCTCCTTATATTCTTAATATTATTTCATTATTGATCTGGATCTCCTTCCAAACAATAAGTGACTAAGGTAAATTTTACATTTTTTTTATCACAATAGAATAGAAAATATTATCTAAGTGGTACAGATCCAACACTCATCCAATATTGTATTAGAATACCCACAAAAAATAATTTATATGATTCCTAATGAAACACTAAATAGTATTTTGTTTACCTCTTTGATCATTTAGAACCTCATCATGATTCATGGGATGAGAAATTTTCACGAGCATAACAATAAGATTCAATATTCATATCCCATAATATTCTATTTCTCAATAGTACAATCATTCCATTGAAAATAAAATTCTCTATTATCATGATTACTTTTGGTTCCATCAATTAACTAAAACCAAATAAAATTTCTTAAACATCATGTTATAATAGTCAAATTGAGCAATCATATAATCATGGAAATCATTCCTAATATTTCTTAAATAATGAAACCTTCTTATCAACCAATAAAACATGAGGTTTATCATATATCACTTAAAGTTCGACATGGGTTGTCTTAGGTTTTATCCATATATTCATCATAATCTAATATACCAAAAAACAAAACCTAACTTTGATACCAATTGTAGATACTAAATCATAACATACATAGATATTACATATTATAGATGAATATTCAATATATATCCCAAATGATCATTTCAGATAATCATAAAGGTTTATATTACTTAGAGAATATATACCTAAATATATTATTTAAGTAAAAATTTCGTCATATCAAACTTATTTGTTTATTTAAGGTTTCATTATAACCTCGTCATACTTAGTACCCTTCTTCATAACCTTAGGAGAAATTAAAACACAATAAGGGGTGAAATTGGATTCTCAATGAGGGTAAACATAGGAGATAGAAATCAATGATAATATATAATAATATCTTGAGAATAAGGGTATGAGAAAATGTGATTTTTAATAAAAAATCATACACAACAATTCGTAGATCATAATCATCAATCATGGTATAAAACATTAGTATGTTACAATATTGAGGAATCATTAAAAAAATTTATCATGATCCAAGATATTAAATAATAATCATATAAATATGTCCTAATAGAGTGGAACCATCATAAGAATAGAAACCATATAATATGTTGAGTTTAACTATTAATACCATCATATCATAGTGTAATAATCATCAGCACAAGTTTCCTATATCATATTGAATCATAAATCACCACATTTTTCTTGTATGAAAGTGTATTTGGAATCCCTACCTATTTACCATAGGGGATCAGTAACATAAATTCATTTACCATAATTAAATCATGAGATATAAGGTTTTAACCAATTAATTGGATGATTATAATAAACCCAATTTTCATATAATGAAAACCATAGATATTTATAGCTAAATATTATAAACCATTCCTTATTTCGATATATCATAACCCATAGAAAAGAACTGAGTTTCATAAAAATATTATGGGAATATAATTAACTCATGGAAAATAAATGGGTTTAATAGAATAATCATAATCATAATCCATTTGAAAAACTAAATTGGATGGTATCATAAGATAATAACCATAGTTAAGTATAAAAATTATTAAAGTATGAAAACATAGATGGAAAATCCCTTTAAATGATCATTTGAACGTTTCTTTCAAAACATGAAAAAATATCTTTTTCCTTTGAAAACATTCTAAATTAAAAATATAAAAATATTTAGAAAATCATTTTCTTGGAAAAAACCATTGAAAATAATAATGTAATATTCAAATAAAATAACATAAAGGATGGTGATAAAATATGTTCATATCATTTATGAAAAAGAAAATATTCCTTTCACACATCTATAAAATGTAAAAAATTGAATTATTTAGATATATCTTAGAAATATTATTTTTTAAACCATTGAAAATAAATTCAATTTGGTGAAATTTAACTTTTTAAAAAATTAATATTATATGTAAGAAATTATATAAAATAATTTTGAAGATCATGGACATAGAAGAAAATTTTCATCGAAGAAAGAAACAATATGGTTGGTTTTTCTATAAAAACATAACTCAACAATTTCAATTAATAAAGAGATAAAAATGGTAAAAATACTTTAAAATTATAGGAATAAAAATATTAATAAAATATTTGGTTTTTAAAGAATATGTTCAACAAAATTTCACTCAACAAAAATTCTACATAGACAATCCAAAAAAAGAAATGATATTGTACCAAAAACCCTTATCTCATGTTTAATATTGTTTCATAAACATTAAAACCTAAATTATAATAAACATGAATTTATTATAAATCTATTCCATAACCATATGAATATATATCATGACATATATTATTTACTTATAACATTTATCACCCGTTTATGACTAATTCTTCATTAAAATCATTGTTATAGGTTATAACTACTTCATTTTAATTCATACTTTGGTTCATAAGTCCCAATTATTGTATATTTTTCATGGATACAAAATCCTGATAATTATATAGATATATATATAACTATTCATATAAAGTGGTGATGAAAAACGAATTGCAACACATATTGGAGACGATAGTCGGTACGTACGCATAAGTAATGCTTTACTTTTTGATGGGTGGAAAGAAAAAATAATTATAATTCACATTTAATTAAATATAATAATGTCATCTATATCATATAAATTTAATATACCCTTCATTATAACCTTCAATATGAATTAGTGATGAAAAATTAAACACATCACTTCGTGGAGGTGGTAGTCCATACGTACACACGAGCGATGTATTACTTTCTCATTAGATGGAAAGGAAATAGAAAAAGGGTTTTATATAATTATAATAAAAATTAAATATTTCTAATATATTTAATTAATTATTTAAAAATGGATACCTAATTTTTATACGAGGTATAATAATAAATAAAAATTAAATTACTCGGTAAAGAGTTGTACCTCTTCAATGAGAAATATCATTTGCCTGACACCTTATTCCTTGAAATAATGGTATTATTGAAACAAAGGATGTTATTGATCATGTTTAAGGAATCTATATTGGTATTAGGGTAGGTATTCGATGATATAATAGGCTCAAATGTTTTGAATAATTAAGAAGATGAGGTCCCCTTTTATAAGTGAGGGGAGGGGCACCCTTAGAATTTCCTAAAGTATTAAATTAATATTAATTAATTTTCATGTTCAATTGGAACCAAATTGGAATACTTATAATATAGTATAATTAGTAGTTTAATTACTCTCATAAAATAAAATTTATACAAGTTTAGTTGATTCTTTTACCCCTATCTCTTAGTTTTAAACAAGCGTTAACCCTTTTGATGCGCACCTCAATATAAATATTTTCTACTCTTTAAGGGTCATGGAAGTTACTATAAAATGAACTTGACCCATAAGTGTATAATGTTTGATATTATAGAACATAAAACATTCACTTTTCCAAATATAATATGTTATGAACTCTAAATCATTAAATAAAATATTATTTAACATAAGACACCATTAAATTCATTTTTGTGACTATTCACATAGTTTGACTTTAAAGACAAAAATATTGAAAATTAATTTGAATAAAAACCTTTAAAACATAACTAATATGTTATATCTATCTAATAAAATCATGTAACACAATAATTAATCCAAATTTGATTACTTTTAATATTTCTAAAGTCATTTATTTGATTTTTCTATTACTTGAACAAGTATTGAACCAATGTTGCATAAGCAATTAGGGTAATTATTCCATCAATAAAAATTAAAACTAAATTAACATGATAAAATTAATTAATTAAAATTTAAAATAAATATTTATAACCAAATATAAAATCCTTTTATCCCTATTAAAAATTATTATAGATATTAAAACATAGAGAATGAAATTTTGTACTTATTATTTACTTAAAATAATATTAAGGTCATTATCAAAGGAGTGAAAATAATGTTCCAAAACTTATAATAAAATATTATTAAGGTAAAATTTTACCTATATAATAAAATTAAGGCAAGTGTTTTCAAGTTTTATAGGCCTTGTTCCGTAATTTTTACCATATTTTATCCATTTTACCCTTACTAAGGTGAAGAATTTTTACCATGTTCACAATTCATAATGACCAAAAATAAAGAATGGTATCTAAAAAAATTATTACCTAATTAAAAATATGGAATCCATTTTTAAATATTAAAATTATAGTATTGGTAGAAATCCATTTTAAAATAGGCACGCAAAACACAAAAGAAACAATTTTTTATAAAATTTTGTTTTTAAGCATAACTGGTTTTATTATTATCTCATGCACTGTAAAAACCAATAGATTAATTTTAAAATATTTAATTTAATATATAATCGATAAAATTCATTAAAATTATTCATAAACAATGATTAATTTAATTTATTAGGATAAAAACACCTTCGTCACATAAAAAAATTTCTTGAAAATGTCTCTTTTTTCTTTCTGATGATTTTACCAATTTATAACCAATTTTTTATTTGACACATGTTTAAAGAATAATTTCTTATAATTTATACCCAAGTACTTTTAGGTTTTGAGATTTATATAATTACGAAAACCCTTATAACAAAACTAATATTTTTTCCACTAAATGAATAGTTTTTCCACTAAACCAAACTTATTTAAATGATACACTTGCTTCATTTAAGGAAAGAGTCTCATATTCGGAGATAGAATTAATAATTGTTTATACACATTCTTAAGCCCTATGAAAATAATTTCAAAATTTTGGACGGAGATAAAGATCCCATTAATGGATGTAAAAGAAATATAAACCCCATTAAGTCATTGAAATACATGAAAAAAACAATTACCAGAAATAAAAACTTTGATATTATATAAAACTTTCTTTAAAAAATAATAATGACTTCATTTCTCATAGTTTCATAAAACAATTTCATAATCAAGCATAAAAACCATGAAATATACATGGAAAAAAAGAAACTAAGGAAAAATATTTTCCTTTTAAAATAACCTTTAATCCATTAAATGATTATAACCATTGCATATAACCCTTTAATAGGATTAAAATATCATAATAAAATTATAAACATGAGATAGAATAAGATGTGTCACATACATCACACATTTCACAAGTCAAGGCTTACTAAAAAGACTTCGTAAGATTTTGGTTATATCCTATACCTTAATTTTGATCAAAGCTAGCATCATGTTCATGCATAAAATATTTAAACAAATCACCAATTAATAAAAATTGAACAAATTTAGATTTATATTTAAGCATAACATTATGTATGAGTCTAACAAAACCTTTCCCACATAAAAAATTATGTATGAGGCTATCAAAAATTATCCAACTCATAATATTATGGATGAGGATTAATACACCTGGGTTGTGAATAATTATTTCATAAGATGTAAATAATTACCCCTTCTATTGGTGGATATATAATTTCAGGCCCACCATTCATCATAATACCTCATGCATATTTGTACTACATGAATATTAATACAATCATAAATCCATTTAAAATAATAACATTATTGGAGAATAAAAATTATATGGGTATCCGTTCAAATAATATATCTATAAAGATAGATATACTTAAATTAAGATAAACAATTGTAAGGTATTTAAACTTAATTTAATAAAGGGTATATGGTTCAGTTAATAATTACCCTAATCAATTGAATTTATGGGAATCAATGTAAACAACCTTAAATTAGAAGAAAAAGTTAAAAGGTATTCATATGGGAAATAAATTAGTATATGTGTTACTTTTATATAGTTTGAGATAATAAAATACTAAGGTAGTGATATATCATTTCTCTTATATAGATTTCATTTCCACCATTTCTCATATTGATAAAAATTAGATAATGAATCAAATAATTATTTTAACATTGTGGTCACTTAAAAAAAGATAAATTAGAATAAATATTCCATATTAAATTTTCAAAGTTGTAATATAAATAGAGTGATTGAAATATGTATGTAATCATTTTGAAGAATATAATAATGCATAGAAATATTAAAAAACTAATTGCTCGGTTTTCTATAGCATATTAAAATATATAAATAAAGTATCACCTTTATGGAAAGTAATTAATATAAGACCACTTAAAAATAAAAAAAATTAATAATTAATAATTAATTGAAAATATCATGTAAATAAGTTCTTGGAAAAATATTCCTGATAAAAAAAGAGAATAAAATATAAGATAAATAATGAAAAGATTTTATAAATTTTGTTAAATTTTTCTTAAAAATGTTAAATCAGTGTAATAACCCATATTTTCCCCATACCCTTTAGGAGAATCTAGTGTTTGAGGTGTTCTGGGAGCAGTATGTGGCTCACATCAAGAGTTTTCCAAATTTCTAATTTTCCACTAGCATGTCAGTGCATCAGCATGTCAGTGTATCGGCATGCCTATGCACAGGTGAGTCAGAGGTATTGTCATTGGTGAATCAAATAATTTAACAATGGTGATTCAGGGGTGTCGGTAGGTCAAGGAGTTAGTAGGACATGGTGTCGTTGGGTCATGGAATCGGTAGGTTAGGGTGTCGGTAGGTCAAGGCATCAGTAGGTCATTATGTTGGTAGGTCATGGCATCAGTAGCTCAGCGTTGGTGGCTCATCGTTGGTAAGTCACTTTGGTAGCTCAGTGTTGGTGTCTCAGCGTCGGTGACTAACCCATTGGTGACTCATTTGAGGTTTTCCCATTTTTTCTAGTTTTTCCAGTTGCGTCCCTCTTATATTTTATTTTTTGTAAACCATGTTTAAAGCTTTATTTGAGTGTTTTTAGGGATTTTCAAATGGTATTAATTGTATATTTAAATATCCTAACAACTAGGGTGATTTTAGATACTTAAATTGTGTAATCTTGACCACGATGATGCCTTCTAAAACCATTATTCCTTTAAAATATAATTTGACTCTTCAAAGTGAGGATATTCCCTTACTTGTGTGTTTTCCATTTCTTCTTGGTGATTCTAGACTTTTCCTCCCTAGACGAGTCATGCGCCACTATTAGATCCCCTCTTGCTCTGTTTTCTTGGAGTTCTTCCAGTGTTGCTTACATGATCCCTTATTCTTGGCGCAACGAGGAACTTTGAACCAATGATCATCCAAGTAGGGATTTCTTTTGATTCCTTATAATTGTGCATCATTCGAGGAGGGTATTATAATGAACCCTTATGAGGAATGACTAAGAACATTCTTAGAAATATGAAATAGATAAGGACTGAATTTGATCAAAAGATAACATGGGTAAATAAAATAACAGGAAGAGAGTGGTTTGATGTTGATCGCATATTTTATCCATTATCCTTAATTCTTTTATGGATTGTTGTGGCTGTAAATCCTCATAAAAATCATGGTCATTGGTGGTATTTTATGGTGCAGTAGTGTTTTTCTATTTTTTTGAGATGATTAGATAAATGACTATAAAATTAAATTTTCTTAATCATGTACACTAGTTAAATAAATGGATGCCCCTAGGATCATGCATGTTGTGTGATCACCCCATTTATTTTTAATTAATGAACCTTAACAAGTTAAATATGAATATATGCATGTCTTGTTGATAGGTGTGGTGGAGTGTTGTGTTATTTTTAATTGTTTGACCTTGTGTGAGTCTTGTGGTGTTGCTATTGGGAGCACGGTTGTGGGTACAAGGTTGGACAGAGGAGTTGGATACATGAGAAGGGTGGGGTAGGAGTGTAAATCGGGGCTGTTGGTTAATGGGAGTTACTTGGGTCTTGGTGCATGTTTTGTTATAGTTAGTGTTTCGGTATCTCTGTCTAAGAGATTTATTGATTGTAGAATAGATGAACTTGTAGGATACTAAAATGCCTTTGTTGTGCTGTGGTCATGGAGTGATGTGTGGAAGTGGGACTGCGGTGTGATTATAAACTTATATGTAGTGGGACTGCATCTGGGAATTTCTAGGTAGTGGGGATGCAAAGTTGGGTTCTGAGAGAAGGATTGTGCAGTATATTTTTTAAAAATGGTTTTTAGAAATGACTAAACATGAGTCTTGGATGATTGAGGATTTGTGTAGTGTGACTGCAGTTCTCTTTTTCTTTTTTGTTTTGCTGTGTTTATGGTTGATATTTTCCTGGTAGTGCTAAAACAAATTACAGTGAACCCTTAATAAATAAATGGTATTTGGTTCAAAGAAAATGGCATGGGTTATGATTTGGAATTGGATGTTGTGTGGTTATGCATATAGGGGTGGCGGTGAAAGTGGTTCTGAGTGGGTTGGTCATTTGTTTGAAAACCCATAGGTTGGGCTGAGTGGTTGTTTAACAATATATATATAGTAGTCTCTTGTTATTTTTATATAAACTCTACCCTTTTTCAGCACTATGTGATGAACACCTCCATTTCATGGGGGAGGGTATCTTTCCCAACATCCTAGTGGGAGGATGGATGGTTGGTAACTGACATTCCTCCTTGCACCCTCTACTTGGTTCTTACCGCTTGAGAGTATCTGGGTAGGCTGTAATGGCTTGAGGTTTACTATAGTCCAAGATTCTTCAACAGAGGGTTTTCTTTTAGATGAGAGGCCTAGGTGCTTCCAAGCCTTATTTGTTTTCTGAAGTGTATTTGAGATGAGTCCCAAGTGTCTCTGGGCGAGAGACGTTGTTGTTGTGGGCCATGTGTCTATGGGAAGGATTTTGTGCGGTTTGTGGCCTAGGTATGTGGGGGAAGGTTATCACAGTGGGACTGCATATGGTAAGAGTGGTTGTGTCAAGAAATTATCCATTAGGGATGAGCAGTTAACCAATGAAAAAGTGGTACGGGGTACCCAAATAATATTTTTCTTATACTACTACTTTACTTGACTTGCATTATTTGGTGAGTGTGCCTTGCTGAGGCTGGGCCGGTTAGTATTCCTTGGTAGGTACTTTTAGGTTCTACTATTTTCTCATATAAATATTATTTTGTTCACTCACTTATACATGGGTGGCTTCAGATTTTCCCATTGGGTATACTTGTATACTCACCCTAAGTATATAAAACTATTTCCAGGTTTCTAAGAGGACTTTGAGGATCGTGCTGGACTTTACCAGCTCGGGCATCAATATTAGTTGTTGTTTCTTCTTAGTCTCTTTTCTTTTGGTACTTTACTGTGGATTTTTGGTGTACCTTTCATTAGCTATACTTTTGAACATGAATGTGGGAAAAGGTTTCTTTTTTTGGATTTACTTTTACTTTTGGTATTGGATTTACTTGGGATTTACCATCTTATCTCCCACTCATGTTTTATAAAAAGGGTAATTCCTTCCATTTCTGTGTGATATTCTATACCCTTGGTGTTATTCACCACTCCAGGGACTATCGAAGGTGGGAATTGGGGGTCATTATCTCTCCTTCAACATGAAGAAGGAAGGTTTGGGAAGTTTTTTGTTCCTTCCTTCATCTTGGAGAAGGTAGTTCATGATAAAATGGTATCAAAGTGATAGGTTTGGTTTACGTGAGTTGAGAGATAGAATAGAGTTCGGAGTTAGGCATGGTGAGGATTGCATGGGATGGTAGGGAAACAATGTTAGGGAATATTTGTACATGAAATAGGTCAGGGAATACCGACTAGGACATGGGATTTTAGGGAACCCTGTGATCCGATTCAAGGACTCTAGACCTATTGAATGACCAAGTGAGGCTACATCGATAGCAGGGTATAGACCCTAGGAAATTTATATGCATTATAATAACTTTTTTTAGTGTGTGTATTTTTTGTTTTAGGAATTTAAAATAAATGAAGAGCTAAAACAAATTAAAAATATATTTTCCAAACTATTATGGCTTAGGAATTCCTTGTTTACATTTTCAAATATGGAACCTAGATGTCGCCCTCGTGTGGTATGAGTAGTTGAGGCCTGACAGGTTGACCTGGTCGGTCAGCGGAGGGCCGATCAGGAGGAGGGAGATGACCAGTGGCAGAAGTTGCTCTGTTACTTCCAGTGGAAGACTATAGGAAAGGTTTAGGGAAGCGTCTCGGACATGATGAGAGAGAGAGTGGGCTCGAGGAGATGGTGAAAACTTTCATCTTGATCTATGCTCTGACAGAGTATAGGGTTCTACTAGAGGTGAGCTAGATGAGGGGAGTAGTGCATCAGTGGTGGATGCTTTACCTCATAGAGAGGAAGAAAACTGAGGATTTGTGGTTTGACTTTGAGAAGGAGTTTCGGTCGGAATTCCTTTTTTCCCTGATGAAGGAAGAGAAGAGGAAGGAGCTACTCTCCCTCCAATAAGGGATTATATTGGTGAGGGAACTAGGGATTATGTTCAGGGACCTCCTACACCTTTCACCAGATCTATTTCCATATAGGGAGTCCCAAGAGAGATGCTTAGAGGAGGCACACTGACCCTCTCTTTAGTATATTGTCACTCCTTTCACGCTACTGACATACTTAGAGGTCCAAAATAATGCCAAGGTAGTGGAAAGGATGCACACACAGGGAGGTGTTCCATGAGAGGGGAGCCAGCTGAGTTCATCAATGGGTAAAGTCATTGGCAGTAGGTCTCCAGCATCAGGGCCTTCTAGGTTTTCGGTAGGAAAGAGTAGGCCTCAGCAGCTCTAGTTCAGATCTCTTGGTCCTTTCCCTTTCCTTATAGGCCCAGGACCGAGGTGATTTATATATAGAGGCCATGGACATATTCAGAAACAGTGATTGGTTTGAGAATCGTATAGTGGGGGGCATTTTCGGTTCCCACCTTAGTAGCAATAGTTTCCAGTCAGTCCCTTCCAGTAGCAGGGGCAGCGAGTTCCTACTCCTCTTAGGGTAGACAATGCTAGGGGATCTGGCCGCAGAGTGTTACTCAAGGACCTAGACTAGGGTGTAGTCAGAGAGGCGGTTAATAGAAAAGAGGTAGAGGAGTTGGGTGTGGGAAGTTACACATTGTATTGGTAGTAGTTACAGTAGTTCTAGAGGTTTTTTGAGGTATGATCAGTCTATTTAGTACTCTTTCATGTTCTTTGTTTGATTCAAGATCCTATAACTCCTTTTTTACTCCCTATCTAGACCATTATCTGGTACTAGATGTAGAGAGACTTCCATTTCCCTTGGTGTTGAGTATGCCAGTCAGATGTCAAACCAGTCCCTTTGATGTTTATCATGGATGTAGACTGATGCTAGAGACAGACCAGTCCAATGGGGGTCCTCTTATGCTACATATGTAGTGATACGATGTCATCCTAGTAATTCACTGGTTTATTTATGTGGATTCCATTATCGACTACTTCCATAGAATATTCACATTCTCAGATATGGGCGTCCACCACGTAGCTTTCACTGGATAGCGGAGTTTTCAGGAGGTAGGCCGGCGTGTGGAGCCTCTTCATTCTTTTTTAGCTGAGATATCGTTGGAATGAGCAGATACAGAGATGGTAGAAGTTTTGGGACTTTTCAGTGAATTCTCTTATGTCTTCCTGAGGAGTTTTTGACTCTACCCCCTTGATGTAATGTTGAGTTCTGGATATACTTGAAACTCGGTGCCTTTCCAATTTTAATGGCTCCCTATCAAATAGATCCTTCTGAGATGTTGGAGTGGCAGATTTAGGTTGACTACCTGATGAAGAAAGGTTTTATCCGAACAAGTGTGTCGTCGTGGGGTGCTCCAGTCTTGTTTGCAAAGAAGTCGAACGATGGCCTAATACTGTTCATAGACTACCGGAGGCTGAATCAGGTGACGGTCAAGAACCATCACCCCCTTCCAAGGATCAATGATCTTTTCGACCCATTAATGGGGGTAGGTTGGTTCATTTAGATTTACCTACAGTCTGGATATCACCATTTGAGGGTAACGAATGGTGACATCAAGAAGACCTCTTTCAAGTGTAGGTATGGGAATATAGAGTTCGTGTTTATTCCCTTCAATGTCACGAATGCACCGTCCATGTTCATGGGGCTCATAAACTCTATTTTCCATGAGCACCTAGACCTGTTCATCATTTTATTCATCGACGACATCTTGATCTACTCAAGGTTAGAGGAGGATCATGTCGGGCTTCTAAGGATTGTCTTGGATGTCCTCCTAAACCACCATCTCTACAAAAAGTTGTCCAATTGAATGTTCTGGATGTGATAGGTTCACTTCCTCGGACACGGGGTGTCTCAGTATGGAATATTAGTGGACCGATAAAATTTTGAAGTGACTGTTTCTTGGGCAGTACCTAATAATGTGGTGGAGGTTTTTAGCTACCTGGGTCTGACAGGATATTATTGTTGGTTTTTACCCAACTTCTCTCGAGTTGTAGCTCCATTGATAGCTTTTACCATAAAGGACCAGGGCTTCTTGTGGAGTGACCAGTTTCAGGCAGCTTTCATCTATCTGAAGGAGAATCTGGTCAGTGCCCTAGTGCTTATATTTTCAGAAGAAGTGGTGATGTTTTTAGTGTTCTATGAAACATTCATCCTAGGATTGAGATGTGTGCTGATGCAGCAGTGAAAAGTAATCTCTTATGGGTATTGTCAATTACTTCCACATGAACGTAATTTTTCCACCCATTATCTATAACTTTCAGCGGATGTGTGCACACTGAAGTGGTGGCGGAATTACCTCATTGGGGAGCGCTTTGTGGTCTTCACGGATCACAGGAGATTGAGGTATATATTTTCCCAATAAGACCTCAACATGCGGCAACAAAGTTGGATGGATTTTTTCCTGGATTACAGCTTCAAAATCTCTTACACCCCAGGGAAGGGGGACATGGTGGCCGATGACTTGATCAAGAAATCGCAAAAGTATGTATTTCAAGAATCCAAGGATGTTTGGAAGGTAATGCAGTAGTTGGCCTATTTGTGTCTGGATGCTGAGGAGTAGAGTTATAAGACTACCTATTTCATATGATAGTGTAGTCTTCCTTGGGGAAGTAGGTAGAGGACTCTCAGTAGGAAGACTCAGAGGCTGAACTGATGTGTGGTTGCGTTGTCCATGGGGATTCTCTGGAAGGATGGTTATAGGATAGCGATAATCGGATGTTTATCCATGGGAAGATATTTGTTCCAGTTGTAATGTGTGATGGAGTTATCTTTTATTTCTATATATCATACCTAGAGATGAATCCTAGAGTCCCTAAGATGTACGGAGGCTTGAGGGAAGAGTTTTGGTTGTCCAGGGTAAAGCAAGTAGTGGCAGAGTTTATGGAAAGATGCCAAATGTGTCAGCAGGTGAGGGCTGAGCATCGTGTCCTTAGTGGTCTATTGCAACCCTTTTATGTTCCTGATTGTAAGTGAGATGAAATATATATGGCTTTGTTCATAGGTATACCCATAGGATAGGGAGGATGATATGCCCTTTCGGTAGTAGTAGATCGGTTGACGAAATCAGCTCACTTCCTTGCAATAAAGGAGTCGAGTTCAGTGGATGCCTTAGCGTAGAGGTATGTAGAATAAGTGGTGTGCCTAAATGGAGTTCCAAGACTCATTGTCATGGATAGGGATACACATTTTACATCACGAGTCTGGAGGGGATTTGCGGCATGCCATTGAAATCTAGTTGCACCTTATCATTTCTTTCCACCCTTAGACGGATGGACAGACAGAGAGAACCATCAAGATGTTGGATGATATATTGTGAGCATGTGTTCTAGACTTCAGATAATTGTGGGTACAACACTTTATCTGGGTAGAGTTCTCTTACAATAATATCTATCACCCTACCATTTACATGGCACCGTTCAAATCCTTGTAGGGAAGAATGTGTCGCTCGCCAGTGTGCTGGACAAAGGTAGGGTAAGTCTCCCTTCTTAGACCAGAGGTAGTGTATAACACAATGGAGAGGGTTCAACTTTAGTTTCAGAGAATGAAGGAGGCTCCAGACAGGTAGAAGTCATATGTTGATTAGAGGAGGATAACATTGGAGTTTGAGGTTGGGGACCATGTTTTATTAATGGTCTCCCCTCGGCATAGACATTGGAGGTTTATCAGAAGAAGTAAGATTTCCCTTAGGTAAATTTGACCTTTCAAAGTGTTGGGACGAGTTAGAAAGGTGGCATATCAGTTGGAATTCCCATCGTAGTTGGAGAGGATCCATGACATCATCCATGTATCTCGGCTCCATTCATATCTACATTATGACTCCCACGTCCTTGAATGGGGAGAGCTGGATATCAAGGATGATGCGAAGTTCATGGAGAAACCAGTAGGAATCGGGGTTCTTGAGGAAAAAGTTATTTGTGGATAAAAAATTCCTTTGGTTCGTGTGATTTGGAGGCATGGTGACATCAAGGAGAGTACTTGGAAAAGGTAGGCACAAATGCATGCCCAGTTCACAAAGCAATTCTAAGTTTTGTTTCTATGTTTTACTTTTAGGATTATTTTCACGATGTAATGTTTTACCTTTCTTACTATATGATAAGTTATTTCCATGTTCTCTAATTTTGTGCGAAAAGTCTAGAAAATGGGAAGGGTAGGACCTTATCTCTAATCCAGATTCATTAATGTGGATGTGATTAGACCCATGTGGGCGAGATAGTATCGCCCAAAGTGGATAGTATCTTGACATGGATAAAAGAGCTCCCTAATCCATGTGTGTGGATCATGTGACTTTTGGTGTTTGTTTGGTTACTTGAGAGAGTGGAGTGTTATTGTTTCTATAGTTTTTCAAGAGATAGATTACAAGGAGGTGTTCTGGGATGTCATGGTCTTCACTCAAGATTCAGAACAACACAAGGTGGTTTACCCCTGAGAGGTATTTTAAGGGATGGTTGTTTAGACCTCATTATCTTCTGGGTTTGTTTTCAAATTCTCAAGGACAAGAATAGTTTGACAGGTATCAGATGTAATAACCCATTTTTTCCCAAAACCCTTCCTTTGTGGGAATCCAGTGTTTGAGATGTTCTGGGATCTATCAGTGGCTCACTTCAAGAGTTTTCCAAATTTCCAGTTTTTCATCAGCATATTAGTGAATCGACATGTCAGTGCATCAGTGTGTCAGTGCATCAGTGAGTCAAAGGCATTGACATCGGTGAGTTGAGGGTGTTTACATCAGTGATTCAGGGGCATAAGTAGGTCAGGATGTCGGTAGGTCAATGCGTCAGTATGTCAGGGCATCGGTATGTCGAGGCATCAGTAAGTCGAGGCATCGGTAGGTTAAGGTGTTGATTGGTCATTTTGTTGGTAGGTTGTGGTGTTAGTAGCTCATTGTAGGTGGCTCATAGTTGGTAGGTCACATTGGTAGCTCATCTTTGGTGGATCAGCGTCAGTGACCCACCCATCAGTGACTCATTTGCAATTTTCTGAGTTTTTTGATGTTTTTCTAGTTTCACCCACATTATGTTTTATTCGATGTAAACTAAGTTTAAAGACATATTCAGGCATTTTAAGGGTGTTTAAAAGGGTATTAATTGTATCTTTAAATATCCAAACATCCATGGTGATTTTAGAAACTCAACCCACGTAATCTTGACCCTGATCCCACGATGATGTATTTTAAAACCATTCTTACTTTAATATAGAATCTGACTCTTCAAAGTTGGGACCTAACCTTCCTTGAATGTTTTAAATTTTCCATTAGTGAATCTAGAACCTTCCTCCCTAGACGAGTTGTGCGCCTCTTCTAGAGCCCCTCTTATTCAGTTTTCTTGGATTTCTTCTTGTGATACTCGCATTATCCTCTATTCTTGGTGCAAGGAGGAACTTCAATCCTTTGATCATCCAAGAAGGGATTTCTTTTTTCTATATTTAATTTTGCATCATGCGGGGTGGGTATTATAATGAAACATTGTGAGTAATGGATAAGAACATTCTTAGAAACAATAAATAGATAAGGACTGAATTTGATCAAAAGATAACACGGTTAGATAAAATAACGGGCAGGGAATGGTTTGATGCTGATCAAATGTTTTATCTATTATTATGTATTATTTTATGCATTGTTGTGGCTATAAAGCCTTCTAAAAATCATGTCCATTGGTGGTATTTTCTTTCACACTAGATATGTTTGGTTATGTTGAGATGCTTGAATAAATTACTACAACATTAAATCTGCTTAATCACGTACAATAGTTAAATAAATGGATGTCCCAAGGATCCAACCTATTATGTGATCACCCTGTTTATAATTAAGTGGAATTAAAGAACCTATAATAGTTAAATATGAATATATGCACGTCATGTTTATAAGTGTGGTTCAGTATTGTCTTATATTGAATTGTGTGACCTTGTGTGAGTCAGGTGGTGCTAATGTTGGGAGCATGTTTGTGGGTACAAGGTTGGACATAGCAGTTTTTTCCATGAGAAGTGTGTAGTAAGTGTGTATAGTGGGGTTGTGGGTTAATTTTAGTTACTGTGGTTATGAACATATATGCAGTTGGACAACCTCTGGGAATTTTTTGGAAGCAGGGTTGTGGAGATAGGTTGTGAAAGAAGTATTGTGCAGTATAATTTTGAATAATTGTTTTTGGAAATGACTGAACATGTGTCTTGGAAGATTGGGGGTTTGTGCAGTGGGACTGCAGTTTGGTTTTTCTTGCTTTTTTGTTGTGGTAGTGGTTGATAGTTGTCTGGTAGTGCTAGAACAAATTAATGTGAACCCCTTAATTAATAAATGGAAGTTAGTTAAATTAAAAGGGGTCGGTTATGCATTAGCAGTGGTTGTTGTGTGGTTATACATATAGGGGTGGCATCGAAAGTGGTTCTGAGTGGGTTGGTTATTTGTTTGGAAACCCATAGGTTGGGTTGAGTGGTTGTTATCCTATATATATATATATATATTTTATTTTCTTGTGATTTCAATATACACCCTATCCTTATTGAGAACTATGTGTTGAACACCTCCATTTCATGGGGGAGGGTGTCATTCCCAACATCCTGGTGGGAGGATGGATGGATGGTTTCTATCTTTCCTCCATTCACCCTCTTCTGGGTTCTTATCGATTGAACATATCTAAGAATGTTGTAATTTCATAAGGCTTACCATAGTCAAAGATTCTTTGGGCAAGGGTTTGTTGCAGATGAGAGTCCTAGTTGTTTGCAAGCCAGGTTTTTTTCCAAGTGTCTTCGGGATAAGGCCCGGGTGTCTTTGGGTGAGAGACGTGGTTGTTGTGGCCCAGGTGTTTGTGTGTGGGATTGTGTGCGGTTTGAGTCCCAAGTGTGTGTGGGAAGGATGTCTAAGTGGTACATTTTATGGGAATATTGGTAGCATCAAGACGTTATCCATTATGGATGAGAATTTAACTAGCGGGAAAGTGGTGTGGGGTACCCAAATATCTATGTGCTTATACTATTACTTTACTTGACTTGGGTTATTTGGAGAGTATTCCTTAGTGAGGTTAGGAGGGTTAGTATTCCTTGGTAGGTTATTTGAGGTTATAATGTTTTCTCACAAGTACATTAGTATGTTCCCTCACTTTTTTCATGGGTGGATTTAGATTTTCGGACTCGGTATACTTGTATTCTCACCCTATATATATAAAATTATTTTTAGGTTTCCAGGAGGACTTTGAGGATTGTGATGGACATTACTTGCTCGGTATTTGGGATTAGTTATTGTTACTTCTTATCCTATTTTATTTTTGGTACTTTACTTGGGAGATTTTTTGTACCTTGAATCATCATTACTTTTGAACATGATTGTGGGAAAATATTTCTTTTTTTGGCTTCACATTTACTTTTGGTAATTGCAGTTGCATGGGATTTACCGTCTTACCTCTCAATCATGTTTTATAAAAAGTTTAATGCCTTATATTTCAGTGTTTGATTCTATATCTGATGTTATTAATATTTTCATAACTTATTATATACTCCCTTTACTGATTTTATATGAAATTTTAATAATTTGTGTGAAATATTAATGTTTAAATATTAAATATAATTTAAGAGCACTATTTGAATTCATCCATATTCGTGTATATTTAATTATTTAATTATAAATCCTACCCTACTTATCCAAATGGAATTAATCCTACTTTTTAGGTTTCCTTACTCACATTCAAACATTTCATTAAAAGGGACCTTTGGCCAAATCGTCCATTTGTAGGATCATATGGTCCACAAAAGAAGACCTAAAGAATCTGTGAAGAAACTGGACCAGCCATGATGATTGAGTTGCTGGTCTAAATCCCGAACCCTAATTTTTATGAAACTCGACCATATGTTATTTATTATCCAATAGAATCATTGATAAAAAATTTAAGGCACAACTCTATGAAAAAGAGCCCCAATTAATCTTTGAAGTCCATCCCACCATTTTATCTGGGAAATAAAATTAGCACACCAAAATTAACGTTTCTCAACATCTATTCATAAAATAAAGATGAGACTTTACATTTTTAAATATGACAAATAGGTGGCCGAATTTTTTGAAGAAACCATTCGTATTTCAAGGAATATTCATGTTAAAAAATCTGTTCACATTTAGGCCATTAAAAAGGTCTGGATTGAAATTGACAGATTAATATTGTTTAACCAAACAGCCATAATGTTGGCCCCATAAGTCCAAATGCCAGAAAATTTTGAAATTATTCAGAAAACATTATTTTCTACAACTTTGAAGAATTAGATATCTCTATATTCAGCTGTCTGAATGTCCAAATCATTGACCCAAATGGAGGGATAGTTTTCAAATGAAAACTGTCCACCACCTTTGTCTATAAATACATCCCCCTCCTCTCCTTCAGAGGAGTTGGCATTTCAGAAGATAAGATCATCAATTGGCATGACCAAAGCCTTTCCAAAGGCTTTGAAGGACCTTCCATACTCAATTTTGTAATTGAGAGACCCTTCCCCCTCTCTTTGTTTTCATTTACTTTTATGTTCTTATTTGTTGTAGTCTTGTAAGTCTTTCTTTTGTAATTCTATTTTAATGCAAGTTTCTTCTTCAATATATCTTATTCTCATACAAATTATGTAGTTTAATATTAATGTTTTTAAAATTGTTTAAATACAGTTTAATCATCTTCCCTTATTTTTCTATCTCATTCAATCTAAAGTTCGTTTTTTATTTCTTATCACTGTTCGTGTGTGTGTGTTCAACGCAAAACTCTTTTCTTATCCCTTTATTTTTTCTTATCTTCTTAATTTATCATCATAATAATTATAACTAGATTATTAATCTTTTTAATGGCTGAGTAAATCTTTCATTGGGGTGAGTTATAATTTAGGAATGTTAATTAATTGAGATTTTTTTCTCGATGAATATTCTTCAAATTAACATTGTGTATGTTGAACTTAGCATGTCATGGATTAATGACTTGTTTTGTTTAACATATGAATTAAATGGATTATTGGAACTATAAATATACTACCACAATAAAGTACTGATTGATATTAGAATCCTAGTTATGTTAAGGCTTGAATTAAAGCTTTAACACTTAGAAATTCCAATCAACGTCAACTAGTGACATGGGTGTTAATTTAATGCAATATGAAGCAATGCTCAAGGATATAACAAGCTTAAATACCTAATGATGACCTCACCCTAAGATTTATCAAATTTTTAAATCAAAAACCAATCATTAATCACTTCATTTAAGATCTGCAAACAAACCCCCCCCCCCCAATCAAAATACATTCAACTAAAAACATTTAACTATTAAAAAGTATCATTGCCAAGGATTCAACCTGAGTGCTGCTATACAAATTAGCAGAGAACCAGAACCTTTATCGGTCGATAGGTGACAATTGACTGTGCATTATAATACCCTTAGTCCTAGTCGCCACTCCAAGATCTATTAAAGGCAAGAGTTGGGTGTCATTTTCTCTCCTTCAAATTAAAGAATGAAGGGTCTGGAAGTTTGTTGTTCCTTCTCTCGTCTTGGAGAAGGCGGGTCGTGATAAGGAGTAACTATAAAAAATCATTTTAAAAAGAAGATCAAGTATATTTTAAAAAAATATGATTAAAAATAAAATTTCCAAATAATGTATCCTTTAAAAAACTTAGGTTTTAATAGAAGAAACTTGTCAAGGAATTAAAAATATTCCCTTATATGATTTATCAGGTATGACCTTAAGAAATAATATGAATGGATCCATAAATACATGAACATTGTCAAAATTAGAAATTATAATGAAGAATAAATAAAATAAAGTAATCAAATTAGTAATATATCAATAGAAAAATATATATATAAAGTGTGATAGAAAACATAACTGTAATAACAAAATTGTGCGAGAAATACTCCTTATGAAAAAGTAAGACATGAACTATAAAACACTAAGGGGTTAAATAAGACAAAAAATCCATTAAAAATAAACATAAAAATTTATTAAATAAATTAAATTTCACTTATAGTATATATATATAATATGAAATAGTAAATTTAGTAACAATACTTGAAAACAATGGATGATTTGCAGAGAATGTCTTACCTCAAGTCCCGACTCATTTCATATGTTCTCAACCCTCTTGTATAATTATGTTTTACTACTAATTTTATAGATTTAAAACCATTTTATTATTAATTTAATTATTATAATTACTTTTAAATTGGTTATTAAGATTTTTCATTCATTTACTAAGTTGGTATTGTTCAGGTCAGTCCTTTTGAAATCATTCGCTTCATAATATTCAAAACAATTGTGATATAATTTTATTTTGAGACGGTAATTTTAAAATAGAAAAATAATCTCTATAAGTGTAAATGTATTTTTTATATATTATTCCATAATAAATATAGTTCAATATTTCATGAAATAGTTACCATTTATAAATTATATCTTGATAAGATTGTTTTTTAAGGTTAAAAATGACTATGTTTATTTACTTTTATTTTCATTATTATGATGGATATTTTAAAATTAAATAACCATAAACATAATTTTTTTTGAATATTAATTAAATTTTTAAACATTAATTCAACTTTATTAATTATAATCATTGAATACATTTGTTTTAGAGAACATCATCGTTCACTTAGGTAGCATAAAACCCCCATTGTGAGTGTTGTTTAAAAATGTTTTAATAAAGGGAAAACCCAATAAATATTTATGATTTATAAAACTGTTTTTTCATATTAAAAAATATTATTTTAGATTTACTTTAAAATATTACTTATGTTTCTGAAAATAGTAATAAGATAACTTAAATGAAAGGTCATAGTTTGTGAAAAAATGGTATTTTGATGTAGTAACGACATATTAAAACGGTTCGGTGAGAAATAATCAATGATATATAATCCTTGGTGGAATAATAGGATACTAATACCATAACAATATAATCATGTAAGTAAAATATTTATAGGTTTAAAATAGCTTAATGATAAATAATCAAAAAGGAGAAAGGAGAAAGAGGCTTTTAAATTATTACCTTGAACATTGAGATGCCTCCATTAGATTGGAATTAAAACCATTGTGGGAGGGGATTTTAGCAACAAGGGGGATTTTGGATTTTGGAACATAGTTTTAAATATGTATTTTAGAAAATATTTTTCCAACTAAAAAATTTTGAAATTGAAACGAAATGGGTAGAGGATGGTTGTTTATATAGCTAAGGGGGGAAGGTATTTCAAAATAAATTATTATTAGTTTTATCAATTATGAAAAATAATATTAATAATATTAATTCCCAAGAAATTTATTTTTTCCTCATTAAAAAATAAGGTATTTGAAATTAAAACTAACTCAAAAACAAATGTATTCTTGGAAGAACTTAATTAAAGGTAAAGAGCCAAAAAATAGTTTTTATTATAATTAAATATTACTTAGCTTAAAAAATTTCAAATATAGGTTTATAAATTAAATTTTTTATTTTTATATGGATTATATTACTCTTTAAATTCATTTTAATTCCAGTAAAATTTTTAATAGTTTTTTAAATTCATATTTAAATTATGATGATGCCATAAAAGTTATAGTTTTCATAAAAACTGTATTCCTTACTATTCCCAAAAAAAATACACTTCTTTAGAAAAATATCAAAAAATAATCCAAACAATATTTTGAAATAATAAATAAAAACTCAATTAAAATTTATCAAATCCAAATTCTTAATTTTTTAAATTTAACTTTTAATCAAAATCACACAATTCATGGAAAAGACAATATATTTAGAATAAAACTATTTTATATTATGATTGATTGTATTTATATTTCTTATTATCTCTCAATAATTATATAATTGACAATTAATTACTTATAAATTTAAAATATACACATTTTATTAAATTATTATTATAATTGAGTGGAATTTATCATTTAAATACAATATTCAAAAATGGTTTTACGGAAAAAACTTTATACTCTATGATTACAATGTTTTTTTAATGACCATTTTTCTTTTCTAAAAACTAAATTATGAAAATTTTATAACCACTTTCCGATAATATGGCACTATACATATAAGGAATTATATTTTTAAATAAAAATTTCATAATATTATTTTATTATAATTCATGTAACTTAAACTTTTAAAAGGAAATTCTTAGAGTTATAAAATATTTACAAAAAATATGAGAATGACTATTTAGAAAATAAATGAACTATAATTTTAATTAAAAATTAATAATAAATTTTTATTTTAATCTAAAAACTATATTTATTCATTCATCATATGTTTCAATTAAAACTTCATATGGTGTTACTTTCAATGGTTATATGTTGCCATTTTGTGACTATGAAAACATTTGTCAAATTTTATTAACCATTAGATTAAAATTAATTAATTATCATGATCTTATGAAAAGAAAACTATTTCTAGAAATAATATGGTCATAAAATGAAACTATATGTGTAAATACAATGATGAATATAGTAAAATAGTTTTTATAAATCCATTTTCAGAAATAAAATTTCATTATATTTGAATTAATATTTTGAAAAAAACATATTAAGGGAAAACCTTATGTGATAAATATGTAAATAATTTCTTGGTTCATAACATTAAAAAAATAAAATAATATAATATAACATTTTCATATTTAATTTAATAATTAAAAGTTATATAAAAATATTTATTAGAAATATGGTATGTCGCACTTCCTTGCTAAAATTAAATCTCAAAAATCATTATTCGTCAATTTTAACTAAACTCTAATTGTTAACCGATTTTCACTAAAAAATCAATTCATGGAATGTTTTATAATACAAATATCATGTTTTTTAATGATTCCAAAGTATAATATATTCACAAAAATTAGATTTTTTTCTTCGGTGCCAGATGTATGCATCACTTCTTCCATAAGAGTAACTCTACTATTTTACATCATACTACCTTCATCCTAATACATTATATATAATATATGTTAATTAATTATATAATAATTTTAAGATAGTACATTTAAACTTAGTCCTATATCTATTCATCAAAGTCATTCTGAAATTGGATTCAGATTTGTAGATAACTCATTAAAAATATGGTTTAAAAAACCTACTATAAACTATTGATTATGTGTATTTGATATCTATATTTCAACCCTTGATAGATTCAAATACCTAAGAATTTATTTTAATCATATTTATTATATTTTATTCAATAGTAATATATTCCCTCCCACAAACAAAATAACTTATGTATATAGGTAATCAATCGATTTATAAAATTTGGTTTCTCTTCAAAATCGATTTTATTCTTAGTTTATATTTACTTTAATTATTATTACTATTATAAATAATGATTTATAGTTTTTTATATTGTTTGTTATTAATTTATCTTTATCATTCTACATTTTCGTCATATTTAATTAATTTTTTGATCTTTTTATTTTTTTTAAATCATTTATGTAAATAACATTGAATTGGTTTCCTAAATTTAATTTTTACTATTCAATTTATAATTATTGATATTTCATTATTGATCATTTTTTTCATTTTTATATAAATTTTCTTAAGTTGTTTATTTTTTTACTTTTTTTAATATTTTTATCATTTTTTCATATGTTTTAGGAATATTTTATTAGGTGTTTACTATTTTTTTTTCTTTTTTTACTGATATCGTTAATATTATGTTTTAATTTTTTAATAGATCATAATTATCAATAGTTTGTTACCAAAATATTAATAAGAAATAATGTATCTCATCAAAAAAAATGGTCAAAGGAATTTCTCCATCCTACTTAAAATCAAATATATTTTTAATATATAAAATTTTATTTTAAAAAATCAATGATTATTTTTTGATTCCCAATTAATTTTCAAAAAAAATGTTTTGGTAACTTCAAAAAAATTATAAAACCATTCAAAATGAAGATCAATGTATATGGTATCAAATTTATGGTTTATCATTAATTCTATATATAAAATCATTGTTCTAATTTTAAGATATAAAATATTAATAAAAAATATAGAAAACAAATTATAAACCCTTTAGGATTATTCAAGTAATAATCATATTTAAATAAAAAAAAATTGTAAAAACTTATAGAATGAATTTTAAGAAAAATATATATCCTTTATTTTTTTATAGCTAAAATATATATAGAAATTTATTGAATATTTAAATATATCGACCAATAAAAATCATTAGAGTTTTTCAAAAAATCAATTATTGGACCTCCCCCAAAAATGAGGATGAATTTAGTGATGATGTGAAAAAATCATAAAAACAAAATAAAAATTCATATGATCAGTTAATAAATAATTTTAAAAAATATTAATATATCTTTGGGTTTAACTAAAATATTCTAAAATATCACGCAAATTGACTGGTAGGGGTCAAATTCCATGAAATCTTGATGAATTAGGTGAAGAAGTGGCATAGTTAGGGTTCTTTTATAATGAATTTAAAATATTTATTAGTGATTACTAAAAGTTATGATAAAACATACCTTTATTAGTGATGAAAAATGTTGATAAAGGATATTTTATAAGCACTAATTTTAGAATTTATAAATGTCGGCATATAATAGTGATGATAGATAAAATGGGACTCTTTACGCAACTTTTGTTCAATATCATGAAACCATAAGAAAATATGTGTAAGATGTACCACATTTCAATCAGTGAAAATATTATAACTGATAAATGCTGAAATTTATTAGTGATAATTTTAGTGCTGATAGAAAATAAATACTCCTTATGCATCTTTTTTTTAATCTCATGAAACCTTCAAAAAACCATAATTAAGCTCATGTAGTCTACAATTTTTTCATTACTAATATTATAACTCATAAATCCCAAAGAAAATAAAAAATAAATAATAACCAATATATTACTATTTATATAAAAACATTACTAATTCTTAATAATAATTAAATATTATTAATAATATTTAAATTTATTATTAATTATATAAAATTTAATGTAACAAATTAGCTCGGGTTGACCCAACATATCACCAAACCTATCTCGCCACAAGGCTTGAAAGGTATTCCTAATCCTCATGGGCTGGAAACTAGTGCTAGGTCATCAAGTGTGAACCTATGATTATGATTTCATAACATGAAAGAATAATAACAAAAAACAACCACCCATAATTCTAGCATCACCACATCATACAAAGAATGATCACACATACAAAATAAACCATATTAATAAAATAACAAAACCAAACAAGGAAAAAACATACAACATGACCATTGTAACGCCCCGACCCTAGTTACCTAGATTCGGTGCATTATTACATAACATTGGCATGATCACAAAAGATCAGGTCTCGAAAAACCGATTAGATTAGTAGCCTTTGAAATACTAGATAAATTCATAGGTTTTACATTACATTATAAAATGATATACTACAACAACATAGTCTTCATAGGCCACACTCATATCCCTTATACTATCCCTGCAGGTCAGTCATAACATAATTCTTCGCATCCTAGGAAAAAAACATAGAAAGGGGTGAGCTCAGTGTTTAGTAAAGATAACAATATAGCGGAAACTTCCATAAAGAAGTATAAACATTTAAGTCAATATAATACTAAAAAAATCCTTTTAAACTTGAACTTCAGCATAATATGGACAAGAAAAAATCAAATAATGTCATTTACTTATTCACATGGATATTCTAATAGTCAAATAATCACATGAAATATCAATAGCCACTTTCATAATGATGGAATGCATAATGCCAGACTTCATAACCACATATTCATGGCCTTGTGCCAAGACTACAAATAAGATTTTTTCAAGGCCTTGTACCAAGACACTAGTTTGTCTCTTGAGACCCACCAATGCATTGAGGAGCTATAGGAGGCTCCACTCGTCACTTACTAAGTCCAATGCATTCCTCATATGAAAAGGTTTAAACATAACATAAACATTCGTATTAAAAATATCATAAGAAATGTAAATAATTTATCCATAAACTATGAATTGTATAAAAATAACACATCCACAGTCAAACATATCACAAAACTTTCAATAAAATATGGATGTTTTGTATAATAATAAATCAACTTCAAATAGGCTCACAATCCATCAAAGGATGTTCACAAAGATGGAATCAAATATTTTTTATAGAAATATATCTTTCTATTTTGAAATCATTTAAAATTACTATAATTATAAAAGAAAAAATTTATTATGAAAATATTCTTATAATCTTTTAATGTAAAATTCTATGATGTAAGAATGATGTAAAATATCCACACCAGCCATCTATGCTAAAAAAAATTATTACCTTAACTTTGTCGAAAAGGGCATAAGGTACCTTATTTTTAAAACGATGGAAAGATTCCTTTCAAACAATTTTATAAAAAATAAAACAAGGGTATAAATTAATTTAACCCATAGTCTAGTAAATAGTAAAAATAATTGGAATACATTTTTAAGAAACATGGATGTGGAAGATAAAGAGGTCTAAGTTGATACATAAAAACAACCTCGGATAATAAAGATATTGTGAAATAAACCCTTACCTTGTACTTTTCCTTGGTTAATGGTAGGTTAAATTCATGTATAATGGTTAAATAATTGTTATTAAATTATACAATAACTATATATATTAATATGATATCATATATGATCTTCTAATATTTCTTTGTTAATGATATTTCTGTAGTACCATCCTTTCGGGAGTTAATTGATTCATTTTCCTTTATATGCTTGGTTACGTAAGACATGTTTGTTATGAATAGGATGTATATGATTCATATAAAAAATGATATTGTTTTCATAAACATTATTTTTAATCATAAAATGAAAATTATTCTTGAATGATTGCGATGGGGAATTAATCTCATCGTGTTCGTGGAGACTGTAATACGGGCGTATGCACGAGGGACAATATCATTATTTTGATATTAAAATTGTATATAATTGGATGGTATATCATATATACAGAATCATTATCATGTTATATTTATTATTTACATCATTTATACTCATTATTATACCCATCCAAATCATGAAGTGTTTGAATAACAAACTATACCACGACGTGGAGACGGTAATCCATACGTACGAACATATGGTGACTTTTTCATTTATAGGATCGATATAATAATGAATATGGTTGTACCAATTTTATAATAACATAATAGTATATATAATATACTGGATTTATTATTTTTGAATGGAAACAATAAAGAAAGAGGAAGTGGAAGAATAAAAGAACTTGAAAGATGTGATGAAATATTTACCTCTTCTTCGGGTTCTTCCTTTTGATTTGATCAAAAGGGGTCCTTAGGTTGGCTTTATGACTAAATTAAGGAATCTATGATGAATGGAGGATATATTAGAGGATATTTGGGTAGGTTTTGGCTGAGTCAAATGGCTTTGAAGGTGTGAATTTGAGAGAAGGGGAGTTTCCCTTTTATAAGAGAGGTGAGGGTCACTTTAGGAAAATCTTGAAATATTATTTTATAATAAAATAATTTTCAATTTATAATGAATCCAAAATAAATAATTTAAAGTATAAGGTGGAGATGGGTATGAAACCTCTCAACCAGTAGGTTTTATATAGGTTTATTTCATCATATTAACCTTATCTTTTAGATTTAACTCTTAGTAAAATAGTTTGACATTTACCAAGTCTCTTTGTATTTTTATATTATATTGTTGATAAACATACTATAAACTTCCAAGAGAACCTCAAGTGGTTCATTAATGAAATATAGAATATTATTTAATCCCTTTGGACACACCTTAGATTTTTAGGAATATAATACCAATTAATAATATAATATTTTTTAAAAAAATTCTTTTATGTCAATTTTGACACTATTTGGTTTTTGGTTTTTTTAAATTAATAACAACATTATTGCTTCGAAATAAATTCATTTAATCAATCCCAACATGTCATATTAACCTATTAAATTATTTTCTTTCATTAAAAGTCTCAAATTAGATTTATTTGGATATTTATAATATCAATTATTTTAATCATTCATTAATAAGGTAATTATTGCATCATAATTGTGTCATAAATAAATTTAATTATTTAATGTCTAAAAATAATAAATAAAATACCATTATTAAGGAAATATTTTTATATTTCTAATTAATATTTATAGTTGAATTTATCTTATGTTTAACCCTATATTAAAAATAGTTTAGTTATTAAACTTTGAGTTTAACTCTTTTAACTCTTCTTTAAATAAAATAATAATAAATGTCCTAATATAATCCAAGTGGACTAAAGATGATCTTATTTTATTCCTAAGATTGTTTTTGGTATAATTACACTTATTCAATAGAATTAGGACATGTGTTAGGGTAATTATAATATCATTTTTATCCTTAATTACACTATTTAATTTTTACCGTGGTAAACAAGAGAAAAAGTTACTATTCAAAAAAAATTAATTACATCTTATTGAACCACATTTTACTTACTTATATTAACCGTGTCTCTCAATGTTTTGAAATTCAACTCACAGAAGTGGTAAAATTATGTTTTATACAAATTTTCAAATGCTCCTAGGAGGTGGGTAAAAGACGGTAAAAAGTTCAATAAAAATTTTATATATCTAAATATATTATAAAATGACTCCAATAAATTACATTGAACATATATAAGTATTATGTATATTTTTTGACCTAAAATAAATTTAAATAAAAATAAAAATAAAAATAAAATTTTTTGTTTTAACCAATAACGCAGTGTTTTTCACTATTCATCAAAAATTGAAAGTTTTCAGAAAAATATCAAAAATTCAACATAACCTAATTTCGAAATTCTGAATCCAAAAATGAAGTCCATTTTGAATGATAAAATTAAAAAAAATCAAAATGTGGGTATTACTATTCATAACTCCTAGTTTGATTGGACGTGGTGTGTTGCGTGCAATGAAAGCTATTACATTATTCAAAGGGAAACATGTTTTAGAAGCTTGGGGTGTTACATTCTTCCCTCCTTAAAATAATTTCATCCTCGAAATTTCTATAATACTACCATAAAAAAATATTTGGGTGGTTTTTCATCATAAGTTCCTCTTGTTCCCACGTTGCCTCTTCCATCTTATGGTTTATCCATAAAACTTTTACCAGACGAGTCGTTCAGATTCACATCACTTGTTCTCTTATATCAAGAATTTTTACAGGCTCTTTACAATAAGACAGATCAGGTCCAAGTTCAATTTCCACATAGGTGAGTACATGTGTTGGGCCAGACATGTATTTTCTCAATAGTTATACATGGAACACATCCTGAACTTTGGAGAGACTTGAAGGCATTGCCAAATGATAAGCTACAACCCAAATTCGTTCTAGAATTTCAAAAGATCTGATGTACCTAGGACTCAATTTACCCTTCTTACCAAAACGTATAACACCCTTCCATGGATATACCTTCATGAAAACATGGTCTCCCACTTGAAATTCTAAATCCTTCCTTCGGTTATCGGCATAGCTCTTTTGCCTACTTTGGGCTGCATTGATGTGGGTTTGGATAACCTATACCTTTTTCATTGTTTCCTCAACAAGTTATGGGCCTACAAGTTTTCTTTCAGCAACATCATCCCAACAAGTTGGTGTGCGACATCTCTTTCCATATAACGCTTCATATGGTGCCATCTGAATACTTGAATGGAAGCTATTGTTATAGAAAAATTCTACCAGAGGTAAATATTGATCCCACGTACCTTGAAAGTCAAGTGAGCAGGATCTCAACATGTCTTCTAAGGGTTGAATAGTCTATTCTGATTGTCCATAAGTTTGAGGGTGGAAGGTAGTGCTCAAACGAAGTTCAGTATCCTGGCTTTCTGAAGATTTTTCCATAATATTGATGTAAAATGGGGATCATGATCAGAAACAATCGATAAGGGTACTCCATGAAGTCTTACAACTTCATTAATATATAGTCTCTCTAGACGTTCAAGTGTTAAATTTTCTATTATATCAAGAAAATGTGATGACTTGGTTAGACAATCAACAATGACCCATATTTCATCATTCCTTCTAGGAGTCTTTGGTAGCCCCATGAAAATGTCCATCATAATATTATCCAATTTCCACTCAGGTATGGGAAGAGGTTGCATGAGTCCTCTAGGTTGTTGGATTTCATCTTTCACTTGTTGACAAACAATACATCTTGACACAAAATCAGTAATCTCCTTCTTCATTTTTTCCCACAAAAAATGTTCCTTCAAATCAATATGCATCTCGGTGCTACTAGGGTGTATAGAGAAATTGGAGCTATGAGCATCATCTAACAATTCCCTTTTTAGATATGTTATATCCGGAACACAAAGTCTCTTCCCAAATTTCAAAATCCCATCTTCATATATGAAGTCACTCAATCTCCCATCATTCAAAACTTTAATATTCTTTTGAAACTCCTCATCATCATCCTGATAACTTTTTATCCTTTATAGTAAAGATGGTTTGGCAACCATTTGAAAAAGTATTGATGTTTCACATTCCATGATTATTCCCAAATCTATTTTCACTAGATCCTTGAAAATATTATCCCTTTCAACTCTCATCTTGTTCAAAACTCCGTAATCCTTTCTGATCAAAGCATCTGCCACCTTATTTTCCATCCCCGGGTGGAAGTGTATTGTGAAATCATAATCCTTGAGTAGTTCAAACCATCACCTTTGCCTCATGTAGAGTTATTTTTGTGAGAAAATATACTTCAAACTCTTGTGATCAATATAAATCTCACATTTTTTCACCATAGAGATAGTGTCTCTATATTTTTAGAGCAATGATTACAACTGATAACTCATGATTGTGAGAACGATAGTTTTTCTCATGAATTTTAAGATGTCGGGATGCATAGAAAATAACTCTATCATTCTGCATAACGACACCACCAATTCTTTTCTTTGAAGCATCACTATAAATAAAAAACCCAACATTCCCTGATGGTAGAGTCAAGATAGGATCATTGACTAGTCTTCTCTTCAGTTCTTCAAAACACTCTTCACACTCTTTTGTCCAAACAAATTTAACCCCTTTGCGTGTGAGCTTGGTTAATGGGTTATCCAATCGGGAAAAATTATGGACAAAAGGTCAATAATAACATGATAAACCAATAAAACTACATAGCTCAGTTATACTCATTGGTGATGGCCATTCTTGGATTGCCTTGGTCTTTGAAGGATCAACAGATATTCCATCCTTAGAGACAATATGGCCAAACAAATCTCTTGAAGCCAGAATTCACACTTGCTAAACTTCATGTATAATTCATTTCTTCTGAGGGTTTTCAGAATGGTGCGTAAGTGATTTTCATGATCTTCATAGATTTTGGTTGTAATAATATATCATCAATAAATACCACTCCAAATTCATCATGATATTCCTTGAAAAACCTGTTCATTAGATCCATGAAAACAGAGGGTGCATTAGTTAGCCCAAAAGGCATTACTGTAAACTCGTAATGCTCGTGCCTGGTTCGAAATGTTGTTTTCGGAATGTCTTCCTTCTTTACACGCAACAGATGATATCCAGATCGAAGTTCAATCTTTGAAAAATATTTAGCTTCATGAAGTTGTTCAAATGAATCATCAATGTGAAGTAGGGGATACTTGTTCTTTATTTTTATAGCATTGATCTCCCTGTAGTCAATGCACAACCTCATAGATCCGTCTTTTTTCATAACAAAAAGGACAGGGGCTTCCCATGGAGAAACACTAGGGAGAATAAATACCTTATTACTCAATTCCTCTAGTTGTTTCTTTAGTTCCACTAATTCTACAATGGACATTCTATAAGGGGTCTTCGATATGGGTCTTGAACCAAGAATTAAATCAATGGAAAACTCAACTTCTCATTCTGGGGGATGTCTAGGTAAATCCTCTGGAAACACATCAACATATTATTGCAAAAATAGGTATGTACTCTATTCGAACATTCTTTTACTCTTCCATAATTATTTCTTTCTCATCCTCCCCAATAATTGAATTTAGTAGAGCTACTAGGGGTGGATCTAGATAAGAATCATGTGGTGATATTTCTGCTCTAAAGATAAGGTATTATTTATCATCATTGAAAATTGTAACCTCTTTCTTCTTACAATAAATTTTCCCATCATGGTTTGAAAACCATTCCATACCAAGGATTATATTAAATTCAATCATGGGTATGATGATGAGATCAGCAGATAAAGATCATTTATATGACCTAATGGGAACTGATTCCCAAAACCTTGGTGTGATGATACTTCCCTTAGGTGTTTTGACTGGAAACTCCCTTGTTATGTCAAATTTAAAATATCTAATTTTCATAGCAAACTGGGAAGATATGACATAATGTGATGATCTAGAATCAAATAAATCATTGGCTAAAATTGAGGAAACAATTAAATTACTTGCCACCACATCTTTCAGAGCTTCAACCTTAGCAGTAGTGATCGCATAAGCTTGGCATTTCTCCCTTGGACTTTTCTGAGGTAAGTTCCCTTGTAGCTTAGAAAATTCATTTTCATAATGCCCCTTTTCTCTACAATTGTAGCATTCAACATTGACAACCACTTTCTTCCCCTTGTAATAACGAGTTTGGTAGTCTTTTTCACCACACTTGTAATAGACTCCCATTCCCTTTAGGCAAGTACCGGGGTTTTTCTTCCCACATTTACTACAGGATAGATATTAAATTTTTCCCTTCTTCTACTTATTTCCATTTCCATAATCATAAAAAATATCTTTGAGGAAGTGCATACTCATAAACCCTTCATAATGTTTTGTAAATAAAATGAGAATTACCCTAAGTACATCCCTCAGGAGTGTTATAACCAAGAGTGCAGCAAGGCTCGTTGTCGTGCACCAGTTCCCATTCAAGCCTAGATCAAAGCAGTTTTTTCAGGTTTTATCCCTAGGTACATCAATTCCAGATTCGCCTCTACCTGCTCGTATCTAGAAAGTGATGTATTTCATGGAAAACTCACAAAATCTCTACAGTACCAAAATTCTAGGAAGTCCTTCTATACTAATCCTAAAAGTCTATCTTATGGTAATGTTCTATAATCAGAGTTTTCCTAAATCTAGCTTCCAAGGTTTGTACTAAAATTCCTCTGATACCAACTGTAATGCTTTGACCCTATTTACCAAGAGTTTGTGCATTATTATATAACACTGGCATGATCACAAAAGATCAAGTGTCTAAAGACTGGTTAGTTTAGTATCCTTGGAAATACTAGATACATTCATAAGTTTTACATTACATTATAAAATGAAAAAATACAACAACATAGTCTCCATAGGCCACACTCATATAATTTATACTATCCCTGTAGTTCGGTCATAATATACCTCATTGCATCCTGAGAAAAAATAAAACATAGAAAAGGGGTTAGATCAGATGCTTATTATGGATAACAATATAGTAGAAACTTTCATAAATAAGCATACACATTTAAGGAAATGTACGATTAAAAAAAGCCTTTTAAACTTGAACTTCAGCATAATATGGCAAAGATAAAATCAAATAGTTAAATAAACTTATTAAATGGATATTCTGCAAGTTGAATAATCACATGAAATATCAATATCCACTTTCATAATGATGTAATGCATAATTCCAGACTTCATAACATCATAGTCAATTCCTTGTGCCAAGACTACAAATAAGATTTTGTCAAGACCATTTTCCAAGACACTAGTTTGTCTCAGGAGACCTACCGATGCATCGAGGAGCTATAGTGGACTCCACCCGTTACTTTCTATATTCAATGAATTCCTCATATGAAAAGCTTTAAACATAACATAAACATTCATATTAAAACTAGAATATGAAATGTCAATACTTTATCTATAAACCATGAATGGTATAAAAATAATACATCCACATTCAAACAAATCACAAACCATTCAATACAATATGGAAGTTTTGTATCATAATAAATCAACTTCGAATAAGCTCACAATCCATCAAAGGATGTGGACATAGATAAAATCAAAACTTTTTTAGAGAAATATCTCTTTATATTTTGAAATCATTTAAATGTAATATAATTATAAAATAAATCATTTATTTTTAAAATATTAGTATAATATTTTAAGGTAAACTTTGATGATGTTATAATGGTTGAAAAAGTCGCACCCGCCGTATAAATTACAAAAAACATTCTTACCTTAATTTTGTCGAAAAGGTCATAAGGTACCTTGTTTGGAAAACAAACTAATGATTCCTTTCAAAACATTTTATAAAAATTAAAACAATTTTATAAATGACTTAAACCCATAGCCTAGTAAATAGTAAAAATGTTTTCGAATACATTTTTAAGAAACATGGATGTGGATGACAAAGAGGTCCCAGTGAAAACGTAGTTAAAAACAACCTTGGATAATAAAGAGATTGTTAAATTATTCCTTACCTTGTACATTTCCTTGGTCGAGGGTAGGTTAAACTATTATATAATGGTTAAATAATTGTTATTAAATTATTCAAGAACCATATATATTAATATTATATCATATATGATCTTCTAATATTTCTTTGTTAATGATATTTCAGTAGTATCATTGTTTCGGGTGTTAACTGATTCTTTTTCCTCTATATGCTTGGTTATGTAATCCGTGTTTGTCATGGATAGGATGTATTTGATTCATTTACATAATGATATTATGTTCATAAAAATTATTTTTAATCATAAAATGAAAATTATTCGTGAATGATTATGATGGGGAATGAATCTCATCATGTTCGTGGAGACGGTAATCCGGACGTACGCACGAGCGACAATATCATTTTTTTGATATTAAAATCATATATAATTGGATGTTATATTATATATAAAGAATCATTATAATTTTATATTTATTATTTACATCATTTATTCTCATTATTATACGCATCCAAATGATGAAGTGTTTGAATAACAAACTACACCACGACGTGGAGACGGTAATCCATAAGTACGCACGTATGGTGACTTCGTCATTTATAGGATGGATAGAATAATTAATATAGTTGTAGCATTATTATAATAACATCAATGTATATAGAATATACTGAAGTTATTATTTTTGAATGGAAACAACAAAGAAAGAGTAAGTGGAAGAATAAAATAACTTGAAAAAGGTGATGAAATATTTACCTCTTCTTCGGGTTCTTCCTTTTGATTTGATAAAATGGGATCCATAGGTTGGATTTTTGACTAAATGAAGGAATATAAGATAAAGGGAGGACATTTTAGAGGATATTTGGGTATGGGTTGACCGAGGAAAATGGATTTGAAGGTGTGAATTTGAGTGAAGGGGAGATTCCCTTTTATAAGAGAGGTGAGTGTCACTTTAGGAAAAGCTTGATATATTTTTTTATAATAAAATCATTTTCGGTTTCTAAGGGATCCAAAAAGAATTATTTAAAGGATAAGGTTGGTATGGGTCTAAAACCTCTCAACCAATAGGCTTTATATAGGTTTAGATCATCATATTACCTTTATCTTTTAGATTCAACTCTTAGTTAAATAGTTTGACATTTACCATGTCTCTTTGTATTTTTACATTATATGGTTAATAAACATACTATAAACTTACAATAGGACCTCAAGTGGTTCATTAATGACATATAAAGTATTATTTAATCCTTTTGGCTGGACCTTATATTTTTAGGAATAGAATACCAATTAATAATATAATATTTTTTTAAACTCTTTTATGAAAATTTTGATACTATTTGGCATTTTGTATTTTTTAAATTCATAACAGCATTATTGCTACGAAAAAAATTCATTTAATCAACCCTAATATGTCATATTAACCAATAAAATTAATTTAATTCAATAAAATTCTCAAATTAGATTTATTTGTATCTTTATAATATCAATTATTTTAATATTTTATTAATAAGGTAATTATGGCATCATCATTGTGTCATAAATAAATTTAATTATTTAATGTCTAAAAATTATAAATAAAATACCATTTTGTAAGAAATATTTTTGGCTTTCTAATTAATATTTATAGTTGTATTTATCTTTTGTATAACCCTATATTAAAAAGTGTTTAGTTATTAAACATTGATTTTAACTCTTTTATCTCTTCTTTGAATAAAATAATAATAAATGTCTGAAACTAATCCAAGTGGACCAAAGGGGAATATATTTTATTATTAAGGTATTTTTGGTCGAATTAAACTTATCCAATATAATTAGGATATGTGTTTTGGTAATTATAATATCATTTTTACCCTTAATTACCCTATTTACCTTTTACTGTGGTAAATAAAAGTAAAAAGTTATTATTCACCAAAAAATATCATCTAATTGAACCAAATTTTACTTAATTATGTTAACCGTGTCTCTTTTATTTTTGAAATTAAACTCACAGAAGCAGTAAAATTATGTTTTATACAAATTTACAAATGCTCCTAGGAGGTGGGTAAAAGGCGGTAAAAAGTTCAATAAAATTTTTATATATCTAAACATATTATGAAATGACTCCAATGAATTACATTGATCTTATATAGGTATTATGAAACTATTTTAACCTAAAATAAATTTAAATAAAACAAATAATTATTTAAATAAAAAATTTGGTTTTAACCAATAAGGCAGTGTTTTTCACTATTCCTCAAAAATTACAAGTTTTCTGAAAAATACCAAAAATTCACCCTAACCTAATTTCAATATTCTGAATCCAAAAATGAAGTCCATTTTGAAAGATAAAATTTTTTAAAATTTCAAAAATTGGTTGTTACTATTAATAATGGCTAGTTTGATTGGTCACAGTGTATTAGAATCTCAAAGTTGCGTACAATGCAATCTATTGTTTATTCAAATGTAAACCTACCAAGGAAGCCTGGGGTATTATAACCATAACATCTCAATATAATTGGAAACTATTCTCAATACTTAAACCATGATAAACCAAAAAATACTAGAATAATAATGTCGACATGGAACAATACATATGATAAACAGAATACCTAAATAAAACAAATTCCACGATCACCCATCTCTATATGTTAAGAAAAATGGTACTTCTCTTAGCACCACCATTGTACCCAAACAGATAACCAAAGACCAATCACTGCATCCAAGAGAAACCTGAATAGAACCTAAAATATATATAGGTATGAGAAAAAATCTAGTAGGTAACCTTACCACACCCAAAACATAACCATTAAAATTAAATCATTTTCATGCAAGTTGAAAAAAAACAAAAAAAATTAAATTCTCCATTTTAATCAAAATAATTTACAAAATACCGTCACTTAAATTCTTTATTATATTCAACGTAAAAAATTCACCAATTTGAAAGAATTTAAGGTCTATACCTTTTAATAAGGGAAGAAATTTATAATAAAAGAAACAATTTCAAAATTATTTCTTACAATATCCTCAGAATAAATGAAAATAATCCTATTTTTAACATTACCTTTTAAAATCATCTAAAACACCCATTAGAAAGAAAAAACAATACTTTTTAATAAATGTAAATAATCCCCAAAGGTGATGAACATGAACATGATAATCATAAAATAACCTATATCATAATATAAAAAAATATGAGTAAATCACTACAAGGAAATAGCAATGGGTGGTAATATCATCCACTCATAGTAAAGAATAAAAATGATAGAATATAATAGAAATAGTAACACTGGGATAAAGGAAGAATAATTTTAACAACATCATTTTAAACTAGCTTTGGTTGAAAGTAACTCACAAATTCTATTGTTTTTCTAAAAACATTCTACATCCCATAAATATATTGAAAAAGGTAACCGTAAAGAATAATTGAGTTCAACATGGAATAATCTATATCAAAACTTCCAAAAAATGTAGTGGGAAATAATAAATAACATAAATAAATCAAATACATTATATGAAACTTGGGGTTCTAACCTATGGTTCGAAGTTAACTTGGGTATGCTCAAGGAACACTTTCCAGTATACATTAACCTAGACATTCTAGGAGCTCTATTAGTCTCATAGGGGTCAAACTCAATTTTTTTAGCACATTCAGTCTAACTAGGCATCAATATCAATCCATTATATAATATATGCTAGGATTTCACCCATCAAGGTTACCAACACACAACCAAGGTCTCCCATGTGCAACCAATAACTAGTCACAAGCATGATAAATTTCCCATAATTCAAAACTAAGGAAAAAATTATCATAAAGAAAAACATATTAATAAAGATTAAGCCCTGCCTTCAAAAACAATTTTTGTAAAACCAAATTATAAATTCATCTCTTGAAAACTAAACCATTAAAAAACACTTTAAAATACTTTGAATACAAAAAATTCTTTTATAAACTCCACCCAGTCACATTCAAATCCAAAAATCAAAAAAAATATTAAATTCGCATACTAAGTAATCTTTTAATAACAAGAAAAAATTAGTAAACCAATCCCATACTTTCTTTATAAATCAATTCATAAAATCATGTGTTTATTTTGTTTAAAATTATTAAGAACAAAAAAACCCTCTTTATTACCAATTTTCCTTGGAAATATCCCTTTATGAATTTTAATAAACATGAATAGGAATATAATTTTCCATTTTTATTTTAAGTATTTTAAGGAGTTGGTTAAAATAGGAAATAAATCATGTAAATAAATGTAAAGAGTTATGAATGGAGCTAGCTACTTTAACCGATGATCTATATTTGATCCAAAGCTCACAGTGACCTCCCACAAATCCTTAAACACATATCTCAAACAAAACACACTAAAATTAATAAACCAAACATCCAAAACCAAAATACCATAATGGAATAATATATTATATACTAACCAAATAGTTTAATAGTATTTAACCAAGAATAAATGGGGTGTGGTGTACATCTGACATGCAATTGGACCTCAAAAATAATAATGAATGGAGGAATTAACATCCCCTTTCAGTGACTCCTCTATAATTCACACACTAAATATTCTTAAATTAGAATAATTACACTATGTATTGGTTGAATCATCTCCCTAAAACCCTTCTGAGGAACTAAAAATTATGATGAAACAAATTATAATAACAAGGGAGAGATGTAGAGAACCCCAACCTCAAATCGATGTAATGAAACCACCCTAAATGATCTAGGTATAAGGGAGGTCAAATACTAATAGGTTGGTAGATAAAGTGGGATCACTCATATAATTAAAACATCTCAAACCAGAGGATCCTAAGGGGGTTTTAAACAGTACCCCCACTAAAATTACAAAATGACCCTTTCTAAAAAAATACACCCAACATCATGTCATAGAATGTCTCCAATGGGTCAAGGTTCTACCACCCATCGGGCAGAGGGGCCAACTCTCGGTCAGAAATCACCCTAGGGAAACCCAAATTGGTCATCGTATGACCAATCCTAGCTATAGAAAACAACCCTTGTCCAAACATTGTCACAATGTGACCACTATAGGTCATGGTATGACTGATCCCAATTATAAGGCTTTAACGAAGGCCAATGACCATTAGGTCATGACCTACCTAGGTCATGGTGCATCCTTATATAGAATACAAAAATTTATCCACCAATGTCCCGTATACCACTCATGCTATTCTCCCCCTACACTTTCTCTCTCAAAAAATCCCAAAAACCATTTAAAATATGCCTAAGACTTTAAATCCCCAGGACGAATCCAATTACTAAAACTTCATCATACTTCCCCAAACTATAAGAATATGGTTTGTTAGAATACCCTCACCACCCTAAAAACTTTTTACCTCTAAAAATTCTCATAGACTTTCATTGGAGAAAATTACTAACTCAACAAAGGACAATTCACATCAAACTTCATAAAACTATTCATAAAAACATCCTACATGGGAAGGTTCTTTCAACCAAAAAAAAGGAACTTATTTCACTATAAAAACAAATTCCATCAAAATGATAACCATGATAATGAAAACTTGCCAAAAAATAATAATCCAAATTATAAATAAAGCAATTAAAATAACCCAATACTCTTGAGCCCAATATAACACATATAATAGCATACTTTTAAATTAGAGACCATATTTAACACATAAAATATCCCTGTTAGTGATGAAATATAAAATACCATAAAATATAAATCATATCATTTGAAATGAATTAGTTTACTCATTTAAAAACAAATAGGTTCATAACCCAAAAAAACACCACTCAAAACCATAATATTAAATATTTACCTTATAAAACCAATATGAACATTTGTAGTGATATGAATCAACCCCCCCCCCCCCAATAAAAACAAGAGATTACTTTATTTCAGGAAATTAAAATAAAAGAATTTTTTTTCCATATTATCACTTATTACCAACTTATAAAAACCATTTATTTTAAAATAAAACATTTGAAATGTTTTAGGAAAAAATTAAATGCATGAATGTAAAACAACATTAGACTATTATGATTTAAAATATATCAGCCTATAAAAATGAATGAGTAAACCTTTTACAATTTTTGATAAAGTAAAATAAGTAATTTATCATGATTTATAAAACATATTTAGTGATGATTAAATTGATGTAAGACTAATTCAATTTTACAACCACTTACCACAAACAAAGAATCCAAGTTGTCAAACCCAACATAGTCAAAAATTTAGTTGAAATTATAATTATTATAATTAAAAAAACATTTAAAAAATTAATACATTTTCTTGTTTTTTAAAAATGTGTTTCACCCTTTTTAAAACTTCTACAATTCCAAAACACTACCATCACACCTTTTCAAATCTCAAATTTTTTCATCATTTAATACTTCCTCTTAAATACCCTATTAAAACCATTATTTCATTATAAGAAAATTAAATTAAGGAAAACCAATAACATAAAACACATCTATATTATAAAGAAATTCTTTTTATTTCATCAAAATAACTTCAATTCTCAAAAATCCATCAGTGTAAAAATGTAAAACCACATTTTATTTTCAAAAGTCATTTTCAAAAGGTCCAACATTAAAAAATAAATAATTAAAGGTCATAACATAAGAAATGAAACACAATATAATTAAAATAATAATAACTTAAATAAATTGTCTCAATCCATATAAAATTATAATAAACCAAGGGAAAAAGGAACTTGATATCATATATTCGTCGTTAAGGTCAATAAAAATAAATCCATATGATCAATAGAAAATATTGAAAAATGAAAACCACAAAAAAAAATTACACCCTTCCAAGATACATGGATTGTGTTTATAGTCTGCATATTGTGTACCCATCCCATCTATATAATTGGTTTATCATCTAACTTTATTCTAATATTTCATTGATTCAATGAATAAGTATAAATAAAACATGAAAATAAAATTGAATTTTCCTAAATTCCCTTGGAAACTCAATGTTTGAAATAAAATTTTTTGATGAACACTCCTTTATACCTACCTCCTGAACTCTAAAAATAATATATCTTGTCTAATTTTATTCCCCAAATAACATAAAATAAAATTATACTCTATTTCTATTTTTTAATGAACTATAATGGTTTAACCTAACACATCACCTGACCCATCTTCCCACAAGGCCCAGATGGAATTCTTGATCCCCATTGGCTATAAACTAGTTCTTGGGCATCAAATTTTCACCAGTGGGGATAATTTCTCTCAATAAAACAAGAATAATATAGAAACTACTTTTTCAAGACCATCATGACAACTATATATATCAAACTATCTATTATACAATAGAAAAAATTTTAATAAATGGAAAAAACAAAAAATGTGCAAACATACCACAAGCTCATAGAATCTCAATATAATAGAAAATAAATCTCAATACAAAAACCAAAATAAAACACTAAAGACCAAAATAATAAAGATAAAATGAAACAATTACTGTGATAAATAAAATAAAAAAATAAAATAAATACCATGACCACCCATATCCATGTGTTAACCAAAATGGTCCTTGGCACCATCATCATACCCAAACTGAGAACTAAATACATATAGGAATATTTAAGATTATCCTAACTAGAACCTAAAATATATATATTCATTAAAAGAAAAACCTATTATGTAACCTCCCCACTCCTCATATATAAAATTTAAAAGTAAATCCCTTTCATTATAGTTTCAAAATTTAAAAAGGGATGTAAACTTTCTATTTTAATCAAAAACAAATCCACCTGAGACCATCATGTAAATAATTTCTTTTTTAAAAGGTAAAAAATCACCCATTTAAACAAATTCTATATGTAAACCCTTTAAGAAGATATGGAATTTATAATAAAATAAATAGTTTCAAAACTATTATTTCTAAAATCTTAATTTTATATATAAATAGAAACATCACACTTTCTAACTTACCCTTTTTAAAATCTCCTAAAGAGCCTATTAGAATGACAAAAACACACCTCTAACAAAATTAAAAATTCTCAAAGATGATGAATATTAAATTATAATCATAAATTATCCTGTATCAAAATATATATAAGTAAGATTAAATCACTGCTTGAAAAGATCCATAATAAACAATATTATCCTCTCAAATAAAATAATAAAAATAAATAAATGTAATGTTAATAGAAACACTCAGATAAAGGAATAATATCATTTTTTAATACCTTTGGTTGATAAAATCTCATAAATATTTTATAGTTTATAAAAATAAGACACTTCCCACCAATACTATTCCGAACCAGCCCGAGTCGACCCTGAACTGGTCACCTAGTCCAGCCCATGACAAGTCCTAAGAGGTGCTCCAGATCCTCCAGGTATGGTGAAAATCACCAAGGGAATAGTAGAGTGAAAATGGAACAATTTTTCCCACATATAAACAATTAAAAAACCAGCGGAAAGAAACGGGCAGCCCAACATGCATTTATTTAAAAGTTGAACTGAACAATATTTGCACATGGAAGTGAAAGTTCAACTGAAACAAAAAACTCAACTGACCAAACCTAACAACTAACTATCTATATGTGACCTTACTAGTCAGTCTCCAAAAGAATGATCATATTTCACCCAACGTGATTGAACTCGACATGAAACCTGCACAACGGCTGAAAATATAAGAAGACTATATGTGTGAGTATTAAAACGCAGTAGGTTAGCCCAATATTTTATCCCCAATTAAATTCCTTTAAAATAAAAGAAACATAAATTCCAAGTTTGAAATAAAATATATAAAAATATGGTTTCCAAACATCTTTCCACTCTATAATCTTTAAAAAATAAATTGGTTGAAAGTTTTCATAACTAGGAAATGCTAATTACCAATTTCAAAGAGTTGAAACTTCAAAATAAAAGAAGATTTCAAGAAGGATACTTTAAAGAATGTACACCTTTAAATAAAACACACATGATGATAAATTTTTTAACCAAACACACCGTATGTTGATGGTGAGTAAAAATAGCCAATGAGCACAAGTCATGGGAACACCCCTAGGGACTAGTTTGTCGTGGGCCCTAGGTACCTCGTATCTTAGTGTAAAAGTAACCATAAAAATATCAGTTCTTATGCACGATCCACTAGTACGGAACAAATAACCATAACTTAGTGGTCCTCAACGTCATCTTTATATTTTAGTTAGTGTTGTTATCATCAAATTTGCTACATGAAATAGGGACGAAACCACTCTGATTCACTAGAATACTAGTACATGTCCGCCCACCTAGATACCCTGGTTTCCCTTTAGTGCTCAATAAGGTTCCCAATTTTATCAAAATTACATTTCATGTGAAAATAAAATTTCCAAATCAAACACACACAAAACTCCCGCAAACATGCTTCACATTTATTTCATGGATCAATAAACCACTTAAAATTTTCATAAAACAATTTCAAGAAGTATAACAAGGCTTTGCACATTAAATCCATTCAAAAATGATATTTTAAGGCCAAAAACCCACCATTATCATATCAAACAATATTTTTCTACCCTAACACCATTTAATAAATCAATTTCATGGACCATAAAATGGCTCCAAATGATAAAACATTAAGTACACATGAAAACCAGTTTTTACCAGAAAAATCCCAAATGAGCCTTTAAGAATTCTTCACAAACAGAACATTTATCAAAATAACCAATTCCACTATTCATAAAGAGTTTTAAACACACTATTTGAATCAAAAATAAATTTACTTAAACCTCTACAAAACTCAGGTTACACATTCAAAACCCATCCATTTCTACAAAGGTGCCAAATGGGCCATTTACCAAGAACACATGCAAAAACACCCTAAAATCAATACTCAGTTCAATATAAAACCCAAAAACATTTTGAAACCCACATAAGGAACCAAAAAAAATTATTCACATGCTTCCAATATTTTCCATATTCTAAAACAATCATTTTATATCACCTTGAGCAAACAAAATCCAACTGGGCACTTTTACAAAAATGAGGCATGCAACAATTAATAAAACAGACTCTATTTGACACTGAAAATATTATAAACAAAATTTTCAGGAAAACAATTATTTAAATAGATAAACATGGTTCTCAAATTTATAATTCATGTGAGAAAGAAAATTAAATCATTAAAACAAACACTTAGTGTGAACACTTTAACAAAAACAATGCAATTTTTACAAAACTAAGCATAAACTACTATTCTTGCACAGTGAATAATTAAAAAAAGGTTAAAAAACAAAAAATACAAAACTTATAAGGACAAAATATCAATAAAATTTGAATCTTGAATTATAAAAGTAGTTCTTGGGGGAACCTAACTCGAACCCAAAGCAGAATGAAAACGCACACCTGATAACACCTTCTAAGGTTTTTTAGCTCATAAACTCTGAATACCGGTCCCAAACGATACAAACCCCCAAAAAAGTCAAGGGATAACATAACTCTAGGTAAATCATGACCAAGGGAGAAGATAGATCCCAGAAAAATTAGATGTAGGAGGAGGAGGAATGAGCATAAAGGAGAAAGAAACTCACATTGATAACTAAAGAACAATTCATCTTCCCTTAGACCCACGTCATTAGAGTATAGGGAATTTCTTTTAACAAAATGGAGATTATCTTTAGGTGTAGAAGAGAAATTGAAAGAATATTTGGGGGTAAAGGAGTAAAAAATAAATGATTTATTAAATAAAAAAATTACCTTTTCAAATCTGAATTATTGGAGAAACCTTGAAGAATTTTTCCCTAATTCCCAATGAAGATGAGGTAAAAAAGGGGAAATGGAACGTTGGGGTGTGACTAGGGTTTTTGGTCTTTATTGAGAGGTTTAATGACCAGAAAAATATAAAAAATTAAATAAGATATAAAATAAGAAAATTTTTTGTTTTTAAAACTAGAAATGGGCTCACGGGCTGGCCCAAAACTAAAATAAATAAAACAAATCCAACATGATTATGAATTACTACGGAGTCCAAATGGTTTTGGCGGTATTAATAGGTAAGAGGACGATAAGTGAGAATTTTAATGGGTAAAAAATGGTAAAAAAATAATGAGTTACAAAATAAAGAAAAATTAAATATGGAAATGGGCTTGTAGTTTGGCCCAAATCATGAAGTAACCACCCTTTTATACAAAAACCCCCAAACTAGCTATGGAGAACCCATGGTTGGATGATTATAAATAGATGTAAATTTAAAACTAAAAATAAATCTTACCCAAAACCCGTGAAAAGTTTTAGTATTTCCAACAAATCAGATCAAAACCAAGACATGAAAAATTGGGTGTGAAAATTCTCCCCACTATTAAAGCTTTCCACCCTCGGAAAGCCATAACACTTTCTAGCTGATTGATCAAAATATAAGGATACCTATTCAACACAATCCAGCCACTTAATACAAGAATATTTCACCCACCAAAGTAGAACTTAATCCTCTTTCCCAAAACTAAACAACAATTCACAACCACATACCAAGAATCAATGGAAGGATCAAGTCACTCATCCAAAACCAATCCAAGACTATATTGTTGGGCCTTATCCCAAAGATAAAAATGACCACCCCAAACCAAATAACATCATGAAATACATTGATTTAGAGGTAGTATTGAACAAACTCTTCCCCATTAATAACCAACCAATAGTTACTAAACTAGATTTCCCCTTGATCTAGAATTGGGCCTCTCCTACGGAGGCCAACCAAAACTCCCTTATAACGACCTACCAACCCAGGCCAAGAAAAACAAAACTTGATCATTTAAAATACTCTCTCCCTAATGTAGGGGATAAGAACATATCCAAAACATCTTGAACATACCAAAAACTACCACCACGCTTTGAGGGGAGGGAAGGGGCCAATGATTGGACCGCTGAAATAAAAGCTAAAACCCACCAACCACTCTTCACCTAAGGATGGATAAAATCCATGACCACACCCAATTCACATGGGTTGTATACCCAATAATACAGACTAGAATCTCTCATCCAAGATGGTATAACCATAGACACTGCATGAGGGGTAATTCCCCTACACACTTTGTGGGAAAAAAAGAAATTTACAGTGATGAGAAACCACAAAAGAAATGCCAAAACCAACTCACCGCAATGATGGAGGCACAAACTTTACCAGACTCCCCCCACCACTATGATTCCTAACTACATGCTAGCTTCACTCCAAGACATATGGTTGGATCTCTGATGGTTGATGTATCCACTTCCTTGCATTCAGGAGTTAAGGATCACAACACCCCATGAAACTCACTAGATCAAACAAAAAACCTTTACCCAATTAGAGATTTGGAAGATAAAAAACATCATTCTGTCTCACTCTGAATGAGGACTAAAATAAACAATGAACACGGAAAATAACATCAATATCACTGAGCACAATTACCACAACCGAGAGAATCCTCGTATTAGGATGGTGCTTTAATCTGAGCCCAAACAGCTCTCTATTCTAACAATCAGGCTAAGACATCATTCAAAGAGGTGGATTTAACCATTGAAACGAATCCTTAATCTGATCAACTTGAAATATTTCCAAAGGGGAATCATTAGTTTCTACATCACGACACCCAAAACATTATTAGAAACCCACTAAACATTACTCCAAAACCAATCCAATAACAAGATCCCATCTCAAGAAACAACAAGAGTATGAATTTCAGATCACAAGGAAGCATACTGAATAAACAACAGTTCTAAGACATTGGAAAAACCAGCCACATAACCATCAGTTTATAAATAAATACCATAATTGTTTAGCTGAAAACACTTTTTAAAGACAAATTAACTTGATGGATTTCCACATTCACCAATGGTGTTTCATCAAGTCTCCCTCACATGCACATTTCCATCCCACATTGGGCACCCAACCACCATTCCATACAATCCATCCATCCATATATCCATAAAACCATGAATGTGATCACCCATGAAAACATCATAGGCTAAAATAGAACAACATTATTCCAAAAAAAACATATACCTTCCAAAGACACAGTAACCACCAAGTCAAAAACCCTTTTATGGTTTCACACATCAAACCACACTTAATTAAGAACCATTTTCTTAAAAACCATCCCATTTTACTTTTTAACAACTTTCAAAACAACCAAGCTACTCCCAACAACCCCTTCTCATTTTCAAAAATTCTGCAAGGTCTCTTTTCATTATCTGATGGCCACAGAGACCGTGACCCTTTCTAAGAAAATACCAACCACTCAAAAACAATTTCTAAAACCAAATCATCAGATTCAAACACTTTTGAACATCCCAAAAAATCCCACATAAAAAATATTTAGAATAACCTAAAAATGATCCATACTTTCAAAACATTTTATTTCAACAAACCACAAGTTTAGATTAGGGAAACTCTAATCCGATTAAATAATTTTTACCTTATTCCCAAGATTTTTTTCACAAAACCCAACCTTCCAAAACCTTTATTATATAAAATTTTCAAAACCAATTTCCACAATTCTCACATGAGAATTTTCAAAATTATTTTTGAATACAAGAAAGGTCTAAGAGACCCCCAAAATGGAACTAGTGTCAGTGGGTGACTTGACAATATGGTTGGCAGCCACTTTCCAAACACACCACCAACATGAAGTGCATTCTCAAAACCATTCCCCAGACCCACATGTCTTTTCAGGCCCTGTGAGATCACTGAAACCATTATTCTGACTCCCCTTGTCATATCCCAACATGAAACAATCAATAAGAACCAAGGACACTAATAAAACCAGACTTCCCATATAAACCTGAGGATCAGAACAAGCAAGAGTTCGCAGCTCTATTCCCACACTTACCCCCCAAGTCCTAAAAATCCTACTAAATCTACCTTGAAATTCCCCCAAATAACATCAGTGATCTAAAAAGAAAGGTTTGCTAAGAGTCGACCTCCTCAGACACCATTTTGTCACGAACTAACCCAACTCAACCCTGAACTGATCATTGAGGCCAGCCCACGACAATTCCCAAGAGGAATTTGTGATCCTCTCGACATGGATGCAAGCAGTAAGGGAATAATTAGAGTGACAAGGGAACAATTTGTCCCACATATAGATAATTACACAACTAGTGGAACGAAACAGACAGCCTAGTACACATTTATATAAAAGTTGAATTGAATATTATTTTCACATGGAAATGAATGTACAACTGAACCAAACAACTCTACCAACCAAACCTAACAACTAAATATATCCATGTTACCCCTATTTTAACTCTCTAACATAATGATCACACATCTCCCAAGGTGATTGACCTCAATCTGAAACCTTCACAAGGGATAAAAATAGAATAATACTATAGATGTGAGTATTACAACGTAGTAGGTTAGCCTGATATTCTATCCCCAATGAGCTTCTTTTAAAACAAAATAAACCTAAATTCCAAGTTTTAAATAAAATATATAAAATTATTTTTTCAAAAAATATTTCAATACTATAATCATTATAAAATAAAATTGTTGTAATTTTTTATAACCAGAAAATTCTAGTAACCAATTTCAAAGTGATAAAACTTCAAAATAAAAATAGTTTTCAAGAGGGATACTTTAAAGAATGTACACTTTAGAAAAACAAACATTCTGATGAATTTATGTACAAAACACATTCTATGATGATGTTGAGTACAAAATATCCAATGATCACAAGTCACAGGAACACCCCTAGGCACTAATTCGTTGTGGGCCTAAGGTACCTCGTATCTCAGTGTAAAAGTAACCATAAAAAATATATGTTCTCATGTATGATCCACTAGTAGGGAACAAATACCCATAAAATAGTGGTCCCCAACATCATCATAGTATTTTAGTTAGTGTTTTCATCATCAAACTTACTATGTGAAAAATGGATGAAACCACTCCAGATCACAAGCATACTAGTACACATCTTCCCACCTAGATACTTAGCTTTCGCTTTAGTGCTCAATCATGTTCAATATATTATAAAATACACTTTTCACATGAAAATTTTAATTCCTAAATCATACACACACAATAATCCCACAAAAATGCTTCACATTTCTTTCACGGATCAATAATCCACTTAAAATTTACATAAAACAATTTCATGAAGTACAATGAGGCTTTGCACATAAAATCCATTCAAAAATGCCCATTTAAAGCCAATAACCCACCATTACTATATCAAACCTGATTTTTCAACCCCAAACCATTTAATAAATCAATTTCATGTACTATAAAATGGATCCAAATGATAAACATTAATAACACATTAAAACCATTTTTTACAAGAAAAATGTCAAATGGGCCTTTAAGCATTCTTCACAAAAACAAAATTTATCAAAAGAACCAATTACACTATTCAAAAAGAGTTTTAAAAATCCATTTTCAGAAATATAACATTTACTTAAACCCATCAAAAACACTAGTTACACATTCAAAACCCATCCATTTCTATAAAGGTGCCAAATGGTCCATTTACTAAGAACACATGCTAAAACATCCTAAAAATCGATACTCTCTTTATTATAAAACCCAAAACACGATTAGAACCCACATAAGTAACATAAAAACATTGATTTAAATGATTCCAAAAAATTTCATAATATAAAATAAGCATTTTATATCACCTTAAGTATGCAAAAGTCAACTGTTCACTTTCCCAAAAATGAGGCATGCAACAATTAATAAAACAACCTCTATTTGACACTAAAAATGTTATAAAACAAAATTTTTATGTCAAATATTTATTTAAATATATAAACCAGGTTACAAAAAATATAATTCAGTAGATAAAGAAAATTAAATCATTTAAATAAACACTTAGTGTGCACACTTTAACCAAAACAACACAATTTTCACAAAACAGGGCATAAACTACCATTCTTGAACACTAAATAACTAAACCAAAGTGTGGAAAATAATAACAAGCATACATATAAGGTAAAAAATCAATAAATATATGAATTTTGAATTATAAAGGTAGTGATTGGGAGAACTAACCTCAAAACCAAGGTAGAATGGAAACGCACACTCGATAACACCTTTATAGGGTTTATGAACACTAAAACTATGAATAAAATCCCAAAAAGAGAAACAAAATCCATAAAAAATCATATTATAACATAAAACTAGGTCTTTAATGACCAGTGGACAAGATAGATCCATGAAAAATTAGAAGGAGGAGGACAAAGGAGAAGTAAACTCACCTTGATAACTAGAAAACTCTTCATCTTCCCTTAGATCCACACCCTTAGATGAGAGGGAATGGATTGGAACTCAATGGAGAGGATCCATAGATCTGGTAGAACCAAGTAAAGAATATTTTTTGGGGAAAGAGTAAAAATGAATGATTTGTGAAAAAAACAAATTACCTTTTTTAAATCTAGATGATTTGAGAAACCTTGAGGAATTTTTCCCTAATCCTCGATGATGATGAGGTCCAAATTTGGAAAATGGAACATGGTGGTGCACCTAGATTTTTTTGTTTAGAGTGAGAGGTTTAATGACCTAAAAATATTAAAAAATTAATAATATATAAAGGAAACAAAATATTTTCTTAAAATTGGAAATGGGCTTACTAGTTGTCCCAATACCTGAATAACTAACCCAAATCCACCATGATTATGAATTTATAAGGGGTAAAATGTATATGGTGGTTTGAATAATTCATATTATTCCAATTGGGAAGTATAATGGGGTAAAATGTCAAAAAACGAAGGATTTATTAAGGAAACAAATTTTGTTTTAAAATCTGGAAATGGGCTCATGATTTGGCCCAAATCATAAAGTAATGACCCTTTTCTCCAAAAACCCCAAAGCATGCTATGAGGAACCCATGGTTGTATGATTATACATAGATGGAAATTAAATAAACATTCATCTCACATAAACCCAGGAAAATGATCAATATTTCCAACGAACCGGATCGAAACCAAGACACGAAAAATAGGGTGTGACAAATAAGAAGAACAATACAACTATAAATTATAAATGAGTGAAACATGGAATAATCTAAATCAAAAAACCAAATACATATGTGGTCAATGAGAAATAAAAAAACTCAGTAAAGTATAATATACACAACATAGGGCATTACCTATGTGTATAAGGCGACTATGACTCCCTCAAGGAACAGTAGCTCGCATATGTGAACTTAAAAATTTTGGGATATGTTATGGTCTCACTTGAGAAAATCCATTTTTTAGAACAATAAATAAAATTGAGCTAAAATTTCTAGATAACATACAATACACACCATGGTTTCACCCATCCAGGTTACCAACACACTCCCAAGGTCTCCCATATTTAATGAAAAACCATTTAAATAAATAATAGATTTTCTATAATTCAAAACCAATAAAAAATTGATTTCAAAGAATTTTTTTTTAAAATGTTAGAGTTAGAGATTTAGAAACATATTTTTTAAAACTGACATATAAATTCATCTCTTGAAAACAAAACCATGAAACAAAACTTTAGAATTCTTTGAATACACTGCATTCTTTTATGTACTTCACCCAACCACATTTAAATACAAAAAATAAAATAAATATCAATAAATAATCCAAAATAACTATTTAATCACCACTACTATCTAGAAAACAAATTCCATCCTTAGTTAATAAATCATTTCCTAAATAGATTATTTTATTATATAAGAACTTTCATTCGGACAGGTGATTAAATTCAGAGGTAATTTGAAATTTTATTTTGGTGGATAGATAATTTTGGGAACTAGGTCTTGGAATAGTATTTAGAGAATTTGATAATTCTAAATGAGGTATTTTTTATGAGAATTTAGGATCAAGAAATAATATAATGGCTCGAATAAGAAGTAGAGGAGGCCCGGGATATCAGAGGTTATAATTGCAACCACTAGATCGCTTTAAGATATCCATCATCTATTCAGTGGTCGTTTAAGGGGTTCTAATTACAATTATACCCCTTTAAGTTTTTAGATGGGGTGTCCCGCATCCCATATTTTTTTGGTCATGTACCATCCCCTCTCCTACTCTTTCTCTCCTTTGACCAACTTGGATTTGGGATGTTTTCTGTGTTTTTTCATGAAATTAAAGGTGTGATTGATCCTCCATTATCCTCCCTCACATTCCACCTTCTCTCGTTTATGATTTAAATTTTCTCACATTATGGTTTTTGTTCTAATTCAACTTAATTATGGTATAATTGGATTATTATAATGAGGATTTCATTTGGCTTGTGCAGGGGATGTATTATGGTGACGTCTACACACCACTGCTCAATGATTCACTGGGTGAATGTTTCACCACAAATTTTATTAAGGGTTTTTACTATATTAATTTAAATTGGATGTTGAATTTACATAATGTTTTTGTATTTTTATCAGGATAGAAATATTGGTGCATCATGAACTCTTTGGGTGCGATGAGTTGTGGTTTCGATTTGGTGGGACTACCTAGTGAGTTTACAACATATCTGGACATTAAGAATTTAATTTTTCTTAGTCAATTATAAATGTTATAATTAATTTTTTTAGACTATTTGTAAAGGATAAATAAATTTTTTATGTTGATAATCGATTGTTTATCATGTATGGTCTTAGATATCCAAGGTAGAGTGACCGAGCCATGGAATTAAAAAGGGTTTTCACTTCAAATGAGGTTAGAGGTCCTTAGTACTCACCCTATAGTTTGATTTATTTTATTTATGATGCTTGTGATGTGTAGTAACATAAAAAAATGTGTTGAACCATTTTATTTAATTAACTAAAATACATAATTTAAAACTCATGTGTTTAATGAACTATAAAAAGTTCCAAGGCCATGTCGGACATTGTGCACTGGCCTATTGGCCTCATGCACTAATGGTTGAGGTCATTCCTCAAATGGTTTATCTTAATGCAATGATATCCTTAAAGGGTCTCCCTAGGTTTAATTGAAATGGTTATGACTTATTATCCCTTTTTAGGAGCCTTTTGACACCTCCATATAGAGGAGTGGCATGACTAGAGTAGAGTGGCTCAGGTTGGCCAAGTGGGGATCCTTGAGACACTTTAGATATGTTGTCTTGCTAAGCTGGATTGGGTGAGTGGACCACCCAAGTGTGAGATAAAATATTAATGTGGTACATGATCCATCTCGAGCAAGCTGGCCATAGGGTTTTCTATATTATGCCTATAAGTTCATAAAATGTTAGAGACCTAGGGTGGGATGTGCTGCACTTGGGTGACAGTTTTGGCCCTCGTGTGAGTTTTTTATAAAGGGGCCCCAATTAGGGTTATATTTTGATTCATTGACCTAAAGGACCCCATGTATGGTTCCTTTGTGGTGCGTTGACCATAAGTACCCCAAGTAGGGTGCCTTTGTAGTGCATTGTCCTAGAAGACCCCAAGTTGGGTACCTTTCATATCTAGTGTCCTCGGGGACCCCTTATGATTCCCCAGTGATAAACCAACCTTTAAAGGGTGTGTTTGGACATGGGTAGATGGTCATGGGTGTCACATTGGAACATGGGCTGGGGTTATGTCATGTGTTTTCCATGATGTTCAGGGTCATTCTCAAGGGGGGAAACCTCATTTGTGCATGTCAGGTTTTGGAATGAGGCTAACCCTTACTTCCATTTTTAGAAAGTATACGAATAATAACCCTTTGAGGCAGTTGTGACACTATTAATATGTGCATTGTAGGTAGTTATTATGTGATGTGGAACACTCCCACATGAATAATGTGGTCTGAATTGAATAGAAAACTCCATTGGGAGGGCATTTATTATAAATGGAAAAAAAAACTTAATTGGGTGGTTTTTGATACTAAAGAAAAAATTTGTATAGGGTGGTCTATAATACCATAGGTGGGGGTAGTATGGATTTGGAGTTAGGTTCATATTGGTTTTGATAATAGGAGAGGTCATTCCATGTTCTTTTTATCGGTAATTGCCAGTTAATTGGTGGGTAAGGTTAAGTAATCTATAATGATGAGGCTAAACTTATAGGAACCATTTGGAATACATGGATTGAGAATTACCTATGTTTTTATCATGTATACCAAGTGGATTAGGCTCATATTTTTTGCCTTTTATATACCAGGGTGAAAGAACCCCAACTTATTATTATGTTTTACACGGTTAACACTATGTGTTTTGATGCACTCTCACACTGGATGAAGCAGGTATAGTTGATTGAGGATATGGACCTAAGGATCGATGGTGTTTTATTTATTTACTAATTTTATATATTTTATTTATTAATTTCAGCTAAGCATGTCACATCACATAGCACTACATTTATTTAATATATACAATATTGTGTTTGGTGGTGTCCAACTAAGTTATGTACTCACACCCTACTTGGGTCTCCATTGAACATGGGTACTTGATCATCTCTCACTTCTTGCAAGTATAGGTCGGACTGAGGCCCATGATTTAATCATCTATTGGGATAGCATAGAGACTGGAGATTGGTATGATGTGATTCTTGGAATTGGTAGTAGGGCCTTATTTTTATTTTATCTATTTTTTTATTCTATATAAGTGATCAGCCCTGTGGGTGATCAGTATTGTATTCTTATAGGTTTGTATCCCATTACATTATTACTTATTTCATTAATTATTAACTTGAATAATTTGATGTGATGGATTTGCACAATATTTTTTTATTTCTCCTACTATTGATACACTAATACAAGGGGTATAGTCTTCTTACAGAACCACACTAGACCTCTGTGACTCATCAATAGCCTCTATTGTATGAGGAGACATGTCGGAGGCCACATATAATCTATATTCTGGTTACTATTCTTAGTGATCTAGGCTGATGATAGGATCAATCAGGATATGTGAGAATACTAATAGGGTTTAATCAATGGTTTGTTTCTTATTAAATTTTTTTCTTGAAAAAAAACATTCACCAATGATTATAGAGAATTGAATTCACTAAAACTCAACACATAAGTAAACCAATAAGGATATAAGAGTTTACAAGGTTTTCTACTCAATAAGAGTAGAAATTCCATGGAATTATATGGAAACAATACATAATAAAACATTCGACAAAAAACAATTCATTATGTTTTACTAAAAATATGTAATATCCATCACTTTCATCACATTATAATTCTTTGAAATTTCATGTGATCCTAGAATAGGTAATATGATAAATTAGATTTTCAACAATGAAAGGAACCTTCACTAATAGGCTTCAAAGTTTCATCATTGAGTTTATTTAATTCTTCACACATTCACTTTTGAAAGTTATATATTCTTCTACTTTGATTTATTACCCAATTGTGATAACGAACTTCTCCTCTACCTTTTCTCTCACTTACCTTCTCAATTTCATGCACTCCAAATAAACCATATCACTAAAATTTGTAAAATATATATCATGCATAGATAGTTACCTCTTAACTTTAGTATTTATTCAAAAATATTTATGAAATTATATGGAATAATTTTGAATTTAAATCCCCAAAAATCTCAAATATTCCCTTTTCCATTACTTCCATAATAAAGTGCTTATATACCTGATTGAAACTGCATTGAAACATTTATAAATATCAAGGCCTCTTCATTATTATTTGAACCTTTATTTTCTCAATATTAAATCTATGTGTATGTATCAATACATGCATGGTACAAAGACAAGGTTTTACAAACCTGAATCATGTAATTCTACCACATAAATACCATTGAAACCTAACCTCCTTATTTCCAAGATAATTACATGATCCACTAAATGAAATTATCATTCATATATGCATGCATGAATCCTAACTCTCCATCCTTCATATTTCCCATAAGGATTCCCAAGATACCTCCTTATAAATTTCTTCAAAAAATATCAAACACATTCCTTCTTGAAGGTGAACTTCACATCCAACTCGACCAGTATTCCTTATTCTTTATGTGTAAACAAATATGCACAAAAAATCTTTCCCTTCATCTTTTCTTCATATAACTAGAAAAAAAATTAATTGGATCTCTCTTATTTCTTATGTATTTATTAAATCAATCTCTTTTCATAATTCTTGATAGTCTTTATCCTGATATTTGAGATTTAAAATATTACCTTACTTTATATCTCCAAATTAAATTCATGGTGGATCCATCTATCATGAGACTCTTGAATGGTTAAATTATTCATTTGGTAGATCATTCCTTAATATTGTCTCTCTCTCATGGTCACTTGATATACTGTGCATGTCAAAATTTCTCCATGTAGTCAATTTCTCATTGTCACTTAACCTACCATCTGTATTCACATTTTCTTCATTTGACCACTTTCTCAAAGTCAATTGTCTTATTGTGTGTGTCAATATTTCTTTATCCAATCACTTTATCAAAGTCACCTGACATATCATGTGTGTCCATAATTATTCATTTGGTTACTTTATCATAGCCACTTCGCTGACCATGTGGGTCTATATTTATTCATGCAATGACCTTCTTTAATCTCAAAATCGCTTCCTATCATAACTTAAGGATTTATGTATTTCCAATGAAATAAAATACCATGATCAATTCTACTCTAGGTTAACTAGATTATTCATCAACCAAAAATAATTAAAACTTATTTGTCTCAATAATATCCCCATTTGGATTTTTATTTTAACCACGGAATATAATTAAATAAATCTCTAAAACTCAATAAATGTATTACTATCTTATAATTATAATCCTACATGAGCAATATTGTTGTAGAAAACAAGAATTATTGAACAATAAAATCACTATTTCCAAAAATTGGGGATAAAAAATAATTATAAAACTTTTTCATTAACATATCCAAAATGAAACTGAATCAATCAAGTAAGCCTTCTTTAGACAATGGCATGGGGAACACATCAGTAATATACTCTATTATTAGAAATAACTCCAACTTCAATTAATTTATATCTACAAGATTCTTAACAGAGTGATATTTAATATAAATTTTCTTTTATCTATAATGTTTAATAGTATTTTTTGACAAATTTATAGAACTTTTATTATCACATCCTAGAAGTATTGGTAACTTTAATCGCACTTTCAATTATTTTAGCTACATATTCATACACATTAAATAGGTTTCGGCCTGAATTGAAAACACATATTATGTATCAAGGGTTATTAAGGTCACCAAATTCTTCTTATTATATTCCTAAAAAACACACAATTGACTTAGGAATAAAGGCCCACTTGAAGTGGATCCTTTTTCATCAACACAACAACCCAATCCATATTAGTATAACAAAATAGACCTATCTCTTTTATATTTTCATATTTCAACCTAAAATCATTTATTCATTTATTATATATAAGAATTATTTTTTCTGTAAAAAATATGGGATTATTTTTAAGAACATTGATATCTTGAACAAAGGGTAATAACATAAACTAAATATGGCCTAGAACCTATGAGATATAATATGTTTCCAATTAATTTATTAATATATTTTGGATCAGTAACCATTCCTTAATCATCTTTTGAAAAATTTTGTCCAATTGAAATGGGTTTGAAAATTTGATTTGAATATTCCATTCCAAATATTTTCAATACTTCCTTGGCATATTTTACCTAAGAAAGGAAAATGTACCTTTTAATTTAATATATTTAAAGACCAAAATGTATTTCTTCTCTCCCATGATAAGAATTTCAAATGACTCATTGATCTCCATGAAAATATTCTCATGCATTTATTCATTAAATGTAGAAAAAATGATGATATCTATATAAAAAATAACAAGAAGAGATATCTCATTGTCATAATTTATGTAGAAATTTTTTTCCACTATTTCTTTTATAAAATTAAACATCTTCAAATAAGTATCCATCTCAAAATACCCAGATCATTGTGCTTGTTTCAACCCACATAATGCCTTTTTTAAAATTGAGGAAATATAACTTCAAATCCATTTGGAATATATAATATTTTTTATTTATTGAAATAGAAAGACATAATATAATGGTTTATAGCCTTGAAAATAGTGAAAAAGTCTCATAAAAATCCATTCCTTCAATCTTAGAATATCCTTTGAAAACAAGACTCTATTTATTTCTCACCAATTCACATTTTTTATTTTATTTGTTTCAGAAAATCCACTTTGTTCCAATGACATTATTTTCTTTAGGCTTGGGTACTAAATTCCAACTGTCATTCTTGTCAATTTGATCCAATTGTTAATTTATAGAATCAATCCGTTATTGATGTTCCATTACTTCTTCAAAATCTCTTGGATTATCTTATGAAAACAAATAGGCATGTGTTTTCCTCAATGTTCTTCTGGTTTAGACTTGTTGACCTTGATCCCCAATGATATTCATGACCTCCACTTGCTTTATTATTCTATGATGTGATAAATTAAGTTATTTGACTTCACATGAAATAGTTGAGTCTTATTATACTACTTTCATAGTACCGAAACTTTCATTGACATTAATTATGTTGTCCTCCTATTTAATAGGCATAGATTTAATTTCCCGCTTAAAATTTTCATTTTCAATTTCAATTTCCTCTTTTTGAATTTTCTAACACTTTAACATCATCCAAATAAATAATTATTTTAGTCTTATAATTGAATCATTTCTATCCTCTACCATTTAATGGGTATAAAAGGAAGATACCATCTGTACCTCTATGATCAAACTTCCCAATATTTTCAACTTTGATTTTGATAATATAGGGATTTTTAAACACCCTTAAGTACTTCAAAAATAGGTTTTACTTATAATATATATCACATGGAGACATTTGGATATTTGGTCTAAAGAAGCAAGGATTCTGAGTGTGAATACCTACACCATTATATTGTTTATAAAATAACTATGAATTATCATGTTCAATAAATATGGTTCGAGTCATCTCAATCAAAATTATATTCTTTCTTTCGGCCACACCATTCTATTATTGTTTGTTTGGATCAATAAACTCATAATGAATACCATGATTCTCAATATAATCATAAAACATTATATTTGAGAATTCATCATCATTATCTATTCAAATATTCTTTATAAACAAATCCAAATTCCTTATTATCACTTATCCTGAAACTTTTGAACATCTTGAGAGCCTCTAATTTATGTTTCAAAAATATAATACACGTAACATTATATAAATCATAAATAAAGGAAATAAAATACCTATATTTTTTTATTTCTTTCTCATTTTCCCAAATATGTTAGAATAAATAATCTTAATTGGATGAGATGTATATATTTCAACCTTCTTATTTGAATAATTTATAAATTTTCTATCCTATAATATTGAAAAATAAAAATCAATAAATGTTTTCAATTTTGGAACATCATGAACACTTCATATATAAGTTAACTTGTTCATGTTTCTCTAAAATATATGTTCAAACCTTCTATTCTATAATTTGTTTTCTTATTTAATACACAAATCACAAGAAATGTTTCCAACTCCAACTTGGAATAGGTTTCCCTTGGTTCTATTTCCTCATACCATAGCTTCTATATATTAAATAATTTAAATAAAAAACTATATCTTATAAATATAAATTCATTTACTTCATCAAAAAACAATGAAAAACATAATATATTTTGTTTCTTTCCAAAAACAAATAAAGAACTTCTAGATTTCAATTTTCCTTTTATAATGACATCATATCAAATGCCTTTAATTCTAAGAGACTTGTCATTTATGAATTTCACTATTACTTATTTATTTTCATTCACATTAATCAAAAATTTCACATCTTTTATCATATGTCAATAACTCCCACTATATAATTTACAACGTCGTTCTATTTTTGTGTATTCGAGATAATTTTCACCATCAAAATACTATTTTATGCCATTTTCTTCTATCTACTCACCCTTTTATTTTTTCCATTATAAAATTTTGGCGCAGGTAGCACCACAATAAAACATTTTACAATATGTCCAAGATGATTACACCACTCACGGAAAGTTTCAACAAGTTTGAATATATTCTCAATCTGCATATTAGATGTTTTAGATAGTTTTTGAGTCTATCTTCTTTGAGTGGAGTGACTCCCTATCAAAATATGTCTTTAAAACCTCCTAAGTCAATTACAGTGTCAATGGTTGAACCAAAAAATCTTTTTTATATTCCTAAATCCTCCACATCACCAACAAAATCCATAAAAATTATATTTTCCTTCATAATTGGCATACTTCCCAAAACAATTTAATTGTATTCTAACATATTTCTGACAATAAATCCTGGATCCTTTTTATGAACTAAAATTTTAGAAGGCATCTAAAATCTTCTTATTCACATTATAATTATTTAAAACCTTTATAAAGTCTCTAGTTATGTAATTTATTACTTTAAAGTTGGATTTCTCATAAATTCCAAAATTCTTGAATTCACTTATTTAGCTACATATATGTTTCTCATAGACTTATTTTTTCAAAAATATAAAGCCTTGTTATCAACCTCAGAGAATGATTTTTATTATATTTCTAGGATTTACACACAATAGATCATTCACTAACTTCTAAAATTAAATTATAGAAGTTAGATCATCCTTGTTTAACTTCAACCTGTTTTTATTGAACAAGATCAAATTATTTCTACTTTTCTCAAAAAAAAATTAAGATTTATGTTGAGAGTTTTCTCTTCATCAAGAAACTTCTTTAGGTTTTCAATATCTTTTAAAAATTTGGGTTTTTTTTCAAGCATTAATTAATGATTATTTTCAGACTGGTCTTCCTTTTTTGAATTCCTATTCTCTTTCAAAATATGTACAATTTTTGAGAGACATTATTTCAATTATCTTTTAATAATGAAATCCAAATGAGTTTAATCATCCTCAAATTTTGGTTTTATAATTTATTCACTAGTAAAATCCTTATTATTCATCTTTTAAATAATTAATTTCTAAGAACATTCCTCACTATAATTTTCATCTTCCACTTCTTCAGTGTCATCAACTTCCCCATACTTGAAAAAAATCACTTTTTATACTTAGATAAATTCATATTCCTTTATTTTTTAAAATGGCTCTGATTTGTCTCTATTATTCTTAAAATATATTATTGTTCTTCCTTATTCATCCCTATATTATTATTCCCTCAATCATTGAATATTTTCTATAAAAAATGCAATGGATCCATAATTAAATACTTCAATGGTAACTTTCCTTTATAATTAAATTTCCATAATTTTACATTTCCATAAAACAAATACATGAATTTCTAAAACTTCTTACTCACATCATCTTCTAAATCATAATCACAAACCTATTTTTCAAAAAAAATAAATGAATTTTCATACATAGTGGATTTGAAGGGGATTTCATTATTAGCCATTCTATTTATTTTCATAAAATTATCTCTTCTCATCTCATATGTAATAATTACACTATAAAAATAATCCATAGAGGTTATATTAAGCACTCTATCTTTTAAGATATAGAACTTTGTTTATCAAATCTATCATAAAGTATTATTAATATATTTTTAACAACAATTGAGTCATCTGGTTTTTGTCCAAGGATTCTTAAGGTATTTACAATATCATAATCCCTTGTGAGTATCTCAAATTCACCATCTCTCATTTCCAAATATTTTTATTTCAATATCCAAATTTATAACCTTTATTTATTAAATTATTTGTTTAATTTATAAATATTATTCAACTTATCCAAGATTCTTTTTGCAGTTTCAATTCCATTAACTTTCATAAATTCACTTTTTGAGAGAATGGAAAAATAGAATTTATGTATCATCCATCATTCTCTAGATTTATATTTTTTCTTTTTATTAAGGGATCACCCTTAGAAAGAGTATTGAAACCATTTTTAGTAGCTTCCATATCTTCATAGCTAATGGTTAAAATATAGGGAGACATTATATCCAGCTATATGTGATAGTTTTTCTTATAAAATATTGAAATAACCTTTCAATTAATAGAGTATTAAATATCCAAGGAATGCTTATTCTTATATAAACATAAAATATCCATGATTCAATAAAGTAACATCACTCTAATACCACTTGAGAGGACCATTTAGGATGGTTGAGACCACTGAGTTATATGTTTAATCATTTGTCTACTTCTTTTTAAGTTTTCATCTTTAAAATAAAAAATCCATAAAATTAGAAAGAATGGAATTTTCTAAAACACAACACCCAGGAGCACCCACAAGAACACTATAATTTACAAGTTTCACTACTCAATAAGAGTAACTTTTCCTTTTCATGATCTAGAAACAATTTGAGATCAAGCATCAACCAAAAAACAATCCTTGCTATTTTATATAAAGTGGGATATATTCATTACTTGTGTTTTACTATAGTCCTTTGACAATTCATGTAATCCCCACATAGATAATATTATATAATAGATTTTATGATAGGGAAAAAAACCTTAAATAATAGTATTTAAGTTGTTTTCATTGAACTAATTTAATTATTTATACTTTTCCTTATCCTAGTCATATATTTTTCTACTTTGATTTCTTGCACTGCAACAAATAATAATGTGTCCTTTACTTTTTTTCACTTCTATCTTCTCACTTTCGTTCACACCACTCACACTTGATTAGTGACAACCATAAAATATATATCATGTAGAGATAATGACTTATTATCTTTATTATTTATTTAAAAATATTTATGACACTACATAAAATAATTTTGAATTCAAATCACTAAAAATCTGAGATCAGGTCTTCACCAAAACTTCTATAAGAAACCTCTACCATAACTGATCATAAGTACATCAAAACATGAACAAATATAATTAAATCTTCATTCTTATTTAAACCATCATTTCCCTCATATTAAATCCATGTGTATGTATTAATAAATTCATGGTATATATATGAGATCCTGACAACTTTAATCTTGAAATTATACAACTTAACTACCATTGAATATGAAACTCCTTATTTTGATGATAATTTCATGATCTACTAAATTTAATTATAATGTGCATATGAATTCATGTATCTTGATGTTACATACTTCATACATGGCATAAGGAATCCCAAGATACCTCCTACCAAATTTCTTCAAAAAATATATAATGCATTCTTTCTTGAAGGTGAAATTCATCGAAAACTCATCCAATATTCCTTCTTCTTCATGGGAAAATGAATATACACCACAAATCATTCCCTTAATATTTTTTTAGTATCACTATAAAAAATTTATTGAATCTATATTTTTTCCATTGGATTCATAAAATTGGACTCCTTTTCATGAATCTTTATATTCTTTATCATAATATTTAGTCTTTAAGATATTATATTACTTTGTATCACCATATTCACTTCATGGTTGGTCCATCTAATGTTTGACTCTTGATTACTTAAATTATTCATATGGAAGCTCTCTAATTCTTGAAGTATCTTTCTCATAGTCACTTGAACTACCATGTGTGTCAACATTTATTTATGTTCTTACATTATCAAATTCACTTCACCTACTATGAGTGTCCAAATCTTCTTTATATGGTCACTTTCTCATGGCCACCTGACCTATTGGGCATGTCAAAATTTCTTCATGTGGTCACTTTCACTAGGTTACTTAACCTACTATGTGTGTACACATTTCTTTTTATAGTCATCACTATCACTAAACCAACCATGCATGTCCAAATTTCATCATGTGATTACTTTCTTTCATCTCAAGTCTTTTCCTATCGTATCTTAAGGATTTATGTATTAACAAAAAAATACTTCACTATAATAAATTACACTTATTGTTCACCATATTCTTCATAAACCAAAAATAAAATTGAAACCTCTTGGTTTTAATAGATGGGATGTTACAAAGTGGTATCAGAGGCTTTATCTCTCTTTTATATTACTGTCTGGGAGATGGTAAATAAGTGATTTAGGAATTTGTCATATCTTATGATGGATATCGGACTGGTGAATTATGAACACATTTCATGGTAAGAATTACATGTTACTAGGGGTTGGTATTGATCTTCATAGTATTAGATGTTATGAATTATATGATTTCAACTCATGTTATGAACATGAATTTTTGAGGTTTATGAATTCATTTTGGATTTTTCTCTTAGACTATAGGGGTAAGAGGAATCGGTTTGTATCATTCTCAATGTGAAGGTATTCACATGAAATATAAGACTACTAGTGTGATTTTCAACACTAAATACAGATACTTGACTATTAGAAGTGTCGATAACATCTCATACATGATTTTTCTATATAAATTCTTGGTGGAATTATACTTAGCTAGATTTATATATGTATATACCTTCATCTGATAGAAATACATGTGGATCTATAGTGGGATTCTCATTCATGATGATGATGGTGTAGTACCCCTTTTACATGGGAGGTTCAGTGTCCCTAGTAACTTGATGGGGGAATTGGATACCCTTAAAATGAACCCATAGTGGTTTGTTATTATTTAAGTAAAGTTATTTAAAGTGTTTGTAACAACCTATATGGTGTTCTCTCATATAGTTTGGAATTACATTCTACTTAGCCGATCCAATATGACTGTGTTTCCCGTGACACAGATCATCTAGAAAAACACTATTATAAATATATATATATTGTTATATGATATCTGGTCATTTAAGGTGTAGTCTTCTAGTATATATTCTTAGAGAGGGGGTGGTTTTAGAACATGTTTTCATTTATACATTATGAGACCCCAGAGTGGGTGTAGGAATGAAAGACTACATGATATCTAATACAGGAACATATGATATTTCCCTTCAATTGTGACATATGATTTATAGGCTAGGTGGGAGAGCCAAGTTACCCTTGATACAAGACTCGGGGTTTTTAGTGAATCAGTTCTATGTGACTTGTTAGGGTAGCTTGTGAGAGGGTTTATACTAATAATTTGAACACCCTTATAAGTATTTAGTAAAAAGGAACATTTTATAACTTATACCTTCTTTTAAGGAATGATCCTTGAGTGCTTGTGATTTTAATATCAAAGATAGTTTTCGAGAGAAGGGCCAGTTGAGTACCTAGACCCATTTATCTTGGATTCACATTATAAGTGTGGTGAAATAATGGTTAGAAGCGTTTTTTTCTTACAGCACCAGCTGCTGGTGGTTTCATGATTAATTATGGCACTAGTGAAGTGCCCGGTTTGGAAGAGGAGTTCCAAGGGCACTCGAGTCAGGTGAGAATGACTTGCATGAGTGACATGGTAAGTGGTTGTGGTGTGTGATCTTAGTTTTATGATTTTTGAATCAAGGGAGTGTGAGTAAGTTTTTTCAACTAGGTATTACAAAATTATATACCCATTATTTTAGACTGGGATTAGATAACATATGAAAGGTACTTGTGGTGTTATTGAATCTTGATCAATGAGCGGCCATTTTTGAGTTAAGGACTGGTGGATATGCTTTGATTCTTATAAGAATGAAAACTTGGGGTTTAGATGAGGATTTTAAGTTCACCCCCATAGTATAGGATACATTATAATTGTATCGGGGTCAGGTTACATGATCGATCTAGTAAATTAATCCTGGTCAGGTATTGATAGGATTGTGAGCAAGGATTGGGTGGAGAAAACCATGTATGATATTGGGATCCATCAGAAATTGTACATGCGGATTGATATAAGGAAATACATATGGTTTGGGGTCCACTATAGGCTTTTTAACAGCATAACCCCTACTTCGGAGGAATTTTAGTAGATGGTGAGGATGGAATTCTCCTGATAAGGGGACGATCAGTGACTGATGTTCCATGTTAGCACTTGGGATTGAGCACGATAGCCACACCCAATAATTATGTTTGATAACTAATGTATCATGGTTAGTGATTTATATGATTTTGGTTTAGTAGATTAATGATAGTTATACTCCTAGGGTGAGGAGAATCATATCGATCATTGGTTTATGACCATCATTTCATAAGGGTCGTGGATATATGAGATTGGTCAGTGGATGATAGATGTAGATTGGAATGCTGATAGATAGATCAATTGAATCAAATTTTTTTCGTTCTTGGTTAGAAATAATGTTTTATATTTAAAAAAAATTATAGATAGAGTCCAGGGATTGGCATCATTCTCGATATGATCTTAAAATGATCTAAGGGTGCTTCATGTAGATAGTGCAATAGCACATGTGGTGAATCACGATAGTGGATCTAGTTGACTAAGGATTTGGACAATGAGTTACACAAATATATGAGTTTTTAATTTAGTGAGAATGATTTTATAACCATGTTATGCCTATGATACTTAATTCATCATGATCATGTGATCCTATAGTGCATCAATGGGTGTTGCCAAGCATTTTTAAGAATAATGAACCATGGGATATTTGGTTATTTTTTTATTGTAATTAGATTTGGAACATGGAAAAGTACATCAAGTAAATATTTTTGGATATGATGAGTTTTTTTGGGTTTGTTCAAGGATTTTATTAAAAAAAGATGGAATATTTAGATCAGTTCTCAAATGAGGAAAACTCATCCATTCTGATTTGAAATTTGGGAACGATGAGTATTACTAGATTTAGAGTGGCGTTATCATGTATGTTGGGTAAGTTATCATCAAAAATACATCAGTATCATAGTTGGAACATAGGTATTGTGTTTTGATAGTTGATTCTAATGATAGGGAGCACTAAAACTCAATATCAGTTACTAAGAGCAATGGGTTATGGTGGAGAGAACAATAGGGTTGATGGTTAATTAAATGATGACACATGGGTGTGTATGGAGAGAGAGAGAGAGGTGTCATTGGTTTCATATTAAAGTTTCAAGGATAATTATAAATGGATTATTGGGTTTGGTTTATGGTGCACCTTATTTTTGGATTTCTACTATGGATGCATGTTAGGAAATCAAAAATAGAGATGGACCCTTTTTTGATTTAATTTGGTGATAGGTGTGGGTCAGTATGTGTGTTTGGATGACCATCAAGTATTCTTTGGTATGATAAGTGTAATGTTGGGGTGGTTTTAATAACCTGCATCAATACAGGTGATTAAATTTAGAGGGAATTTGAAAATTTTGTTTTGTAGATGACTCATTTTTATAAATAGGACTTAGAACAGAATTAAAAGAATTTAATCATCCAAAAGGAGGTATTTTTTATGATTTTTCAGTCTTAGAAGGTGACATAAATGCTCAGGTAAGCATCGAATGAGTCCTAGGGTAACTAAGGCTAAAGCTATAGGTAGTGACTAGGCATTGGATAACCCCTTATCTTTCCTAGTATCATAGGCTAGTTGGCGTTGGTTTTAAGGAGAAATAATTACCATTCCCCACCCCCTTGTTTTTTTAAAAGGGGGATAGCCCTGATCTCCTCTTGTTTTGGAACATGGACTATCCTCTATACTCTCTTTTATATCCTTTAAACCCTATTTTATTTGGGGTGTCTTGGGGAGTTTTCTAATGATCAAAGGGGAGATTCATCCTTTGTTGTCCTCCCTCTCTTTCTTATTTCTCTCATTTTTTATTTCTCTTTTCTACCATAAGGTTATTCACTCTGAATCTACTAGATCATGGTGGATTCATTCGATTATGAAATGGATTTTTTGTGGCATCTGTAGAGGATATCATGTGGCGTCATCTACATGTTGTTATTTGGTGATTAATTCTAGGTATGTTGCACCAATGTTTTTATTAAGGGTTTTCCAAAATTAATTTAAATTTTATATCTAATTGATAAATTGATTTAGGTATTTTTTGTGATAATATCGGGGGTGCATCATGAACCCTCTAGATGCGATGAGTTTTGGTTTCATCATGGAGAGCACTCCTGATGAGTTTACATAGGATATTCCTCTTTATAACTAAATTATTCATTTAATTATAAATGTTATAATTAATTTTTTTGTAATTTTTGGATGGGGTTAGGGACCTGTGTGTGTTGACTTTGGTTGATTGATCATGGATGGGCTTGGCAGACCTAAGAGGAGCTTCTGGTCCATGGAATTAAAAATGATTTTTACTTCAAATGAGGTAGGTGATCCATGGTACTCACCCTATGGTTTTATACATGTTATTTATGATTCATGTGATGTGTAGTCACACCATTGAAGGAATTGACCCATTTTATTTAGTTAATTTAAATTAAATTTTTTATTTAGAGATCATGCCTTTAACAAACTATAAAAAGGGCCAAGACCAAATTGGCCCTTGTGAATTGGCTTGTCGGCCTCAACCACTAATGGATGATTTTATAATTTAAATGGTTTCCATTGAATCTTGTACCCTCTTGAGGGATGTCCCCAGGTTAAATATAAATGGTTATGGATTTGTGACACTGTTTTGGTTTGTTTAACTCCATGTAGAGATGTGGCATGACTTGAGTGAAATGGCATGTATTGGCTAAGTTAGGATCCTTGAGACACTTTGGAGATATTGGATCATTGATCTAGGTTGGGATTTGATACACTTGAGTGATAGGTTTGACCCTAGTGTGTTTTTTTATAAAGGGGAGTCCATGTAGGGTTCCCCACTACTTAGTGTCATAAAGGACCATAAGTAAGGTGCCTTTGTTTTTTTTTTGACCTAAAGGACCCCAAGTTGGATGCCTTTGTGGTGTGTTGACCTAAAGGACCCCAAGTTAGGTACCTTTCCTATGTAGTGGCCTAGGGGACCCCAATGAGTTTTCCATTGATAGACCATCCCTGAGTCAGTGCATTTAGAAATGGGTATAGGATCGCAGGTGTCACCTTAGAGCCCAGGTAGGGGTTGTGGGCCAGGGTTATCTGTGATGTTCTTGTCATGCTCTAGCGGGGATGTTTATGCATGTTGGGTTTGGGCGTATGTCCAACCCATGCTTTATTTTTTAAAAAATTGCTTGGGTAATGCCCCTTTGAGGTGGTCACGACACTATTATTAGGAACCTTGGAGGTAGTTATTAAGCGATATGGTATATTCCCACATGGAAGTTGTGGTGTGATTCATACAGAAAATTACCTTGGGAAATATTTTATTAAAATGGAAAAAAGACCATGTAGGGTGGTTTGTGATACAAAATAAAACACTAATTTATTAGGTCATGTAATACTATCGGTGCGTATTCCATGGATTTAAAATAGGGTTTATATTGGTACTGAGTAGAGTAGAGGTCCCACCACATGCTATCTGTTGGGGATTTGGGGTCTTCATCATATTAAATTCCCCTTACTACTGTGGGTTTTCAATTGAGAACAATTTGGAATATTTTGATGGTGAATTTCCGGGGTTGTTATTCTATGATGGAGAATTCATCATGTCATTATTATATATATCAGGTGGATCAGGCTCTAGTTTTTTATCTTCCAAGTACTGGGGTGAAAGACTCGTGGGTCATTATTATGGTTGGCATGGACACCGTCACATACTCATAAACACTATATCACTAGCCGAAGTAGGTATGGCTTATCTATATTGTGGACATGAGGATTGATAATGTTTTTTTAAATTATTTTCTATATTTTATTTACTGAATTTATTTGAGCATGTTACACACACATAAAACTAAATTTAATGGACATGTACAAGACTATGTTGGTAGTGAAATACTAATTTATGTACTCCCACCATGCTGGGGCCATCATTGCACTTGGTTACCTGATCAGATCTCACTTATTTTGAGTATAGGTTGGTTCGATTCATATATTTTGATCATCAAGTGGGATGCATTGAAGTAAGAAGATTGGGATAAGGTGAGGTATAGAGTTGGGAGTAGGTCCTCATATATGTTTTATCTCTTTTATTCATTTTGTATATGTGATCAGCCTAGTGGGTGATCATCCTTGCATGTTTGTATGATTTCATCCTATTTTCTTAGGACATGTTTATACTACTATTATCTTTTATAATCTAATGTGATGGATATAAATAATATTTTCTTAATTTTTGTTTTTATTGATACTATGATTTATGGGTATAGTTTCCTTACAGTACAATGATAGACCCTAACTACTAGACTGAAGCCTCTGGCATATGAGGAGGCGTGCCTGAGGTCACGTAGCACCATCAATCTGGTTACTATTCATAGTGAGCAAGGCTAGGACATTACATCTTCACTTTAAAATAATTATGAACCAAAACACCCTATTTACAACCAATTTTATTTATAATTATCCCTTAATGATTTTTAAAAAATAGTAATGTGTGTGCATAATGCAATTTTTATTTTAAGAAGTTCAAGGTATGGATTAAAAATAGGCAAGAAATGAAGGATTTAAATTTAAAGAGTTATGCATGGAAAAACCTACCTCAAATGAAAATATATAATTATCCCAATCTTGTGGTGACCTCCTCCAGGATCCTAGGATCCTAAATGAAACAAAAACATCAAAAAATTAATACACCAAACATCTAAAACCAAAATCCCATAATGGAATAATTAATTCCAAAATCATCGGATGGTATAACAATGTTGAACCATGAACAAAGTCGTTGATATCCTCTTTTGACATTAACCTGGACCTCAAAAAAAGTAATAAACATTGCAATGAACATACCCCTCTAGGACCTCCTCTATAATTCATGCACTAAATCCCAATAAATTGAAATTATTCACCATTAATTAGTGGAATCATCTCCCCAAAATCCAACTAGGAAAATGAAAATTAAAAGAAAATAATGAATATGAACAAGAGAGAGATTTATAGGATCCCTGTATCAAATCAACATGAAAAAGACTATACCAAATGAAATAGATTATAGGGTGGTCAAATTGGGAGAGGAAGAGATCCAAATATTCTATACTCCTCTCATTTGAAGGACTCACCCCAAAGGAGCAAGAGGGGGGTTCCAAATAGGACCCCCTCTTAAAATAAAAAAAAACTTTTCTAAAAAAAGACACATATAATATAGTAGTGGCATAGAAATTATGGTTCATGGTGTAACCGCCCCATAAGAATAGGTGTTAATCTCCATATAGACCCCATAATGGTTAAACCCATCTAAGTTATATCATGATCACTCCCAGGAAAAGGTATCTACCCATTTCCAAACCCATCATGGCATGACCCCTCTAGGTAACATCATGACTTATCACATACGAAGACCCCAACTACAGTAGACTAGATTCCATGGTTACTATTGTATTTGGTGCCCTAGAACAAACTTATTGTTACATTATGATAAACATATATTCATTATATGGATATCAATAAAATCTTTATCACATCATGATTCTTATTTTGTGTAACATTCCATGTGATAATGTCCCAAGAGTAGTTGTCGCACTAAAAGGTCATAGAAGTTCCCTTCTATGATGAGAACCTATAAGTGCCATGACACTTTTCTTAGATATATGTTCTATAGCCGGATGATATTATTTGAGGGAAACTAATGATACAAGCTATTAGGGGTGGATACTCATAAGACTTTGAGGCACCTTCTCATGGGATACACACTTTGTAACATACAGAATAATATCATTAGAACGAAACCTTCTAGTAGGAAATCCACATTTATAACTTTCATTTCATGTTCCTATATGCGGGAATGTATATTGGTCCTTAGACTTTTTGATTATTATTAATTGGTATAATTAATCTCTTACTTAGATGTATTGGTGAAAACCATGACGACATATGTTCATGGTGAGGTAGGATATGTTGGGTTCATCATAAGTAACACTCCATTAAAGAATAATGAAAATATTTGTCCTGTCAGTTCCATAACAGAATTTGATATCTCAGTCCCTTTGATGGAAATAATATAGCCTAAATAAATCCATGTCTACGGGTTTCTATAGGAAAGTTCAATTTCTGGGAAGTCAAAGAATGAGAAATCAATCACAGGGGTTGATGGAACTTGCCTGAAACCAACTTGATTAGAGATGTCAAGATAAAGAGATTATATTACACGGTAAGTGTTCATATGATTTGACATGTCATCACAAAGTTAACTTCTTTCTCTATGGGTGTCTTGGTGTGTGTCTAAACGCTAACCTTGGACTGTAGGTTGCTCCACCTAATGCCACTAAGAAATATGCCCAGAGGGTCACACACTAAGTGTATCCAGTATCTCAGTTAAATAATTTATTTTTTAATAAGTTGAATAAATATTATTCCCATTTGTGGTTTAATAATTAATCATGGATGCCTGATCTCATTTATTTTGACACTAGTTATTCAAGATAATATAATGTAGGAGGAATAATTAATAAATATATATTTTCTGTTTAGTTAATGTAATATTTATATATTTTTTGGTGAATAATTCAGTGATATTTATTTAATAAATAAATCGTCATTATTCAAGGTTCAATAAATATGGTGGAGGATTGGTGGGCCGAGTTAAGGGTACAGTGATAAAGAATAATATTGAATATTTTTTTATTAAAAAATATTTAATTATAAATCAAAAGTTAAGTGCATGTCATAGAATAATAATGTTTTTGTTATTATTTGTCATTGGGGTTTCACTAGGATTAATAAAATAATTAAGGAACTTTTGCAAATTATTTATTATTACAGTAGTGAATTAAATCCCTGGTTATATTATTCTCTTATTACCCAAGAATTATCCAAGAGATAATTGTTATGGTTGTGCACACGAATTAGAAAAAAAGATCTCAAGACTAGAGAGTTCTTCCCTCTCAAAGAATGTTCTCAAGAATGAGATAGATCCTCCTCCACCGGATCAAGGAGAACACTTTGGAAGCTATTCTTAAAGAGATGGAAGGAAGACATCACAAGTTCAAGGATCATCCATGATAGCACCTATAAACTCCTTTGGTAATGTTCATAGATACATATAACATATGTGGATCACCTCTAGATAAGATCTACCCTTGATCTCTATAGTGGAAGGAAGGTGCACTGCAGATCTGTGTTCGAACGCATCAATGAAGAAAGAATCTACATGGAGGTATTTATTTGATTTAATTAAATTAATTAAAAACAAAACATATTGGTCTTCTCTCATGGTTCTGGTTTTATATTCTTTTTTATAAATACTTGATTCAATTTTATGGATACTAGCATTCATCATCATATTGATCTAAGGTTGATCATCGATTATGGACAAAATTAAAGTTGGGCACCCAACCTCCCATGCTTCCAATGCACCTAGAACCTACAAGTGGTATCGGAGGAAGGTTTATTACTTTTTATAATTATTTAAATATTTTTTGATGATTTATGCTTTAATAATTTAGTTTTTCAATTCAAGTTCATTCATTCCACTTTTAAATTGAATTATGAGATCAATTTATTCCTTCAATATTTCTCATAGATCTGATAGAAACAATCAATTTTATGAATAAAATAATATCATGGACTCATCTAGAGGTGCCAAGGAACCTGGCCATAAAACACCAGACTACACGTCTTGTAATCATAATTACACACCATGTGGTATTGTTCAACTCATCAATAATTGGTTCGGTAATCTATTTGAGATCTTGTGTTAATTAGGAATTAATGACACCATTAATGACCTTTAATTCACATGGTGTTGACCAGGATTAACTGGATTAGGGAAACCAAACTACACACCATGTCTCCCACTATACATGGCATGTAGTCCCTTCGGGTCAGGATCGAGTCATTTATTTCATACACGACTTACCCGGATAGTGATCGTGTAACGAGGAGTATACACATCGAGTAGACCATTGGACACACCATGTACTCAAATGATTTATGAAGTAAACATCACACACTATTTCCCCAAGTGTGTACTATGGTTGGATATTGATAAGGGTACGATCCAAGTAGTAATATCTACATGTTGTGTGGTTTTTTCATATTATGCATATTTAAAATTTATTTTTATATTATGTAACTCTTGTGACATGTACCTTCATGTGGGTGTAAAGCTGGGATACAACATACGATAGGTGATTGATATACATATATATATATATATATGTTTAATTTACATCTACATAATGTTAAATGATATTCACATCATGTGTAAGTTGTATTGCAATAATAATTTTTGTGTGCATGCTACCTGTCACAAAGAATAATGTTTATAGAAGTATAATACATGTTGGGTAGTTTTGGATGAGTATTCACCAGGTTACCTTCAAGGTACAAGTTATATACACATTTACTTTTAAATGAATTTATTCATTTGTTTAAAATTATAATAGATGAGAATCTCAAGTAAATTTAGAAAAGGTTTAAGATAAAAGGTTTTGTTAATTAAAGATAATAATTAGTCAATTCGATTGTGATTTATCTTAAATAAGAATGATTAAAGAATTTAATTCTAGTTTTATAAAATGCATAATTTTTTGCATGCATGTGGATGATCCTGAGCTAGAACATAGCTTTGTATGTGATTGGTTTCCATTTTAATTTAATATTAAATTAAATTGTTGGCATGCATGCCTTCTCTCCTCATTAATATGTAGGGCATGAATTTCCATTGTTTCTTTTATATAAACCCCCTTTTAACCCTAACCTACATGTGAGTAAAAGTGTATGTAATGAAAGGAGCTCCCACGATAGTGTAGGTGGTTCAAGTTATGAGATTAGGTGAACTAATCCTAGGAGATACAATGTTGAACAGGTGGAAAGATGTAAACATGAACCTAATTGGTTCAAGGTGATTCTCCCATAAGTCATCAATTAGTTTATCAACTGGTAGATTAACTAACCATTAGAACAAGCTCATGATCTTACCCTTTATTTTATTTCTATAAATTTCATGGTTTATTCATTATGGATGAATTGTCACGATCACATAATTAATGAATTAAAAAAGCATGCAAGATGAAACCAAAATAAATTGGATTATTTGTAAATATTATTTAATACATGGTTAATCACTTAAGATTAACCCACATAATATTAACAAGTATGAGAAAATGTAATAAATGGAAATTTATTCGTAAAGGATAAAATCCATCAAAAAATATTAAGTCGGTATAGCCTTCCATTACATTGGTTAGAATCGAACCATAGTTCAAAGTGATTGAACATCCAAAGTTGGGGTGCCTTCAATTATCAGGAAATTATAATTTAAGTTTTTAGGTTGTCTTGACTAAGTTTACATCAAAGGTAGACTTCCAAAGCTAGAATATGTTTAACTAAGAGGTAAAGGTTGAGAAAATCTAAAATTAAGGATTTCAAGATTGGGGAGTCCACTCAATGGAACAAGGAGTTGTGTGTTAATGCAGTTAGCATTTAGAATGCCTACCTAAAGCCATTTAAATTGCTTGACCATCCAAATTTGGGGTAATGTGAAGGGTAATATGGATCATTACCGCCAGAATGTCCAAGTAACAGGATATTCCAAATCCAATGGTGAGGGATATTGGGTTACGATAAAATAGTGGAAAAATAATGATTATTTATTTATTTATTTTTCTTAATTTTATTAGATAAAGTACTAAAAATATATTCATATTATTTGTAGAAAATGACTTAAAAATAAAATCAAATATTTCATTGTTATCCATACTCAATAAGAAAAACCTTCTCACTGGTACTGATTTTTAGGAGTGGAAAAGTCACCTTTGGGTCATTATTTTCCATGAAAGGAAACTAAATATGTTGGAAGAACCTTTACCAGTTGTGCCTTGGTATCAGGTAAGTGATGGTGACATATCTATGTATAAGAAACATCTTAATGATGCTACGGAAGTTCAGTGCCTCATGTTATCATCCATGACCAAGGATCTATTAAATCAATATGAGGAAATGGATGCTTATAGCACGATGTCTCACCTTCGGGATCTCTATCAAGATAAGGTGACATAAGAGAGGTATTATATCTCCAATTCTTTTTTCACCACTAAGCTTGGAGAGTCTGTGCTAGCTGGGCCACATGTAGTCAAGCTTGTTGGTAACATTTAGTGTCCGGAAATCTTAGGGATTAAATTTCTGAATGAGTTTCATAGAGATCTCATACTATCATCACTACCCAAAACCTTCTCTAGTTTTATTGTGAATTATAATATGAGAAATAATGATAAGAGTCTATCAAAACTTCTTAATTTAATTCACCAATTGGATAAGGACATGGGGCATGAAAACCCCACATCCCTTATGGTGAATATAAAGTGTAAGGACAAGGAAAATGGGCCTAAGACATATAAACAATCTAAACCCCCCATGAACATTCCAACCAAGAAGAAGAAGAACCAAAGGTGGGGCAAGGAAAAGAAGGCAGTGTGTTTTGCATGTTGAAATTCAGGCCACTAGAAGAAGAATTGTGCCCATAGTCATGGGGAATCAAAAGTGCATTCATTATCAAGTGAAATACTTCAATTTCTACACATTGGGTACTAGATATGGATTGTGTTGGTCACATCTGTATTCAAATAAAGGAACAAATTAGATATCAAAAAATTTCCAAAAAAGAGGTGGATTTATGAGCTACCAATGGTTCCTGGTTAACTGCTCTTTCCATTGGTGACTACCACCTTTCATTTCTGACCAAGATGATTTTGGTTTTACATGACTTTTATTATGTACAAAGTGTTACACAGAACATAATTTCTATATCAAGTTTATATACAAATGGTTTTATTTTCAATTTCAAAAATAAAAGTTGTTTCTTTTATAAGGACTATATATGTTATGATATAAAGCATATAAATAATGTTCTATATGTATTAAATTAATAAAATTTAGTGTTGTAAATTGATAAATAATCAAGTTCACTTGAATCATATAACACCCAGTTTTGGCATCATCGTCTCAATCAAATAAACTAGAAGCGTTTGAAAAAAGCTCCATCAAGATGGTTATTTAGACTCTTTTGAGCTAAACCCACTTCATATATGTAATTCTTGTTTACAACTAAACATACCAAACTACCATTTGGTGTACATGGTGAAATGGAAACAGATATTCTAGTATGGGTAAACATTGATGTGTATGGACCGTTTCCCATAGAATCTAGAGGTGTATATTCTTACTTTATAACTTTTATTTATGAATTTAGTAGATATGGATATATTTACTTGATGAGGTATAAGTATGAGTCCTTTGAGAAATTAATATAATTCCAGAATGAATTAGATAATCATCTTGGTAATAAGATAAAAAAAATATTTGATTAGATTGAGGTCGAGAATATATTAACCAAGACTTCTTCGACTTTATATAGGAGTTTGGGATTCAATCTCAAATCACTCCTCCTTATACACTGTAGTGGAATGGTGTTAGTAAAAGGAGTAATTGTACCTTATTAAACATGGTAAGGTTAATGATGAGTTAATAAAATCTTCTGTTATCCTTTTGGGGATATGAAATAAAAAATATGGAATACACATTAAACTGGGTACCAATTAAGGCAGAAAATGGAATTATCTTCGAGTTATGGAGTTGAAAAAAACCCATTTTTTCACATAAAAATTTATGGGGATGTGAGTTGTTTGTTAAGGATTTTTCAGGAAACAATCTAGCACCCCGGGGAATGAGGTGTACCTTTATAAGGTATCCCTAGGGAACAAATGGATACTACCTATACAACCCCTTAGACAAGAAGGTAACCGTTGGCATACAATCCGTCTTTCTTGAGAGGGATCACATCCTCAAAAAGGATAGTGGGAGAAATACTGACTTCGATGAAGTTGATGCTCAAGATACACAGGAGTTGGTACATGATTAAGTTCCATTGGTCCCTATGGAAGAAGTAGTTCCTAAAACACAAGTACTACATAGGAGTGTACGGGAGGTAAGGGAACCCAAGAGAAATGGTTTTCTTGTCACTAAGGATGGTGAATCATAATTGTTGGACAATGATAAACCTCTCTCCTATAAGGAGGTAGTAGAGATCTCAGAAGATGAAATTTTGATATAAGATATGAATTCTGAGATGGATTTCATGTATCAGATCCAATTTTGGGTTCTGATCGTTGTTCCAATTGATGTAAATCATGTTGGATTTAAATATGTATTCAAGAGAAAAATGGACATGGAAAGTAAAGTAAGTTCCTATAATGTAATTTTAGTGGATAAAAGGTTTAAACATCATCAAGGAATTGACTATGATGAAACTTTTTCTCCATTTTCCATGTTTAAATCCATTAGAATCATATTATACATAGAAACTTACCGTGACTAGGATATTTGGAACATAGATGTCAAAACTTCATTCCTTAACATGAACCTTCAAGAAGATGTCTATATGACACAACTAGAAGGTTTTGTGACACCAGGTGATTCCAAAAGTATTTTTCAAGTTGAAGAGATACATTTATGGATTGACGAGAGAATCTAGGTCATGGAACATTCAATTTGATGAATCCATAAAATTATTTGGTTTCATTAAAAATGAATGTGAGTCATGTGTTTACAAAGGGTTTAATGGGAATGCATTATTATCCTATTAGTATATATTGATGACATATTACTTATTGGAAATGACATAGTAGTCTTACAGTCAGTTAAATACTGGTTGAACAAGTGCTTCTCCATGAAGGAATTAGGAGAACCAGTATACATTCTAGGGATAAAGATCATTCATGATGGATCCAAGAGGCTTCTATGACTAATCCAAAGAAGATATATGACCAAATACTAAATATTTTTAGTATGGATCAATCCAAGTGGTGATTGGTTCCATTATCAGATGTTTTACATCATTCTAATAAAATTTTTCCCCATACACAACATGAAAAAGATTGAATGTGTAAGATCTCATATACTTTAGTAATAGAATATATCATGTATGCCATGTTATGTACTAGACTTGATGTTGCATGTGCACTGAGCATGGTAGGCATATATCAAACAGATTTAGGTTAATAGCATTGGACTACTATTAAGATTATCTTTAAGTATATAAGAAGAAATAAGGATATGTTCATGGTGTATATAGGAGACGAGGAGCTTTTACTCAAAGGGTGTGTTGATGCTCATTTTCATATAGATCAAAATGATTTGAAGTCGCAATCAGGATATGTTTTTTATCTCAACAAAGGAGATGTGAACTGGAAGAGTTCAAAGCAGCCAGTTTTCATAAATTCTACAATGGAGTCCAAGTATATAATATCTTCTAATACAACCAAGGAAGTTTTATGTATTTTGAACTTTGTTCATAATCTTGATGTGGTACCTATAGTTAAAGACCATGTCACATTGTATTGTGATAATAAAATAGCAGTGGATCGTAAAAAATATCCATGGTCACATCAAAAGACAACGCACAAACTCTGTAATTATCACCTCTTGAAGGATTTTCATCAAATGGGTGAAGGTACAGTGAGTAGAGAATCCATGTAAGAGAATTTGGTGGACCCCTTTACTAAATTCATATCTCATTAGAAGCATGAATATCATGTGAGAGCTAGTGGACTAAAGTTTGTTAGTAGTTGGCTCTAGTGAAAGTGGGAATCTGTTAGAGTTTGTTCCCTAGAACCAACTTCTTTGTACTTTATGATAAACATATATTCATTGGATCGGTATAAATAAACTTATTATCACATCATGATTGTTCTTTTGTATAAAATTTCATGTGATAATTTCCCAAGAGTAGTTGTCTCGCTATAAGGCCATAGTAGTTCCCCACTATGATAAGAACCCAGAAGTTCCATTACACTATTCTTAAATATATGTTCTATAGTCGGATGATATCATTTTAGGGACACAAATTATATAGGATATCAGGGGTAGATACTCATAGGACTTTGAGGAACCTTATCATGGTATACACCTTTGGTAATGTCTTGGAAGATATTATAAAAATGACTCTCTAGTAGGAAATCCACATTTATATGTTTCATTGGATGTTCCTATCTGTGAATTTGTGTATTGGTCCTTAGACTTTAAGATTATTACTAATGAGTATTATGACTCATAAACATAAATTTATTGGTGGAAACCATGAAAACATGTGTTTGGGAGAGGTAGAATATGTTGGGTGCATCACGAGTAATACTGGATCAACAAATAATGCGAGAAAGGATTTTTCCTTTCTGTTCCAAAACATGAGTTGATATCTTAGGCCCTTTGATGGAAATGATATATCATAAATAAATCCATGGACATGGTGTTCTAATAGATAAGTTCAATTTGAAAGAATTCAAATAATGAGAAATCAACAACATGGGTTGATGGTAATTACGTGCAACCCTTTTGATTTGAGATATTGAGACAAAGGGATTATATTACATGGTAAGTGTTCATATGAGGTTACATGTCATTGTAGCATTAACTTATTTCTCTATGGGTGCCTTGGAAAGTTATTAGATGCTAACCTTGGACTTTAGGCTGTTCCGCCTAATGCCATTGATAAAGAGGCCTAGAGGGTCACACACTAAGTGTATCGATTATCTCAGTTAAATAATATATATTTTAACAAGTTGAATAAATATTATTCATGGTTGTGGTTTAGTAATTATTCTTGGATACCTTCTGGCATTCATTTTTACACTAGTAGTTCAAGATAATATAATGTGGGAAGAATACTTAATAAATATTTATTTACAATTTAGTTAATATAATATTTATATATTTATTTGTGAATAATGTAGTGGTATTTATTTAATAAATAATTTTCCATTATTTAAGGTTCAATAAATATGGTGGAGGATTGGCAGACCGAATTAAGGGTTTGGTGAGAAACAATAATATTGAATATTACTTTATTAAATAATATTTAATTATAAATCGCAAGTTAAGTGCATGTCAGGAAATAATAAGGTTGATGTTATTATTTGACATGGGGGTTTTTTAGAATTAATAAAATAATTAAGGCAGTTGTGAAAATTATTTTTTATTACCCTAGTGAATTAAATTCCTAATTATGTTATTCTATTATTATCCAAGCACTTTCCAAGAGATGATAATTATGGTTTTGCACAATGAATTGGAAAGAAAAATCTCGAGCCTAAAGATTTATTACCTCTCCAAAAACACTCTCAAGAATGAGAGAGATCCTCCTCCACTGGATCAAGGGGAATGATTTGGAAGAGGTTCTAAAGGTGATCAACGGTGGACATTTCAAGTGTAAGTATCTTCCACGATAGCAACATAAGACTCCTTCAGGGATGTCTAGAGATACATGGAACATGTGTGGATCATTTCCAGAGGATGTATATCTTTGATCTCTACAATATATTGAAGACTTATTGCAGATCTATGGTCGAATGAATCAATGAGAATAGAATCACCTTGGAGGTAATTATTCTATTTAATTAAACTAATTATAAACAAAATATGTTGATCTTATCTCTTGGTTATGGGATTTTAGTCCTTTTTATAAATCATTGATTCAATTATGTGGATACTAGATTTCATCATTGTATTAGTCTCGAATAGATCATTGATTAGGGAAGAAATTAATGTTGCGAACCCTACCTCCCACACTTTCACTGCACTCAAAAATGACAGTTACTTTATTACATTAACACTAGATAAAATCAATCTCATATCAATGGACTAAATAGTTTAGTAGTATTGGTAAACTAGATATATACATGATTCTCATATTATATTTGAAATAAAAAAACATTGAAAACAAAACCATTTTTCATCCTTGATATCAGTCATAACATCTTTCTTCATATCCTAGGATAAGTAAAACAAATATTGGGTGAGCTCATATGATATATAAGGGTTATATATAGTAGATGTTGTCATGATTAAATAAGAAATAACTAACATGGGAGAATGGATAATCAAAACACATGACATTCAATCAATAACTTGAGACCAATGAACATACGTATATAATATCAACATAACGAACACATGGATAATGAAAATAAAATTCTTAAAAAAGGAAATTTATAATTCTATACATTCATGATCTAGTCCTATTATCCAATAAATCATGAATATTATCATCAAGGCTGTTCAACCAAGACATTATCATTGTATGGGAAGGCATACTCCAAATACTCAACTTCTATGAAATGATATATCCACAGACTATACATCATGACAACCACTTTTTTCTTATTATACCCAAAGATACATCAAGGATCTATATATAAATAGGCCCCACTCATCACCTATACATACCATGCATTCTAAAAAATTTGAATTATTGATACAATTCATTCTCAAAATTCCTTATAAGTCAACAATTATCAATATTGAATCGAGAATAAAAAACATCAATAATTCATCATCATAAACTATCTAGGGAAAACAAATATGGTATAATTGTATTATATAACCAGTAACAACAATAGGTGTTCTTATAGTTGAAAATATCATTAAAAGGTCACTCAAACATTTCTTAAGAAAAATACACTTTTCACTTTGAAATCACTTATTAAAATCTTAAAAATTTCCAAATATTAAAGATAACATTTTCTTTGAAATTAAATTGGGAAACGTATATATTAATCTTCAAAAAAATTATTTTTCACTATTATGGTAAATTATATTCATGCCATATACGTTAAAACAAATATTTATTTTATATATTTGTTATAAATAAAAAGTTACCATGTCCAGAAAATGATAAGAGGATTCCTTTCAAAAAAAATAAAAAGTAAATAATGGTTCGAATGAATTTAAACAATCATAGTGTAATATTAAAAAAATTATAAAACATTGACATAGAAGTAAATTATTTCTAAATACTAAGGAAATAAAAAAAAATTCTTAAAAACATTTTCTTAGTATTTTTAAGTATCAAATAGATTAAAATTGTAATATTAAATAAAAAATATACAAATAACCATAGGATAATAAAAATAAATGGTCTTATAATATAATTATCATAATATTTTTGTAAATATAAACTCAAACAGAAACAATTTTCAAATTAAATGATATTGTAAAATAAATCCATTACCGCTTTAGTATATTTTGAAACATAACTCTCATGAAAGAAATAACTTAAAATGAAACTTTAAATATAATTAATATTAATGGATTAATGATATAATATATAAAAGGGATAGTATATACATAACAATAAATAAATATGGGGTGAATATGACACATTTCTCATAGAAACAAAAGTGAGAAGAGAAAATTGTTACCTAATATTTGACTTTTATTGTAAGTGATTTTAGACTACTGATTAATATATTCAATTTTATTATTATTTTATAAAAAACATGTATATACATATAATACCATATATTATCCACTTAAAATATTTCAATACTCATTTATTAATTATTATTTATTAAAATCATCATTTCTGAGTGTTAATTATTTCATTTTTTAATGAGAATTTTTCTTCAGTTTTTCTGATCCTTGTACTTTGATCATGGTTCCATAATCTACATAATTTTATTCAAGATTTAAATATAATATATATTAATTACATATATATATATATATATATATTCATCTATAAAAGTTATATATAGAAAAATGAATTACACCGTTCATAGAGACGGTAGGCCACACGTACAAACGAGCGACATTATTGTTTACCAATAAATGGAAGGTAAGAAGGTAGATATGAAATTTTAATTAAAAAGGAATAATTATTTCATAAATATTATATATATTCATTATTTACATATTTATAAAAATCTAAGGAAAGTGGTGATTAAAAACAAATTACACCCTTGTATGGAGACTTTAAGTCTGACATACGCATGAGAAAAATTTTCGATTTTCACAGTATAGAAAATATATGTAAAATGGTTTTATCAAAGTCATAATAAAATATATATGTATATTTATGTTACCAGATTTATTATTTTAGGATGGGTGTAATAGAATTTGAGTAAGTAGAATAAGAATAAATTTTTGAAATGGTCGATAAAGAGGATTGTCTCTTCTTCGGTAGACTTCCTTTAGATCCCTTCGTAAGGACCATTAGAATGGTATTCTAAGAATTAAAAACACTAATTCATGTATAGTAAATTTTATAAAAGAATTGGTTATGTTTTTATCAATCTAGATGGCTCAAGGATGTGTAAACTAAGGGATAAGGGGTGTCCTTTTTATAAGTGAGGGGATGGGCACTCTTGTAATTAAGAATTAAATTAATATAAACAAATTTTCATAGAAAAATGGATAAAAATTGATATAAAAATAAGATAATATGATTATGATTCTAAATTATGTCATCGAATAAAATTTATACATGTTTGGATTTTTCACCATTATCTATTAGTTTTAACCCGTTGTTAACATTTTTGACAATTACCATGATATCAATGATTTTTTACTCTTTAAGAGTGAAGAAAGTTATCATAAAAAAAAGAAAATTGACCGACAAATGGACTATGATTTATATTTTAAACTCTATCTCATTAAATTGGATGAATATATGATTTTTACAAATTTTAATTCATTTAACAAAATGTTTTTATTATAAAATATCATTAATGACATTTTTTGAAATACATGAAATATTATAATATAATATGTGTCTAACTCATGTAAAATAGTTACAAAATGATATTTAACAGAAGACAAAGAATATATTATCTTATTACAATGACCCAATAAAATATATATAGATTTGGATATCATTTTTAATATTATATTTTTGTTTAACCCATTGGTTAATGAATTTTAATCTTAACCATAGTAATGACTTTTTTAATATTAAAGGGTTATAATTTTACTTATAAGGTAAAAATTAGATAAAAAATATTAAAGGGATAAAATTTTAATCAATTTGTAATCCCAAATGTCCTTTTTAGTATGTTTATTATTTAAAATAATTTAATATAATATACTTATCATAAAATACTTTTAATATCTTATTATGAATTGTTCACATAATTTGACTTTGAAAACAACTTTAAAGTAATGAAATTAGAATATAAAAATTTAATAAATCTTTAATGTGTAAAATTTATCTAAAATATTCATGGAACATAATAATTCACCCAAAATATATTACATTTAAAAAAATTTAAATCATTTATTTTATTTTTTCCATTAATTGAATAAGTACTAGGTCAATGTTACATAAACATTTAAGGTAGTTCTTCAATCACTAAAAATTAAAAATAATATGGTAAAAAAATAATTCATATTTAAAATAAACATTTTGAACCTATCTTATACTCTTTTTATTATTATATTAAATATTTATAGATATTAAAGTTAAGAAAGTGATATTTGTATTTATTTTACTCTTAAAATAATATAAAGCTCACAATAAAAGAAATATCACCCTAAGTGGATATATATTTGAGACTTTAATGCAAATGGTCAAAATTATCCAATGCAATGGGATAAAAGAATGTGTTTGGGAAATGTTTGTTGAGCCAATAAGGTTCTCTTATGACTTCTCCATTCCTTATGGATTTATGTTTGGAAAATCACAAAAACTTTTTCTTAAGTTACAATTCTTTCAGTACGTTATACTTACGAATTTGTCATTACATTTACTTACAGAATTGTCATTCCGTTATACTTATAGATATTCCATTACATTTACTTACATATTTTTCATTACGATACATTTTTTGTTATGTTTTACATACATATTTAAAAGTATGGTGTACTTAAGATTCCAAAGTATTATTTTACTTAAGCCTACGTGATACCATTTTTCATGATACTGACAACGGTACAAATGTCATACCGATTTCATAATATTGGCACCCAAAACAATGATAACTACATGATATTGTTTTTCATGATACTGATACCAGTACAAATGTCATACCGATTTTATAATACCAGTACCCAAAACAGTGATACCTATGTGATACCGTTTTTCATGATACCGATACTGTTACAAATTTCATATAGATAATACAATATCGGTACCCAAAATAGTGATACCAACGTGATACCGTTTTTCATGATACAAATACCGGTAAATATGTCATACCGTTTTTTATGATACCGGTACCTAAAATAGTGATGTCTCTTTTCTCAATCTGAATTTTATTTTCTTAATAATCAGTTTTCTTGATAATGTTAGAGTTGTTTAATGTATCATTCCAATATTATCTGATTCTATGTTTTCTTATAATTAACATTTACCTTAAACTTAACATTGTTTCTTAAATGTAAAACGATGTCGTACAATCTGTTATAAACTAACCGTTTTCTGTTTGACATGTGTCTAGGTCCCTCCAAAATTTAAGGAAAATATGACCGTTAGAGTAAATATTACCATTGAGATGTTTTTCTTATAAATACAAGTTTATTTGAATGAGAAAATTACTTCATGAGCGAACTTCAATGATGAACAGTGAATAGAAATGTGATCGAAGTTTGTAAAGTGATTTATAGAGAGAGAGGATCCTACAACTCTCAGTGCTTCGTGTGGATGTCATGATCAACTTGTTTGAGTGTGAACAACTTGTTTAGACTTTATTTGTGCAGACCCTGATCATTCTTATCATGGGATTCTAGATTTGGAAGACAGAGGTTCCTATTTATTTCTAAATCGAGGGCTTGTAGGGATAGCAAGACAGGTACTGATCTTGGGATTTAAGACTTACCTGGGATTGGGTAAGACAGCCTTTCTTTAAAGTATAAATCAAGACACCTTTATCCAAGGTCGTTGGATATCCTTCTCTTTGGGATAAATGAATCTTATTTTTACTTGTTTTCTATTTCAAGTTGTTTTTATTCTGCTACTACTTTAATGTCATTAAAGTTAGAAAATATAACTTTCTTATATTTTCTAATTTCGTTACTCATATTATATTAAATATTTTATATTCTCTAAGGTAGAATATTTATTTTAAGAAAATATTTATTAAGTGTGTATCTTAAGGTTATAAAGTTTAAGCAATGGTTTCTTTAAGAGGGTTTTTGAATTTTGTTTAACTTTTTTAAACTATGTTTTCTTAAAGATAAAATCTAACTTTAAGAAATCAATTTCCTTAAGGTTAAGAAACTTTATTTAAGAAAGTCTTATACCAACTTTAAGGGTTCCAAAGGAATTTTTAAAGTATAGAATTCGCACCCCCCCCTCTTGTATTTGAGCATATCATTATACATTTTTGATCCTACAATTAGTATCAAAAGAGGTATCTGAAATACTTATATTCACATATATGTTTTCTTTCTCAATATTTCATTGTTCTTAAATCCTTCATATATTTTAATTCTTGTTTACAAACTTTTACTTCTAATGAGTTTTGTGGAAAGGAAGTTTCTTTTTGGTATGGTAGGCATTCATGTTATATCTTTGGACAATATCAATCCTATTAGACCATATATCTTCTATGGAAATAACTATGATTAGTGGAGAGACATAATGAATACCTTTTGTGTGAACACTGGTGTAGACAACTACATTATGTGAACTAGATATTATAAGATTCCTAATAAATAACTTAGAACCATCACTAATCTAGAAAAGGTGAAAAACCATCTAAACTTTATGGTATGAAATACTTTTCTTTGTTTCATGACTAGAAACATATATAGCTTAATTTTATCTTGTGAAGTTGCAAAAAGAATTTGGAAGAATCTCTAAGTAACTCAATTTGGAACTTTCAAAGTCATTGAAACTAAAAGAACCATGCTCAGAGATGAATATCCTGGTTTCTGTTTTTCTTATAGAGAAACCATATATATGGTACCACAAAGATTCATGACTATCATCAACAGCTTACAATCTATGGGTGATAAAGGTTTATATTATGATATTAGTGTAGAAAATATTATAGACATCATGCCTAATTAATGAGAATCCAAGAGGAGGATTATAGATGAGAATAGGAAAGTTACTTATATTTCTCCTAATGAAATGTTTGGAACTCTTCTCCAACAAGAAACCAGAATGAAAAGAGATGTTGATAATATTATGAAGAAAAATGGAAATGGAAGTGTTTCTTTTACAACTACTTTAAATCATATGAAATCCAAGACACTTGAGAGAGTTACAAGATCTAAATCTAAGAAGGTTCTTATTCAATCTGAATCTAGTAAAAGTGAAGCTTCAAAAAATGAGTTAGAAAATCTTTCTCTAATAATGAACAAGATTGTTGGGAAGAAGAACTTTTAATATAGATACAAAAATAAATATGTAAAAGAAAAGAAAGATAGAGAAGTGAAATGCTATAAATGTAGAAGAACCAGTCATATTAGACCTGATTATCCCTTACATAAGAAGAGAGAGAAGAAGGATAGGAATTATGAAAGGAACAATAAGAAGTTCAAAAAATAAAACCATAATAAAGTCAAGAAATCCAATGACACTTGGAGTGATAGTGGTGGAGATTCTTCTAACGACTCTTTAGAATATGAAACTTCTGAGAAAATGAATATTGTCCAAAAAGCAAGATCTCAATTTCAAAATTTTTGTCTTATGGCAAAGGTATGAACTATTGAATCCTTAACCAATATGTATTTAAGTGAAAATTTTCCAATTAATGGTTTCTCTTCATATGATGAATCCACTTCATTAGATATCAATAATCATTTTACTTTCTATGAGGAAGTTTCTAGATATTCTAGGTTTCTCGAAATGAAAAACTGTAAAGGTTCTAAGAAACATGAAAAAGAAAATTCTAGATAATTTATTTTAACAAAAGAAATTCCATATCTTACCAAATATCATGATAAGAAAATTGATGTTTTAGAAAATCTTTCAAAGAAACATGAGAATGTTAATTCTGAGAAGGATAAACTTTTTAAAGATCTTAAAAAATTATTTTTATAAAAAGATGCTTTACAGGATAAACTTAACTATAAATCTATTATTCTAGAGGATAAAAATTTATTCCTGATAAAAAATTCAGAAATATTTTCCTTGAAGAAACTTCATGCAAATTTTACTTCTGGTAAGTAAAATTTTGAAAAGATGTATTCTTAGATACGACCTCAAGGTAATAATCAAGGATTATGTTATTCTCATGAAAAACCAATTTTTAGAAACAATTATTTTATTCCTTCAAGAGATCCCATTTTCACTAAATGTAAAAGTGGTGGGCATTGGAAGAAGAACTATTCTTTAAATAAAGTTCAATCCCTTGGGTTTCATAAATCTTACTTTTCTAAACAAATGTAAATACCCGAAATTTTATTATCTAATAATTCCAAATCCAAGAAATTTTGGATTCCGAAAACCTAACTCTTTACTTTTCAGGATAATTAAAGAAGTACTAATAAAATATGGTACATGGATAGAGGATTTTCCCATCACATGACTGGTAACAAAGACTATTTCAAAAATATTTTAAATACAAAAGGTGGAAAAGTAACTTTTTGGGATAACTCTCAATGAGACATTATTAGTACATGTAACATTATTATTCTTGGTAAATCTATTATTTCAAATGTTCTTTTGTAAAAGGAATTACGCACAACCTCATTAGAATAATTCAACTATGTTATGAAGGTTACCTTGTGAATTTGAGAAATGACAAATGCTTAGTTCAAAATTCCAAGGACGAGTTTATTCTCTCTACCCTTCAGCATGAGAATGTTTACACCTTAAACCAAGAAGACTTTAGAAGTCAAGATATACCTTTCCTTAGTGAATTTAAAGATAAATATTGGCTTTTTCAAAGAATACTATGACACTGTAACTTAAGGAGTCTTATTAAACTTTCTAAGAAATAACTTGTCAAGGATCTACCAGAACATAGGTCTGATTCTTCAGAAGTCTATGATCCTCGTTAATATGGAAAGAAACATGAATCTATCTTTAAATATATAAGTGAAGTTACAAAATCTAATGCCTTATAGTTAGTGCACATGTAATTATTTTGTCCAACACAAATTGGAAGTATTATAGGAAAATACTAGGTGTTTGTTCTAGTTGACGACTACACTAGATTTACTTGGGTCTATTTTCTTACAAAGAAATGTGATGCTTTTTCTTATTTAAAAAAAATCATAGATCAAGTTAAAAATGAGAAAAATGTACCATTTAAAACTATTCATAGTGATCAGGGTAGAGAATTTGAAAATTCAAACTTCAAAACATTTTGTATTAAGAAAGGTATTACTCACAACTTTTCATCTACAATAACTCCTCAATAAAATGGTGTTTTTGAGAGAAGAAGTTGTATTATTCAAGAGATGAGTAGAACCATGTTGGGTGAATATTCTATAGCTAAAATTTCTTGGGATGAAGTTGTAAGTACTGGTTATTATACTATAAATCTAGTTTTAATAAAACCATTTCTTAATAAAACTACTTACGAGTTATGGATTGGGCAAAATCTGAAAGTTTCTTACTTAAAAAGTTTTTTGTTTGCAAAGTATTAATCTTGAATACTAAAGATAACTAATATAAATTCACTCACAAATATGAGGAAGTAATTTTCTTGGGATACTCTACTAACTCTAAGGCATACAAAGTTTTTGAAGGACCTCGGGACACCCTAAGAGGGGAGGGGTGAATCAGGGTGACAACTTTTTCTTTTAATGTGATGGATCTTATTCCCACGTTGGTAGGAACTTGTTGAACCGGTATGATGAAAATGATCAGAACGCAAACATGCACATGCACAGAGAAGACACATCCCTTTTTACTTGGTTCACCACTAAGGGATACGTCCAATGAGCATATGCTGACAAGTTGTCAGCCATACCAAAATCCACTAATCTTCACAAGTTGTGGATTACAATTGTTCGGGCACAGTCACTCTGTCCCAGGCACACTGACTTTACAAAGGTTCAGGGATAGGTGACCGCTTCCCTTGGGTCACTCCCGTTGACTCCCCCTGGGTCACTGCCTTTGGTGAAGTCTCACTCATTTTATAGACATGAAGGTCTCTTCAATAGATAGACATGAAGGTCTTTGTCTTCTGTTCAGCATGAGACTTTACTTGTGTCAAAGTCCTGAGTTAATGCTCTGTTAAAGTACAAATTCCAACCACTGATGAATACCCCCTTTTCCCTTGTCCATTGGACAAACAACCTTTGGAAAAGGCCTTCACAAAGTACCCTACTTCTGAAGGCTCCCAGTTTTACAAAGCTCAAAAAAACCTTCACGGAGTCCCTGCCTTTTCGCGAAGCTCAATCATGAAGCACTCTCGCAATTCTCTAGCCTTCACAATGCATGGCTATCGCGGAGCTCCTACCTCTTCGCGAAGCTCACTGAGCCGACGCGGGGCACACGACTTTTGCGGAGCTAGAATAGCCGTCGCGAAGCTCCTCTTTCGCGAAGCACACTGCCTTCGCGAGAGACCTTTGGGAATCGAGAGAAAAGGACTTTCTCTGAAATTCTCTCTGCTAATTTTGAGGGGGTCGGCCTCTATTTATAGGTGATTCCACCGACCCTCGACCTTTCCATGCGAAGTCAACACCACATCATCTCAAATCGCAAATCTCTGAAGTTTCCACCGGAATTCTCTCAAAATCGCGAAGCACTACGGAAATTTTCCATTCGCGAAGCTCGTCATAATCGTGGAGCATCCCGTCAATTTCTTCGCACCTTCACCGCGAAGCTCCCTTGCAAAGCTCTTCATCACCACAAATCTCCCTTGCACAGCCCTTCATCGTCGCAAAGCTCTCCAGCCTCTGCCGTTTGCGAAGCTTGGCGTAATCGCAAAAAATCACTGCCTCCATTCTTCTGGTCTTCGCGAAATCCAATCCATGCATCCCATCTTTGAAAAATTCATGACTTTGCCATATTTAATTATTATCTTCATGGAAATCCACTTTTCGTGATGCTCAGCAACTTCCAGATTTTGGACCCCAAAAATTTGGCAAACACTGGGAAACGGCGCCACCTTCATTACTGTTGTCTGCTTGAACGGTATAATCTCTTTGCTGGTACACGATCCGAACTTCCATTGATTATTGAAAACCAACACAAACCATACTACAAATCATGAATAGAAGACCATGGTTCCAACAGTTTTTAATAAAAGCACTTGTACTTTGGAAGAAACGGCACATGTTAAATTCGATGAAACTGGTACTTTTTTTCAAACAACCTGAACTTATTTCTAATATATTTTCTAAAAATTATCACTAAATTTTGATAGAATATCCTTCAATTAGAAAAATGTTAAAGAAGACATTTTTGAGACATTTACTCCTAAATATTTTTTACCCTATGTTGATGAACATGTTTTTCAAAATCTAAGTCAGTTGTTACTTAGGAATCATCCTAGTTATAATATCACTGGAATTGTTAATAAACTAGTAAGAACTAGAAGTTCTTTAATGAATGAAGTTGAACATGTTGCTTTTTTTCGCAATTTGAACCAAGTACTCCAAAATAATCCTTTGGGTGATGAGGATTGGATAAAGGCTATGAAAGATGAACTTAATTAATTCGTAAGGAATCATGTTTGGACCTTGGTTGAAAAACCGAAGGAAACTTCTATTATTGGAGTAAAATGTGTTTTTAGAAATAAATGAGATGAAAATGGAATTATTTTTAGAAATAAGGAAATATTATTTGTTAAATAATATAACCAACAAGAAGGCATAGAATATGAAGAAACCTATACTCCTGTAGCAAGACTTGAATATATATGTATTCTTTTACCCTTTGTAGCATTATTTAACTTCCAACTTTATCAAATGGATGTGAAGTGTGCCTTCCTCAACAGTTATGTATAGGAGGAGGTATATATAGATTAACCCCCTAGTTTTGAAGATACAAAATATACTAATCATGTTTACGAACTTACCAAAGCCTTATATGGACTCAAACAAGCCCTTAGATCTTGGTATCGTAGACTTACTGGATTTTTGATTCAAAATAACTATGTTAAGGGAACCGTTGATCCAACCCTTTTTATTAAGAAATTTTATAAAGATGTTTTTATTGTTCAAATTTATGCTTATGACATCATCTTCGGATGAACTCAGTAATCCTTAACCGATTCCTTTGTGAATTTTCTGAAATATGAGTTCGAGATTAATATGATGGGTGAGTTAACTTTTTACCTAGGTCTTCAAATTTCTCAAAAACCAGAAGGAACATACATATCTCTATATGAGGATATCAAAGAATATATTAATAAATTTGGGCATGACAACACTAAGAGTATAAGTACTCCTATCAGAACCTCTAATACTCTTGATATTGATGAAGTAGAGAAACCTGTGGATCAAACATCTTATAAAGGAATGATAAAAAATTTACATTACTTAACAACTAGTCGACATGACTTAATGTTTTCGGTATGCTTATGTGCAAGATACCAAGAAAATCCTATATAATCCCATTTAAAGGCTATAAAAAAATTCAGTGTTTAAAAGGAACTTTAGATTTGGGACTATTTTATTCTTCTAGAAATTTTTTTGAACTTAAATGTTTTTTAGATTCTGACTTTGGTGGTTGTAAAATGGATATGAAGAGTACATACAGAACTTGTCATTTCATAAGAGATTCCATAGTTTCTTGGTCCTAAAAGAAGCAATATTCTGTAGCACCTTCCACTGGTGAAGCTGAATATGTATCATTAGGAAATTGTTGTGCTCAAGTGTTGTGGATTCAACACACACTCTCAGACTATGGTATGAGTTTTACTAAAACTAAAATAATGTGTGATAACGCAAGCATCATTTCCCTAAGTAAAAACCTTGCACATCACTCTCGTGCAAAGCATATAGATATTAAATATCACTTTCTTAGGGAACACACACTTAAAGGAGATATTATTCTTCAATTCATTGGAACTCAAGAACAACTTGCTGATATTTTTACAAAATCGTTATCTTCCAATAGATTTTAATACATTAAACAGAATCTAGGAATGATATATGTAAGGTAATCATTCATATCTACTTCTTCTTTAAATAATCTCCTAACATTAAATTACTTATTCTTTCTGGGGGAGTACACATGCTTGTTTATTTTCTTTCTTATGCTTTGTATAATAAAATTGTCTTTCATTAAGAAAATTAAACATTCTTTAATATTTTTTTCTTTAAAAAATTTAACTTTCTTTAAAAAAAATTTATTTCACCAAGAAAATCCACATTACCTTTCTGTTCGGAATTGAAATTCTCGGAATGTAAATTCTCAAAATGTAAATTCTTAAAACAGAAATTCTCAGAATAGAAATTCACATACTCTAAAACATCCAAGAGAATTATTATAATACCGATAAATTATTCAAAGTATTCCAAAATGTACATTATCTTACTCTTCTCTTTCTACTTTTAAGTTTCAATTGTTGGTATTCCAAAATTTTCAATTCATTGTTTACCTTACCTTAAAAGACCAGAATTCATATTTTCTACAATCATCCACAATCTTCAGATCCAATCAGGTTATTTTCAGTTGTTTGATTATCTTATGGGAGTTGAAAGTTCAGTGTTATGTCTATATAAGGTTTGATTTGTTTATGAGTGACACACCATATTTTCTGATCTTTATGCTGAAGTTCTATTGCCTTCAAAGTCTATGTTATGATTTATTAGTTTCATAAACTCTGAATGTCTCCTGAATCCTCATAAGAATAGATACTGATTAGCAAGGAAATAAAGGATTGTTAGATCTTTAGGGAAAGTCTGGTATGCCCTAATTTCTTTTCAAAGTATGACTCCCTCATTTATAAGGTCATAAGAACTAATGGATGGGAAACTGTGTGTGTGGCCATGGAGAAATCTCAAGATCCAGTTTACCCTAATCTAGTCATAAAATTCTATGGATCTATTACTTTTTTTCAAAAGGATGGAAAGGATATGTTAAAATTAAAATGTTATGACAAGGCTTATATAGTTCCTTATAAGAAGGCACCAAATGTTCTCAAGATACCGTCTGAATGAGAGGCTATTTTATACTCTCACATACTTCCCTTGAAGGAAGGTTCTTTTAAAAAAGACAAGTATTTGTATTACCTTGGTCTTAAGTTTGTTAAGAATACGAAGATTACAAATATTACAACAAATCACAAGTTGGTAGCTCTCTGGATGCACGGCTTACTTATTTTAATAAAAAGCAATAAGGACTCTCTAAAGATATGTGATATATTTCTTTTATAATTTCTTGTAAATGTAAGGAATACCAACTTGATTAAGTACATCTTTCTCACCATCCATGCAGTAAAAGGCAGAATCTTCAGATCTCATATACTTATGTATCCGAAAACTATCACCAAGATAATTGTAATGTTCCTTAAAGAGATGAACTTTCCTTGTCGATCAATTTCAAATCTGTTTAAGATTTTGTTTCTCACCAATGATTCTCTTAGGAGAATGAAGGTAGAGTGTTTACCAGAATCCAAAATTTTTGAAGAAATTATTGTCTATAACAAATTTGATGTTCCAGAATATTAAAAATTAGTACCTAAGAAAAGGAAACCTGAAGAACCAAGCTTACCATGACTAGTTCTCAATGTTCTGGTATCAACACCTCCTCCTGCAAAGAAGCCGAAAGCCTATTCTGATTCAATGGTTGAAAAATGGAGAGAGATGAAAGCTACCAAAATGGAAGGTGATCCATCCTTAGGCTTAAATCTTGCAATGTATAAGGCTTTAAAAATAAAGAAAGCTGAAAATATAGAGAAAGAAAATAAGGAGAAGTTCTTGAAGAATAAATCCTCAGAAGATCAAGTCTGTCAGTATTTATTGAAATCTATAGAGAATAAATCTAAAGAAGTATCGGAATCTCAAGTTATTATTAAGAAACGGGTCGCCACCCCGAAAATCTAGAAATACAAGAAAGTATTAACAATATCAGAACCTATTCAAGAAATATAAGATAAGATATTTAAAGAAGACAATGATGATGTTTTAAGAGAAGTGGAAGATTGTATTGGAACTCCATATAGTTAAACTTCTAAATCCATTTCTAAATATCAATAGATTGAGGAGGAAGTTGATGTTGAATTTGAATAACAAGTTGAGATTGAAGTGGAAGAAGAAGAGAAAGAAGACGTCAAATAAAAAAGTGATGAAGGGGAATAGATCCAGAATGAAGAAAGAAAATAAGGAACACAAGAAGAATATCTCGAAGGAGAACAAGATGAATATGGAGATCTTAATGTTATCCAAGTATCAAATGAACAAACCCCAGTTCAAAATCCTGTCAAAAGAAAGAGTGTTTTGGTTGCCTCATCCAAAAAATAAATGCCTCAGAAGTCATCCAAAAGGATAGAGAAACCAGATTCCTTAACTCCAAGAGGAATTGAGAAAGGTAAAGATGATTTAGATTCCAAATCCTCATCCTCTATTGAGCATGACTTCGTCAAGTTGTCTTTAAGAAAGTTGTTCTTCACTATTCTGGTACTTTCAAATATATATGCCTGAAGTAAAATGATGCAAGAGACCCTGAATCAAAAGGAATATTATACCAATATTCTAATGGACATGGTGATCAAGCAAGAAGTGGACTTTAGTAATCTTTTTATTGATTATAAATCTCAGAAGGTGACTTGTAAGAAAGTCTTTAACCACACTAAAACCATCAATGAAGAGCTTAGATAGTTCAATGATTTCATGGACTCAACAAACGGAGCTTTCAATACTTTTGAATCTAAGTTCAATAATGTCAGGGCATCCATTTCTGAAAAATTTATCCAACTCAATTCTGTTGCCTGGTCAGTAAGCAGTGAAAAAGAAGTTAGAGCCGAATTTGTGAAAAAGATGGTTTCTTAAGAAGAATTAATCAAAAATAAAGATGATAGAATCAAATCTTAATAAGAAAGGATATTTTCCATAGAAAAGAAGAACTGGGATTGAAATATTTTGTTGGAAATGCTTCAAGAAGATCATAAGGAAGTGAAGAAACTTAAAGCTCTAATAATGAAAATTTTGTCCGAGCAGGAGAAGGATGGATGATTTTTTTCTTACATTCTGATGTTTTTTTGTAATCTAAACTTCATTTCCAAAATTTCATTAAGAATTTTCTTTCATATATTGCTTTTGTTTTTTCATGTCTGTTTCCTTAACATTACAGGTACATCTTATACTTCTCCATTCCTTTTTAAAAACAGAAATTGGGATAATTTTTTTGAAGGAATAATTTAATGAATACTCCAAAGGGGAAGAATCTATTAAGGGGGAGTATGGTAAGAAAGAATAATTCCTAAGTAATGGAGTGTTTCTTTTATGAATAAATGTTTATCTAAGGGGGAGATATTTTATTAAGAAAGAAAACCGGATGCTAAAGTTCAAGATTATGATCCTTGGGAACATAACCTAAGGTCGAGTTAGTCATATTCATCCTAAATTTATTTCAAAGAGGGAGATAAGTTTTTCATACTTGTTTATGAAAGTCAATATATTCTTCCTCAGCAAAGTTTTTTGTGCTTTCTCAAAAGGGGGAGATTGTTGATTCAATAAGGTTATCTTATGACTTCTCTATTCCTTATGGTTTTATGTTTTGAAAATCACAAACACTTTTTCTTAAGTTACAATTTTGTTATTCTGTTATACATACGAATTTTTCATCACATTCACTTACAGAATTTTCATTCTGTTATACTTACAGATCTGACATTATGTTTACTTACATATTTTTCATTACAATACATTTGTCATTACGTTTTACTTACATATTTAACAGTATGGTGTACTTAAGATCCCGACATACTGTTTTACTTAAGCCTATGTGATACCATTTTTCATGTTACCGATATTGGTAAAAATGTCATAAAAATTTTATAATACCATTACCCCAAACTATTATACCTAAATGATACTATTTTTCATGATACTGATACCGGTACAAATCTCATACCGATTTTATAATACCAGTAACCAAAACAGTGACACCTATAGGATACTGTTTTTCAGGATACCAATACTGGTACAAATTTCATACCAATTTAATAATACCAGTACACAAAACAGTGATACCGACTTGATAATATTTTTCATGATACCAATACTGGTAAATATGTCATACCATTTTTTATTATACCGGTACCTAAAATAGTGATGCTACTTTTCTCAATCCGATTTTGATTTTCTTAAGAATCTATTTTCTTGATAATGTTAGAGTTGTTTAATGTATCATTCCAATATTATCAGATTAAATGTTTTCTTATACTTAACATTTACCTTAAACTTAACATCATTTCTTTTACATAAAATGATTTCATACTATCTGTTACAAACTAACCATGGCATGTTTGACACATGTTCAAGTCCCTCTGAAATTTAAGGAAAATATAACTCTTGGAGTGGAGCCGACCGTTGAGATGTTTTTCCTATAAATAAAAGTTCATTTGAATGAGAAAATTACTTCATGAGTGAACTTCAATGATAAATAGTAAATTGAAAAGTGATCAAATTTCGTGAAGTCATTTCTAGAGAGAGGGGCTCTTACCACTCTGAGTGCTTCGTGCGGATGTCGTGAACAACTTTTTCAGGTGTGAACAACTTTCCTAGATTTGGGTAAGACAGACTTTCTTGAAAGTGTAAATCAGGGAACCTTTATCCAATTTTGTTGGATATCCTTCTCTTTGGGTTAAAATAATCTTATTTTTACTTGTTTTCTATTTCAATTTGTTTTTATTCTGCTTCTATTTTAACATTGTTAAAGTTAGAAAGTATAACTTTCTTATATTTCTTGATTCTGTTACTATGATTATATTAAAGATTCTATATGCTCTAAGGTAGAATCTTTATTTTAAGAAAATATTACTTAAGTTTTTAACTTAAGGTTGTAAAGTTTAAGAAAGGTTTTTTTAAAAGGGTTTGTGAATTTTGTTTAACTTTGATAAACTAAGTTTTCTTAAAGTTAAAAACTAATATTAAGAAATATATTTCCTTAAGGTTAAGAAACTTTCTTTAAGAAAGTCAAAAACCAACTTTAAAGGTTCCAAATGAATTTTTAATGTATAAAATTCACCCCCAACCCCCCACCCCTCTTTTATTTGAGCATCTCATTTTAAATATTAAATCCAACAATTTTAAATCCTTAACCCAAAGTTTAAACCTTATTTTTCCGGTTTTACACTTATCGAGTAGACAAAATTTTCCAAGGTTACTATTCATAATGACAAAAAATAAAAGGGTACTATTTACCATATTTTATAATTATAATTATAATTACAAATATGTAATCAATTTTTTCAATATTAAATTAAAAAAAATTAAATGTTAATTTAAAATTAAACCCGTAAAACGTGACGAATAGTAGTTTTCTAGAAAAAATGTTTTTGAAGTATTAAGAGTTTTTATATCAAAATAAAATAGAAAATTAATTCAAATGACATTAATTGTATTATTAATAATACAAATAAAATACTTTTACTTTAAAAACCATTTTAAAACAAAATGTGACTTTGTAAATTCTTTAAATGAAAAGACTCTTTTCAATAAAAATTAGTATTTTCACTATTCATCAAAAATCAATCTTTTCATAAAATTATCAAAAATTCACTATAAATTAATTTTTATATCCTAGTTTAAAAAATTAAGTTCATTTTTTAAAATAAAATTTCCAATTTTTTCAAAAATTAATTATAATTTCCATACTAAAATATAATAAACATCATTTTTTAAGAAAATGCATTTTTAAAGCATAAAATGACTTCACTAAAAATTGAGTTCTTATTTATTAAGAATTAATAAATAAATTTATATTGAGTAAGAATACTATATATATATATATATATATATTTCATAATGTGGTTACTCATATTCATACTTTATACTTTAATGGCTAGGTTATAAAGCTCACATTTACATAATAATATTTATATCATACATCTCAATTCGCTTAAATCTTAGTATTTTGTGTTAAGAAATCTATTGAACATTTAAAATTATTTAAAGATAAATATATCTTAAAATATTGATATGTTAAATCCCAAGAAGAGGGTCAGTTACAAGGGTAAGGACCATGGTTGTGCAACATACCAAGGTTTTGGTGTGACTTTATATAGATTTTATAATTCCATCCATCAACACAACAGAACTAAATATAGTTATTATTCTCCCAAACTACCACTCCAAAAACGTCTCCAAAACCATTTAAAATAAGTTAAAAAATATTGATCCCTAACCCAAATTAAAAAATTAAAATTTCATTAAACTTTACCCACCCCTTACAACACACTTTGTTACAAGCTCCCCGCCCTAAAAACTTGTTTCCCTAAAAAGCATTATGGACATATTTTTGAAGAAATCACTTACACAATAAGGGATAATTAACATCAAACTTCATAAAAGTTCTCAATAAAACATCCTACATGAGAAGGTACTCTCGACTAAAAAAATGACCATCCCTCAAACAAAAACAAAAATTACATCAAAATTATAACCACACCATTGAAAACTCATCAACAAGGAAGAATTTCAATTATAAATAAATCAATTAAAACAACCAAATACTCTTAAACTTGATATAATAAATAGAATGGTATACTCTTAAAATCATAAAACGTTTTTAAAACTTAGAATATTTTAAACTCCTAAAAAATCTAGAAGTCAAAAAAATAAAAATCATATTATTTTAAATGAATGAATTTAGTAATTTAAAAACTAAAAAAATAACCCACAAAAATAAAACATAAAACCACAATATTAAACATTTACCTTATACAACCACAATATAAATTTCCAATTATATGAACTAAACCCCCCTTTAAAAAAAATACTTATTTTTTATTAAATTAAACAAATGGAAACTATTTTTACTTTCATAATCATTTATTATGAGAATATCCAAAACTATTTTCCAAAAAATGAAACTTCTAAAAATTTTGTGTCTGTAATTAAACATAGAAAAGTAAAAAAATTATACCTTGATGATTTAAAAAAAATAACCCATAAAAATATATTGATAAACCCTTTACAATTTTGTTTCCAAAAAAATAATCCATTTATCATATATTATGAAACTTATTTAGTGATGATTAAATTAATGTAAGTCTCCTTCCATTTTATTTACTCCTACCACAAAATAAGAATTCAAGTTATTAAACCCTAAATTAAAGTACATTCATTTTAAATTATAATGATTATAAGTCAAAAACCATTTTTCAAAGTAATACATTTCCTAATCTTTTGAAAACATGTTTATTTCCTTTCAAAACTACTCAAATTCCAAAACACTGCCATCACACCTTTTCAAATCCCAAATTATTTCAACATTTTATTCTTATACTTAAAATCCCCCATTAAAACCTTTATTTAAATATAAAACAGGTAATTCAATGGAAACCATCATTTAATACATACATATATTATAAAGGAATACTTTTTATTTCTTCAAAATAACATAAAATTTACAAAATTAATTTATCAAAAATAGAAAATGCCCTTTTTATTTCCAAAACTTATTTAAAAAGGTTTAGTTTTAAAAATAAAACACTAATGGTTATAATAAAAGAAATTAAACCAGGTATAAATAAAAACAATACCTCAAAAAAATCATCTCAATCAATATAAAATTTAAAATAAAATAAGGAAAAAGTTACTTTAGATCATATAAATATCATCAATATCAATAAAAATTAAATATATAAGATCAACTGAAAACATTAAAGAAGAAAAATCACAAAAAAAATCACCCATTCAAGATATATGGCTCATGTGAATAGTATATAGGTCTTGTACCCCGCATATATAGCTCGTTGGTTCCTCTATCAACTTTCTTCAAAGATTTAATTGTAGTAAAAAAGGAGGATAAATAAAACTATAAACTAAAACTGGACATTCCCACCCCCCCCCCACAAAAAAAATACTCAAGGTTCAGTACTAAAAGTGTTGATCAGGACTTCATTTATACCAACCTCATAGGATTCAAAAATATTATCTCAGGTTTTTCTTGACCCCCAAAGTAACATAAAACAAAACTGGGCACAAATACCAATTTGTAACAAAATAACTCAGGTTAACCTAACACATCACCTGACCCAACTCACCACAAGGCTCAAAATGGGGTTCCCAAACCCCACAGGCTTGAAAAGATTGTTTAAAAATCAAATGTCTGTCATTTGGAATGATTTCACCTGATGAAATAAGAATAACATGGAACTTCTACCTGGAATTACGGAATGGACACTTTATATGTAGAAAGGTCATAAATGAAAAATAAATAGTTTTTATAAAAGATTAAAACCAAACAATACAAAATAATCCCCAAGACCAAAGAATCTAAATATAACAATAAACCAATCCCAATACTAAAACCATCTTAAACTAAAAAAATAAGAAAATAATAATGTTAACATTGAAAATTTATTGTGATAAATAAAATATAGAAATAAAATAGATACCACAATCGTTCATATCCAGTGTCATAAGAAATTCTCCTTTCCCTGGAATCATCACCATACCAAAACCAAGAACCAAAGACCACACACTACATCTAAGAGTAATTGGAATATAACCTAAATTATATATAGTTGTGAAAAAAATCCAAGTAGGTAACCACCCCACAATCCAGGAATAACCTTTAAAAGTAAATCCATTTCAATATTCCTTTAAAATACAGTTGTGAAATTAATCTTTCATTTTAGTCAAAAGAATCCAAATGTGACTATCAATTAAATTATTTATTCTATATAGGGTAAAAAATTCACCCATTTTAAAAAATAAATCCTGGTTTATTTAATAACAAATGGAATTTATAATAAAATAATTAGTTTCAAAAATATGCTTTATAGAATCATTATTTTAAACATAAAGTAAAATGATCCACTTTTTAACTTAATATTTTCTAAAATCACATAAATAACTCATTAGAAATAAAAAAACCGTAGTTTTAATAAAAGGGAAAATCCCCAAAGGTAATGAATGTGAACAGGATAATCAAAAATTAACTCACATCATAATATAAATTAGTAATTATAAATTACTACATGAAAACATTCATAGTCTACAATAACATCCACTCCAAAAAAAGGATAAAAATAATAGAATGTAACAACAAAATCGATAGTCAGATAAATAAAGAATTAAATGAATAACATCATTTTGATATACCTTTGGTTGAAAACATCACATAAATCCTTAGGTTTTTATAAAAACAATCCATGTACCATAAATATCATGATAAAGATTACCATAAATAATTATTGAGGGAAATGTGGAATTATCCATATCAAAACATCCAAATAAACAAAGGGGAAACAAGAAATAACACAACTCAATAAAATACAAAATACGTAACAATAGGATCTAACTTATGGGTATAATGTAAATATGATTCTTTCAAAGAACACTAGTCAGTATATATGAAACTAACAATTTTGGTAGCCTTCACAGTCTCATCGGGGTCAAGCTCTATCTCATTATCTCACTTAGTCTAACCAGGGCACAATCCCTAGAAAGGGCGCATTCTACTCTAGGGTATCACTCATCTGGGTTACCAAAACGCACCCAAGGTCTCCAATATGAAACCAACAACCATTAAAATTCATGAACAATTTCCTATAATTCAAAACTAAGGAAACATCAATCACAATGGAAAACATTTTTATAAAGTTACAACCAATCCTTCAAAAACATATTCTGTAAAACAAATATATAAATTCAACTCCTAAAAATAAAACATAAATAAAAATTTAAAAACTTCTGAGGACACCACATTCTTTTATAAAATCCACCCAACCACATTCAAATCCAAACATCAATAAATCACCCAAAATAATGTTTAAGTACAAGATAACTTTAGAAAATTTTGATTTTATTTAGTTTATAAATCATCTCCTAAAAACATCTTTTTCTCCCCTTTAAAATTATTACAAACCAAAACACCCTATTTATTACTAATTTTCTTTGGAAAATTAATTAATTATATATAAGAAACACTAATAGGTGTACATTATACATTTTTTTATAACAAGTTCAAGGCATGGATTAAAAATATGCAAGCAACAAAGGTTTCAAATTTAATGAGTTATTCATAAAGTAACCTACCTCAATTGATGATCTATAATCAATTTAAAGCTCATAGTGATTCCATATAAGGCTATGATCACATAATTTAGCCAAAAATACCACTAAATTAATAATCAGTACCTCTAAAACCAAAAAACCTATAATGTCATAATTGACGCCAAACTCATCAAATGTCATAATGAAGTCGAAACACAAAAAAATGTTGTGTAGTCATCTTTCAATAAGAACCTAGAACTCAATAAAAATGGAAAATAGTTTAATGAACAAACCCTTTAATGATCTCTTATATAAATCGAACACTAAATCCATATCAAAGGGAATGATTTCACCATGATTTGGTGAAATCAACTCACTTAAATCATATCAGCAAATTGAAAGTTGGAAGAAAATAAATAAGAATAAAAAAGAGGTAATGAAGAGGATTCCTATGTCAAATCTGAAAAACTACCCCTCCCTAAACAATATAAATCAAAGGGGGAATAAAATAGAGAGATACAAATACAAAGAGGGATCTCTCCTTTTATTTTAATGGATCACACCAAGGGAGACCAAGAGGATGTTCCAAATAGGAACCCCCTTATATTACCAAAATCACATTTCTAAAAGAAAACTCATAGTATCAAGTTTTATTATTACCCATATAAGTTATGATATGATGAACCCTTAGAAATAGAGGCCAAACACAAGCCAAACCCCATCACGTAGTGACCAAACTTGGTTGTGTCTTGACCATTCTTGGTTATAGTGCTCGATCCTTGGCTAACATCATCATGGATCGACCGTTTTGGTCCATGACATGATTAATCCCAAGAAAAAGGCCTAATAATATCCAAATAACATCATGGAGTGACCTAATTTGGTTGTGGTGAAACCTTATGTGAACTATATAATTTTAGCGATCGACACTTAAAAACAAGTTCCCAGTGCTCTTCTCATAGAAAACCGCTCCTCAAAACATCCTAAAACACATCTAAAATGTATTCAAGGATCTCTCTCCCTAGACCAAATAAAAAAATTAAAATTTCCTTTGACTTCACCAACCCATAAAAACATGGTTTCTTACAACCTCCCTACCATAAAAAAAAATTTCCCCAGAAAGTTCTCCAGACTTCTTTTAGAGGAAATCACTTACACAACAAGGTACTATTCACATAAAATTTCATTAAACTACTCATAAAAACATCCTACACAATTAGTTTCTCCCAAACATAAAAAATAAGCATCCCTCACTCTAAAAACAAATATAATCAAAATTAAAACCAAGCCAATGAAAACTCATTGGCATAGAAGAATCCCAATAATAAAGAAATCAATTAAAATAACATAATACTATTAAGCCCAATATACCACATAGAATATAATACTATTAAAATAATTAACCATATTTAACACATAAAATATTCCCAACATTGATTAAATATATAATATCATAATATATAAATCATATCCTTTAAAATGAATGAGTTTACTCTTTTAAAAACCAAGTGGGGAATAACCCACAAAACACAACTTAGAACCACAATATTCAACATCCTTAAAATAGAAATATCAAAATTTCCTACTATATGAACCAAAAAAATATTTTAAAGTGACATAATTCATTTATTTTATGAAATTAAATCAAATGAAAACATTTTTATTCCCATTATCTTTTATTACCAACTTATCTAGAACCATTTTTTTAAAAAAGAAACTTTTGAAATGTTGGAGTCCATAATTAAACACATGAAAGTTAAACAAAATAAAACTAGTATGATTGAAAAGATTCTAATAAATAAAAATTAATAGGTAACCCCTTGTTAATTTAAATACCACTAAAATAACTAATTTATCATTAGTTATAAAAATTATTTTGTTATGATTAAATTGATGTAAATCTTGTCCTATTTTACAACCACTTACCACAAACCAAGAATTCAAGTTCTCAAAACCAAAATGAAATGTAATTAATTTTAAATTATAATAGTGGTAATTCAAAAACCATTTAGAAAAGTTATATATTTTTCAATTTTTTGAAAACATGTTACACACTTTTTAAAACATCACCAATTCCATAACACTATCATCACACATTTTAAAATCCAAAATTATTTTAGCATTTTATTATTCTCCTTAAAATTCCACATTAGAACATTTTTTTCTTTATAAAACATTTAAATCAAGGGAAAATATAAATTTAAAACACATAAAAATTATAAAATGAATGTATTTTATTTTATTAAAATCACTTGAAATTTCCAAAATTCATCTACATAAAAATGGAAAAAACATTTGTCTTTTTAAAAGACATTTAAAAAAGGTACAACTATAAAAATAAAACCACAAAGTTCATAACATAAGAAAAGAAGTCCAAAATAATTAAACAATAATACCTTAAAGAAATCATCTCAATTAATCTTTAATTTAAAATAAAACATGGAAAAATTAACTTCATAAATTATATACAATAACAATATCAATAAAAATAAATCCATAAGATCAATAGAAAACAATGAATAAGGTAAATCAAAATAAAACTACACTCTTTAAAGATACAATTATCATGTTCATAGTAAATAGACCAATCATCCTATGCATGGAGCTCATTTTCTCCCCTTCCAAATTTTTTCAAAGATAGAATTGTACCCATAAATAAGGATAAATCAAAACTAAAAACCGAACATTCCCAACTTCATCTAGAAACTCAAGGTCCATTATTGAAATCATTGATCAAAATATCATTCATACCTACTTCCTAATGTACTATAATCATATATCATATATAATTTGACACATCAAATAATATAGAACAAAATTAGGCTTTGATACTATTTTTTAATGAATTATCTCAGGTCGACCTAACACAACACCTGACCCTGTTCACCTCAAGGATCGAAGGGAATTCCCAATATCAATAGGCTATAAAATAGTACATGGGAATAAAATATACCTCAATGAGAATTATTTTACACAATGAAATAATAATCTCATGAAACATCCACCTGGAAGTTTAGTATAACCATTTTTTGAATGGAATAATCATGCATGAAAAATAAATAATTTTTATAAAATAACAAAACCAAAGTCGGCATTAACATACCACAAGACAAGAATCTAAATATAATACGAAAATAATATCAATATTAACACCAACATAAACCACAAAAGACTAAAATAAAAAAATATGAAATGGAATAATACATGTGATGAAAAAAATACCAAAATAAAAGAAACACCATGATCACCCATATCCCTGTGTAAAGAAAAATGATCATTTTCTTAGAATCACCACCAAACCCAAAATGATAACCAATGACCAATCACTTCATCCAAGAGGGATCTTAACAGAACCTAAAATATATATAGGTGTGAGAAAAAAATCCTAGTAGGTAACCTACCACTACACCATACATATCCTTTAAAATTAAATCTATTAAATTCAAATTTTAAAATTTAATTCTCAAAGTAAACTTTTCATTTTAATCAATAATGTCATGTGAGACCATCACTTAATTTTTTTTACATAGTAAAAAAACTCACCCATGCAAAAAAATTCAAGCTCTATACATTTTAAAAAGTGATAAAATTTATAATAAAAGAAATAGTTTCAAAACATTTATTTTCAATATCCAAATTTTAAAAATAAAGGAAAAAAAGATACTTTTAACTTCACCATTCTAAAATCACCTAGATAAAACATTAGATAAATAAAAAGCTACACTTTTTAATAAAATATAAAAATCCCCAAAGGTGATGAACATGAACATGATAATCATAAATTAACCTTTAGTAGAATATATAAAATAAATATTAAATTGATACCTAAATATAGTTTAAAGATACTAGTTTTTTATAATCTCGTATTGTGTGTCTTCAAGAGATTAAAGGTCTACAGGGAAGGATGGATGAGTGGGAGTGCTATAGAGGTTATTATTTTAGATGGAGGAGGATTTTTGTAGTGTGGTTTTTTGGGTTCTTGGGGTTGTGGTTTTGATCATTTATTGGTAGTTTTTTATATTTTCTCATGGCCTCCTAGTGGTTTATCCATGGCCTCTATATCATGTATCCCTGGATGGCCAGTTTGGTGGCTCTGTTATTTTAGGAGAGGTTTTAGAGTCTTGCATAGTTTTTTTTTAGGGATTCTTACATGTCCCTTTGGTGGCTCAATTATTTTAGGGTTCATTGCAATGTATCACTTTGAATGGACCATGGATTTCTGGAGGGAAGGATCATTATATTTTCCACCTTAAGGATCCCTTCAGTGTGAAGTATTATCTACATTGTTGTATCTCCCCGATCATATAGGATCACGGAGTTTGAACAAGTTTTTGAAAGGGGGAGATATGGGGGGTTTACACTCTTATTTCCAATGGAGGGTTTTACTCAGACACATTATTGTATGGACTCTCAAGTTTCACCATGGTTTTTCTAAAAAACCCAACCATTAAGAAAAAGTATAAGTCTTTGTGTCATAGTGTCATTAAATTTATAGCTTTTTTACATTCAAAATACCATCTAAATTCCTTTTATTTTACTCTATTCTTCCTGAACCCTATTTTTTTAGATACACCTTCTTGGGGATATTTAATCACTATTTAATATCTCTTGATCCTTATATTCTTGAGAATAGGATCCGCTCATTTGAGGTGAGTTTCGTCCTATATTTTGGAATCTCTACATGTTATTCTTATTGGGTGGTTACGGAACCAGCATTTGTGGTTGGTTTTGGTTGATTATGGTCAATATAATGGTGATAAATGTGATGATACAGGTTAAAGGAAGTTTCTTTTAGATTTATTGGTACCCAAATTTAACTCTCTTGATATAGAATAGCATGATTTTGTTAAGGGAATGGATGTCTGAATTTATTCAATCTTTTGAAATTAATTATTGTTGATATTCTTTGGAATCATTTGATTTACCCTTATTGAACATATAACCATTCAATTGTTATCCCATCAAATAAAATAACTATAATTATCATTATTCCTTTTCAATTTTTATCCCCTTCTCAATAATGTTCTTCCATCATTCTCTTGATTGAAACCCAATTGTTTAAACCAATAATCCATGATTTTTTGTACTGCTTCAACTATTTGTGATCAACCATCACTAGAATTTTCCTTCAAACCTGGTAATTTTATTATCTCCCATTAGGATTATGGGGTGATATGGTATGAGTTATGTGTTATATATAACTAGATATTTTACAATCATGAAATTCTATCAATACCAAGTTTGGTCTTAGGGAAGGGGCCATTGTATACTTCCTTTATCCCTTTTTAAAAATCACTTATCCGGGGAAAAGTGTGATTGGTTTATCATAGAGGAAGGAAATTTTTCATGCTTCATATTTTATTTTAGTAAGATTATCTACACCTTCCTTTTTTTTAATCCCTTTATTTTTTTTATTTGAAAAATTCCACTAGTAATACATTGTTATGTTGTTGTCTATAATTGTTATGGAAAGTGATTTATGGGAAACATGAATTGGTTTCTAAACTGGAAATCAAAAATGGCTTCAAGTTGGTTATTCCCTCCCCCCACCCATCTTTATTTAATGAATATTATTATTTTTTTGTTTTTTTAAATGATGTGACATCTATATTGATGGGTTTGGCTGAAATATAAGTGGATTATGAACAATAGGATAGCATTGTAAATCTGGGATTGAAATTGATATAAAATTTGAAGACTTGAAACTAAGTTATAAGTAGGGTTCTAACCTTTATTTACTATATAATAATTTTTAAGTAATTATATCCAAATATTATAGTTTTCGGGTGTTTTTTAATTGATTGGGTTCTTTTCTCCTTATAAGATTTCATTTAGTGGTAAGGTCTTGAGTTGATTGTAAATTTTATTCTAGTTTCTTATTTCTACATTGATTAGTTAATGAGATATTTATATTTATAATCGCATTAGTTAAGTTATATAATTAAATTTTTTCCCTTACTATATAGTGATGCCTCAAACCTTGGGTTACAAGAAGAGGGTCTAGAGAACCTTTAGAGGATGTATTTTAGTGTTTACTTTATAGATGATGTTGTTGGTTTAGGTGTGCCGCATGGGCTCCTATTATAGAAGAGGTATGTATATAGTTTTTTTTTTGATATTAGGTGTTGGAAGTTGGTTGGTTTAGAGGTATAACTTTATTGGATATTCCTTTTAGTGTATGACTGGTCATGTGTTCCTAGAGAGTTCTATAGCTATAGGTTTATATTGGGTTTTCTTTAGAAATTTCTGGATAAGGTTGAAGTGTGAGTCTTAGTCATCCAAAGGTTTGGGTCAACATGTAAGTTAATCTAAAAATATATATAATTATATGAATATGTAATTCAAGTAATCACATGACTTAACTATAGAATTTCATGCCTAAATATAAAAATAAATTGGTAACTAAAACATGAATTGGAATTTTGGTCATATGTTAAAGAATGAAACCACTTTCATGGATATTTGGATGCTAAATTAAGTGAATAAATTTGTAATCCAAATTTGGTATTTAGTGATGAATGATGAACAATTTAACTATCGGGATATCTTAATTTCAAACTTCTTATAGATTTTAAATAACAATAGAATGAATTGAAACCAATTAATTGAATGGGTAAGTAAATAACTTTCCTATTGGTGGTGGTATTTCCTTGTTATGATATATATATATAGTGATGATTATTTTTTTCTTGATCATTCTGCCTGATTGATAAATTCTTCATACTCTTGGTTATAATGATTTCTTTATGCATGGACTTATATTTGATGTGATTTACTACTTGGAATATATACTTTGTTATATCATGTTGTGATTTTTATGGAATATATGGGTTAATGATGTAATTATGGAATTTACTTCATCATAGTGTGGTTGTTATTGACAAATTCTAATGAGAAAACATTGGAACTTTCAGTGGGATGGGGTAGGTAGGTTTGAGTCTCAACACACATCAGAGATGACTCGATGTTGTGTATTAATTGACTGATGTTGATGCGAGAACATTGGTCCCTATGTGAGGTTGGGGTAAGTTGGACTAAGGACTCTCCCACATCATATATGGATTGGTATATCTATTGGGTGGATTGTTTTTTGTTGAGATATGATACATCTCCTTGTTTAGGATTGGTTGATTCATCTTATTCATGTTTCCTGCTTTTCTTACATAGTGTTCCTACACATATATATCTTAGAAAATTTATTTCACTTAGATGTTTTTTTCATTAAGGTATGATCCTACTAATTACTCATAATTTATAAACCCTATACAGTGTTCCTGAAGTAGTTTTTTACAATAGTTTGAGGAATATTTTGGAATGTAACTATTTGGGTAATGGGAGTGATGCTTATGATCTCAGTATTATAGTATCATTAGTTTTATTTGATTTTAATTTATATATTTATAGTTGGGATTGGTAAATGTTTAATCTTCCATTATATATATGTGGAGTTAATTAGTGTATCATTTATATTTCCATAGGAATTGAGAGGGTAATTCCTCCCATATTTATTATAAAATCCTCAGTGTTAATCATCAACATGTGGCCTATCAAAAGTGGGATTCAAGGGTCACTCTCATTGCCTCCACTGACCTAGGAGGTGTTTTAGTGATGGAGGGTCATGAAAATAGGAATAGGTAAAAATACAATCCCCTAAAACAATATAATAAAAATTTTTGAATATAAAATCAATAGTAGCACTCTGATAAAGAAAGAATAAAATAAATAACATCATTTTTTAATAATTTTGGTTGAAAACATCTCAAAAATACTTATGTTTTTATAAAAAGATGTTTTATCCCAAAAATACAATTAAAAATACAACCATAAAGCATAATTGAGTAAATTATGGAATAATCCATATAAAAACTTCTTAATAAAGAAGTGGGCAGTAAGCAATAACATAACTCAATAAAATATAACATATGCAACATGAGCCTCTAATTTGTGGGTGTATGGTTACAAGGACTCGCTCAATGAATAATATATGGAATATATAAACCTATTCATTCTTATATATCTCATAGTCTCACCAATAAAAAAATATATCCTATTAGCTCACTCAGTATGACTAGGACATAATCTTTATCTCGTACACAATCTACACCAGTGTAGCGCCCATCAGGGTTACCAGAACACACCCAAAGTCTCTTATATGAAAAAACAACCATTCACATACAAAATAAATTTACAATGATTTTTAACCAAGGAAAAATCAATTATAAAAAAAATCTTTTTTATAAAGTTCAAAATAGTCCTTCAAGAAGTTATTTTGGAAAACAAATTATAAATTCATCACCTAAAAACGAAAACATGAAAAAAAACATTAAAATCCTTTAAAGACACTATATTCTTTTATAAAATCAATTCAACCACATTTAAATCCAAACATCAAACAAATTTAAATAAAGAACCTTAAATAAAGGTTTAAGAATAAGAGATATTTAGATAACCAGTAGCATACTGATTTCATAAAATATTTCATGAAAACATGATTTTCTTCCCTATAAAATCATTACTAACCAAAACACCCACTTTATTACCATTTTTTAATATTCATAAAGTATTTTTAGCAAACACTAATATGTTTACATTTTCTACCTCTCTTTTAAGATGTTCAAGGCATGGATTAAAAATAGGTAAGTAATCAAGGTTTCAAATTTAAGGAGTTATGTGTGCAGCCACCAACCTCAACCAATGATCTATGATCGATATCAAGTTTTTTGTGAGCTCTTTTGGGTACTCGAGCACCAAACTCAACCAAAAACATCACTAAATTGATAAATCAAACATCAAAACAAAAATACCATAATAGAATAATTGGTTCCAAACTTATTGGGTGGAATAATAGTACCGAACCATGAATAAAGGGGGTGGATTCCACTTCTAACATACACACGGGCCTCAATAAAAATGAAAACTTATGGCACAATCATCCCCTTTTGGGACATACTATACAAGCCACACACTAAATCCTCATCAAGTGAAATTATTTCCTTAACAAACTAGGTTTTAAGAGACATTTTATTTCCTTAAATTATATGCTTTTAATTCTATAATACATTTTTTCTATTCCTTAAAAATCATTAAAATTGATTAAGAAATGAGTCATAGAAGATTTGAATCAAAATAACAACACTATTCACTCATAGTGGAACTTTACAAAAAAGTTGCTTTGAACCATGGAATGTTACATACCATGGATGATTAAATCTATTAAAATTGCATAAATTAAAACAGAACAATGAATATAAAATAATAGTTTCTTTAAAACTAGGAGACCCCCTAGATTATCTTCACCCTTGAGGATCACCATTAGTAGAATTAAACCTATAATAATAAAGAACAATATCAATGGATAAATCATTTTTTGAAATATAAAAATAAAATTAAGGGAAGGAGAACTGTGATTTAAAAGGTAAGAATGGAATGTATTTATAGGGAGTAATAGTGGTAATATGGTCACTATATGGGTAAATATAATCATATCATATAAAATTATTTGATAATTATATTGTAGTTTTTTATTGTTAGAAACAAATTTAAAATAATGTAATTCACAAATAATAATGAATATAATAAAACCATAATATTCTAATTAAATGATTAATTAATAAAATATTCTTATGTGTAAATTATTATTTTTATTAAAGTATGACATAATATATTAGTAAAATTAAAATAAATATTTTAATATTAAGTTATTTGTAAAAATAAATTTTAAGAATGTTAATAATTAATTTTAACTCTATTTAGTGAATATTATTATTATAAAAGTAGTTTTTTTCAAATAACTAATTTTTTTAAAGTTTTTTGAGTTTTTTATTAATATTTACTAGAAATTATTTTAAATAAATTTATTGATAAATTTATAAATTAAATAAATTAAAATTCACTAAATAGTTATTACTAGTTAAGTAATAGTAATAAACTCATTTTATGCTTAAAATGCATTCTTTCTAAAAATTATCTTTCCATATTATGTGATCATATATTAAAATTAATTCTTATCAATTTTAGGGTTTTAATTTAATAGAATATAATTCATTTTTGGATTTATCATAACAAAATTATCTTAGGGATAATTTTTTAATTTTTTTAGAAAGTTTAGTTTTTGGATGAATAGTAAAAAAAATAGTTTTAACAAATACCATAACTTTTATAGTATCATCATGATATAAATGTGACTTGAAAAATTATGAAACCTTTCTATTTACCAAATAAGTATTTAATAAGTAAAATTATACAGTTAAAAATATTCTATTTAATTTAGAAACCCGTGTTAGAAATTTTTGGAACCTAAGTTATATTTTTTAAAAAAACATTATATGCGTTATACATATATTATTTTAAAATAAATTTTTATAAATTTTATAAATTTAAAATTATAAAATGGTTTTTATATTTGCAATCATAATATCCAAATTAGTTAATAAGTGAATGTTCATTTTTAGTCAAAAAAAATATGATACCAAGGTAAAAAAATGAGTTATCATAGCAAAAGTAAATTTTGGTAAAAGTTTATAATAGGGGATGGGAACTTGTCAAAGTGGAAAATTATCTTTTATTAATAAAAAACAAGATTAAAAAATTTTTAAATAAGGGATTTTACAAAAATATCTTTAAAAGATAGAGAAAATTCTATATAGAAAAACATTAGACCAAATAATATCGTTATCAGTCGCCCCTTTACTCGCAACTTTGTCAGCCTAAAAATTAGATTCTCTCAATGAGTGTAAATAAAAAGGTCAAATAATAAAGAGATTACAAGAATCTTATACACTTGGTAGTGAGTTTCCATGAGCGGTGAATATGACCATTTTTCATTGGTTGCATGAGGGTAGTAGAGTCGCATTCCAGCCATAGATTATTCCTGCCTTTGTGCCTTACGATTTCTACCACATTGATCATGCCCAAAATTTCAATATAAAGAGATAAAGAAACTCTACATGGTCCATATAGGAATCCTATTAAATCTCCATAATGGTTTGTGATGATATCTCCAAAACCATAATGTCTCGTGTTTCCTTCTAATGGTCCATACGAATTTCATTTGATTCATATAAGAAATAGAGGCTTACATGTCTATTCAAAAGTTCTAGAAGGGGATCAGAAATTACCTATAATTATAAGGAAATTAAGAACTAAAAATTGTGGATAGAATTATTATAATTACCATTTTTAAGGTAGTTTTCATTTTTCATCTCAACTATGATCTGATCAAGGTTTGTTTTCAGACTGAAGGGAGAATGTTCATGTATCAACTTGTTTTGGTTATTTCATATGTTATGGATAAATTCTTTATTGTCTATCGAGTATCTACATAGAGAGTGGAATACCAATTTAGGATTTAATATACTCATAGATAGAGTCTATCTAGGTTGGGATTGAATTCAAAAATAATGAAAAATGCATTCTATAATGCCAAGGTAGTATAAAAACTTAAAAAAAGGTGACTGAAATGTTCCTTATGCTGATTTCATAGGTAATATCTAGAATAAAGAGATATTTCTAGATATTGAAGACATGTATCGATAGGTATCCTAGGATATTCCAATATTCAAAGTAGTGTAAACCTAGATGGAGAAATCCAAAAAAAATTCATCTTTCTTATCCATTTATTTATAGGCCTATGTTATGCATTCTAATAGTGCAGTTTGGGGTGATCAACCCATTAGTTGATGGTTCCCAGATTATCAAATCTTCTCTATTGATGATGTTAAAATTTCTAACCACATATTTTATCTCATAAGGAAGGACATAAAGGGATAATTCCATTTTATTTTTGATCATCGCATTAACATCTAATATTATAATAATAGAATTTATGATATTTAATATGGGAATACCTATCCAGTTGTCTAACCAAAATTTGATGTAAGAATTTCAGTTCACCAGCCAATGTGATTTAGATAAAATAATAAAGAAGGACCCTCTGAGAGTCGAATATATAGATGATTCCATATAATTAAAATTACATATTTGATCTTGTTGAGGAATCAGGATCTATGAAATCCAAGAGTCTTAGATTTCTCATTAATAAGCCTCCACATAAAATGTTCCTACAGAGATTGGTTTAAATTACAGAGATTTTTTTCAAGACCTCCAAGATAAAATAGTTGATAAAATTTCTTCCAAGGGGTAGTAATGATATTTCTTTTAATGATTCTCCCACTCATAATTAATTTTTTTATGTACATGTTAACGCTCTTAAGTAGGGAAAAAACACTTCTAAACCATGAAAGAATAAAAAAACTTAGAAACAATTACTAATTTTTCATGACAAACCCTACCATCCATAGATAAAGATTTTACCTTCCAAGTGGCCAACTATCTTCTAATATGACCAAGAATGATAGTGAAATGGAAATCTCAAGGTCCTCCCCCAAAACATAGGTACACCAAGATAAGTAAAACGAAACACCCCTTCTAAAATTAGAAAATCATTGATGGTAGAAATTTTTATGGAAGCTGGGATATTCTTTCCAAAATATAAATAATATTTATTCCAAATGACCTCCTGATTTGAGACCCTTTTATAGTGAAGAAGGCCATATTTGATATTCTTAGAGTTTTTATTGTCTCCCCAAGTAAATAGAATGATTTCATTAGAATTCAAAAAGTGATAAGGAGTAGATAAACACATAAAAACTCTAATAGGATTCAGATTTCCATTTTATACCATGATAAGAAGAAGTCTACTTATGAAATACTCTATCATATATAAAATAGTGGCTAAAATAGAATCACCATCTATGGATCCTCTTTAACATGTGAAGTATCCTTCGGGTGAGCCATTAATAAGAACTCAAATAAGAGTTGAGCTTAGAAGAATTTTGACCCATTTAATGAAGGTTTTATCAAAAACAAATCTGGACAATATTATAAAAATAAATCCTCAATCCATCATATCAAGGGATTTTTTAACATCTCGTTTCAAAGAAATTTTACCTCCGCTAGTGGTTTTCCTTAAAATATTAACACATTCTAATACAGTGATGGGGAATTATCATATTTTTCTTACTTTAATAAATCTAAAATGGTTTTAAGAAAAAATATTATTAGATATTATGGAAATAGTATTAGAAATAATTTTACCAACAATTTTGAGGATTATATTGACTAAATCCACTTGCTAAAAGAGATTAATTTCAGTTAGATTTTCTACTTTTGGAATGAGGGTAAGAAATTATGTGTTGATTCCTTGAGTGAGATTACCACCTTTAAATAAGTGAATGAAAACCCTATAAACATCATGTTGAATAACCTCCTACTTGGTTTGGAATAAAAAGATGGTTAAGCCAGTAAGTCCATGAGATATTTTAGTATTAATTCCAAATACTACTTTATTAATCTAAAAGTCAAAACAAAATTAAGTAGTATTAGCATTATCATTGTCACACCCCGACTGACACTTTATTTTAAATTGATTATTTTTGGTTTCTTTTGCAGGCACGTGACCATGCACAGCGACCATGTGCGCAACCCTGTTCGCAACCGGGCGAGCGACTATGCGCGGTGTCCGTCCTCAATAATTAACTTTATTATATTGGTTGATTTTATTATTTTAATTTTATTATTAATATTAATCTTAGAATTTAATAGGATATTAATTTATCCTTAATTTTATTTTTATTTTTGTTTTTATTTCCTTTTTTTCTTTCCTCATTTTCTTTTCTTTCTTTTTTGTCCTCTCCCTCTCATTCTCTGCCCCTCTCTTGCTCGGGCCTCTCCTATCCTAACCCTAGCCTCTACTCCCTTCTCCTCACCAGACTGCTCACCGCCTCTTCTCCCTCTCCCGTACCGGTGCCGCCCTGCCCTCCTCCTCTCTCTCTAGTCAGCCACGCCGCCCGCCTTGCCTATGGCTCCCCCGCATCACCCCCACTACCTCACATGGCCGGACCCATGCCGCCCCTCCCTTCCGACCGTTTTTCTTGTGTGTCGCACCTCCTACCTCCCTTCCCCTTTCTCAGTTTTCCATCCACACCTTCGCCGCATGTGCATTTTCCCTTCTTTGGGTTCTTTTGTTGATTTGGGGATTTTAGGGTTAGGGTTTTTGGTTGAATTTGGTTTGATTTTGATGAAATGGGTTTGATACCATGTTTTTAGGGTTTCGTTGTATTTCTTGTGGTGTGATTGATGTGTGATAGGTGTTTCACGCCATGTTTGCGAAGTTTGCTACATGCCATTAGGTGGTTTCATGCCTTAACACCCTTTGATAGATTTATTATGCTTGTTTAAAATTGTGGGTGTGTTCTACAATTTATTTTTTTGGTGAGAATAATAATTTCAAGGTGTTTTACTTTCTTAAATGTTTGGAATATAATTTAAAATGAAATCAGGTGTGGTTTGTGCGTGCAAATTGGTGTGTTGTTTTATAAATATGTTGTATGCATTGGTTGTTAGGTGAAAAACATGTTTTAGTGTGATAATGATGGGCGTTAGTTCTAAAGTGACATTATTTTTATGTGAAATTGGGTAAATTTGATGTAAACCATGATTGCACCACTTGTTATGTTTTAAAAATTATTAAAATGGTTTATTACCGAAATTATGTGGTGCGTATAATGTTTTCAAAATGGATTGAGTTTTTAAAGGATGGGAGTGGATTTTAATATAGGGATTTGGTTGTGTTTTAATGTGTTTTTTGATGAAATATCCCTAGAAAATGTTCTAAGGGTTTTTTGAATGGTGTGTAGTGCATTTCCAAGGTATTGATGTGTGTGTAGATTTAAATACAGATTTTAAAAATCAAAATGAGTCCCTTTGGGTGTTTTTTCCTTGTTGTGCACTTCTGAAATTGAAATTAAAATTTGTTGAACAATGGAAAACATATTTTGGTATGGTTACCTTGGGTATTTTGTTTTAAAGTAGCATCACTAAATTGAATCATGTGATTTTTGGTGTAAAGTATTCTTGGATTTTCTAAAAATGATTTAATAAATAGTTAAAGAAATTATTTATTTATTTGGATGGTGCGAAAGAAGTGTTTTTGAAAAGAGGCGGAGGTGTGAATGTGTTGGAAATGTTTTTTTTATATGGGTTGGATTTTATATTTACATATTTTTTTATTCCCAATGAATATATTTTATAAATTGTTTATGTGGTTTTACAAAATGTGTGAGTAGCACGAACAATGTGGGAAATTGGTTTTGGGTGTGTAAAACCATGAGTCTCTTCATATTTGTTTTATAAATTTTAAAGTGACTTATTAAATAGTACGAATGGTGTGAGTCATGCATTGAATGTAGGTCGAGGTGGTTCTTTTGTGTTGTTTGTTTGTATGGATTGTTTTAGTTCCATGTTCATGTATTTTATTTATCATTACAGTTGCAGTGCGTTGTCGGGGTAACCCTGCGTTACCGCGATCATCAGTTTGTGTGTGCTTGTGCGCCTGTGCGAGGCATGTCGTGTTGTCGCGTTCGAGCTGCGAGTCGAGGTAGGTTCCCATTGCACTACTTTTTAAAATTTAAGTTACATTATTTCCTGCTGTTTGCGCACACTATTTGTTCAGATTAAATATTTTATTAATTTTAATAAATGTGAGATAATATAAGACAATTAATTCTTAAATGATTATTTGGTGTAAAAAGAGCTGTTTATTTTATACAGGACACTTGAAATATTTTCTTAACGAACGGACACCCAGTAGTGAAAGAATTCTAGTTTTTCTTTTAAAAAAAATTCACAGAATTTCAATTATAGTTCTGTTTTTAATGATTAAATATTTCTTCTGAAGCTTGAATAAGTGTTTTGGTTATTTTTAAAGTGGTTATTGTGAAATGTATTTAATGCCCGTTTGTCACTTTATAGAAAACAATGAAAATGTTTTCGTAAAACCCCTCCTAGGATAACTCTCTTTCCTTGGTTGCAATTGATTGTTTGGGAGGTCGTGCTTAGAGGCTCCCAGGTACTTGATTAGTTTAAATGGAAGAGGTTTTCCCATGGAGTGGCTCAGGATGATGCATGTTGTGCTTTATATATATATATGATTGGATTCTCGGTTGGAATTAGTTGGCTCACCCCCTTTCCAAACACTTGAGACATGGGAATCTGTCATATTGAGAGAATATTCTAAGAATGATTGCTGCTCTGGTAGGTTATGGTACTGACAAGTGGCCCATAGTAGGTGGATATATTTGGTTTATTACTATGGGATTTTCCCTCGGCCTGCCTGAGAATGGATGGTCGGGCGTATTGGGCGTTTTGATTTCATCATGTGTGACATGTCAATGAGGATGATTTCTCATGTATGGGTGTCTTTTGGTTTATTATTGATCTCCTAGGTTCACCCATGTCTGTTGGCTTTTAGTTACTTGATGTGATGAATATGGTACTAGTATATATTTTCTTTTCATTGCCCTTACTGTGTAACTACTCTAGCGTTTTCTTGTTCAGTGTTTTTACTAGAAAGTGATGGGTGTTTTTAAAGTGATTTATGAAAACTATTTTCAAAGAAAGGTGTTTTATACTTTTTTTGAAAATTTAAAATGTAAACATCACTTCCCCATTGAATAATGCTAATGTCTTACAAAAAGAATGACTTAGGTTTTTGAGAAATGAATAGGGGCAGTGACTCGTACTTTGATTTTCAATAACATGTAGAAAACCTTAATTTTATAAAAAAATCAAACTTGAAATGGTGTTTCTTTTATTTTAAAGATAGTTCATTGGGAATAGATATCGGGCTAGCCTACTGAGTTTTAATACTCATGCCTATAGTTTTTCTTGCTTTTAGTTTATGTTGTAGGTTTCACACGAGCTTGTTCGTTGTGGGTGAGACTTGGTTGTGGTTTGGAGAGTGACTCTCAAGGTCACGAGGAGTTTTTTGGTTGTGGTCAGGTTAGTACATTGTTCTACCCTTTTTTCCACTACTTTATTTATTTTCATTGGGAAAAATTGTTCCCACTTTCCCTGTTGATGCCCTAGTGCTTGTCACCACCCCATGAGGATTGAGAATGCCTCTCAGGCCTTACCGCAGACCAGGTAGGGCACTGGGTTGTATGGTGACCTAGCTTGGTTCGTGAAAAAATGGTATCAGAGGCAGGTTTTTGTTCTTGTTATTTGGGTTTTTAGGTATATCGGAGATAGGACTTTCGGTACTCGAGTGGTAGGTGTGGGAAGAGCATTGCGAACTCATACTCATTCTGATCCTCGGGTAACTAGGGGTAGTCTAGGATTTATGTCTTTGGCTTTGGTCTGTGTGGATGGGGAATGACAATAAGAGTAAACCAGTGTTGCGCATGGTCCCACAGGGAGAAGAGACCCATGTGATGCCCGAGAGTATGGTTCGAAACTCCTAGTTGTTAGAACTTTCCTAGGGCATGGTCTGTTAAACCATGTAGTCGGGTTAGGAACGACCACTAATTCTCCATCCAAGAGCTTTAGGGGTTGCTTCTATCGTTTTCTCTTGGTGTCAGTTTGATATAATTTTTAGGTTGTGTTTTCCTTTGACCATATTTATGGAATTTGGTAACTGATTTGTTGAAATCGGGTTTCTAAAAGAACATTTTGGGTTGTTTGAAATTTAAGTGAGCTATTTTGGATATGGAAATCATTTTGAAAATTTGTCTTGAATTTTTTAAATGGGTTTTTGGAAAAACGTATTTTCTGAATAGTAGAAATGTTTTGTTTTGAAAATGGAAGAGCCCTGTTTTTCCAATGGTATTCCTAGGGTGGTCACGTGTGAATATGTTCGTGATTAGTGGACAGTTGGTGGATCGTTTGGATGGGTGCATGAGTGGCACGAAAATGCACATATGCGAGGCATCAAGGAATATTAGTGGTGGGTTATGTCGGGAATGTTGCGATGATTTTGTAGTGCTTGTTTTTTCAAGAGGGTGTTTTTCTTTGAAAATTAATTGATGTGTTAAGTTGGAATTTTTGGATTTCTATCCAAGGTGTGAATTTTTGTTTTGTGAGGTTCTTGGTTTTGTGGAGGGTTGGTTTTGTATTTCCTGTTCGGGATATACCCCTTAGAAAGGTCCAATTGGTTTCTAGTAGGTCTCTCGATTCTTGGATCAGCCCAGACTCTCAGTGGAGTGGCAGAGTTGGGTTCTGCTCAATGGTGTCAGCTGTTTGGAGATGTTGAGGTCAGTTGAATATCGTTGAGTACTTTGGAGAAAGTTGGGTGTGTCTCTGGTTTTTGAGGAACTCCAAATGTTGTGTGGGTATGAGTTGTCTTGGTATGTCTAGAGGAGCAGGACTAAACCGGTAAATGGTGATCGTTCCATTTTCCTTGAGAATGGGGATGTATTGAGAGATCTTCAAGACCAGCTTCAATCCCATGGTTGTACATAAGGAAGTGATGGCGAGGGAAAGTGGTTTTGCTCGTAAGTTCTCGACCAGTCAATGGACGGTGAGGGAGGTATGTTGACAGAGTGGATACTTGGGTCATGAGGAGAATATTGTAGGTTGTTTACTAGAGGAGGAAGATCCATTTGGAGGTGGTTAGCTTATGACTATGAGACGGTAGATGCTTCAGACATCCGAGATCCAGCCATAGGTCCCGGGGCGAAGCTTGCACGTAGTCAAAAAAATCGTCAAACGTGGGATGAGATTGGTCTGACTTAAGTCTGCAGTGTTGGGATGGGGACAGCTTAAGTTTCCCTACTGCAGTATCATCTCTGAAGGATTCTTTTTTGTTGTGAGGGGCATAAAGGCCTTATCTCCTTGTGGTGGTCTTGACTTATGGAAGTTCCTCTTGGGATTTAAATAGGTTTGGAGAATCCCTCTTGTAATGAGTGCTCTGTGTGACCCTTCTAGTGGTCGGTTATGGATCAAAATTGTACTCGTTTTGGAGATGCTCATGTCTTGTGGAATTGACGTGCGTCTGTCCAGTTCATCTCTTGGTTAGGGGTTTCTGCTGTCAAAACCCTCCAATGTGGTGGAGTTTTGGCTAGTGTGGGAATTGTCTGTGTGGGTCAGCCCGTGTCGGTGAGTTCGTGATGAAGAGTTCACTCTGTATCACTCAAAGTAAACTGGGAATGCCCACGCAGGTGTCGTGGTGTTAGTCAAATTCTAAAATGGTGGGGAGACCCACTATGGGTATCGCCAATTTCTCCTCTTGTGTTGATTTGGTTCAACTTAGGGGTCTTAGAGGGTCAAGCCAGTGTTAGAGGTTTGTCTGGGTTTCTGGATCATTTTGGTTTGGAGAACCAATATTTGACTAGGATCCTAATATGGTGGGGAGACCACCATCATATGAACTTATGGAAAACTCTATCTTCAAAGTGAGCATGGCAGGACAATCCCTTGCTTCCGCTCCGCCCGACCCTAACCATTATAATTGGTTCGCTCAAGCATTGGGTCACCTTACGAGTGTTCTTGAAGGTCTCGAGTGAGCCCTAGTGTTTCCTAAGTTAGGGGTCAGAGTGTTCCATGTTGAAGTTGTGTTTAGAGGTGAAATTCTTGTTTTTGGTCTTTTCGCTTGGTGATTATAGTTTTGAGATCTATGGAATTTCATGTTATGGGTGTCTTAAATGCTCAGTCTTCGAGCGATGATGGTTTTGTTTAAAATACATTCTGGTATTCATAGTCTTTCTTGGAACCTTTGGTTAACCAAGTCTTTTTGGGACTTTCTGGGAGTATAAAGTGACATGGTGAGGATAATTGTCAAAACCCGACCGATGATTTATTTTAAATTGATTATTTTTGGGTTCTTTATCGGGCATACGACCATGAAGGTGACCGTGCGCGTGACCCTGCACGCAACCGGGCGCGCGACTGTGCGTGGTGTCCGTCCTCAATAAATAATTTTATTATATTGGTTGATTTTATTATTTTCATTTTATTATTAATATTAATATTATAATTTAATAGGATATTAATTTATCCTTAATTTTATTTTTTTATTTTTTTATTTCATTTTCCTTTTTTCTTTCCACTTTTTCTTTTCTCTCTTTTTTTCCTCTCCCTCTCATTCTCTCCCCCTCTCTCAGGCGGGCCTCTCCTCCCCTAACCCAAGCCGCTGCTCCCTTTTCATTTCCAGACCACTCACCGCCTTCGCTCCCTCTCTCGGACCGGTGCCGCCCTGCCCTCCTCCTCCCTCTCCGGTCATCCACACCACCCGCCTCGCCTTGGGATCCCCCGCGTCGCCCCCACTGCCTCACATGACCGGACCTACGCCGCCCCTCCCTTCCTACCGATTTTCCAGTGCGACACACCTCCAACCTCCCTTCCCCTCACCTAGTTTTCCATCCTCACCTTTTCCGCAGGTGCGTTTTCCTTTCGTTGGGTTTTTTTGTTGATTTTTGGGATTTTTGAGTTTGGGTTTTAGGTTCAATTTGGTTTTATTTTGATGCAATGGGTTTGATACCTTGTTTTTTGGGTTTCGTTGTATTGCTTGCAGTGTGATTGATGTGCGACGGGAGTTTTGTGCCATGTTTGCGAAGTTTTCTACAAGACGGTAGGTGGTTTCATGCCTTAACACACTTTGATAATTTTAATATGCTTGTTTAAAATTGTGGGTGTGTTCTACAATTTCTTTATTTGGTGTGAATAATAATTTCAAGGTGTTTTACATGTTCAAATGTTGGGAATATAATTTAAAATGAAATTTGGTTTGCTTTGTGCATCCAAATTGGTGTGTTGTTTTATAAATATGATTTATGCATTGGTTGGTAGGTGCGAAACATGTTTTAGTGTGATAATGTTAGGCGTTAGTTCTAAAGTGACATCATTTTTAAGTGAAATTGGGTAAATTTAATGTAAACCATGATTGAACCACTTGTTGATGTTTTACAAATTATTCAAATGGTTTATTACCTAAATTATGTGGTGTGTATAATGTTTTCAAAATGTTTTGAGTTTTTAAAGGTCGGGAGTGGATTTTAATATAGGTATTTGGTTGTGTTTTAATATGTGTTTTGATGATATGTCCCTAGAAAATGTTCTAAGGGATGTTTGAATGGTGAGAAGTGAATTTCCAAGGTCTTTATGTGTGTCTATATTTAAATGGAGATTTTAAAAATGAAAATGAGTCACTTTGGGTGTGTTTTCCTTGTTGTGAAATTTTGAAATTGAACTTCAAATTGTTGAACAATGGAAAACATATTTTGATATGTTTACCTTGGGTATTTGGTTTTAAAGTAGCATCACTAAATTGAAACAAGTGATTTTTGGTGTAAAGTATTCTTGGTTTTTCTAAAAATGATTTAATAAATAGTTAAAAAATGTATTGATTTATTTGGATGGTGCAAAAGCAGTGTTTTTGAAAAGGGGTGGAGGTGTACGCGTGTTGGAAAATGTTTTTTTTTCTGGAGATGGGTTGGATTTTAAATTTATATATTTTTGTTATTCCCATTGAATGTCTTTTATAAATTTTTTATGTGGTTTTATAAAATTTGTGAGTTGCACGAACAATGTGGGAAATTGGTTTTGGGTGTGTAAAACCGTGAGTCTCTTCAGATTTGTTTTATAAATTTTAAAGTGACTTATTAAATAGTACGAATGGTGCGAGTCATGCCTTGAAAGTAGGTCTAGGTAGTTCTTTTGTGTTGTTTGTTCGTATGGATTTTTTTATGTCCGTGTTCATGTATTTTATTTATCTTTGCAGTTGCAGTGCATTGGCGGGGTAACCCCATGTTACAGTGATCATCGGTTTGTGCGTGCTTGTGTGCCTGTGCAAGGGATGTCGCGTTGTCACATTGTCGTGTTCAAGCTATGATTCATGGTAGGTTCCTATTTCACAACTTTTTAAAATTTATGTTACATTATTTCTTGCTGTTTGCACACACTATTTGTTCACATTAAATATTTTATTAATTTTAATAAATGTGAGATAATATAAGACAATTAATTATTAAATGATTATTCGGTGTAAAAAGAGCCATTTCTTTTATACAGGATACTTGAAATATTTTCTTGACGAATGGACACCCAGTAGTGAAAGAATTCCAGTTTGTCTTTTAAACATAATTCATAGAATTTCAATTATAGTTCTATTTTTGATGATAAATAATTTTTTTTCAAGCTTGAACAAGCGTTTTAGTTATTTTTAATGTGGTGATTGTGAAATTTATTTAATGCTCATTTGGCACTTTATGGAAAATAATGAAAATGTTTTGGTAAAACCCCTATAAGGATAACTCTCTTGCCCTGGTTGCAATTGATTATTTGGGAGGCTGTTCTTAGAGGATCCCGATTACTTGAGTAGTTTAAAGGCAAGAGGTTGTCTCATGAAGTGGCTCGGGGTGATGCATGTTGTGCTATATATATATATATATATATATATACGATTGGATGCTTGGTTTGCATCAGTTGGCTCACCCCCTTTCCAAACACTTGAGACATGGGAATCTGGAATATTGAGAGAATATTCTAAAAATGATTGCTGCACTGGTAGGTTATGATACTGACCATTGTCCCATAGTAGGTGGATATATTGGGTTTATTACTATGGGATTTTCCCTCGGCCTCCTTGAGAAAGGATGGTCGAGTGTATTGGGCATTTTGATTTCATCATGTGTGACATGTCAACAAGGATGATTTCTCATGGATTGGTGTCTTCTAGTTTATTCTTGATCTCCTAGGTTCACCCATGTCTGTTGGATTTTAGTTACTTGTTGTGATGAATATGGTACTTGTATATATTTTCTTTCCATTTCCCTTACTGTGTAACTACTATATGATTTTCATGTGTAGTGTTTTTACTATAAAGTGATGGGTGGTTTTAAAGTGGTTTATGAAAACTATTTTCAAACAAAGGTGTTTTATACTTTTTTTGAAAATTTAAAATGTAAACATCACTTCCCCTTTCAAAAATTCTAATGTCTCGCTAAAAGAATGACTTGGGTTTTTGAGAAATGAATAGAGGAAATGACTCGTACTTTGTTTTTGAGTAACATGTAGAAAACCTTTTATAAATTGTAGTTCAAACATGAAATGGTATTTCATTTATTTTAAAGGTAGTGCATTGGGAATAGATATCGGGCTAGCCTACTTAGTTTTAATACTCATGCCTATAGTGTTTTCTTTTTTTTACTTTTTGCTGCAGGTTTGACAAGAGCTTGTTCACCGTGGGCGAGACTTGGTTGTGGTTTGGAGAGTGACTCTCAAGGTCACGAGGAGTTTTTTGGTTCTAGTCAGGTTAGTACGTTTTTCTACCATTTTTTCTCTGCAAATTTTTATTTTCATTGGAAAAAATCATTCCCACTTTCCCTGTTGATTCCCTGTTGCTTGTCTTCAGCCCGGGGGGATCAGGAACGCCTCTCGGGCCTTTCCGCGGGGAGGTTCAGGCACTGGGTTGGATGGAGACCCGGCCTGGTTCGTGACAATCATCATGGTAGAAAATAATAGGGATGATATCATCCATCAAATTAGAGTTGGTAGTGGATTAATTAAATATTTTCATGTAGTAGAAAACAACATGATCAACACGTGTCAAAAATTTTCTCACCATCATGAAGAAGAGACAAGGGATTGATGATTTTTTTGGATATTTGAAGATATTTGAAAAAGTTAGAGTTTTATCACCATACATTATCCATTTTGATTTTAATGTTTCCTTTTAAATTCTATCCTTAAGATTTATAATGTCATTCAATTTCTAGGAGATCATAGTTTCTTACTCAATTATATTGGACAAGTCATTATAAGGGTTATCCACTTCAATGAATTGAAGAGAAGATTAAATATAATAAGTATAATTTTTAAGAGATAAAAATCTATATCTACTCCATTCCTTCATTTTCCTCTTAAGTAGTTTAATTTTGAGTTTATAAGATATGTTATCATCTTTGTAATCAAGGGATACCCAAGTTCCATGCACCAGTTTACTACATTCAGTGTGTTGAACCAAAGAATTATTAAACCTGAATGGGAAAGGTGATTTCAAATATCTTGTGGAAAGATTGACCATGACTATGTGATTATCAAAATTCATTCTTATAAGGTTATAAAAGGACAAATATTCCCATATATCATGGGACTCCTCATTAAAAAGAAGACCCATCAAGTTTTTTGGACACCATTTTATTTAGATACTTTCTCTACCAAGAGAATTTGGAGCCCATGAGATTAACTTCATTTAGGATACTATTTTAATTATAGGCTTTAAATTACTTGGATTTAGTAGAATTATAGACCATACCTAGCCTCTCATCATGGATGATAACTACATTAAAGTCCCCAAGAATTGTCGATAGGCCATTAATTTAGCCACTCAAGGATTATATCTCTTACCAAAGATCCATTCTATCTTGATATAAATTGAATACCAAGATAAAGGATAAAAAATGTTGAATTTTTATGAATTTATAGCAATGCATGACCCTTTGATCACTATAATTAATAATTGATAGCTTTTCCATATTATAATGATCTAATACCCAATGCCTTTTAACATATGTAGAAGACCAATTGGTGTTATGAAAATGGTAACCCATTATTGAAATGGAGGTATTCATAGAAGATAAAATATGTTTAGGTTATAACAGATCAAGAAGATCAGTTTTATGCTTTTTTATAAAGAGCCTAAGACAATTTGTTCTTTCAAGGTTGGCTACACCCTAGGAGTTCCAAAAAAATTCCTCATTTTTATTTGTGCTTGGGGTTAAAACCCAATTTTTCTTTCCTCATGACATATTATTTCTAGATTATTTTTTACCACTTTAACCTTTTTCATTAGGTATTAGGGTTTTATCAATTTCCTTATGATCAACTTCTATAATGTAAATTTTGTAGTTCTTCTTAACTTATTTTGAAAGAGTAGATTCAGCAATAAGGATTTTCTAGGCAAGAAAACTTATCTCTTTAGGAGTACCATTATCCCCCATTTCCCTAGGATCATTTTAATGTTATTGGATTCTAGTACATTTAGTACCATGAGGGGTCTTAGACAATTAAATAACTTTTGATACATGAGAAACATATTTTAACATCAACTTAGAGGATCCATTTCTAATAGAAGTCTTAGATTTATAAAGAACACATAGTACATGAAAATCACAGTTCATACTAGCCTCATTATAAGTGGGAGATATTTATGTATTTTTAGGTTTAACGATTATAATAATATTTATACACTCATAATTCTTAGTATTTTCCTCTAGAAAAAAAACCCGACATGATTATCAATGTCTTTATAAATTCACATGGCTATGTTGATATCATAATTTCACACAAAGGAGTTGTCTCGTGAATCATAAATATTTTGAAAATTATCCTTTATTCTATAGGGGAATAATAGAGGCTTTTTTCTAGTTTTCCTCTCCATCAATATGGTCATCCCAAGAGTTCCAAGGTGTAACTTTTAAATCAGAAGCAGTATCTTTCTTGACTTTCACCCATTTCTCATAATCATTTTTATTCAACTTTTATCCTTTCTAAAAGATAATGCATTTTCCTATTTTATTCTTCTTTACCTCTTTCTAGACCATAGATTTTATGTAGGCTTGAACTATTTTTGAAGCACCCTGTAGTTCATAATTGAGTGTCCTATAATTTTCAACACATCACCGAAGGGTGGGATGTATCCACACTCTAGTTTGACTTCGATTTTATGATCATTGGTGATGTAATTTATCATATATAGAATCTTTAAATCCATGTTAGAATAAAAAAATATCCTATAATATAGACCAAAAACTCCATTCAAGGTGTGTGGATCCAATTGAAAGTGACATGCCTATAATATAAAGTAATAATTATTTATAAAAATGTCACCCTTATCACTTATAAAAGGAACCTTTTAGTACCCCACTTCTCCTCAGAGAAAAATATATTTAGATTAACCAATTTATAAAAAAATATCTCTCCAATACTCTCTCTAATTTATATAGGTTTTTCACTCACTAAAATACCATTCTAATAAGTATCAAGGTGTTTTCCGTTGGTGTAACAACCTCGGCTCTAGTAACTCAGAGTCAGTGCCTACTTTATTAAATTTTAATGGATACAAAAGGTAAAATACAAAAGGATTTTTTAGTTTAGTAGTTTTAGAGAACTAGTTACAAACATGTTACCCGTTATAAATTAATAAAATAAGAAAAACATAATAAAAACAGATACTTTGTATCCTTGAAACCCATTCGAAGGATTTATCTTCATAGCATGGGGAAAGGAAAAAAATAAGGGTGAGCTAAAACAATCAGTAAGGGTTTCATACAGCAGAAACTGTCATGAGTGAATAAATTAAATGCAATATGGAGTGGTAAATAACTTAAAACACATGTTATTTAATCAATAACTTGAGAATGAAATAAGGCATAGTCAATATTGTAAGGTAACTAACTGAACACCCATTCCATTTAATAAATAAATTAAGAATGAAATGCATCCATAGATAATATCAATGAGAAAATATAATGGATAATAAGAATAAATAAATTCTCAATGAAGTAAATTATCAACTATTGGACTTCATGATCTCGGGTGGCATGATACCTCTACAGTCAAGACCTTTAATGAGATAGATTAAAACTATAGATGAAAATTCATCTGATTTGTCCAATATATTTGTCACATGAGATCTGTTGATGTATCCAGGGGCTATCTATAACTGATCCTTTCCCATAACTGCATGTCTAAATCATTACTTATATGTTGAACAATTGATTTAATTCATGAATAAATATGATTTATCATCAAATATATATATTAAGTAAAGGATGTGAATTTATCACTATTTCCACATTTCATAAATAACATTTAGAGTAAGATCCATGTATAAAAAAGTTATACATTTTAGAAGATAATCATATCCATTATACAAGAATATTTAAATTTTAGTGGAATGTAATTTCTAATGAAAAATGATTAGAGGAAAGTGATTATTTCAATATAAAGTAAACAATCACAAAAGAAAGTGAGATTTTAAAATGATAATTTCCTCTTTGGGAACTTTTAATTTGTAACCCCTTAAATAATAAACTTAAATTGAAACATTAATCATCATGAATAATTATTTATTAATCTTAAATACATTAAATGGGTAGTATATACAGCCCATAAAAGTGAATAGGTTTAAATAAATAAATATATCCCTGTGAAATGGAAATTGACATTAAATCCCTTACCACATAGTAACGTTCAAGTAAAATACCCATAGAAAAATAGTTAAAATTGAACTAAAATACCATTAATTATGAATCATCCATAATATTACCGATAAAATTGGAATTATGTACATCATATAAAATAAATTAGGTGCACAATGATAAAATATGCCTTAATAAATAGAAATTGAGACAAAGTCTCTTACCTCATTATTTACATAAGTTGAACATGATTTAAACACATGTAAGATGGTTTTAAGAATGTTATTAATTTATATAAGAATCATAATCATATTTATAATACCAAATATGATCCTATTATAACATTTTACTACCTGTTTGTTAATATATAGTACAAACCTCAAATCCTTTTTCCATTTTTTGAACAATACACTTTAAGGGTGAGTGGGAACCTCACAATATGCCAAATTTCAAACACCAAGATACCAAATTTCAAGCCTCACAAACAGGCTCCAAAATCCACCCCAAAACATCAAAACACAATTTTAAAATATTTCAAATTCAAAAAACAGGATCAAAACTTCAAAAACCATACACGGCATCACCTCGATTTGTGATCTTCCCTGGGGTGCTCTCAAAATCGCAATCCACTCCTCATCATCATCACATAACTCGAAATTTTAATCCCTCGGAAATGACTTGTTCCTATTTTCAAAAAAAACTATAAGACATGCAACTGAGGCATCAAACCATCACCAATGATAGAACACGATTTCACCTTCGAATCAAAACGAAAACCGCATAGCATCTTCCAACATCGACTTCATTTAAGATGAAAACTAGACCACCTCCAAGAACGAACCATTCCCATCATAGACCTAACACCCCTCCTAGAACACCAAATACCTAATAAACAGCACCTCCCAAATCCTCTTGAAACCACCACCATAGACTGACTCCGAGAGCAACGAAGGAGACAGATGCTAGAGCAGAGTTTGAAGCTGAATGGTCTCACGAAGAAGCACGACCATGCCTGGAACCACCAACCTCGACCGACAAATCCACCACCAGGAACAATCATAGATTAAGAGAAAGAAAAAAGAGGACCTTATGAACCTATTTGGAAGTGGACATTTTAGAGGACCAGAGTCATAGATCCTGTCGCCGCCTTCAATCCCACGCAGAGAGAGCAGATCCTCCCAGTACACCCACATCCGACACAAAATCCGACAGAAACCTCAGGACACCACATCTAGAGCTTGATATCTGAACAAAAACCACACCTCCATGAAACAATGCAAGCGGTGGGGTCTTCTAAAATTGACGATCTCGCACGATGCCACCACTAGAGGATCATTCACTCCACAAATACACCGAATAGAAGCACCAAAGAGAGATTCGCAGTCGATCCACGGATGTGGAGAGGAAGGCGACACAGGGGGAACTCGAGCATCGTTATGTCCTTTATGGGCTCATCTCATCCTCCTTACCTATTTGTTAATAATATGTCATTATTTTCATTTTTTTGGGTGTTAATTGTCATTTTTTCTCATTTTTGTTTTGTCATGAAAGTTAAGCGTCTTGTACATTGGATATAAATAAATAATATAAAGAGTGATATAATGTTATAAATATCATATTTACTCATATTATGCATTATTATGACCACCCTTTAATTTTTTCTAGGAAAAATAAGTCACATATCTCTATAGAGACAGTAAGTCGTACGTACGCATGAGGAAAAATATCATTCTCATAACAGGTGAAAAGAAAAGGGATTGTATGGTTTATTAATTTTAAAAAAATTTATATCATCTCATATATATCATTTATATTCATTTAATTTATCCTAATTAACTTTCATGTTAAGTGTAATTGAAAAACGAGTCACATCACTTCGCGGGGTGGTAGTCCACCGTACACACAAGCGACGTTATCATATTTTAAATTGAATATAAAGTAAGGATGTATATGTGATATTATAATTATATAAGTACAATTATATAATAAATAGTATATATAAATATTAAATCCATCATTATATATGACTATAGTAGGTGTTTATGGAAACTGAGTGACATCGGTTCACGAGGTGGGAGTCCACAGTAAACATGATTGGTGATTTCATTTCCCATTTGATATAAGTTGATGTAGATATAGGTTATTACATTAAAATAATAACATATAATTATATTTTATATACTTTTTTAATTATACTCTCATTATTTAATAATATTTTATGGGGGTAAAAAAAGAAAATAAATAAAAATGGTCTTTTAAGAACATTAATTCATATCTGAATGATGTATTTAGGTTTCCACCAAAATATTTACTAGGAAGTATTTTTTCTGATAAAGGGGATCTAAGTTTCTGGTCGGTTATTAAGGAAGTGATTTGGGTTTTTAAATACCAAAAAAATGATATTGTAACTTTAAATATGGGAGGAGAGGGGGTGGCCTTTTATAAGGGGGGGAGGGCACATATACAATTTTTGAAAAAAAAATAAATTACATCCATTTCTTATAAAAAAACCTCAAAAATTGATAATTATCAACCATTAAAGTTGATAAGGTATAAATATTTCCAGAAAACGTTTTTTGGAAAAGTTATTAGGTCATTTTAACCATTATATTTTTAGTTTAACCCCTCAATAAATCATTTTTTACCTTAACCATGGTAATTAATTTTTACTGATTTTACTATTCATAGTGGTAAAAAATTAAGTTTGCCTTATTATATAATATAAATTAATCTGATTGCAAATATAGAATCTATTTTTAAAAATTCAATTCCCATAACTGGAATAATCTAATTTAAAATTATACCCAGAGAGGCAACGAAAAAACATGTTTCTAAAAAGGAAATTATCATAATTATATAAATTAAAAGAAGTTTTCAATAAAAATTAGTATTTTCACTATTCAATGAAAAATTGAACTTATTAGAAAAAGAAAAAAACACCCAAAGATAATTTTGATATGATGATTTCAAAAAATAATTTCATTTTATAAAATATATTTTCTAAAATTTACAGAAATTAATTTTATCATACGTGTGTAAAAAGCGACGAAACCATTTTCTTTGAAAAAATAAATTTTTTTTGAAAACAATTATTTTTGTTTAAAATTTTTCTTATTTTTATTGTTAATAAATATATAACCAATTAACTAGTGTAAACTATATATTTTTCATGATTTATTTTTTTCCTATTCATACCCTCCAATATAATGACTAGGTTATAATAGTTATTTTAATATAATATTATAATAGAGTATTGTGTTTCATTATAAATCCGTGTTGTGTGCATCACAAGCTATCAAAGTGATTGGATTTATTTAAAAGGAAATAAATCATAAAGTCTCAGGGTGTTAAATTATTCCCTCTTAAAAAAATTGAATCCATGAAATTTTTTTATATTACCTTCAAAACAGATGAGGGTAGTTCCTTTCCATAACATTCTCTCATTCTCATGTTTCTTCCTCTATTTTTTGATTTCTCCAAAGTACCTTTACCCATAAAGTCATAAAATTCATAAATAATTTCTCTCTTGTATAATAATATGGATGGGTTCTTCATAGTAAAATATATCAGGTTTTTATTCTATTTTATGATAGGTGATAACATGTGTTGGGTTTGGCATGTACTTCTTTAATAATTATATATGGAACACATCATGTAATTTGGATAGAATTAGTGTAATTTTCAAATTATAAGAAAAATGTTCAATTCTATAAAGGATTAAAAGGGTTATAATTTATCTGGGGATTATTTTTCCTTTATTACCAAACCTTATGTCACCCTTTCATGAGGATACTCTCAAGAAAATGTGATCTCCCACTTTGAATTCCAAATCCTTCCTCCAATTATCGTCAAAACTCTTTTTCATACTATTATCTTCTTTAATATAATCCTGAATAGTTTTTACCTTTATTTTTATCTCTTTAATAAGTTCTAGGTATACAAGTTTCCTTTCACTAACTTTATCCCAACAAGTTTGAGTATGCAATCTCTTTCCAAATAATTCTTTACATAGGGCCATTTGAATACTTGAATGGAAACTATTGTTATAGAGAAAATTTACAAAAGGTAAATATTGATCCAATATACCTTTGAAGTCAAGTGATAATAAACTAAATATATTTTAGTTGTTTGAATAGTTATTACATACTATCCATCAGTTTGAGGATGGCATGAAATGCTCAAATGAAGCTTAGTATCAAGATACTTCTAAAGAATCTTCCTGAATTTTGATGTAAAATGAGGATCATGATCAAACATGATCAAAATATTTGTGCCATGAAGTGTTACAACTTCATTAATACAGATACCTATGAGGTTATTAAGTGAAAAATCTTCTCTTATAGTGATAAAATGTGTATATTTGGTTAAGAAATCAGCAATAAACCATATTGCATCATTCATTCTAGGAATCTTTGGTAGTCCTATGAAAAAGTACATAGTAATGTCATAACATTTTTATATAGGAATAAGAAGAGGTTTCATGACTCCTATATGATGTTGTTTCTCAACCTTAACCTATTGAAAAACCAAGCATCTTGATACATAGTACACAAATTCCCACTTCATGTTATCCCGTTAAAATTATTCCCTTAAATCCTTATACAACCTAGTTCTACTAGAGTGTATAGTGAAACTTGAGCTATGAGCATAATCCAATAATTCTCTTTTTATCTCAGGTGTATATGTAATACATAATGTCTTTAAAAAATTTAGAACGTCGTTCTCATAAATGAAGTCTTATAATTTCTCATCATTCATTGAATTAATTTTATTCTAAAATTTCTCATCATCATATTTGTAAATTTTTATCTTTCTTAATAAACATGGTTTCACAATAATTTGAAAACAAAGTGACATCACTCCATCCTTAATAATTCCAACGTCTGTATTTACTAGATCCATGAACATAGGATCTCTCTCAATCATTATTTGGGTTATAACTCATTGATCTTCCATACTCAATGCATCTTCTGCCTTATTTTATTTCCTTGGGTGGTAGTGTATTGATAAATTAAAATATTAGAGTAGCTCGAGCCATTACCTTTGACTTATATTGAGATCTTTCTATGAAAAGATGTATTTTAAGATTTTATGATCCATTTATATCCCACATCTTTCTCCATAGAGATAGTGTCTCCATATCTTCAGAGAAAAGAATGCAATTGCTAACTCAAGATCATGGGTTGGATAGTTATATTCTTGAGACTTCAATTACCTGTTTGCATATGCAATAAATTTAACATTTTTCATAATGGCATATGAAATTCCTTTCTTTAATTTACCACTATATATCATAAACCCTTCATTTATTGATGGTAGATTCAAAATAATAGCATTGACCAAACTCTCATTTGTTTCATTAAAAAATTATTCACATTCTTTTTTTCAAATGAACTTAACCCATTTATGTGTAAAATAAGCTAACAGGTTATCCAATCGAGTAAAATTATGAACAAATCATCAATGGTAACACACCAAACTAATGAAACTATGTGCCTTAGTTCTATTCATTGGTGTAGTCTATTATCTGACTACCTTTTTCTACATAAGATCAACTGAAATTCCTTCCGTAGAGACAATATGTGAAATAAATAAAACTTCTTGAAGCTATAAGTCACACTTAACAAATTTCTTATATAACTCTTTCCTTATAAGAATATAAATAATAATATGATAGTGATTCTCATGGTCATATTACCTTTTATAATACAACAAGATATCATTAATTAATACCATAGAAAATCATAAATATATTTCTTGAATATTCTATTAATTAGATCCATAAAAACAAAGGGTGTGTTAGTCAATACAAATTGCGTTACTTCAAACTTGTAAGGTCTATACCATGTTCAAAAATCTTTCATTGTAATGTATTCTTTCTTAAATCTCAATTTTTGATACCTAGAATGAAGTTCAATCTTTAAAGACTATTTATATCCATGAAGTTGATAGAATAAGTCATCAATGTGATATATAAAACACTTGTTCATTATTGTAATAGCATTTATTTCCCTATAACCAATGCTTAGCCTCATGGATTCATATTTCTTCTTGATTAAGAGAACATGGTCTCCCCATGTTGAAACACTAGGGTGAATAAATCCCTCATCACATGATTCCATTAGTTGTTTATTTGTATCCACTAATTACAGAGTGTTCATTCTATAGATATTATTTGGTATCGGTCTTACATTAGAGATTAAATCAATGGAAAACTCAACTCCATGCTCTGGTGGATATCCAGGTAATTCCCTAATAAATACATCAATTTATTCATGTGCATCCTAAATCTGATTATTAACTTCACAATCCATATATTTTTTCTATTCTTCCCAATAATCTTATTTAGAAGAGCTACTGGTGGTGGATCTAGAAATGACTCGGATAATGAAGTATCATCTCTAAATATAAGAATTCTATATCATCATCATGAAACATAATTTCCTTATCCTTATAATAAATTTTTGCATCATATTTTAAAATCCAATCCATACCAAGGATTATATTGAAGTAATACATAAGTATGATAATAAGGACAAAAGAATCACATTTATGTTTCATAATGGGAACTGTCATACATATCTTTATTGTGGTCAAGATTCCACTATAGGTTTCAATTGAAAACTCCCTTCTTAAACTTCTAGGGAAAATAGAATTTTATTGGAAAATTTGGAAGATATAGATGAGTGTGAGGATCCATAATAAAATAAATATATAGCTAAATTCAAATCTATGAATAATGTACATGCCACCACATCATTGGGTTCTTCCACCTCAAGTGTAGTGATCATATAACTTGGCCTTCTCCCCATGGACTCTTATGTGGTAGATTCACTTGACACTTGGGGAATTCATTTTCATAGTTACCAATTGAAAGTGCCCAGTTAGGGTAACTGTATCATTGAGAGGGGGAGGTTTGAATCATTGATACTCTTTTATTTTATGTTTCCTTGAAACAACCTACACCTCATATTAAATATTTTAATCCCTACTAAAAACAAAACAAACACACATCCACAAGAACATAAGTATTTAAAAGGTTCACTATTAAAAAAAGAATTTATAAGTCCATGGTATGGTTTGTAAATGATCCAATGCCACAAAATCCACTAGAAAATAATCCTTGGACAATAATGAGTAGCATATACCCTTTCACTAATGTAGAACTTTGAAGACAATACAAAAGTGTGTGTTTGCCCTCTTAGCAAAAATAAGGTAATTCAATATTTGTGTTACAACACATGTTACATGTGATGCTTTTAAACTTCACTAACTTATTTATTTTAAAACCATTATTTAATTTCTTACACAAGAGATGGTAAGAACTTCAAGTACATTGATAAGGAAAACTCATTCAAATTTTCCCAGTAAGTTTTTCCCAATTTGATTTTTCCCAATACGATTCTACCAATATGATTCTTCCTAGTACAATTCTTCCCCATAAAATTATTTCCAATACGATTCTTCCTAATACAATTCTCCCCAATACGATTATTCTCGGTATGATTCTTACCAATACAATTTTTCCTGGTACAATACTTATCAATACGAAAAATATAGCATTGTCTAAGTATGATTGAGAAAATTCAGAACTCATTTACCCTCAGTCTAGAAATCCCAATACGGAAATCCAGATCTAATTATCTAGCTCGATATTATGTTCATCTGAATATGATTGACAAGATGAATATGATAAACAGTTGAGTACAATGATCATAGAATACAATGATCATCTGAATAACAATATGATCTTGTATCTTCTCCTTTCAATTTAATCCATCAAAACATCTAAAATATATCATAATAAAGAAAACTTATTTCTCTCCCTAGAAATTCATAGACTCTCTCTATTCCATTGAACAGTACACCCATGTCAATCCTCTGAAAATTATGATGTAATTATCCCCTTTTATAGATGACCCATGAGTGGTTTGGGAAGGAATACCAAAATCTTTCCCTCTCAAAAAAATTCACCCAAATATCAATTTCCTTTAAATATCAGTTGCATTTATGACTTCATCAATTCTTCTAAAATCTTCCTGAATATTCTTCAACCTTCATTTATTCTTCATACTTGCTTTCCAAAAAAAAGCTGAATTCAATTTCTAAAAATAATTTTCTCAAACACTTTTCTTCAAAACAGTGCCTTGTACCAATTGAATATATAAATAAAGAAATAGACTAATTTTCATTTGATACACTTCAAATTCTTCACATCTTCTCTTGACTTAGTTGAAATAAAAAACAACGTATTCAATTTAGAACTCTCCCTTTGACAACAAATCTACTAAATCCATTCAATTCTTCTCTCAACCCACTTGATAAAAATATTTGAAAAAAACTTATAGTTCATTTATCTCTTCCTTCAGTCAATTCATTCAACAAACACAAATAGTTACCTATATTTTCTTTTAGTCTCTGTCATTATGATTTTCATCAACTTCATCTCAATTCCTTTACCATTGAACTCTGTTGAAAAAAAATATGTCAGAATATTATGGAATGGTTTCAATAGTTTTAGATTCAACAACTTCCTTCATTCAAAAAAACATGTGATTGTAGAATGACTTCCTTTATGACTTTGGATACATTTGATAATATCTTTATAATCATCAGAATTACATTGGAATATATCATGACTTTCAATTATTTCCATCTTATTTCTTTCCATCTCATCCTAAGTATATTTGTCTAGAAAACAATTGCCCCAAATACAATCAGGATGAATATGATTGTTCTAATTGCAATATTTCTGAGTACCATTGTTCTGTAAATGATCATTCTTTGTATGATTGTCCAAGATACGATCATTCTGAGTATGATTTGAATATATCTCTTTTACTTCCCCTTTATTTCATCAATATTGAACTTTTTTTCAACTTATTTATGATTTATGCGAAATAAAAATCATCAAAATATTATAAAATTTGTTTTATTATAGTCATGTATACTCTAATTCTACACCAATATGATCACTTCTTTAATATCAGACCCCATGTGAACCTGATTACCATTTACTTATAGAAAGATTCATCCTCAATACGATCAGCCTTTTTATTCCAAATTCAAAATTTTATGAATCTTTTCTTTCAGCAAGATTTTCCTCAATACGATGGATCTTCCTAAATAAAGTGAGTTTTATTTTTCTAAAAATTATGGTCAACATGATTTTCACCAAAAAAGTTATGTTTTTTTACTTTCTTCTTAAAATTCCTTGACAATAAAATACAACACTAGAATAAAATCTCCTTTATCATCAGCTTGGTACTAACAATCTCCCCATTTGATTTTTTGTCAACCATGTTTCATAAATCACTGAAATTTTCATCCTCAACAAGTGGATTACTAATCAAAATTTCTAAGACTGTGTGAGCTAACTCATTATAGGAAATAATAATCATTGATAGTAAAACCATTTTGTCCAAAATAAGTGATTATGAAAACATCTTCAACATCTTTCTTCCTCAGCTCTTCAACTTTCTTGGAATACAAAACAATTAATTTCCTATAACCACTCCAACAAATAGATAGATTTTTTAACGCACTTACAATGTTTAATTAAAGTCTTACACATAGCTCACTATTTTTAAATTCATTAAAAATGATATATTTATGAAACAATTCTCCCCCTTGAAAATACAATCCAAATGTAAGGCAAGAGAGGGGATAGAAATACATACCTCAACCGTGATGAGAAATAGGTTATACACCCATGTTCAACCTCAATTTAGAAAAATATTATATATGAGCACTTTGAAATATGGCACCTAAAGTGACTGCATAAACAATGTCAGGTCTTGAGGCAGTCAAATATAACAAACTTCTAATCATCTTTTAAAACTCTTTCTGATCAACTTATTTTCCTTATCCATATTTGGAAAACTATTTTCCCATTGGAATTGGTTCCAAAATAGGTTTTTATTTTTCTATTCCAAACCTATTGAGAACTTCTTTAGCATACTTTTTTTGAAAAATAAAAATGTATTTCTCCTTTTGTAATATTTTTAACCTGATAAAGTATTTAATTTCCCCCAACATGGATATTTCAAAAATCATTTTCACCCCTTCAGAAAAGTATTCATAACTTCTTTCATCATTCCCATCAAATATAATATCATCAACATACATAATTACAATGAGGAAATACCCTTGAATTTATCTGATGTAAATATTGCTATCAATTATTCCTTTCTTGAAATTAATTTCCCTTAAGCTAGTATCCAATTTCAAATACCATTCTCTTAGATCTTGTTTCATCCAATAAAAATACTTCTTTAATATGAATACATAAATTTCATATTTCCAAACAATAAATCCATAAGGTTGTTCAATATAAACTTCCACATCAAGATCATCAATCAAGAATGAAGATTTAATAACCATTTGAAAGATCTTGTAACCTTGTTGTGCAACAATAGCAAGAAATACTTTGATTGTTTCTAACATTTCCACTAGAGAAAAGGTTTTATTAAAATAAATTCCTTCAATATTTGAATACACTTTACAAACCAATATTTATTTGTTTCTTATCACTCTACCTTCTTCATTTTCCTTGTTCTGGAAAACCCATTTTGTGCCAAAGGTGTTTTTGTTTTCTAGATTGGGTACAAGTTCCCATGTATAATTCTTTTCAATATGATCCAAATCTTCATTCATGTGTTAAACCCATTCTGGATACTGAAAACTTTATTTCACATCATTCGTCTCCAGTTTTGAATATTAATAAATATGTGTAACATCATTTTTTGTTATTTTTGTTTGAACCTTCTAATGTTGATCTCCAATTATATTCTAAGATTCCATCTACTTCCCCACCCAAGGATGATATTTTTGAGTATCTTCCTCATTATTGGAAATAGGTGAGTCTAATTATTCTTTTTAATTAGGATTAAACTTGTATGTATCCTTATCATAATTGTTTTTAAAATGTTTCTTTATTGTGATAAACTTCTTTTTCTTCCTAAATACATTTATTTTCCTTATATTTTTCAATTACTTTTAGATAAAAGGAATCAATAATTCTTCCTGATTATTTGTTGAAACATCTATATATTCTTCCTTCTAGATAATTTCCAAGAAATATTATATCTTTAACTTTATTTTCAAACTTTCTATAGTTTCTACCTTTCTTATTTATAATACATAGACTCCCAAATACTCTAAAGTGTTTCAAACTTGGATTTTTTTTCCATAAAACAATTAATATAGAGTCATATATGAATGAGTCCTATAGAAATAGTGGTTCTGAATATAAATAGAATCACTCATGGATTTCCACCGAAATCAAAGACGAAGACCATGTTCAAGTAACATAGTTCTTCCCATTTCTACCAAAATTCTATTCTTTCATTTAACAGCCCGATTTTGTTGAGAAGTGTATGGGGAAAAATACTCATGCAGAATTCCATGAATATCTAGATAACTTTAAAATTACTCACTTCCGTATTCACCACCATTTTTGGTTCTCAAATTCTTTACAGAATACCTAGATTCCTTTTCATCTTTCCTTCTAAAACATTTAAAAATTTTCAAAGCATGTGATTTATGTTTTATATATATAACACAAGTAATATGAGTAAAATCATAAATGGATTTGATGATGTACTTATCTCAATTTGTTGATCGTTTCCTCATTATCCCATAAACATCAGAATAAATCAGTTCCAGGGTTTTTTAACAAATCTCAACTTTATTATACATTAAATTTGTAATCATTATTTTCTGGAAAATAGTACAACACCAATCTATTCTTCATGGAAAATTAGGAATATATTGGGCACTATCTCTCTTTGATAACCTTATCCTATTTATTTAACACATGTTTCCCAGCCTTATATTCCACAATTTATTCTCTTCCACCATACTCAAGTAATAAATGTTTTTTATTTCTCCAACCCAAAACTAGTTTCATTTTGTGTGTTGGGCTCTTATAAATATCTTTCCATATTCTTCAATTTTTACAAAGAAAATCCATATTTTCTGAAGATATATTTGTTACCCTCATCACAAAATTGTAAAACACTTAGAAAATTTTGTTTCATCCAATCAACTTATAAATCTTTCTTGGATTTCATATTTTCTTTCCCAATAATGGCTTATCCAACACCTCTAATTTTCAAGGATTCATCATTTCCAAATATCATTGTTCCTTATTTAAAATCATTCACATTCTTTAAAAACATAAAATCTCCTATAATATGAGAATGATACACACTATCAATAATTCAATATCATTATATTTTTTATGCTTATAAGGTGGTTTCAACAATAAGAGATTTTTTTCTTTCTTTTCTTTCTTCACAATCAGCTTATGAGAATTGTTAAGAATATTTTGTTGTGCCGGTAACCAAAACAAGACATACATTTTCAAGGTGTTCAATTTTTTCACATATTTCACAAATATTTTCCTAAGGTAAGAACCTATTCTCAATTCTTACACCACCTTTCTCAATTTTCATCAAAACAACCTCCTCAGTCTTATTTTTTTAAGGGAATTTACTCCCCTTCAACTTTTTCCTTTCATAAACTATGGAATAATAGTAATGTTTTTGGTTAAAAAAATACATATTTTTTGTATTTCTGAATCCATCACAATACAATAAATATCCATAAAAAGAATATTTTGCCTCTGAAACTTCCATACTAGCTAAAATTGTGAATACATTTCTCAAGAACATTCTTCTCTTTATTTTCTAATCCACCAACCTTTCTATTATCAACCAAAGTCTTCCTTTTATTTTCTTCATTATCAAAAGTAGAAGAATTTGAAACTTTTTTAAATTTAAATTGTTTAAAAAAAATTGATTCAGGGTCCTTTAAAACTTCTAAATTCCAAACCCTTTTGTTCTTGGCCACGTAAAAAAAACATTCTCAGATTTCTTCTTTTCAGAAATAATTTCATCTTTCTTATCAACCTTTGAAGAAATGTTTTGTTAATCTTTCTTAGGTTTCTATTTTCGAGAACATTCACCAACTTCAGAGATACAGTTTTTTAAACTTGTATTTCTTTGTTCATCTTTTGAATGTTTTTTTGGACAAGTTCTATCTCTTCTTCTTTTTCCTTCAACTTCACTTATAGATACTCATTAAGATTATTTTCTTCCTGAAGATATTTCTTTGAATCATCAATCTCTTTTACCAACCTTTCTTTATCATAAGTAAAAAAATTTGGTTTGTTATAGAGTAACATTATTCTTCCAACCTTTTTTTTGTATTCTGATCCTTCTAATATTATTTATACAAACTTACAACTCTTCTTTCAAATGATATTCAAGTTGAGTTTATTCTTCTTTAGAATAACTACTTCTAAAATCTTCATCATTCAATGTTATAATGAATGTATTTTCAACACCACACTCAATAGATTTTTCATATTCAACATCACTACCTTCTTCTTCTACATATTTAGACAAGAAACATCTTCTTTAAGATTTGAATAATTTTCTTTCTTTCCCTATGGAATACAATTTTACTTTATCTCCGTGTTTCTTCTACGATCTTATTGGTTTTATTTCTTCTTCATCATTATCCTATTATTTCTTTCTTCAAGGACAATCAGCCACAAAATTCCCAATGGCTCCACATTTAAAAAATTAAAGGGAAGTTTCCATTTATATTATATTATACCTATTTTAATATTTTTAGAAAACAAGGATAAGATATCAATAAAAATTTTACGTACCTCGTTTTTAGAATCAGATTCCCCAGATTCATCTTCAATAAGAATATTCTATGAAATTTATTTCTTTATATCCTTGAAATACATTTCTCTATAAAACATTGTCTTTTTTATCATATCTTTATCCCTTATTATTTCAAAAGTAATGAGAGTGATATAAAAATAATCAAGAGATAATGTTTTAGGATCTTTTTATTCCAATGAAAAAAACAATTCATCAAACTCATTGAGAAGGGTTCTAAAAATATTTTCCACAACTATAGAATCATCTAAATTTTTATCAAGACATTTGATAGTAATAATAATTTTTTTTACCCTAGTAAATAATTCCCAAACAAATTCATTCTCATCCATCTTCTAGTCTTTATACTTCAATCTCAATATTTGATGTTTTTCCTTCATTAATTTTATATTGCCTTCATATATGTTTTATATTTCTTTCTATATACCTTTGGTTGTGGAAACTCCTTTCACCTTAAGGAATTCACTTTCAAAAAGTGATGATAAAATATAATTTTTTTCCCTTCCATCGTTCTCTAGATTCTTCTTATCAATATATGTAAGAGGAGATTTAAAATAAATAGAAGGAAACCCATCTATTGTAGCTTCAAGAACATCCTATTCAATAGACATAAGATAAGGAAATATTTTATCTTTCTAGATATGATAATTATTTCTATTAAAAACTGGAATACCTTTACTATTCACACAATTCAAATGATCCTTCAACAAAGAATAATTGAAGGAAGTATTTCCCTCTGATACTAGTCGAAAGTACCTAGTAAGGAAAATTGTATCACTAAGAGGGGGATGGGGTGAATCAGTAATATTTTTTCTTTTTTTCCCTTGAAATAACCTTCATCCCCTATTAAATATTTCAATCCCTACAGAAAACAATTCAAACCCACATCTAAAAGAACATAAGTATTTACAAGGTTCAATATTCAAGAAGAATAGAAACTTCCTTGGTATGGTTTTGAAATTATCCAATACCACAAAATCCACTAGAAAACAATCCTCGCATTAAAATTACTAGGATATACCCTTTCAATCATGAAACACTTTGAATACAGTACAAAAGTGTGTGTGATCCCTCTTAGAAAAAATAGGGTAATTCAATATTTTTTGTAACAATTCATATTACCTGTAATTATTTTAAACCCCAAAAATGTATTTATTTTGAAATAATTATTCAATTTCTTGACCAGAAGAAGGTAATAACTTCATGGAATTTGATAAGTAAAATGCAGTCCAATTTTCCAAGTATGTTTTTTCCAAACTGATTCTTCCCAGTACGATTCTCCCAATACAATTCTTCCTAGTATGATTCTTCCTAGTACAATTATTTCCAATATGATTCTTCCAAGTATAATTCTCTTCAATACAATTATTCCTGGTATGATTCTCCCCAGTGTGATTCTTCCCACTATGATACTTATAAATACGAAAAGTATAGCCTTGTATGGTTATGGTGGAGAAAATTCAGAACACTTTATCCCTCCATTCAGAAATACCAATATGGAAATCCCAATAAAATTATCTAGTTGGGTGTGATGATCATCTGAATACAATTGAAAATCTAAATATGATATATAGTTTAATACAATGATCATTGAATATGATAATCACATTTCGATCATGTCTCTTCTCATTTCACTTCAATCCGTCAAAACTTATACAACATAGAAAAATATAGAGAATATATTTTTCTCTCTATAAACTTATATATATTCTATATTCCAGTGAAGAGTACATCCATGTGAGTCCTCTGAAAAGTACAATGTACTTATACCCTTTCATAGGTGACACATGAGTGGTTTGGGTGGGAATCTCCAGATCTATCCTGCTCAAAAAATTTAACTAAACATCGATTTCCCTTAAATCACAAGTACATTTATGAATTCTTCAATTCTTCTCAAATATTATTGAATCTTCTTCAAACTTCATTTATTCTAAAAACTTCCTTTTCAAAAGAAAATCTGAATTTAATTTCTGAATCGGATATTTACAAACTATTTTCTTTAAAATAATGCCTTATACTAATTTAATATATAAATAACGAAATGTACTTCTCTACTTTTGATCCACTTCAACTTATTCTCATTACACATTTGAAATAAAAAACAACTTATTCAATTTTGAACTCTCTATTTGATAACATATCTACTCAACTCATTCAATTGTGTTCTTAACCCACTTCATAAAAACATTTGAAAACTAAACATAGTTCATCTATCTCTTCCTTCAGTCAATTAATTCAACCATCTCAAATGGTTGACTATATTGTTTTTCAGTCTCTATCATTACAATTTTCATCAGATTTAGCTCAATTACTTTTCCATTAGTCTTTGATGAAAACAATTCTTCTTGAATACGATGGAACGGTGTCAACAGATTTGGCTTCAATAATATTCTTCATTCATAAAATACTTGTGATTTTATCATGACTTAATTCATGACAATGGATAAATTTTAGAACACCTTCAGCATCATCACATTGAAATTAGAATGTATTGTAACATTCCATTCTTTCCATCTTCTTTATTTCCTTCTCATCCTAAGTACGTTTGTCTAGAAAACAATTAGCCCAAATATATTCATTCTGAGTACAATTGTTCGGATTACAATCATTCTGAGTACCATTGGCTTGGATATGATCATTTTGATTAGGATTGGCCTATATATGACCATTTTGAGTAATATTGGACTAGAACTCTTTCACTCCCTATTTATTTCACCAATATTTCACCATAATTTTTTCAACTTACTTATGATTTATGTGAAATAAAAATCAAAAAATCATCGTCACATTTTTTTATCATAGTCATGAAGACTCTGATTCACCACCAATACGATCACCTATTTCAAAATAGATCCAACATGAATCTGATGACCATTTACTTCGTAAAATATTCATTCTCAATATGATCGACCATTTTATTCAAGATTCATAATCTGATGAATCTTTTCTTTTAACCATATTTTTCTCAATGTGATAGATTTTATTAAATAAAGTGAGTCTAGTTTTTATGAAAAGGATTTTCAACAAGATTTTCACCAAATAAAATAGATTTCTTTTCCTTCTTATAATTCCTTGAAAACAAAATACAATTATTGAAAACAACCACCTCCATCAACAGCTTGGTCCTAACACCCATATCCCTTTAGTTAAAAGACTAAATAGTAGTGTTCTATTTATTCCCTTTTCACTCTTTATCCTGATGACCCTTATCCCCACACTTATAGAAAACTCCCAATCCCTTAAACAATTTCCAAAGATGATTCATCCCAAAATTCTTACAAGATGGAAATAGTTTTATTCTCTTCTTATTTTTTATACATTTTTCTTGGTGCTTATTCAACCTGTTATTTTCTTGATTCCCCTTGAAATTTTAGGATCACGATAATTAATCCTCCATTTTTAAGGAACATAAAACGATTTCATCATATTATGAGAAAGTTTGAGAGACTAGAACCCTTCAGAGACTTAGATTAATACCTTAAAATAAATGGTCAATCTTACACTATATGTTGTGTATGTAATCTATAGAATATCTGGCTAACCTTGTAAAGGTATCCCCATACTTAGAAACACTTTCTTCTTCATTTTTCTTCAATATGGGGAACTTCCTCTTTATTTTAATTTATCTCTAATGATGTAAATATTTTTTGAATAATGTCGCTTTAAAATATTTTCAGTCCATGAGTTCAATTTATTCTTCCTCCCTAGTATTTTGGATTAATGGCCACCATTGATCAGAATCACCATTGATACAATATGCTGCAAGTGTAACCTTTTACTTTTCAGCACATCCCAAGTCCATTAATATCATCTCAAGAGACTTAATCCATTTTTCATGTACCATTAGATTATTATTCCCACCAAATGATGTGGTATTCTATAATATGAAGTGATCCAACATATGAGAATCATGTTGTAGAGAATGTTTCTCCATCTGTGTAAGGTTATTTTTCATAACCTGGTTAAGATTGCCCAATATATCTATGATAACCTCAGTTACAATACCAGCTGCATTGGATTTCTCAGTAGGGAAATGTCAACATTTTCCATGAGTATTGATACCCTTTTCTCTTCCAGAAACCATTTCTAAACAATGTAATATATTGGATTAGCTCATAGAATTATGAATTTAAAATCATAATGTATAATTCTAAATATGTTGTAACATATAACATAAATTAAAATTTTATGAATTGTTAATATCATAATAATTAACTTGGTTTATTTGGGAATATATGTATTTTCAAATCCCTTATAATGGTTCATAAAGAAAATATTAATTACCCTAAGAATATCCCCTAAGATTTTAAAAACAAGTTCACAATAATGCTTTTTTTCATGTACTAGTTAATACTTGATTCAATAATTAAATTCCTTTTTTATATTTATTACCCCTAGTTACATTTGTGCTAGAATCATTTACACTTTTAGTATTCAGAAAGAGATGTATTGCTAGTAAAAACCACATAATCACTTCCATACCAAAACATTAGTATGTTTTTATATAATTATAATCAAATTATATTATATGGTTATGTTACCTAATATATTTTTCCTTTAATCTATTTCCTATGTTTTTTACTAAGCTTCCTCTAATACCAAATGTAACAACCCTATATCCAATAACTGAGAGCTGATGCCTACTTTATTACATTAGCATAGATACAAAGGGTCAAATCCCAAAGGACTGATCATTTTAGGAGTTTTTTATAACTATATAAACACATGGTACCCATTTTACATTGGGAAAATAAAATAAATCCTTAAAAATCAAATTCTCAATATCCTTAAAACTCATTTAAATGATTCGTCTTTATAACCTGGGAAAGGGAAATAAAACAAGGGTGATATCATGTAACACCCGAGACTTTTATGTTATATAAATCATTAAAGGAATCTTTTTCTACACAACACTTGCTTGGATTTCTTTACACGAAATCGCAACCTTCCTCGATAGCTTGCGTCGTACGCAATACCGAGTTTCACTAAACAACGATATGCTATTAAAATATTATTAAAACTAGCCGTTATGAATAGTAATAACCACTTTTTGAAATTTTATAATTTTTATTTTTCAAAATGGACTTAATTTTTGGATTCAGAATATCGAAATTAGCCTAAGGTGAAATTTTGGTATTTTTCTGAAAACTTTCAATTTTTGATGAATAGTGAAACCACTAAGTGGTAGTTAAAAAACTGAATTTTTCATAAAACATAATTTTACCGCTTTTGTGAGTGGAATTTCAAAAATACAAGAGACACAGTTGATGTCAGTAAGTAAAATGTGGTTCAATGAGATGAAAATAATTTTTCGGTGAATAGTAACTTTTTACTTTTTTACCACGGTTAAAAGTAAATAGGGTAATTAAGGGTAAAGATGATATTATTATTACCCTAACACATGTCCTAATTCTATTTGATAAGTGTAATTCGACCAAAAACAAACTTAGGAATAAAATATGACCATTTAGGCCCACTTGGATTAGATTAGGACATTTATTATTAATTTATTTAAAGAAGGGTTAAAATAGTTAAAATCAAAGTTTAATAAGTAAATAATTTTTTATATGGGGTAATACATAAGATAAATTCGACTATAAATATTCATTAGAAATCTAAAACGATTTCGTACATAATGGTATTTTATTTGTAATTTTTAGACATTAAATAATTTAATTTATTTATGACACAATGATGATGCAGTAATTATCTTATTAATGAAATATTCACATAATTGATGTTATAAACACCAACATAAATGTAATTTGAGACTTTTTATGAATCCCACTAATTTTATAGGTTAATATGACATGTTAGTATTGATTTAATTAACTTGTTTCGAACTAATAATTCTGCTATGATTTTCACAAAAATCAATTACTAAATAGTGTAAAAATTGACATAAAATAGTTTTTAAAACAAATATTATATTGGTAATTGTTAGTTTATTCCTAAAAATCTAAGGTTTGAACAAATGACTTAGATAAGGTTATATATATTAATAATAAACAACTTGGGGTTCGTTTGGCTGCTTATAGTAAGTTTATTAACCTTATAGTATAAGAACACAATAAGACATGGTAAAAGTAAAATTATTTAACTTAATGTTAAATCTAAATTATAAGGTTAAAATAGGAACCTAAACTTGTCTAAATTCTATTGGATGAGAGGCTTTAGACCCATCCCCACCTTAGCCTCTAAATAAATCAATTTTGAGCTATTTAAAACCGAACTTGACTTTATAATAAAATAATATTTTTTGTTATTCCAAAGGTGCCCCTCTCCTCCCTTATAAAAGGGCACCTCCTCCCTCTCTTCCTCACACCACTTTGAGCCTTCAAGCTCGGCTGACCCCTGACACTTTATCCTCTACACTTCCCTAGAGACATCCTAGAGGTCCTGATCTTCTTCAAAGACCAATTTTAGTGCCCTAAAATAAGGTCTCAAAGAAGCACTTCAAAGAAGAGGTAATGTCCATTACCGATTCTTTCGTCTTTATTTATTCTTCCACTTGTTCTTCTTTAGTTGTTTCATTATGAAGTAATAACATAAGTATCACTCATATACTGATATGTTATTATAAGTATGAAAGAACCCAATTTCACCATCTATCCATCCTATGGAAAAAGAAATCACCGCGCGTGTGTACGTACGGAATACCGTCTCCACGCCGTGGTGTAATCTATTTTACACCACAACCTTACTTGGATGGGTATAATGGTATAAATAATGACCATATATGACTATTATAAAGTTATATTGATTCTCAAATAGTATACATATACTCCAATACAATTCCATGATCATAGGAATGATATCATCACTCGTGCGTACGTACGGAATACCGTCTCCACGATGTGATGCGACTCGTTCTACATGATCTTCATTTCATAATGATTATATAAATGAATTGAATGAATGAATATGATATATATGTTACACTAATACCATTCTGGAAATGAGGTATCTATAACCTAAAGAGAAGAATAAGAATTTATTCGACAAAACACGCATAAGAACAAAAAGTTATAAACACCCGAATAACAAGTAGCAATGAAATATTACTACTAAGAAGCTAAGAATATGACCATATATGATATCATAAAATTAATTATGATTCTAGAATAAGTCAATAACATTATTTAAATCATTATACAGGAGGTTCATACACTTACAAAGCAAGTCGGACCTAAGGTAAGGGAAAATATCACCATCTCATTTTTATCCGAGATTGTTTTTACTTTGAAATTTACTGGGGTTTATTTTATCATCCACATCCATGTTCCCTCAATATGTAATATTGTTTCCATCCACTTACAATATTTTAAATCCAATTTTACCCTTCGGTGAGTTTTTAGTAAAGAATATGAAAGGAATATTTTGTCGTTTTTCGTTGGAGGTACTTTTTGACTTTTCCGACAAAAGTACGAGAAGAATGTTTTTTTTAACTTATACGGCATGAATGGATTTTTAAAACATTATTTCCAAGAAGCTTCCTTTACATGTTTTCAAGTTTATTTTTAATCAACTTCTTTTTTTACGACATTTTAAGAAAGGAAAAGTGTTTTTGAAGAAGAAAGGATATTTTCCTCAAGAATGGAGTTCAAGTGTTTTATCAAAATTATTTTCCATATAAGATAATAAAGGGTTCTATTTTTATCCCTATTATTACATTGATTTGATTATGTTGTGATGGAATAATTTTTATTAATTCCTTTATCTTATATGAATTTTTTTACGATGTCATGATGTTTAAGATTCCCATTTGTATTACATGGGTTATGCAATGATGTATGATTTATGATTTTGTGGCACACAAAAGAATGGTATCATTATGAGATGGGTGGGACCTATATCTCCCTCTAATGCATTGGGTAAAGAGTTTATATCTCATGAGATAGACATGGGTGGAATGGTAGGTTATACCGGTTCAGTGAAACAGGACTGAAATGAGGGTGACTAGGTTCAGAAAGGGACTTTGTCCACTAAGATAGTCTTGGAAATGAGTCTTGACTAACAAGAAATGATTTTCTATGATTATGTGTGTCTGCCACAAAGTTTCATGTTTTAAGTTATAATTATTGTGATTACATTTCACTGCCATGATTTATCCCATGTTATGAAATTATAATCTCTTTTGCAGGTTAAGATTTCCAAAAGTTATGTGCTTGTGTATACGATGTGATTTATATTTATTTTGTTTACCCTTACTGAGCATTTGAGCTCACCCTTTTGTATGTTTTCTTTCCCCAGGTCAGGAAGAAGGTTATTAAGTAGGATATTCCAAAAAGGGACTCTAGATATGATGAAATAAGTGGGAGGCAAAGTTGATGCTTTATGAACCAGTTGTTTATGTTTCCCAGTTTCTAAAGACACTATACCTATACGGTCATTTCGTGGTTTTGTTATATGTTGTAATAAGTATGCTTCAATTTTGAAGTATTAACAATGTATGTAAAGTATGGGTCGTTATAGTTGGTATTAGAGTAAAGGTATAGTCAACCTTTGGAAACTATGATGTGAAATCCTTAGTAAGAACCCTAAGGATAAGTCTAAGCATAGAACACAATATTAGTGTTTTAGAAATGGCCATGAATAACCTAGGATAAGACCTTAAGTGTGAAATTTTATTCTTGATTATGTGGTTTTCCTATTATAATTAGTGTTGCTCACACTATTCTTCTTGGTTTTAGTCAATGGCTGGAGCCCGAAGGAATCGTGTTAATGCGGAATGCGACGGGCAATGCAATGATTGTCCCCCTGAGCAACCAAACGTTATGGGAGATGGAATGCAAAATCTTGTAGTCATGCTCACACAACTTTCTCAAGATATGAATCATGCAGGACTTCCAAACGAGCAAAGGAAGGAGAAACATTCTGTTGAATCCTTCATGAGGCAGCGTCCACCTTCTTTCAGCGGGTCTACTGATCCATTAGTTACTGAACAATGGATTAGTACTGCTGAAAAGATATTTTCAGTTCTTCAATGTTCTGAACATGATAAAGTCATCCTAGCAGTGTATCGTTTGGAAGGAGATGCTGATCAATGGTGGAATCTTATTAATAATACGAGGCAAAGGGATGAAATTTAGTCCATGGAATGGGACGAGTTCAAGAACTTTTTTTTCAATAAGTACTTCCCTCGTATTCTCCGAAAAAAGATGGAGAAATATTTTCTTGAACTGAAGCAAAAGGACGATGAATCTGTTGGTACCTATGAAGCAAATTTTACAATACTTGCAAGGTACGCTTCAGGTATTATTATCCAACATGAGAGTAAGATCGATTGATTCTTTAGTGGATTAAAACCAAGTCTTCGAAGGGTGTTAGCCATAAGGGACTTCAATAGCTACGAGTAAATCGTTCGATGTGCTCTCAAAGTCAATATGGAGATTGGAGTAACCCATTAGTCATATAGGTTTGATAAGAAGAGGAAAATGGAATTCAAAGGAAAATCTAAAGAGCACACTGAAAAGAAGATGATATTTCCCTTATGCTCAAAGTGTGGAAAGAAACATGGAGGGAGTTGTCTTAAAGGGACAAGTAAATGTTTCAAATGTGGAAAGGAAGGTCATCGGGCATTTGAATGCCGCAATGATGGGAAGAAGATGTCTAATGATGCCAACAAAGGAAGGGATACACAGAATGAACCCACTAAACTTCAATGTTTCAAGTGCAAGGAGATGGGGCATTATGCCAATAAATTCCCTAATCCAAGGGTTGATGATGATGGTTGACGTCAACAAACTCTTAAGGCTAAAGACAAAGGAAAGTCACATGTAATTTCTATCAGCGATGTGGAGTACGATAACGATGTGGTGAAAGGTACACTTACCATCCACTCTAAAGTAGCAAATGTTTTATTTGATTCTGGATCCACCCACTCTTTTATTTCTGAAGAATTTTCTAAGGGTATCACCGTATTACCTCAACAATTAGATGTTGAGTTAGCTGTGACAACACCTAATGGAACAACAGTCGCATCAAAAGTTTATAATTCTTCTCCGATCGAAGTTTGTGGGAAAATTCTTCCTGAAAATCTTGTGATCCTTCCTATAGTGGAATTTGATGTGATTCTTGGCATGGATTGGCTTTCTTTATATGGAGCTCATATCAATTTCCGAAGAAGGGAAGTCACATTTCATATTCCAGATCAATCTATGATCGTCTATCAATGAAAGGATGAACATAAACTTCCAGTGGAAATTTCTTCCATTTTATGGTTATTGATTCCAATAAATGAAGGTTATTTATCTCAAATGGTTGGTGAAAAACTCACGATTAAGAATATTCTCATCGTACGGGAGTTTGATGATGTCTTTCCGGAGGAATTACCGGGTCTTCCACCAAATCATGAAGTTGAGTTTTCAATAGAACTCATACCGGGTGCTTTGCCTATTTCAAAGACACCTTATAGAATGGCCCCAATTGAGTTGCAGGAATTGAAGAAGCAACTCCAATAGAATCTTGATAAGGGATTCATATGCCCTAGTGCGTCACCTTGGGGAGCACCTGTTCTATTTGTTAAGAAGAAATATGGATCAATGAGACTCTGTATTGATTATCTAGAACTTAACAAGATCACTATCAAGAACAAATATTCTCTCCCATGCATTGATGACTTATTTGACCAACTACGCGGAGCTCAATACTTTTCCAAGATTGATCTTCGTTCAGGGTATCATCAATTAAGGGTCAAAAGGGAGGATATACCAAAGACGGCTTTCCGTACAAGGTATGGACACTATGAATTTATAGTGATGTCATTTGGTCTTACTAATTCCCCTGCTATCTTCATGGATCTGATGAATAGAGTCTTTAGAGACTATCTTGATCAATTTGTGGGAGTCTTTATAGACGATATTCTTGTCTATTCAAAGAGCAAGGAAGAACATGAAGATCCCTTGAGAATTATATTGAAGACCCTGAGAAAGGAGAAGCTTTATGCCAAATTTACCAAGTGTGAATTTTGGCTTCAAAAAGTTGCATTTTTGGGTCACATAATCTCAAAAGAGGGGATATCTGTGGATCTAGCAAAAAAAGAGGTTATCGAAAGATGGTCGAGACCAACAACAGTAACTGAGATCCGAAGTTTTCTTGGTTTGGCTGGATAATATCGACGTTTTGTGAAAGATTTTTCACAATTATCTAATCCACTCAAAAAGTTGGATCGGAAAGGAGTTAAGTTTGTCTGGACGAAGGAATGTGAAGAGAATTTCAAGGAGTTGAAAAGAAGGTTATCCAGTGCACCTGTGCTCTCATTGCCTTGTAGTGGAGAAAGGTTTGTGATCTACAGTGATGCATCCAGGAAGGGATTGGGGTGTGTTCTTATGCAAAATGATATGGTGATAGCTTATGCCTCACGACAGTTGAAAATCCATGAGCAAAATTACCCAACACATGATTTGGAGTTAGCTGCAGTAATCTTTGCATTAAAGATTTGGAGGAATTACCTTTATGGTGAAAGGTGTGATATTTATACTGATCATAAAAGTTTAAATTATATTTTCACAAAAAAGGAGCTGAATATGTGTCAAAGAAGATGGTTGGAGCTGATTAAGGATTATGACTGCTCAATTCATTACCACCATGTTAAAGCAAACAAGGTGGAAGATGTATTAAGTCGACAAGACCATGCCAGTTTATCCATGATGAGGATCACAAAAGATCCAATATTTATGGATTTACAAAGGATGGATCTTGGAATTATAATGAAAGGGGAAAAATCTTATCTTTCTCAAATGAATGTTAAACCATCTATACATGTGAAGATTAAAGAGGCACAGAAAGAAGATGTCAAGTTACAAAAGAAGATGAGAAATGTTCCTGAATTCAACCTTGATTGTGATGGGATAATAAAGTTCAGGAATCGGGTTTGTGTTCCTCCCATCCCCGAATTAAAGAAGGAGCTGCTAGATGAGGCTCATAGTTCTTCATTCTCTATTCATCCTGGAAGCACGAAGATGTATAGGGACCTGAAAGAGTACTTTTGGTGGGATGGCATGAAAAGAGATGTTGCTGAATATGTCTCTCGATGCTTGGTTTTTCAACAAGTTAAAGCTGAGAGACAGAAGCCTAAGGGGATGTTACAACCATTACCCATACCCGAATGGAAATGGGAAAACATCACTATGGACTTTTTCACAGGACTTCCTAAAACATCCAAAGGCAATAATGCTATCTGGGTCATAGTTGATCGTCTTACAAAGTCTGCACACTTCATTGCTATTAGAGAGGATTTCTCTCTGGATCAGCTTGCCAGGATATATGTAAAGGAAGTGTTAAGATTGCATGGAGTACCACTTTCTATTATATCTGATCAGGATCCGAGATTTACCTCGAAGTTCTGGTGAAGTCTTCAGCATACTCTGGATACAGAGTTGAGTTTCAGCATTGCTTATCATCCTCAGACAGATAGTCAGTCTGAGAGAACAATTCAAACCCTAGAAGAGATGTTGAGAGCTTGCTCTATGGATTTAAAAGGTGGTTGGGATCAACACCTACCTTTGGTGGAATTTTCTTATAATAATAGCTTTCACTCCAGTATTCAGATGGCTCCTTATGAAGCTCTCTATGGAAATAAATGCAGGACTCCAACTTGCTGGGATGTAGTTGGGGAAAGAAAGCTATTAGGACCTGATCTCGTTGATGAAATGGCAGAAAAGGTCAGATCTATTCAACAACACATAAGAGCGGCTCAGAGTCGACAGAAAAGTTATGCCGACAACCGAATAAAAGACCTAGAGTTTGAAGTGGGTGATAAAGTGTTCTTACAAATATCTCCCTGGAAGAGGGTTATGAGATTTGGAAAGAAGGGGAAGTTGAGCCCTAGATATATCGGTCCTTTCGAAATACTGGATCGTGTTGGGAAGGTAGCTTACCGATTGGCGCTTCCACCGAATCTCTCTCAAGTTCACGATGTGTTCCATGTATCTCTCCTGAGAAAGTACATACCTGATCCTTTACATGTACTCATCTCAGAAGTTGTACCGCTGGAGCAAGATCTTTCTTATGAACAACAACCGATAGAGATTCTGGATCGTAGCAAAAAAGTCCTACGAAACAAGACCACTCGATTGGTGAAAGTTTTATGGAGGAACCACCAATTAGAAGAAGCTACATGGGAGCTTGAGGATATGATGAGGGAGAGGTATCCTCATCTGTTTGTTACAAAGTGACGAATTTCGAGGGCGAAATTCATTTTAAGGGGGGTAGAATGTAACACCCGAGACTTTTATGTTATATAAATCATCAAAGGAATCTTTTTCTACACAACACTTGCTTGGATTGATTTACACGAAATCGCGACCTTCCTCGATAGCTTGCGTCGTACGCAATACCGAGTTTCACTAAACGACGATACGCTATTAAAATATTATTAAAACTAGCCATTATGAATAGTAATAACCACTTTTTGAAATTTTATAAATTTTATTTTTCAAAATGGACTTCATTTTTGGATTCGGAATATCGAAATTAGCCTAAGGTGAAATTTTGGTATTTTTCTGAAAACTTTCAATTTTTGATGAATAGTGAAACCACTAAGTGGTAGTTAAAAAACCGAATTTTTCATAAAACTTAATTTTACTGCTTCTGTGAGTGGAATTTCAAAAATAAGAGAGACACGGTTGATGTCAGTAAGTAAAATTTGGTTCAATGAGATGAAAATAATTTTTTGGTGAATAGTAACTTTTTACTTTTTTTACCACGGTTAAAAGTAAATAGGGTAATTAAGGGTAAAGATGATATTATTATTACCCTAACACATGTCCTAATTCTATTAGATAAGTGTAATTCGACCAAAAACAAACTTAGAAATAAAATATGACCATTTAGGCCCACTTGGATTAGATTAGGACATTTATTATTAATTAATTTAAAGAAGGGTTAACATAGTTAAAATCAAAGTTTAATAAGTAAATAATTTTTAATATGGGGTTATACATAAGATAAATTCGACTATAAATATTCATTAGAAAGCTAAAAAGATTTCCTAAATAATGGTATTTTATTTGTAATTTTTAGACATTAAATAATTTAATTTATTTTTGACACAATGATGATGCAGTAATTATCTTATTAATGAAATATTGACATAATTGATGTTATAAACACCAAAATAAATGTAATTTGAGACTTTTTATAAATCCCACTAATTTTCTAGGTTAATATGACATGTTATTATGGATTTAATTAACTTGGTTTGAACAAATAATTCTAATATGACATGTTATTATGGATTTAATTAACTTGGTTTGAACAAATAATTCTGCTATGAGTTTCACAAAAATCAATTACTAAATAGTGTCAAAATTGACATAAAATAGTTTTTAAAACAAATATTATATTGGTAATTGTTATTTTATTCCTAAAAATCTAAGGTTCGGCCAAATGACTTAGATAAGGTTATATATATTAATAATAAACATCTTGAGGTTCTTTTGGCTGCTTATAGTAAGTTTATTAACCTTATAGTATAAGAACACAAGAAGACATGGTAAAAGTAAAATTATTTAACTTAATGTCAAATCTAAATGATAAGGTTAAAATAGGAACCTAAACTTGTCTAAATTCTATTTTATGAGAGGATTTCGACCCATCTCCACCTTAGCCTCGAAATAAATCAATTTTTAGCTATTTAAAACCGAACTTGACTTTATAATAAAATAATATTTTTAGTTATTCCAAAGGTGCCCCTCTCCTCCCTTATAAAAGGGCACCTCCTCCCTCTCTTACTCACACCACTTTGAGCCTTCAAGATCGGCCAACCCCTGCCACTTTCTCCTCTCCACTTTCCTAGAGACATCCTAGAGGTCCTGGTCTTCTTCAAAGACCAATTTTAGTGCCCTAAAAGAAGGTCTCAAAGAAGCACTTCAAAGAAGAGGTAATGTCCGTTACCGATTCTTTCATCTTTATTTCTTCTTCCACTTCTTCTTCTTTAGTTGTTTCATTATGAAGTAATAACATAAGTATCACTAATATACTGATATTTTATTATAAGTATGAAACAGCCCTATTTCACCATCTATCCATCCTATGGAAAAAGAAATCACCGCAAGTGCGTACGTACGGAATACCGTCTCCACGTCGTGGTGTAATCTATTTTCCACCACCACCTTACTTGGATGGGTATAATGGTATAAATAACGACCATATATGACTATTATAAAGTTATATTGATTCTGAAATAGTATACATATACTCCAATACAATTCCACGATCATAGGAACGATATCATCACTCGTGCGTACGTACGGAATACCGTCTCCACGATGTGATGCGACTCGTTCTACATGATCTTCATTTCATAATGATTATATAAATGAATTGAATGAATTAATATGATATATATATTACACTAATACCATTCTGGAAATGAGGTATCTATAACCTAAAGAGAAGAATAAGAATTTATTCGACAAAACACGCATAAGAACAAAAAGTTATAAACACCCGAATAACAAGTAGCAATGAAATATTACTACTAAGAAGCTAAGAATATGACCATATATGATATCATAAAAATAAGTATGATTCTGGAATAAGTCAATAACATTATTTAAATCATTATACAGGAGGTTCGGACACTTACAAAGCAAGTCGGACCTAAGGTAAGGGAAAATATCACAATCTCATTTTTATCCGAGATTGTTTTTACTTTGGAATTTACTGGGGTGTATTTTATCATCCACATCCATGTTCCCTCAATATGTAATATTGTTTCCATCCACTTACAATAGTTTAAATCCAATTTTACCCTTTGGTGAGATTTTAGTAAAGAATATGAAAGGTATCTTTTTTCGTTTTTCGTACGAGGTACTTTTTGACTTTTCCGACAAAAGTACGAGAAAAATGTTTTTTTTAACTTATACGGCATGAATGGATTTTTAAAACATTATTTCTAAGAATATTCCTTTACAAGTTTTCAAGTTTATTTTTAATCAACTTATTTTTGTACGACATGTTAAGAAAGGAAAAGTGTTTTTGAAGAAAAAAGGATATTTTCCTCAAGAATGGAGTTCAAGTGTTTTATCAAAATTATTTTCCATCTAAGATAATAAAGGGTTCTGTTTTTATCCCTATTATTACATTGATTTGATTATGTTGTGATGGAATTATTTTTATGAATTCCTTTATCTTATATGAATTTTTTTATGATGTAATGATGTTTAAGATTCCCATTTGTATTACATGGGTTATGCAATGATGTATGATTTATGATTTTGTGGCACACATAAGAATGGTATCATTATGAGATGGGTGGGACCTATATCTCCCTCCAATGCATTGGGTAAAGATTTTATATCTCATGAGATAGACATGGCTGGAACGGTAGGTTATACCAGTTCAGTGAAACAGGACTGAAACGAGGGTGACTCGGTTCAGAAAGGGACTTTGTCCACTAAGATAGTCTTGGCAATGAGTCTTGACTAACAAGAAATGATTTTCTATGATTATGTGTGTATGCCACAAAGTTTCATGTTTTAAGTTATGATTATTGTCATTACATTTCACTGCCATGATTTATCCCATGTTATGAAATTATGATCTCTTTTGCAGGTTAAGATTTCCAAAAGTTATGTGCTTGTGTATACGATGTGATTTATATTTCTTTTGTTTACCCTTACTGAGCATTTGAGCTCACCCTTTTGTATGTTTTCTTTCCCCAGGTCAACAAGAAGGTTATTAAGTAGGATATGCCAAAAAGGGACTCTAGATATGATGAAATAAGTGGGAGGCAAAGTTGATGCTTTATGAACCAGTTGTTTATGTTTCCCAGTTTCTAAAGACACTATACCTATACGGTCCTTTCGTGGTTTTGTTATATGTTGTAATAAGTATGCTTCAATTTTGAAGTATTAACAATGTATATAAAGTATGGGACGTTATATATCAAATGCACAGTAATGTTTATGTAAAATGGAAAATATCATGGGTGAATAAATCACATTTAATATGGAAAGGTAAATAACTAAAAAAACATTCCATTTAATAAATTACTTGATCAAGAAATAAAGCTTAATCAATGTGTCAAGATAACTAACTGAAAAAACCATGTCATTTAATCAATAAACTGAGAATGAAATGCATCCATAGATAATATCATTGTGAAAATATCATGGATTATAATAATAAATTAATTCTCAATGAAGTAATTTCTTAATTATTGGACATCATGATATCATTTATCATGATAACTCTACTATCAAGACTTTTATAAGACATTATAAAACTGGGGTAAAACATCATCTGATTTGGCCAACTAATTGTCTCATGAGACCTATCAGTGAATAAATGGGATATATATAATAATTCCCCATCTATAAATTCATGTCAAAATCATTCCTCATTTATTTAATAATCTATTTAATTCATTAATCAATAATCCTTATCTTCAAATATCCATATTAAATGAAGGATGTGAATTTATCATAATTTCTCTAGTTAATCAAATACCATTCAAAGTAAACGCCATATGTAAAAATGATACACGGTTTAGGAAATAATCATATATATAATAAAATAATATGGATATTTAATTGTAATTTAATTTACAATGAGAAATGATCATAAGAAAGTGATTGTTTTAAGAGAAAGTAAAAAATCTCAAAATAAAGTGAGATTGTACAACAATCTTTACCTATTTGGAAACTTTTAAACTGTAACCCCTTAAAGAATTAACTTTCTTTAAAAAATTAATCATCATAAATAAATATTTATTCATGTTAAATAAATCAAAATTTTATTATATACACTATAAAAAAGTGAATAGGTTCATATCAACAAGTATGTCTCAATGAAATAAAAATTGAGAAGAAATTCCTTACCACTTGGTAATGATCAAGTAAAACCCCCCTGGTTAACGTAATTAAAATTGAACTAAAAGAACCATGAAGAATTAATTATTCATGATATCTCATGTAAAATGGGTGGTATGTACACCATCTAAAATAAATTAGGTTCACAACAATAAAATATGACTCAATGAAGGGAAATTTAGATGAAGTCCCTTGCCTCATGCTTTCATTTAGTTGAACTTTTTTAACCTAATGTATATTGATTTGAAGAATGTTATTAATTTGTAATTGTTTCTGGATTTTTGGTTGGGGTGCGCATCTATCTGTAGAGGGTGCATAGTTTGTTTCCCCTTATTCTCATTTTTCAAAGCTGGGTGGTATTTGTTGCTTGTTCAGGGATGTTTTCTCCTTGATTGAAACAGGATAATGGGATGTTGGTTCCTCCTTCTGTGGATTACACCTTGGAATTTGTTACCTATTCTGGGTATCCCATAAAGATTAAGACATTGTTCATGAAACTCTTCCTAGTGTCCTATCTTCAAGGACATCGATTAATTACACTGCTTCTGTTAGGACATTCCAAGGGTTCTGGTCAGGGCAGCAACCTTCGGTCGGGAGAGTAGTCACAATGGGCATCGCTGGTGTGTCTGTATGCTGGAACACTGGTGCGTTTGGTTTTCTTCCCCTTATGATAGGGCTTCTCGAGGGTGCGGAAACCTGAGGAATCCCACGTCCAATGCTGGGAATTATATGACATAGGCATTTCTTTGATGTTTTTTTCAACTTCCCATGTTTAACACAGGGTATGCCGCATGTTTAACGTCCAGTAGAGACGGATTGGATTGATCAGAAAAATGACCGGAGTGGATCAGATGGGTGAAACCCCTATAGGTAACATTGATTTTGGGGCTAATTTGTGGTTAGTTACCCGATTGTTGCTAGGAGCAGTGATAAAATGGGTGACATGATACCACCGGAATGTGGAAGCCCGGCTAGGAATCAGGATGGATATGGATTATTGAGAATGGATGGGGAGTGAGATGGATCTGACATGAGGGAGAAGATGATGTTGTGCTTGAGCCTTGAAGAGACTTCCTACGTATCCGTGTGCTAGATAATCAAAGTCCACGTAGTTTGGTAGGGTGATGGGACACCTAAGGAGGAAACCCGTATGGATGGGACCCAGAGGAAGTGAACCTCAGGGCTGGGAAATGACCTTCTCGAAACACATATTCTCAAGGGAGAGACCAGGATGAGACATGGGTGATGGTCTTAAACCTCAGGTATGCTTCCTATATACCTTTCCTTGGCAAGGATCAAAGTCCACATAGTTCAGGATGGGGGAATAGGATCAAGGTGTACACAGAGGACAGCTACCCGATGACAAGCTAGGGCTTACGCATGGTTATTAGCTTGAGGTTGGTCTAAGGCTATGGGGTAGACTAGAGATGTGGGTCCCAACAAAGGGACTACAACGTCTTACCATTGAATGAGGAACACAACTGCTTACTATCAGTTGGGGTTGAAAATAGGTTTTCGTCGATCGGGGATCACAATGGCTTACCATCAATCAGGGATCATAGTTTCTTATCATCTATTGAGGATCACAATGGCTTACCATCGATCGAGGATCACAACGGCTTACCATTTATTAGGGTTGGACCTTAGGGAGGATTCCTACATACCTTGTCTGGGAGACAAGGATCAAATCTCATGTAGTTCGAACGGGTACAGTTTAATGTCTTATGGGACAAAAATGGGTTATAGTTTAACATCTTGTGGGAGGAGGATGCACCGACGTGAATGGGTCGGGTCAAGTAGGTGTCGATCTTGATCATCAGGGAGACTTCCCACGTACCGTGCCTAGGGGGGAAGGATCAAAGTCCGTGTAGTTCGGGAGTGTTTGGTGAACCGACATGAAGGGAGTCAGGACCAGTAGGGGTTAGGCTTGAACCTCAGGGAGGCTTCCTATATACCATACCTTGGCAAGGATCAAATTACATGTAGTTCTGGAAGAGGTGTTGGTGAACCGATGTGAAGGGGGGTCGGGACCAATAGGTGTTGGGATTGAACCTCAGGGCGGCTACCTACATACCTTTCCTTGGCAAGGATTAAAGTCCACGTAGTTCGAAAGTGTTTGGTGAACCGAGATGAAGGGGGTTTGGACGAATAGGTGTTTGGATTGAACCTCAGGGAGGCTTCCTATATACCTTGCCTTGGAACGAATTAAGGTCCCCATAGTTTGGAAGAGGTGTTGTTGAACCAACGTGAAGAGGGTCAGGACCAATAGGTGTTGGTCTTGAACCTCAAGGAGGCTTCCTATGTACCTTGCCTTGGCAAGGATCAAAGTCCATGTCGTTCATAATGGTTTTGGTCTTACACTCTATGGTTTCTAAGGAAGGATTCCATGGTCAATCCTTACTCTAATCCCACGTGAGTCATGCACGGTGTGAGAAACAAGAGGCAGCAAAGACCTGACGATCACGTTGAGAAAGGTGTGTCTGTGGGAAGTGAAGTGGGGATTACATGTGGTTAGCAGACCAAAGAGAAAATAGGGGGTTTCGCATGGTTCATAGCCCTGGGAGATGGATATTGAGACTTACTCCAAGATGGAGGCCAAGGTGATAAAGCCCAGAGGGAGAGGGATGGGGTTTCAAGGATCCCTATGACCCTCTCTCCTCTTAGTCTTTGGCATGGAAAAAGATAGGAGATGTAGGGGTTATACCTCTTATAATAAAGGTTAGGGGTTTACACCAAGGTGGTTTCCCTTCCCCATGGACAGGCATCGCTTCAGCGGAGAGGATCTCATTCCATGTGAGGAAGATCTTACTCTCGTAGAGATGAGAAGGTGTAGAGAATGTCTGAGACGGGGTGCCCCGCATATGATGCACGGGGAGAGGTCACAGTTTAATGTCATGTGGGATGATAGTGCTTGGTATTTTAATTTACTATGGCTTGGATGAGGCATGTTCACTCTGCACACCTAAGACTTACATAATCGGCACTCTTTAACCCTTAGTGAAGGGAAGGCATCGGAAATGTTGTGGTAAGGGGGTGTTGTGGAGTGATATCGATGTTAGCGTAGCTATGCGATAAAGAAATAGATGTTATCATGACTATGTGAAGAATAATAAGGCTAAGAAACGCAACTTAAAGCACCACCCAAGGGACTTTGAAATCACTTCATACAAACCTAGAGGGTCTCATGGAAAAAGGGTTTGAAAAGAAAACATGCCTACAGGAAATGACATTGTGAAACTATGGTGCTCCACGTAGGAGAGGGGCTTCATGAAGGTGTATACATCATGAAGTGGAGTGTCCTATCCTAGTTATAAGGCATAGGTTCACATGGAGGGTGCTTCGTGAAGTAGAAAGGCTCACGTGGAGTTAGGATTCACGAATAAAGGGTGTCTTGTTAAGCATACCGATGTGAATCAGTATACCTCACAAATCATAGTGACCATACCTTAGCATGTGGTTCAAATGTGTATGGAAGGTACTTCACGAAGCATGAGTGATGTGCGAATAACTGAGTCACCTTACGGATCTTCTTCCTTTGCGATGGCCCATGGGATTCATGAAGGGAATCCCTTCTTGAAGAGGGGTAGTGTTTAAGCCAAGGGAAAGGCACTTCATGATGCTAAAGTACCTTAAAGAACACATTTTTTGTAGAGCTTAAAGTGCTTTGTGATTTGAGACATGAGAAGGTGAAAAGTCGAATTATCTGCCCTTTGAGATCAAGGGGAGCCTGGTATTTGAACAAAAGAGGTCGTGTGAAGAAGGGATCATTGTATGTGAATCCACATGGAACTTTGTCGTAACCACGGAGCCTCCAGTCTCATTGCTTCATGGTAGATTCACAAACATCAGGTGGATCATGGATCCCCCCACCTATAGGCTTTATGGAGGACTCGCAAATGTCAGGCGGATCATGGAGCCTCTCACCTCTTTGCTTCGCGGCACCTGCGAAGGGTGGTCCGCTTTGTGCTGGTCGTAGTGTTGTGGGGCTCCACAATTGGTGTAATGTCATGACCCCAATTACCCAAAGTTAGTGCATTATTACATAACATTGGCACGATCACAAGATATCAAGTCTTGAAAGACCGATTAGTTTAATATCCCTAGAGGTTCTGGATACATACATATGTTTTAAATTACATTATGAAATGAAAAAACTACAACATTTTTTCTCCTTTGAACAAACTAATATCCCTTAGCTTATTCCTACTAGTCAATCATAATATACTTCTTCACATTCTAGTAAAAATATAACATAAGAAATGGTTGAGCTCAGATGCAATGTAAGGATAACAATATAGTGGAAACTATCAAAAGAAAACATAAACCTTTAAGAAAAATTATAAGACTAAAACACAAGCCTTTTAAACTTATACTTCAGCATAATATGGAAAAGATAAATCAAATAATTCCATTTACTTATTCAACTAGATATTCTACTAGTCAAATAATCACGTGTAATATTAATATCTAGTTTCATAAGGATGGAATGCATAATGTCGGACATCATAACCACATAGTTAAGGCTCTGTGCTAAGACTATAAATAAGATTTTGTCAAGGCCTTTTTCCAAGACACTAGTTTGTCTCATGAGCCCTACCGATGAATCGAGGAGATATAGTGGGCTCCACTTGTCACTTACTAAGTCCAATACATTCCTCATATGAAAAGGTTAAAAAATAATCTAAACATTCATATGAAAACTAGTATACGAAATGTCAATATTTTAACCAAAAACGGTGAATGGTCTAAAAATAGCACATCACCAGTCAAACATAACTCATTAAATACAATATGGAAGATTTTTTATAATAAATCAACCTCAATAAATAATAATTAATTATATTGACATAGATGAAAATAATTAGTAAAACTATTTGAGAGAAATATCCCATTTTTTCTTGAAAACATTTAAAAGTCTCACTATTTATCAAGAAGCTGCTAAAAATAGATTTTTTAATAAATGTATCCCAAACCACATTGAAACTTTTAAAAGGAATTTTAATTTTAAAACATTCATGTCCATATAAATAAATCTTTAATACCATTTTTAAAACATGGACATTAATGAGAATCATTTAGAAGAATGAATCTTTAAAACATTTAAAATGATGTTTTAGTTAGAGTTTCTAACCAAATGAGAGATGCTTGAATACAAATAATTGAGGTAATAAAAACCTTATAATATCATGAGAATAAAGGTATTCATGATATACTATGTCAATGTATAGTATATACACCACATAAAGGTGAATTGGTGCATAACAACAAAGAAGACTCAATGGAATGTAAATTGAGATGAAATCCCTTATAAAGATTGTATCCTTAGGTTAAGGAAAAATAAATGAAATAATTATTTGTGAAAAATTTAAATACACTCAATATGATTGGATATTTATTGTAAATAAATCAGAGAACATTCAAACGTATTATTGTAAAAACAACACCAATGAATTGGATGGTTAACTCAATGAATGGAAATTGAGTAAATATTACTCTTTTCAAGTACATATTGATTGCCTGAGAATTTATCAATGGAGTGATTATGTGTATTAAAAGTATATCCACATAAAGGGGAGTGGAAATTACTATATAAATAAATAAATTGTGACTTCACACATAATCTTGGACTAAAATAATCAATGAAGTTTGAGTAAAACCCAATGAGTGGAAATCGAAATTAGAAATTCCCTTACCGATTTGGTAATGTACAAAACATACACCCCATGAAATAAGGATCATACAATGAATATTTAAATACCCATAAATTAAATTATATTACACAATGTATACAATCATGGTAAGTATATACACTGCACAAAATGAAATAGTGGCAATATAGCATGAATCTCATGGGAATAAGAAGTGACATGAAAACCCCTTACCTTCTACTTTTACTTAGTTGAGGGTATGTTAACCTCCAATGTAATGGTGAAATAATTGGTATTAAATTACAAAAGAACCACATACATAAATATGATATCATATATGATCTTCTAATATTGCTTATTAATGACATTTCAGTTGCATCATTGTTTTAGATGTTAACTGATTTGTTTTCCTTTATATGTTTTATTACGTAAGCCATGTTTTCTTTGAGTAGGATGTGTTTGATTCATATCAAGAATTATTTTAAGTTCTTAAAAAATATTTTTAATCATAAAATGAAAATTATTCTTTAATGGTTATGATGGGGAATGAATATCATTGCGTTTGTGGAGATGATAATCCGTACATACACACGAGTGATAATACCATTCTATTGATGGTGAAATCGTATATAATTGGATAGATATATTATATATAATGAATCATTAACATGTTATATTTATTATTTACATCATTTTACTCATTATTATACCCATCCAAATAATGAAGTGTTGAATAAAAAACTACACCGTGATGTGGAGATGATAAGTCGTACATACGCACATATCATGACTTTGCATTCATAGGATGGATAGAATAATTAATATTGTTGTAACATATTTATAATAACATCAAATTATGTATAAGGTACTATAGTTATTATTTTGGTATGGAAACAATAAAGAAATAGAAGTGGAAGAATAAAATAACATTGAAAGAGGTGATGAAATTATTACCTCTTCTTCGGGTGCTTTAATTTGATTTGATCAAAAGATCTCCATAGAATAGCTTTTTGATCAAAATAAAGCCTCTAGGTTGACGTGAGGATAGTTGGGAGGATATTTGAGTAGGGTTTGGTAGATCCAAATGGCTTTGGAGGTGTTATTTTGAGAGAAGGGGAAGTACCCTTTTATAAGAGATGTGACATTCACTTTTGGAAAAGCCTAAAATATTAATTTATTATACAATCATATTCAGTTTATAACAGCTCCAAAATGATTTATTTAGAGGATAAGGTGGGGATAGGTCTAAAAAATTTCAATAAATAGATTTTATACAGGTTTAGATCACCATATTAACCTTATATTTTAGATTTAACTCTCAGTTAAATTGTTTAAATTTTACCATGTATTCTTGTATTATTACAATAAATGGTTAATAAACATAGTATAAAAAGCCAAGATAACCCCAAGTGGTTCATTAATGACATATATGTCATTATTTGAGACCTTTGTCTGAACCGTAGATTTTTATAAATATTATATCATTTAATAATATAGTATTTGTTTTAAAAACTCATTTCTGTCAATTTCAACACTATTTAGTATTTGGTTTTTGTGAAAGTCAGAAAAACATGATTACTTCGAACCAAATAAATTAAACCAATCCTAACATGTCATATGAATCTATAAAAATAGTGGTATGCATCAAAAGTCTCAATTTATATTTTTTTTATATTTATAATATCAATTATGTTATTATTTCATTAATAATGTAATTAATGCATCATCACTTTGTCAGAAATAAATTTTATTATTTCATATCCAAAAATTATAAATAAAATAACATTATGTTGGAAATATTTCTATATTTATAATAAATATATATAGTCAAATTTATCTTTTGTGTAACCCTATATTAAAAATGGTTTTGTTATTAAACTTTGAATTTAACACTTTTAACTCTTCTTTAAATAAAATAATAATAAATGTCTTAATCTAATCCAAGTAGACCAAAAGGATCATATTTTATTCCTAAGTAATATTTTGGGCGAAAAAAAACATATCCAATATAATTAGAAAATGTTTTAGGGTAATTATAATATCTTTTTTACCTTTAATTACCCTATTTACTTTAAACCATGGTAAATAAAATTCAAAAGTTATTATTCACCAAAAATTAGTTTCATTATATTGAACCACATTTTACTTATTGATTTAAACATTTTCTCTCTGATTTTTGAAATTCAATTCACTAAAGCAGTAAAATTATGTTTTATGCAAATTTGAAAATGTGCCTAGAAGGTGGGTAAAAGACGTTAAAAGTTCAATAAAATTTTATATATCTAATATTATTATAAAATGACACCAATGAATTAAATTGGACTAATATAGGTATTCTGTATCTATTTTGACTTGAAAATAAATTTAAATAATAATAATAATTATTTAAATTAAAAAGGCAGTTTTTAGGAACTATGTAGTATTTTTCACTATTCATCAAAAATTGAATGTTTTCAAAAAAATACCAAAAAATCAGCCTAAGCTAATTTTGATATTAAATATTAAAAAATGATTTCTATTTCACCAAATTAAAAATATATAATTTTCGGTAATTAATTTAAAATTAATTCTCATTGTCAAAATCAGAAAGCGAGTTTTTGAGAAGTAAAAAAGTATTAAAAATTGATATGTGTTTATGTCTAATTGAAATGTAAAATTATTTTCAATGAAAAACATTGGATTAAATGATAAAAATATAATCTAATTATATTTAGAAACCATTAAAATTTATAGTTTTACACTATAAATTATTTTGATTAAAAAATTTGTTTTCAATTAAAATTTAGTATTTTTTCATTATTCATCACAATATGAAAGTTATCATAAAAACAAAAAAAAACTTATACAAACTAAATTTTTATGTCCCTATTTTAAAGAAGAATTTAATTTCATTAAATTGAATATATAAAGGTTTCAAATATTGTACTTTAAAAGGGTTCCCCATTAAAAGGGAGAAAAACTACATTTTTTGAAAAATACTTCTTTTATTTAAAAAATTTAATTTTTCCTTTTATTATATCAAATAAACACAAAAGAAGAATGTTAAAATTATATGGTATGTATATAAAATTCAAAATTTGGTTAGTACTATCCATAACAACTTTTTAATTGGCTAATTTGATAGGTCGTGATGCACTTGAACTCGGTGTTGCATACTTCACACGCTATCGTATTATTTAAATAGAAATGTATCTCGGAGTCATAGGGTGTTACATTCTTTCCACCTTCAATAAATTGAATCCTCGCAATTTTAAAAAAAAAATCGGAAATAAAATGTTAAAAAACATGAAACCCTTTGTGGAAAACCCACATCAGAAATAGGGTTAATAAAATTTAGTCTTAATAAGAGAGAAAGGGAAATGAAAAAGTCACCACCAAATTAGGATTTTGAATAGTAGAACATTGGTGGCAATTATAATTGGAGGTAAAATGTAAATATTTATAGAGAGTTATTGAGTTCATCAATCACAAACAAGTGAATGAAAAATTGAGGGTCTCAAAGCCATAAATCTATGATGGTTTAAAATATTTCCAGTTTAACAAAACATAAGGTATTAGGATAACACATTTTTGGTTTTAAGATCCTTTCCCTAAATTTTAAGAATTATTTTATTCATAGAATTAAAAAAAGAATACTTGACAAGTAGAGTTCCATCCTTTAACTAATATCTACCACAAACTCAACCTTCACTCAAAAATATAATTATTCAAGATAACTTGGTCACACCTAAAACGCTAGAATCAACATCTAGAGAATCACATAATCCACAAAATATGAACTATATATTTCCCTTGTATTTAGACATTAACCAAAACTAAAAAATTTAGTACAACATTAGATGATCCCCAAAAAGGATAATCCTTTATACAAAGAAATACTACTCTTAATCTCCAAAATTAAATAAACAATACCCAAAGTTTAACAATGACTATTCAAAAAAATAATTGTCCTTAAAATTCTTCAAAATAATAAAAACTATGTTTTAAACCCAAAATTTAGAAGGATTTGATCACATAGTCTTCCACGATAAATCTTAACATTTATCTCCAAATAACATCGACTACTCTTAAAGTCACATACTTAAAAGTAATTAACCTAATCACATATTCTCTATGAGAGGTTAATCAGTTTTCATAAATAACCCAAATCTCTATAAGTCCACAAAAAACATACATTCTTCCACAATAAAAATTCACCATTAATCCTCAAATTAAATCCCATAGTATTCTATTTTTCTTAGGCATATAGTGTTCCCAACCGAGCGAATGTCTTCCAAAATAACATTTATCACTAAATCAACAAATCATTTTCATATACTAAGGATATAAATTTGATTAAATATAAGGTCCCAAATCAACTTATTATTTATCAATAAAATCATTTAACTAAAAATAATTAGTCACACTAATCAGGGAATTCACGTAGTCTAGTGGAAGGCGATAAATCCAAGTCGCACTTTGGTTGTGGGTTCGATTCCCATTACTCTGTCTGACGTGATAACTTGTCACAAGGACTGTGTGTTGTACTTTTTCAAAAACTATATAATTTTATAAAATTCCCAAAAATGAGATAAATTCCTCAAAAATAACCATAAAATATTTTAACCACAAATGTTATCTCATACCTTACATTTTCTTCCCAAAAAGTAATAACCTATAATTGACTCAAATTCAAGGATCATATAAACCCAAATGGTTCTTTATAACTATATCCACAAAAGAAAATATAATTCTTCCTTAAATAGAATTTTCTCATAACAAACTGTAGGGTTACACATACAAGAGAAAATTCTTCCAATGTAATCCCATCAACAAAGATCATTAATACTTTTAATAAATTTTCCATCCAATTATTTCCACATAAGTTCATCCTTGACTTAGAGATTATCCTATAGAATATGACATTGACTCGAGTAAATCCCAGGTCCCCTACATTTACTAAAAATTGGTTGTAAATGGATTCTTAGGATCATTTTTATTTTATCTCATAGTACTCTTCATTTTTCCTCGATAATTCTTTACTTTATGTCCTTCTTTACCACACATGAAGCATTAATTTTTCTATTTAGACACTTTCGTGGGTGTCTCCTTCCACATTTCCTACATGATGGAAAATTATATTTATTTTTCAATGGTCTCCACTTTTGTCGCTCTTATCATTCTCTGCCTTTCTCTTCTTTTTTGAGTTCAGGAGTTGGTTAATGTGTATGTTTTTTATCATATTTTTGGAAAATTGATTCGGAATGAACACGATATCTTTTATTCCCATCAAAAGTCCATTTTGTTTCTCATTTCCACCACCGTGACCACCTATTACATCATGTTCAATGTTATTATGACTACCCTAGAATCCATCCATTAACTAAAACTAGAAATCATAGTGTGAGTAACAATAGTCATAAAATCATTTAGAGAATATCCTGATACATTATTTTAAATCTAAAACACCTTAGGATTAACCAAGGTTATTTAATCTCATCTTATATTAAAATCCTTCAAATTGGTTTGTAAAGAAAATTTTAATTATCCTAACTATATCTCCTAAGAGTGTCATAACCAAGAGTACAACAAGGCCAGTTCCCATCCACCAGTTCCTGTTTGAGTCTAGCTCAAAGCGGTGTTTTTGGGTTTTACCCCTAGGTACATTTGTGCCAGAGCTGCCTCTAACTGCTCATATCCAGACAAGGATGTATTTCATGTAAAATCCATATAATATTTACATTACCAAATTTTTTGGATGTTCTTCTATACTAATCCTCAAAGTCTATATTAGGTTAGTGTTTTCTAATCAGAGTTTTTCTAAATCTAGATTTCAAGGTTTGTACTAAGCTTCCTCTGATACCAACTGTAATGTCCCGACCCCAGTTACCCAGAGTTAGTGAATTATTACATAACATTTTCATGATCATAATAGATCAAGTATTGAAACACTGATTAATTTAGTAGGCCTAGAGTTACTAGATACATACATATATTTTACATTACATTATGAAATGGAAAAACTACAACATTGTGACTCCTTTGAACACACTCATATCCCTTAGCCTATTCCTACAGGTCAATCATAATATACTTATTCACATCCTGGAAAAAATAAAACATAAGAAAGGGGTGATCTCAGATGCTCAGAAAGGATAACAATATAGCAAAAACTATCATAAGAAAACATAAACATTTAAGGAAATGTATAAGACTAAAACACAGGCCTTTTAAACTTAAACATCAGCATAATATGTAAAAGATAAATAAAATAATGCCATTTACTTATTCACATAGATATTATAAGGCCCCGGCCTTAAACCTTACTTAATATTTAATTAAATGAATAATTCACATTGAGGATCTTTTCAGGTTTAGAGTTTTAGAGAATTAGGACATAACTATTACATCTCAAAAGATTACAAAGTAAACACTTCTACTAAGTTCCCATAAAATAAAAACTCTCAAAAAGAAACATGTCTAGTTCCATTTTTAGATAGCATAACTTTTCCTTGATCCCATCCTTGACCCTATTCCACATTAAGTCCTGTGAAAAACATTTCAAAAACTTGGGTTGAGCATAAAAAGCTCAGTAAGGGATACACAAAGAAGGAAAACTGTTAGTTTTTCAAAACAACTAGTAAACCAAGAATACTTTATCAAAGTAATAATTTTAACCTTTATGAAGCAGAAAATACACTTCATTGAATATAAGATCATTAATTACCCTTTTGTAACCAAAATATTACCATAAAACCCATATAAAGAACACATAACATATAAAGGTAACTTTGGACATAAACATACTTAAATGGAATAACCATACGGTTGACTTCCAAACATATCACTTAATGGAATACCCATAAGGCCAACTTCCATACCCACTGCATTGGATGTTATAACTTAACCACCCATCCTGGTATTCACAGAACCACCCATCATATGGTTAATCACGTAACCACCCGTCAAATGTCCAAGTACCATTATAAAATCATAAGACATAAAACAAATATAATGAAAAGAAAACATTTCCACAATTTGATCACAATATATAACTTAAATATATTTAAATAAAAAATCCATTATAAAAACCATTTTCAATGCCAAAATACATAAAAGAGTATATGTAATTTATTTCATTTTAAAAACATTACGGCTTGTTGAGTAAGCCAAAGACCAAATAATACTTGTGGTGGCGAAAAGGTCGTTGTCACCGCGTACGTTAAAAGAAACATTCCTTTTTGTCGTTTTGTAAAATGCTTCGTAGAAAAAGATTCCTTTTGTATAAAATTAAAATTCAAAGGGGTTTATACACCGTATAAAAGAAAGCCTTGTATTAGAACAAAATATGCCTCAATGAAAGGAGATTGAGACGAAGTCCCTTACCTCATGTTCGACGTGACTCGGTTGCTCTTTAATCTCCTGAATAATAAAATGAAGTTAATTTCCACTTTCTTAAGAACCTTTTTCATGTTTATTATTCCTTTTATATAACTTATTTCCATGTTATAAACGTTATGTAATCATTTAATTTAATAAAGTTCATTTTGTCGATATTTGGTACTTAAGTCAAAAATGGACTTCTTACAATTACATGTTGTTTATCTGGTCAAAGGTTCATTATATCCAGAATGATATTCATGATTTTTATATCATATATATCATATATATCAATCATATACCTGTATTTATAATAGTACATAACATTTAGAGGTAAGAAATGAAATGCACCATTCATGGAGACGGTAAGCCGTACGTACGCATGAACGCTTATTTCATTTATATTTCGTATTTAATGGAGTGAAATCATAATGATATAAGGGTATATTATAATTCCAGTATAACATCATATATAATAACATTAACTCCATGCTTTATACGTCCCACATATGGCATTAATGAATCAAATCACTTTGAGGGGGCAGTAGTCCGCACTTCCTAAAATGAAATTATCGTGTTTACCCACAATATAAACCATAAAGGTATAACACAAATGAAAAATACATAAGAATAAGGAAAAAATAAACATAATATATATCATATATAAATATAGTGACATTTAATGGCCACCATGAAAGGTGTTAAAAGAAGATTGAACAATCATCGTTTCGTGAGACAGAAAATCGCCAACCACATAAACAGTATGTTCTTTAACCATTAGACGAAGGTGTGTGTAGGTGTAGCTCTAATACTTCTCATAACAACATCCTAGTATATTAAAGATACTGTTTTTGTTACGAAAGAAAGGAATAAAAATATTTTAGGGGGTTGGAGAAGAAAAATAAAACATAAGAACACAAGAGAAGACACTACCTTTAAATCGGGTAACTCTTTTTGATTTGAGATCAAAGGATTCCTTGGAAAGACTTCTGCCCAAAGTGAGGCTTCTAGTAGTAAGATAGGGATGTGGAGAGATAAAATGGGAAGGTTTTGGCCAATCCAAATGCTTGAGAGGTGTGGGTAAGGTGGTAGAGGTGGGGGCCTCTTATAAGAGGAGAGGAGGGGCACTCTTGGAAAGTTATAAAAGGTTGCTTTATTATAAAATGCCTTCTCAGATTTTAAAGGTCCCAAAATTATATATTTAGAGGATAAGGTGATAATAGTTCGAAATCCACCCATCCAATTGGTTTTTGAAAATTTTAGGTCTTATATTTTACATTATCTTTTCATTTTATTTAAATCATTAAATAATGAGGTAATCGCTGCATCATCATGGTGTCATAAATAATTTAATTTATTTAATGTCTAAAAAATATAAAAAAAATATCATGATGTAGGAAATATTTTTAGATTTCTAATGAATATTTATAGTCAAAAATATGACTTGTATATCCCCATTTAAAAATTGTTTTAGTAAAACAACACATGTTTGTGACATTTTTATTTTAACATTAAATAAAAAGTTATTAATGTCATTTTCCTACCAAAGTGGCTCCATGGGGTCCCCAAGTTGACCCATGGATTTTCTTTGTCGACGATGACACATACAATAAGTATAGGACATGTTTCAAGGTCATTTAATAATATTAAAACATTATTTTTACCTTAAATTACACTAATTACCTCTAATCGCGATTAAAAACTTAAAAGTTACTATTCACCAAATATTATTTTAATCCCATTCAACCAGATTTTACTTATTAGTGACAACCATTTTTTTCGGATTTTTGAAATTCAAAACACAGAGGTGGTAAAATTTCATTTAAACAAAAAATCAGTTAAGTACCACTTAGTGGTTTCACTATTTATCAAAAATTGAAGTTTTTCAGAAAAATAACAAAACATCACCCTAAGCTATATTTGATATTCCTAATTCAAAAATGATATATATTTTACAAAATTCAAAACATATAAGTTACATTAATTAATTTAATAATTAATTCCCGCTGTTAGAACAAATAGCGTGTTTTTATGAAACAATATATATCAAAAGATTGACACTAGTTTAAGTCCAATTTCAATGTGAAATTAATTCCAATGACCACTATTGGATTAAATGGTAAATATATATTCTAATTTCACTTTAAAACTAATTATAAAGATAATATAATCATGTAAATAAGTTATATTAAAAGGAGGTTTTTAATTAAAATACAACATTTTTCACTATTCATTAAAAAAATAAACTTTATCGGAAAAATACCAAAAATTTACAAAAAGTAAATTTTGATGTCCCGATTCTAAAGAAGAATTTTATTTGGTCCAATATAATTTATAAGAGTGACCAAAACTATATTTAATTACGGTTCGCCATCAAAAGGCGATACGTGGACCTTTAGTGAATATTAGAGTATATATGCCTAAAATTGAATTCTTTTCATACTTTAAGCATTTATCCTTTATTGGATAAATGTAAAAACATTTAAAAAACATATATAATCATATTTTAGTTATTTATATTCATTCCCTCCAATAAAACAGCAATGTGTTAACTACCATTTAAAATAATATTATTTTATTACTAGTATGTGACATAAGATTTCACAGAAACTCTTTGTTGTGTATCGGTTACTCTATCGAACATAGCAACCCCTTTAAAGTAAAATTAATATTTAATTTTCAAATATTAATAAATATGAAAATGTTTTATTCTTTATTTACCTGGGATTTTACAACCTTCCCTCCTTTTGGGAATTGTGTCCTCGCAATTTTATTCACTTATCAAAATAAGTGGGGGTATTTATCCCTCATAGCATTTTCAGATTCCCACATTGCCTCTTCAACCATATGGTTTTTCCACAAAACCTTTACCTGGTGAATTACCTTATTTTGCAACACTTTCTCTCTTCAGTTAAGAATCTAGACTGGTTGTTCTTCATAAGAGAGATTCTCTTCCAACTGAACTACCTCTGGGCTCAAAACATGAGATCGATCTGGCATATACTTTCTCAACATCGAAACATGAAAAACATTGTGTACCTGAGATAAACTCGGAGGTAAAGACACTCAGTAAGCAACTGATTTAACTCTCTCTAGAATTTCATATGGTCCAATGAACCTTGGACTCATCTTTCCTTTCTTACCAAATCACATCAAACTTTTCCACGGAGAAATTTTGAGAAAAACATAATCACCTACCTCTGAAGATAGATCCTTCCTCCTGTTGTCTGCATAACTTTTCTATCTGCTCTGAGCTGTTCTCATTTGTTTCTGAATCAAATGAACTTTTTCTGCCATCTCTTCTACCAATTCTAGTCCCATCAGCTTCCTTTCACCCACTTCATCCCAAAAAGCTGGAGTTCGACACCGCTTCTCATATAATGTCTCAAATGGAGCCATCTGTATACTGGAATGAGAACTATTATTATAAGAAAACTCAACCAAAGAAAGATGTTAGTCCCAACTTCCCTGATAATCCATCGAAAAAGCACGTAAAATATCCTCCAAAGTCTGAATTGTTCATTCTGATTGCCCATCTGATTGAGGATGAAAAGTTCTACTAAAATTTAATTCAGTACCCAACGACTTCTGAAGGCCTTTCCAAAAGTTAGAAGTAAACCTAGGATCATGATCAGATACAATGGATAGGGGAACTCCATGAAACCTGACTATCTCTTTAAGATAAAATCGAGAAAGTTGATCTAGAGAGAAAGTATCTCGAATAGGAAGGAAATGAGAATATTTAGTCAAGCGATCAACAATAACCCAGATTTCATTATTACCTTGAGATGTCTTCGGTAATCCCACAACAAAGTCCATGGATATATTTTCCCAATTCCAATATGGCACTGGTAAAGGCTGAAGCATCCCTTTCGGTAACTGTCTCTCTCATTTAACCTGCTGACAAGTCAAACACTTCACAGTAAAATCAGCAATATATCTTTTCATTCCATCCCACCAGTAATACTCTCGCAGATCTCTGTACATCTTAGTACTGCCAGGATGAACTGAAAACGGGGAACTATGAGCCTCACATAACAACTCATTCTTCAACTTTGAATCACCAGGCACACATAATCTCTTCCCAAACCTCAAAACACAATCATTATCAATATTAAATTCAAGAAACTTACCCTTCTGAACCAGCTCTACCTTTTTCTGCAACCCACTGTCTTTCTTCTGCGCTTGCTTAATTCGGTCTGATAAAGATGATCTCACTGATACCTAAAACAAAACAAAAGAACTTCCTGCACCAACAACTTCTATTCCAAAGTTCATCAAATCAAAAACCAAAGGATCTCATTCCAAACATAGCATGGTTAATGAAGCATTACTTTTTCAACTCAAATCATCAACCACTTTATTTTCTTTTCCTAGATGGTAATGAATTGTACAATCATAATCCTTGATTAACTCTAGCCATCTCCTCTTTCTTGTGTTCAATTATTTCTGAGTGAATATATACTTTAAACTTTTGTGATCAGTATATATTTCACACTTTACTCCATACAAACGATGCCTCCAAATTTTTAGAGGAAAAACAACAGAAGCTAATTCCAAGTCATGTGGAGGGTAATTTACCTCATGAGTTTTCAATTGATGTGAAACATATGCAATTACCTGATCATTATGCATAAGGACATAGCCAAGTCCCTTCAATGAAGCATCACTGTATATAACAAACTCACCATTCCTGGAAGGAAGTTCAAAAACTGAAGCATTCACCAATCTTCTTTTCAACTCTTGAAAACATTCATCACATTCTTTTTTCCAGATAAGCTTAACACCCTTCCGAGTTAGCTTAGTCATTGGACTATAAAACCGTGAAAAATTTTCAACAAACCTTCGGTAGTAACCTGCCAAACCAAGAAAACTATGGATCTCGGTTACATTTGTGGGTCTTGGCCATTCTTCAACAACTTTTTTTAGCAGGATCAACAGTTATGCAATTTTTTTAAACAATGTGACCAAGGAAAGAAATTTGTTGTAACCAAAACTCACACTTGCTGAATTTTCCATACAGTTTCGTTTCTTTTAAGGTTTTCAAGATAACCCTTAAATTACTTTCATGATCCTCTTTACTTTTAGAAAAAACCAAACTATCATCAATAACACAACCACCATTTATCACCTGATTTAACTAAGCCATCACTGCAGTAAACTGCTCAATTCTGATTCTGACCATCTCAGTATGCTGATTTGTAAGGTCATTTCCCTCAGTATGCCTTCCCAAAAAATCTTCTCTGTTTCCTCTATGAAAAACCATTCTTAACACTGAAATACCTTAGGTTAAGCAATATGGTAATCTGTAAATGCTATATCATTTCAATCATACCATAAATTAATTTATAATTTAACAATTTTCTAACTCCTAAAGTTGTCTAAACCGACCTTTGATACCAACTATAAGGGCCTAGCCTTAAACCTTACTTAATATTGAATTAAATGAATAAATCACATTGAGGATCTTTTCAGGTTTAGAGTTTTAGAGAATTAGGACATAACTATTACATCTCAAAAGACTACAAAGTAGACACTTCTAATACTCTTAAAAACATGTCTAATTCCATGTTTTAGATAGCATGACTTTTCCTTGATCCCATCCTTGACCCTATTCCACATTAAGTCCTGTGAAAAACATTTCAAAAACTTGGGGTGAGAATAAAAAGCTCAGTAAGGGATACACAAAGAAGGAAAACTATTAATTTTTCAAAACAACCAGTAAACCAAGAATACATTATCAAAGTAATTATTTTTACCTTTATGAAGCAGAAAATACTCTTCATTGAATATAAGATCATTACTTACCCTTTTGTAACCAAAATATTACCATAAAAACCATATAAAGAACACATAACATATAAAGGTAACTTCGGACATAAACATACTTAAATAGAATAACCATACTGTCAACTTCCACACATATCACTTAATGGAATAGCCATACGGACGACATCCATACCCAATGCATTGGAGGTTATAATGTAACCACCCGTCCTGGTATTCACAGCACCACCCATCATATGGTTTATCACGTAACCACCCGTAAAATGTCCAAGTATCATTATAAAATCATAAGACATAAAACAAATATAATGGAAAGAAAAAATTTCCACACTTTGATCACAATATATCACTTAAATATATTGACATAACAAATCCATTATAAAAACCATTTTCAATCCCAAAATACATAAAAGAGTATATGGAAATTATTTCATTTTAAAATCATTACGACTTGTTGAGGAAGCCAAAGACCAAATAATACTTGCGGCGGCGGAAAAGGTCGTTGTCACCACATACGTTAAAAGAAACATTCCTTTTTTTCGTTTTGTAAAATACTTCATAGAAAAAGATTCCTTTTGTATAAAATTAAAATTTAAAGGGTTTTGTACACCATATAAAAAAATCCTTGTATTAGAACAAAATATGCCTCAATGAAAGGAAATTGAGACGAACTCCCTTACCTCGTGTCCGACGTGACTCGATTGCTCTTTAATCTCCTGAATAATAAACTAAAGTTAATTTCTACTTTCTTAAGAACCTTTTTCAAGTTTATTATTCCTTTTATATAACTTATTTCCATGTTATAAACTTTATGTAATCATTTAATTTAATAAAGTTCGTTTTATCGATATTTGGTACTTAAGTCAAAAATGGACTTCTTACAATTACATGTTGTTTATGTGGTAAAAGGATCATTATATCCAAAATGATATTCATGATTTGGATATAATTTATATCATATATATCTAGAATATACATGTATTTATAATAGTACATAACATATAGAGGTAAGAAATGAAATGCACCGTTCATGGAGACGGTTTGCCGTACGTGCGCATGAACGCTAATTTCATTTCTATTTCGTATTTAATGGAGTGAAATAATAATGATATAAGATTATATTATAATTAAATTATAACATCATATATAATAACATTAACTCCATCCTTTATACGTCCCACATATGGCATTAACGAATCAAATCACTTTGAGGGGGCGGTAGTCCGCACTTCCTAAAATGAAATTATCATGTTTACCCACAATGGAAACCATAAAGGTATGCCACAAATAAAGAATATAGAAGCATAAGGAAAACATAAACATAATATATATCATATATAAATATAGTGACATCTTAATGGCCACCATTAAAGGTGTTAAAAGAATATTGAACAATCATCGTTTCGTGAGACAGAAAATCGCCAACCACAGAAACAATATGTTCTTTAACCATTAGACGAAGGTGTGTGTAGTTGTAGCTCTAATAATTCTCATAAAAACATCCTAGTATATTGAAGATACTGGTGTTCTTACAAGAGAATGGAATAAAAAGAGTTTATGGGGTTGGAGAAGCAAAATAAAACATAAGAACACAAGGGAAGACACTACCTTTAAATCGGGTAACTCTTTTTGATTTGAGCTCAAAGGCTTCCTTGGAAAGACTTCTTCCCATAGTGAGGCTTCTAGGAGTAAGATAGGGATGTTGAGAGACAAAATGGGCAGGTTTTGTCTGATCCAAACTCTTGAGAGGTGTGGGTAAGGTGGTAGAGGTGGGGGCCTTTTATAAGAGAGGAGGAGGGGCACTCTTGGAAAGTTATAAAAGGTTACTTTATTATAAAATTCTTTTTGGATTTTAAAGGTCCCAAAATTATATATTTATAGGATAATGTGATAAGAGTTCGAAATCCACCCATACAATAGGTTTTTGACAAGTGTAGGTCTTAGATTTTACATTATCTTTTTATTTTATTTAAATCATTAAATATTGAGGTAATCGCTGCATCATCATGGTTTCATAAATAATTTAATTTATTTAATGTCTAAAAATTATAAAACAAATATAAGAATGTATGAAAAAAATTTATCTTTCTAATGAATATTTATAGTCAAAAATATTACTTGTATAACCTAATTTAAAAATTGTTTTAGTAAAACAACACATGTTTGTGACATTTTTATTTTAACATTAAATAAAAAGTTATTAATGTCATTTTCCTACCAAATTGGTCCATGGGGTCCCCAAGTTGACCCATGGATTGTCTTGGTCATCCATGACATATCCAATAATGTTAGGACATGTGTCAAGGTCATTTCATATTATTAAAACATTATTTTTACCTTAAATTAAACTAATTACCTCTAATCGCGATTAAAAACTTAAAAGTTACTATTCACCAAAAATTATTTTAATCCCATTGAACCACATTTAACTTCTTAATGACAACCATTTATGTCGGATTTTTGAAATTCGAAACATAGAGGTGGTAAAATTTCATTTAAACAAAAAATCAGTTAAGTACCACTTAGTGGTTTCACTATTCCTCAAAAATTGATGTTTTTCAGAAAAATACCAAAACTTCACCCTAAGATATATTTGATATTCCAAATTCATAAATGATGTCTATTTTACAAAATTAAAAACATATAAGTTACATTAATTAATTTAATAATTAATTCCCGCTGTCAGAACAAATAGTGTGTTTTTATAAAACAATATATATCAAAAGATTGACACTAGTTTAAGTCCAATTTCAAAGTGAAATTAATTCCAAAGAACACTATTGGATTAAATGGTAAAAATATATTCTAATTTCACTTTAAAACCAATTAGAAAGATAATTTAATCATGTAAATAAATTATATTAAAAAGATGTTTTTAATTAAAATACAACATTTTTCACTATTCATTAAAAAAATGAACTTTATCGAAAAAATACCAAAAATTTACACAAAGTAAATTTTGATGTCCCGATTCTAAAGAAGAATTTTATTTGGTCCAATATAATGTATAAGAGTGACAAAAACAGTATTTAATGACGGTTCTCCATCAAAAGGCGATAAGTGGACCTTTAGTGAATATTAGAGTATATATGCCTAAAATTTAATTCTTTTCATACTTTAAGCCTTTATCCTTTATTGGATAAATGTAAAAACATTTAACAAACATATATAATCATATTTTAGTTATTTCTATTCATTCCCACCAATACAACGGCTACGTGTTAACTACCATTTAAAATAATATTATTTTATTACTAGTATGCAACGTAAGATTTCAAAGAAACTCTTTGTTGCGTATCGGGTACGCTATCGAACATAGCACCCCCTTTAAAGTAAAATTATTATTTAATTATAAAATATTAATAAATATGAAAATGTTTTATTCTTTATTTACCTGGGATGTTACAGATATTCGACTAGTAGAATAAACACATGTAATATCAAAAGCTAATTTCATAATGGTGGAATGCATAATGTCGGAAATCATAACCACATAGTCAAGGCCTTGTTCCAAGGCTACAAATAATATTTTTTTCAAGGACTTCTGTCAAGACACTAGTTTATCTCATGAAACCTACCAATACATTGAGGAGATATAGTGGGCTCCACCCATCACTTAATAAGTCCAATTCATTTTTCATATGAAAAGGTTTAAACATAATCTAAATATTCATATTAAAACTAGCATACGAAATGTAAATATTTTAACCACAAACCATGAATGGTATAAAAATAGCACATCCACAGTCAAACATATCCCATTCAATACAATATGGAAGATTGTATTATAATAAATCAACCTCAATAAATAATAATGAAATATGTTTACAAAGATGAAAATAATCAGAAAATATATTTGAGAGAAATATCCCTTTTTTTCTTGAAAACATCTAAAAGTATCACTATTTATCAAAAAGCTGTTAAAAATATATTTTTGATTAAAAGTGTTCCATACCACTTTTAAACCTTTAAAAGGAATTTTAATTTTAAAAAATTCATGTTCATATAAATAAATCCTTAAAACCATTTATAAAACATGGACATTAATGGGAAAGATTTGGAATAATAAATCTCTAACACATTTAAAATGATATTTTAGTTAGAGTTTCTAACCAAATGAGAGATGCTTGAATACAAATAATTTAGGTAATAAAAACCTTATAATATCGTGAGAATAAAGGGATTCATGATATACTATGTCAAAGTATAGTATATACGCCATATAAAAGTGAATTGGCATATAACAACGGAGAAGTCTCAATGGAATGTAAATTGAGATGAAATCCCTTATAAAGACTATATCCTTAGGTTAAAGATAAATAAATGGAATAATTATGTGTGAAAAATATAAATAGAATCAATATGATTGGATATTCAAGGTAAATCAATTATAGGACATTCACACATATTGTTGTAAAAACAACACCAATGAATTGGATCTTTAACTCAATGAATGGAAATTGAGTAAAGATTACTCTTATCAAGTTCATATCGATGACTTGAAATTTATCAATGGAGTGATTATGTGTATCAAAAGTATATCCACACAAAGGGGAGTGTAAATTACTACAAAAATAAATAAAGTGTCATTTCACACAAAATCTTGGAGTAAAATAATCAATGAAATTCATATAAAACCCAATGAGTGGAAATAAAAATTAGAAATTCCCTTACCGATTTGGTAACGTATGAAACATACACCCCATGAAAGAAGGATCATAAAATGAAGATGTAAATACCCATAAATTAAATTCTATTACACAAAGAATACAATCATGGGTAGAACATACTCTACAAAAAAGAAAATAGTGGAAATATAGCATGAATCTCATGGGAATAAGAAGTGAAATGAAAACCCCTTACCTTGTGCTTTTTTTAGTTGAGGGTATGTTAATCCCCTGTATAATGCTTAAATCATTATTATTAAATTATAAAAGAACCACATACATAAATATTATATTATATATTTTATTATCCTCAGTTTTTGGTATGTGGCCTTTGTTTATCCATTTTTAGGTGTTTAAAGTGCATGGGATGAGTTGGGAAGTGGTTGGGAGAGTTTTCAATGGTTCTGGATGAGTTTGGAGACTTTTAAAGGGGTTCATGGTTTGAGCATAGTTTGTGGAAACCGTGTGGATTCACCAGGAAATCATGCAAGGGAGACAGTAGGATTCTCACGGCTTGTGCACGGTTTTCCAAACCGTACGAGGAAACCGTGCAGACCCTAGCTCTCGAGGCAGTATCGTGTGCACGGTTAGCGCACGGTTTTCCAAACCGTGTGGGATAACCGTACAGACACATAAAAATAGCGTTATAAGTTTCAGGCTCCCTCAGGCTTAACCTATTTCACTCCAAACTTCCTCTCACTCATGTCTCACTCAGGTTCTTTGGTTCTCAGGGGGTGGAGGAGCTTTCCCACTCGATTTGGAAGCATTTTGAAGAGGTTTCTTGGTGGATTGAAGGTGGTTTCTCTAGGGTAAGTCTCTCCTCTTTGTTTCCCTTTTTTTCCTCTAGATCTACATCCCTATCTTTCTTGGTTATATAGATCTACACTTTTTGTGTGTAGATCTAGGGTTTTGGTTGCATTGGATGACTTTTTTAAGGCTTGTGAATGTTAGGGAAGGGGATCTAGAGAGGTTTCGGTGGTGCGTTCCCTGGATTTGAGGAGTAGTTGTTAGTGAGTCGATTTCTCAGGAACCCTAGAGGTAGGTGGCTTCTCTCTTGACTCAACATGGTTAGAGCTAATGGTTTTGGTTACAGTTAATTTTTTGTGCTTGAAATTAATTGTGTTTTTATGTGTGAAATTGGTTAGAAATCCCTTGGGTGATGTTTTGGGGATTTTGGGAAAAAAGAGGGTTTTGTGGTGAAATGTTATTGTTGTGGATTTTAAAATGGAGGTTTTAAAATGTGATGTTATGGTTAATTTGTGAAAATGATAGATGGAAATTATTTCCAATAAAAGGGTTGTTTTATTGAAATGTTGTTTGGCATGGAAAATGGTTTTCAATAAATGGGTGGTTCATTGAAGTGGATTGATATGCAAAGGAGTTGGTTGATTGCATGTGGTTATGACCTTGGTCAGTTATATGCTTGGTATTATCTTGTTTTGAATGTTGTGTGGAAGTGGAGAGAAGTAAAACTATAAAAAGGGGATGGATAGTGTATGGAAAGGCCACCATCAAAGGATAAGTGGACGGGAAGATCCACTAGTTGTGAATGGGTGAATGGGTTGGATGGAAGCTCCGCCGTTTGGTTGTTATGGTTGTTTGGTTGTGCATTACTTTGCAAGATGGAATTTTTGTGCTAAGGTGTAAATGATGAGATGGCTTGTGGCATGTTTGGTTGGAATTCCCTTGATTGCTTGGTTTGGGTGTGATGGCTTGGTAAGGGTGTGTTTGGCTTATGAAAATGGTTGCACTTGAGATTTATTTTATATAAATTGTTTTATATAAATGTGAAAATAGTTTTATCCTAGTGGCGTGTGTAGGGAAGTCATTTGAGGAAATACTACTGGGTTTTTGTACTCACCCCCTGCTTTGGAACGTTGGTGTCTTTACAGATGTTGTATATCGTGACGTGGGAAAAGGTAAGGCATCTCCCTCCTTTAGTGGTGCATTGTGATGTCTCGGTGGAGCTTGGAGCTTGGAGCTTGGTGTGGAGCTGTGGTGGTGTCATGGCTCGTAGTTTTTGTTGTTTAGTTTCTGCTTGTACTCTAATACGGTTGGTTTCATTGGTTTTGGGTTGTATTTTGGAACAACATGGTTGTCGTTCGAGAATACATGTTTTGGTTTTAAAGTGCATGCATCATTAGTTGTTGGTTTGGTTGGTTTTGTCTTTAAGGAAAATCGTTCCCCAACTTGATCGTTAAGCCCTCAGAATTTATTTCTAGCTTTTTCCATCTTGGGAACATCGCTTAAGGCTAAGTATCCCTCACCGCCTCCTCAATCCATTGAGGTAGGGGCGGGTTGTTACAACTGGTATCAGTTTGTTCGGTCCTTTGGAGTTGATTCTCTAATTTGGTGTTGACATTCGTTGTGGTGCATTCCTTGAGTCGGGATGGTAGCAAGGAGTAGGAATGTTGGAACTTGGAATTTATAGCATAAAAGGACGTAGTTAACCCTTTTATGCTGAAATTAAAGTTACCAGGGATTTGGGTACACAAGTGTTTTGGAGACACTTATAGGCAATGGAAATCTCATTTTCATGGGTGTAGCCAATGAGATGAGCATGGCATGCATGGTAGAAATGACTTCACACAAGGATGAATATTTAATTGAGTTATAATGATTTATGATGTGATATGAATGTGTGAAATTGTATTGTGAATAAATTAGTATTTTCAAAATGGTTTGGTTTTCAAAATGGTGAAACATGGCACATGGGGAAAAGGTGGAAAGCCTTGTTGTGATAGAGTTTTGTAATGTGATTTGAAATGGGATTTGGTGATGTCTAAGGAAGTGAGACTCATGGTTTTTAGTTTTTTGTTGATAGAAATTTCATCGGGTAGGCGTCATAGAGACCAACCGGAGGAGGCTGCTGAGGATGTGGTAGCACCTGAGCCTCAGGTGAACCAGCAGCTAGTGCAAAGCATAGTGCAAGCTTTCCAAGTTGTGGAAAGTGGAAATAAAATGGATAAACCAAGGCATGTGGATCATGCGGTTTAGTTTCAAATGCAGAATCCACCCATCTTCAGGGGTGATTCAGATCCAGAGAGGGCATAAGCATGGTTAAATAGAATGAACAAGATCTTCGAGTTCGTGGTAATGCCGCTCGAGTTGAAAGTGATGTTGGTCAAGTATATGTTGGAAGATCTTGCCCTTCAGTGGTGGGAGTTGTTACTCCAAGTGGGGATGGACCAAGGTATGATGTGGGAAGGCTTTGAGGAATTTTTTAATAAACCATTCTATCCATATATATTCATAATTCAGTGTACGAATGATTTCTTCAGTTTGAATCAAGAGCTTATGTCTGTGACGGAGTATGCATCTATGTTTGTGAACTAAGTGTGGTTTTCACCCGAGGTGGTGGGTAGCACGTCGTTGAAGGAAAGGATCTATGAAGTGGGGTTAAGGCAAGAAATACATTCAAAGATACCGGTGCTATGTATAGATGATTACACGGAGATGGTGAATAGAGCCTCGGTGGCTGAGCGGGGTCTGTTGGGCGCTCCGGGTGGAGGAAGCATGGTGGTACCCATGGGGAATAGTGGGAACTCTAACGCTAGTTTCAAGAGAAGGAGGGACACTTATTCCCAGAGTGGGAATATGGCATATAATCTGACGGCAGGATCGGTGAATCTTCCTCTGACGCCCCAGAGAAAGTCGGGATGTTTTCAATGTGGTTCGACGAGCCACATCAACCGGGATTATACGGCACAACCTAGAGAATTTCATAATTGTAAGCAGATGGGGCACCTGCAGCGTTATTGTTGGAATGCTCCAAGGTCGGGTGCTCTTGACACTCCTCAGGGATTGCAGACGTCTTATGCTTCGACGGGATGGGTACAGTAGTACACCCATCATAAGCAGAGTAAAGTGGGTCATGGTTATTCTCATAATACCACGATGCCTTAGAAAAGCAATAAAGAGCAGAGTGTGGAGACAAATGCATTGTTCGGAGTTGAGCAGGTTGTGGTGGATGATCAATCGGGACCATCCATGGTGTGAGGTACTATTCTTTTGAATTCTACCTTGATGCAATTGTTGTTTGATACGGGTGATTTACACTCTTTTATTTCTACACGTGTGGTTGATTTGCTGGGTTTAAGGGTAGAAATGATTCCCTCCGTTTTGAAACTTCAAACCCCTCTGGGTCGAAGAGAGTGTTGAGCCTTCTTGTGTAGAGCATGTTGTATCATTGTGGGCGAGGTTGAGCTAATGTGGAATTTCTCAATTCTTGAGATGGATGGGTATGATGTAATCCTGGGAATGGATTAGCTGGTGGATTTCAAGGCCCACATTGATTGTTAGGCGCGAACAGTGGATTTTATGACATGTGGTGGTGTTAGAAATATCTTTAGAGGAGAGAGGCGTGATTTAAGTTGACCCTTTAGGGCGTATCATCATTACAGGTGGGTTGTTCATCCTAGAATTCAGAAAATGTATAAAGCGCTGAAAGTGCAATTTTGGTGGGCTGGTATGAAAAGAAGAGTGGATGAGTTTGTTTCGAGATGCTTGACACGTCAGTAGGTCAAGGCAGAGCATCAGAGACCAGCAAGAATGTTGCAGTCTTTACCAATCTCTGTTTGGAAGTGGGATCAGATAGTGGTGGATTTTGTCACAGGTCTCCCAAGAACGGTCCGAAAGCACGATGCCATTTGGGTGATAGTGGATTGGATACCGAAGTCAGCCCATTTCATCCCGATTCGTGAATCTCATATGATGGAGGATCTATCCAAAATCTATAACTGGGAGGTCGTAAAGAGGCATGGTGTTCAAGTTTCGATTCTATCATATAGAGATCTGAGGTTTAAATCTTCATTTCTAGAAATCCTTACTACAATCCCTTGGAACTATATTTACCATGAGTACGGCGTATCAGCCACAGATGGATGGTCAATCCGAGAGTACGATACAAACTCTGGAGGATATGTTGCGATCTTGTGTCATGGATTTTGGTGGCTCGTGGGAGGAGAAATTATTGTTTGTTGAGTTTTCATACAATAACAGTTATCAGGCATCCATACAGATGGCTCCGTTTGAGGCATTGTATGGGCGTCCATGTCATTCTCCACTATATTGGGTGGAAACGGGTGAGTCCTCCATGGTTGGACCGATCCTTGTCCATGAGACTATGAAGAAGATCAAGTTGATCATGAGGGGAATGGAGTTGGCTCAAAGTCGTTAGAAATCGTATGTGGATCATCGTCGACGGTCGTTGTCATTCGAGGTGAGTGATCATGTTTTCTTGAGGATCTCTCCTAGGTTGGGACAACGTTGGTTTGGAAAGCATGGAAAGTTATCTCCAAGGTATATTGGACCTTATAAGATTCTTGAGCTGGTTGGTGAGGTGGCTTATCATTTGGATTTTCCACCTAGGTTCAGTGCGGTGCACAATGTGTTTCATGTGTTTCAGTTGAAAAAGTATCAGCCGGATCGTGACCATGTCATTCTATGGGATCATGTTGAGCTAGAACTGGATGCTTCATTGGTACGTGTGCTAGTGCAGATTGTGGATAGGAAAGAGAAATTATTGTGTGGTAAAAGCATCGGTTTATTTCGTGTTTTGTGGAAACATGGTTTGATTCAAGAGGAGACTTGGGATCGGGAGAAAGAGATAGTCGAGCAGTGGCCCAAGCTCTTTCGGCAAAGGGTGGGTTCACTACTTTCTGAGGACGGAAAGTCTAATGGTGGGGAGAATTTAGTACCCTCTGTTTGAGGTATGTGGCCTTTTTTTATGTATTTTTATGTGTTTAAAGTGCATGGGATGAGTTGGGAAGTGGTTGGGAGAGTTTTGAATGGTTTTGGATGAGTTTGGAGACTTTTAAAGAGGTGCACAGTTTGAGCACGGTTAGTGGAAACTGTGTGGATTCTCCCAGAAACCGTGCAAGGGAGACAATAGGCTTCACACGGCTTGCACACGGTTTTCCAAACCATGTGAGGAAACCATGTGGACCCTAGCTCTCAAGGTAGTAGTGTGTGCACGGTTAGCGCACGGTTTTCCAAACAGTGCGGGTTAACCCTACGACCACTTAAAAATAGGGTTATAAGTTCCGGGCTCCCTCGGGCTTAACCTATTTCACTCCAAACTTCCTCCCACTCATGGCTCACTCCAGTTCTTTGGTTCTCAGGGGGTGGAGGAGCTTTCCCACTCGATTTGTAAGTGTTTTGAATATTTTTCTTGGCGTATTGAAGGTGGTTTCTCCCGGGTAAGTCTATCCACTTGGTTTCCCTATGTTTTCCTCAAGATCTACATCCCTATCTTTCTTGGTTTTCTAGATATACACTTTTTGTGTGTAGATATAGGGTTGTGGTTTCCTTGGATGATGTTTTTAAGGCTTGTTAATGTTAGGTAAGGGGATCTAGAGAGGTTTCAGTGGTGCGTTCTCCGGATTTGAGGTGCGGTTGTTCATGGGTCGATTTCTCGGGAACCTTAAAGGTATGTGGATTCTCTCTAAACTCCACTTGGTTAGAGATAATGGTTTTGGTTACAATTAATTTTTTGGGCTTGAGATTAATTGTGTTTTGATGTGTGAAATTGGTTAGAAATACCTTGAGGGATGTTTTGGGGATTTTTGGGGAAAAGAGGGTTTTGTGGTGAAATGCTATCGTTGTGGATTTTAAAATGGAGGTTTTAAAATGTGATGCTATGGTTAATTTGTGAAAATGATTGATGAAAATTATTTTCAATTAAAGTTTTGTTTTATTGAAATGTTTTTTGGCATGGAAAATGGTTTTCAATAAATGGGTGATTTATTGAAGTGGATTGATATGCAAAGGAGTTGGTTGATTGCATGTGGTTGTGACCTTGGTGGGTTATATGCTTGGCATTAACTTTTTTTGAATGTTGTGTGGATGTGGCGAGAAGTAACACTATAAAAATGGGATGGATAGTGGATGGAAGGGCCCCCATCAAAGGATAAGTGGACGGGAAGATCCCCTAGTTGTGAATGGGTGAATAGTTTGGACGGAAGCTCCACCATTTGGTTGTTATGGTTATTTGGCTGTGCATTGCATTGCAAGATGGAATTTTTGTGCTAAGGTGTAAATGATGAGATGGCTTGTGGCATATAAGATCTTATAATATTGCTTTGTTAATGATATTTCAATAGTATCATTGTTTTTGGTGTTAACTGATTTTTTTTCCATTATATGTTTTATTATGTAAGTCATGTTTATTGTGGATATAATTTATTTTATTCATATCTAGAATTATATAAAGTTCTGAAACATTATTTTTAATCATAAAATGAAAAGTATTCTTAATGGTTACGATGGGGAATGAATCTCATTGCGTCTGTGGATACAGTAATACGTATGTATGCACGAGCGACATTACTACTCTATTGATGGTAAAATAGTATGTAATTTTATGGATATATTATATATACATAATTATTAACATGTTATATGTATTATTGACATCGTTTATACTCATTATTTTACCCATAGATATAATAAAGTGTTGAATAACAAACTACACCACGACGTGGAGACGGTAAGTCGTATGTACGCACGTATGGTGACTTTGTAATTCATAGGATGGATAGATAATGAATATGGTTGTAAAATATTTATAATAACATAAAAGTATGTATAAGGTACTGGAGTTATTATTTTGGTATGGAAACAATAAAGAAAGAGGATGTGGAAGAAGAAAATAACATTGAAATGGGTGATGAAATTATTACCTCTTCTTCGAGTGCTTCCTTTTGATTTGATCAAAATGGCTCCTTAGGAAGGATTTATGATCAAATTAAGGAATATAGGTTGAATTGAGGGTATTTGGGAGGATATTAGATCAGGTTTTGGCCAATCTAAATGGCTTTTTAGGTGTGATTATGAGAGAATGGTAAGTACCCTTTTATAAGAGAGGTGATAGTCACTTTTGGAAAAGCTTGAAATATTAATTTCTTATACAATAAAATTCAATTTATAATGGATCCAAAAGGATTTATTTCAAGGATAAGGTGGGTCTCAGTCAAAAAACTCTCAACTAATCAGTTTTATACAGGTTTAGGTCCCCATATTAACCTTATATTTTTTATTTAACTCTTAGTTAAATAGTTTAACTTTTACCATGTATTCTTATATTATTATAATAAATGGTTAATAAACATACTATAAAAATCCAAGAGAACCCCAAGTGGTTCATTAATGAAATATATATAATTATATGAGTTATTTGGCCAAATCATATATTTTTAAGAATATTATATCATTTAATAATATAGAATTTGTTTTAAAAACTCATTTATGTCAATTTTGACACTATTTAGTATTTGGTTTTTGTGAAAGTCAAAAAAACATTATTACTTCAAAACAAATAAATTAAATCAATCCTAAAATGTCATATTAACCTATAAAATTAGTTCAATGCATCAAAAGTCTAAATTTACATTTACTTGGATATTTATAATATCAATTATTTGAATATTTCATTAATAAGGTACTTAGTGCATCATCATTGTGTCATAATTAAATTTAAATATTTAATGTCTAAAATTTGTAAATAAAATATCATTATGTATTAAATACCTTTATATTTATAATGAATATTTATAGTCAAATTTATCTTATGTATAACCCTATATTAAAATTATTTTGGTTATTAAACTTTGAATTTTACAGTTTTAACTCTTCTTTAAATAAAATAATAATAAATATCCCAATCAAATAGAAGTGGACCAAAAAGATCATATTTTATTCCTAACGTTGATTTTTGTCGAAAACCACTTATCAAATAGAATTAGAACATGTGTTAAGGTAATTATAATATCATTTTTACCTTTAATTACCCTATTTACTTTTAATCGTGGAAAATACAATTCAAAAGTTACTATTCACCAAAATTTATTTTCATCCTATTGAACAACATTTTACATACTGATGTAAACCGTATCTCTAGGATTTTGGAAATTCAATTCACAGAAGTAGAAAAATTACATTTTCTGAAAATTTGCAAATGTGCCTAGAAGGTGGGTAAAAGACCACTACTACAAATATGGCATGTATCAGCACTAGAAAAGTGCAGTAACAACACTAAAAAAACACTGTTAATCGAGGTAAAGATAAAGGGGATTCCATTTTATCAACACTAAGAAAAGTGCTGATAAAGGAACCTTTTATCAGTGCTAACAAAATGCTGATAAATGACCCCTTTTATCAGTGCTAAAAAAAGCACTGAGAAAAGGGGTCCTTTATCATCACTTTTTTTAAGTTCTAATAAAAGTAAAAAAATTAAAAAAATAAAAGAATTATATAATATGGGGGGATTTTAACAGCGTTGGACACCCCCTTTATCAGCGCTAGGCAGACCCCCAGCCTCACACTCTCCCATGCGCTGCCCTTTTTCGCGCATCCCCCCACACGTGGGCACCTCCTTGCTTCCACCCGAACTTGATCCCGTGACCTCCCCCTTGCGCGCCTGCACCTTTACCACTAATCCATTTCATTTTTTTTCTCTATTTAATGATATATCTAATTATATATATATATAGGTGTATTTATTCATATATTAATATAGATTCATATTAATATAAAAATATTTAGTTATATTAATACATATATTAATATATATTTATTTATTTATTTGTATATTAATATATATATAAATATATAGTTATATTTATTAGTATATTAATATAGATTCATATTAATATAAATATATTTAATTATATTAATAGATATATATTTATTCATATATTAGTATATATATATATTTATTTATTTATTTATATATATATATATATATTTAGTTATAATTTTTTATCCGAATATTTATTTTTATATTAGTATATATTTATAATTTTAGTTTTAAATAAATTTATAAAATACCATTTTTATGTGTGTTTATAAAAAAAAATAATTACATACATACATATATACAACACACACACACACAGATATATATATATATATATATATATGAATAAATACATATATCTGTGTATTTGAAAATCCATAGAATGTTAAAATGACCATAACTTCTAATCCAGAAACCCGTTTCAACTCCACAACCAGTAAAATTGAATAAAATGAAACAATATTGATATGATATGTGGTACAGGCCTAACAGACATCCAGATCAGAAATTATACCTGTTTGAATGTTAACGAATCAGGTATCCCGACTAAAACTCAGTTTTAGAGGCCTTATGGGCCTTTTTTGGACTCTAAAAATGGGGATAAAATGTTCCCGTCAATTATAGGCACGTAGATCTCGTCACAGGCTTCGATTTGATATGCTATAGAGCTCAAACGGACACCCGGATCAAAAGTTATGGTTGTTTGAAGTTTGAGTTACATTTTCAACTTATTTTAGATCTTTTTTTTATTATTCGTGTCTTCCAAATGTTATTAAATGATTATTAATCAATTATAATTATAAAATTATTAATTAATAATATTTTTTAAAATATTTTAAATCCCTTTTCACTAAATTTTTTATATATTAAATTTAATAGTTTATTTATACTTATCAAAAACATATTTAGAATATATATATTATATATATATCAATATAAATATAATCAAATAACAATATTTTTTTCATGATTTTTTTTAAACATAAAATTTATCAGTGCTAGGTAAAAGGGTTGATAAAGCCCCCATTTATCAGCGCTACTAAAAAAAGCGTTGATAAAGGGGTCCCCTTTAACAGCACTAAAAAATTCGCTGATAAAGGGGGGGGCTTTATCAGCACTAGAAAAAGAACTGATAAAGGGTCACTTTTAACAGAACTTTTTTTAGCACTGTTAAAAGTGACCCTTTATCAGTGCTTTTTTATAGCACTGATAAAGGGTGGTGCTGTGGAAAACCAGTTTTGCGATAGTGAACGTTAAAAGTTCAATAACATTTTATGTATCTAATCTTATTATAAAATGACTCCAATTAATTAAATTGGACTAATATAGTTATTATGTGTCTATTTTGACTTGAAAATAAATTTAAATATAAAATATTTAAATATTAAAGTTGGTTTTTATGTACTATGCAATATTTTTCACTATTCATCAAAAATTGAATGTTTTCCTAAAAATACCAACAATTCAGCCTAAGCTAATTTTGATATTCCAAATTCAAAAATGGTGTATATTTTACTAAATTCAAAACATATAATTTTCATTAATTAATTTAAAATTAATTCTCATTGTCAAAACCAGAAATCGGGTTTTTGTGAAGTAAAAAGTATCAAAATATTGATATGTGTTTATGTTTAATTTAAATGTCAAATTATTTTCAATGACCAACATTGGATTATATGATAAAAATATAATCTAATTATATTTCAAAACCATTAAAATATATAGTTTTACACTATAAATTATTTTGATTAAAAAGGTAGTTTTCAATTAAAATTTAGTATTTTTCACTATTCATTAAAATATGAAAGTTATAACACCAAAATTTTATCCAAAATAAATTTTTATGTCCCTCTTATAAAGAATAATTTAATTTCATCAAATTTAATATACAGATGTGTCAAATATTGGATTTAAAAATGGTTCCCCATTAAAAGGCAGAAAAACTGCATTTTTTTAAAATACTTCTTTTATCTGAAAATTTTGAATTTTTCCTTATATTATGTCTAAGAAACAAAAAAGTTAAATTTTAAATTTATATGGGATATATATAAATTTCAAAATGTGGTTATTTCTATTCATAACTGCTTTTTAAAAATCTAGTTTGATAGGACATGGTGTGCTTGAACTCTATGTTGTGTACTTCGCATGCTATCATATTATTCAAAGAGAAACATACCATGAAAGATTAGGGTGTTACAATTGGTCTTTGTGAGGTAGCCTCTTTGGATTTGGATTTCTCTCTACTTCCTTTTCCTCCGCACATATTTTTGGCACTAACAAATGCCCCCCCCCCCCCCACCCTCATACATGGAGCTGAGAAGAAAATGAGGGTCTAATTCTAAGGGTCAATCGCCAAAAAAATTGGTTAATTACAAAGAATTATCATAAAGGAGGGTCGCGATGTAGAGAGTCGATGCACAGGTTAAGATCATCACAAAGCTCACCGCAGACGGATGCGCCGCAAAGCACAAGGGGTCGTCACCGATAAATATGGGGTTGACCTCTCTTTTGTCCTTTCTCACCTCTACATTTTGGCGATAGTGCTCTCGATTCATGAAGATTTTCATGCTCTACGTTTGCTATCTACGAATCAGGCCATTATGTTTCATGGTGCACAATGAGTCCTTCGACTCCGTGAGTGTGTGATCCGTGGCTTGTGTCTGATAGAGTGGGGGCAAGGATCCATAATTTCTTTATGGGACTGAGCTTCACGAATAGGCTTCGTGAAAGGGCTTCGTGAACCATAACCAAAAAGGTCCAAATTTCAAAAACTGAATGGATTAATAGGGAGCTTCCAGGGGTTCCATGCGGATGCTGCCCAAAGGGAAGAAATAGTGAATAGCTCGGGTATCGAAGAACTCGTATGAAGCCATTCAGACCATGATTCGCTGGTGGAGGTACTTTCAGAGATCCAGAAGAACTACCCACTGTGTATGAGGCCAACTCTCTATGTATTTGGCCTAAGGGATGACATCTTCATCCCTAAAGCAAGCAGGGATGATCCAACTTACTGGTTCAGGAGCACGTTGTGCTAGCATGAGTTGTTCAGGGTGGCTAACAGCCATACTTGGGAGGATTTCACGCCTGTCAACATTAAATGCCTGTATAAAAACCTAAATAACGTTTATTGGAAAGCATTTCATCCAAAAAAATCTCCCCCATTATACCAAAATATTCTGAAGGTGGCCCTGGGGAACCCGGAGAAGGGGTGGACTGACGAGTGGGATCTGCACTAGGGCAGAAACTTTACGAAAGATTGGGCCTATGCCTAATGGGTAGGTGCCTCTTGTGAGGAGTTATGTGTAGAGCTAAAGTGATTGGTCCTGTATGAGGTGTCTTGGGCCTCTCAATTCCATATCTATTAGCCGAAGTAGATGATTCCAGAGTTGCTGAGAAGATGGTCATCAAGGACCAACACCTTCCATTTGCACCATGGAGAGGTCAGCATCAGCCTATGGGACTTGTACAAGATTTTGGGGGTCCCAATACTAGGGAAAATGAATGATGAGTTCCTCCCCATTGTTAGTTCATGGGAGGACTGGGAGAAATTTTCATCATTGGAAAGGGAATTGATGGACCTGGTGCCAAGAGAGGACAAGGATTCGGTGAGAGACATCCATTTCAAGCGGTGGTTCAAGCAATTTCTAAACTTCCTGTAATATGGGAAATTCCCTGTGAGGCCTCGGACCTGCCCAACGGGTGTCCAATGAGGTAAAGAGAACTCATACTAGCGACTCTTGGAGGAAATCTAGGGGAAAATGTGGGGGTTCAGTGTTAGTACCGAGCATAAACCGGTGGTTAGTTTGGTTGCATTCATTGCAGCACTTATCTACGTTCGGATCTGGCCAGTGAGGGACACGAACATGGGCGTGCAACCGATCACTTTTATCATGGCATTGATGTTGGAGAAAGGGAGACGGATCAACCTTATGATCACAATTATTTCCAATTTTTATAAGATGATGTGGCATATCAGTGAGGGGAAGAAGCCGCAGAGGATATGTGGGTCGTTTCACCTTCTGTATGGGTAGATAGCGGCGCATATTAGGGGTATTTATGAATATCTGAACCTCGTCTCCCCTACAGGATTAAATTTCCACCTGACCATTTTGAACGATGTGGGATGCTTTTTGACCAAGCTAACCCTACAGGTGATGCAGAACCGGGTCTAGAAGGCAGATGTGTTCAATTTCCACCCATTCTCATTTCCAACAGGTGTGTTTACTGATGAAGTACAGGGAACAGAAGATCATCAATCCTACCTCTTGGCCTTTAGGGGTGGAGTCCCAGTGGGGTGGGTTGACGGTGAGTCCCTCTGTGAGTTGTACACCCCGCACTGTTTTGCAAGGCAGTTTCGGTGCATGCAGCAACTGACCCCTCAGGTATATTTGGGGGTGTGCCACGAGGATCACCCGTGTGTGATGAGGTAGCTATGGATCATGTTCACACGGAATGATGGGAAGATGAAAAATGAGATGCCTCCACCCACAACTGTCTTCAGGGTGGTGAAGGAGTATTCCAAGAGCTGGGAGGCAGCTTACCCGGGGGAGATGCTGAAGCAGCAAACCGTCCAGGTCTGTGACGGGGTGTCTCCCCAACCTCGAGGCTCAAGATGAAAGGCGGTGAGGACATCCCATGGTGGTGGGGTTGTAGTGGCGGAGAGGCCTGCCCTGATCTAAAGGGAAGTAGAAACAGTGGATCCAGTGGTCCCATAAGTACAGACTTATCTATAGGGGTGGCTGCCGAGGTGGTTTTACAAGATATCAACTCGGGCTGTAGGGAAGTGATTGTGCTATATAGACATGCTAGACAACATTGTCTTCCCATAAGATTGTGACATCTAGGATGTAAACGGGCAATTCCTCAGCCCATATGAGATGTGGAAACACCTGAATCATCTCAGGATGTATTTTCCAAGAATCGGTCTTATCAGGGCCGGCTTTGCAGTATCCCGAGCAGAGGGGGAGCAGTACCTGGCTAAGATGGAGGACTTTGTGCACTATTGGGGGCTTCATGTTTGATGATAGATCGGGTAAAGGTGTTTTTGGATCGAATGGTCCCTCCGCAGTTATCAGCTGATGAATTGTGGGATCGCTTCCCTCTACTGTAAGAATAATATGAGTCCTCCTGGGGGAGGAGGCCAATAGAGGGATCCCTCTGGAGGAGGGTGAGGTTGTGGATTTAGACCCGGAGTTAGAAGAGTTTGTAGAGTCCCATAAGGTAAAACCCTAAATGACTTCCTTGGAGTATTCATCTAGGTTATCTAGGACTTATCAATTGATATCTAAACTGTACATGAGGGCCTTATATGCAAAACCCACTTCCACCCGATAGTAGATGCAGTTGTGAGGCCTTTGGGATCTACACCTGTGGATATGATGATCATCATGCCAGGAGGTGCTGCGACACCCAAGTTGGTCCTCCCGGAACCTTCAGACTTCCCGAAAATATATGGAGGTCCAAGCTTGGGGGTTTCGATGGAAACAACTTAGGAAAGTGACCAACTATTTGATCTCTGTAATTATTCTTCACAGAATATGTAACTGTCGTCCATCGATCATATTAACTGACATTTGTGTGCCTTTTGCATGAACAGTTCTTCAAATAGAATGGGCTGCCTTAGTGAGGTTGGATGGTTGTCTTGGTGGAACCTTTCTCAATGGTATGTCGATGGTCGTGGAGATGGATACCCAGACTGACCAAGTGACGACACTACCGATCATAAGTGGGACTGTCAATAGGACAGAGCCTAAGATCATTAAAGTGGGATCTAATTATGAGGATCGATCAGACAATATGGGTCCTGAAGTACCCAATCAAACACAGATGTAGAGCCTACTGATGAGTTCTTGGGGGCATTTCCTGTATATGAACCTGTGGACCCTGGGGATCAGGACCAGATGGCCTCTGATGAGGAGGAAAAAAATCGCATGTTTTTGATCATTGAAACAGATCAAGCGCTTTATTGATGAGAACCCTCAAGAACGATGGATGGAACAAATGGGGAGGCTTCAGTCTTGGCTATATGAACCATGCACTGGGGGAGTAGATTCCTAGCGTCCTCACACTCTTGTCCGAGATCTCATGGTGGAGAATATTTGGTAATATGATTGTGGCCTTGTTGTGGGTTGGTAGTAGAGTAATGTGATGAACATCAAGAGTCTCTAAGAGGATGACAATGAGATTCAACGGCTGCAGGTTCAGGCCGATGATCATTCTGCTTTCCTCAACATGCAATCAGATCTTATACCGTGGCTAAAGGCTCAACTGGTAGAGTCTAAAGGATGGATGAATCAAGCCTCCAAGGAGATGGCGGTCATTCAGAGTGATGAGGAGTGGGCCCAGATCGTGGCTGACAATCTACGCCCCATTTACACTAAAGAGAAGCAGGAACTAAATAGGAAATAACGAATCCTGGATTCCACAATCTAGAGAGTGGTGAAGCTGCAATGTTCTTTTGACGACATCAACCCGTCCAAGGGAGGGGTTGATCCTCGGGTGTTGTAATGCATGCAACTTTTGACCGTAATTTCATGATTTTATTATTTATGTTGGATGCATGAATGAGTTCTTTTATTTGCTTAGGCCTGCTACATGTCTTTCACATTTGTGAAACATCCAGCGATTAATCCCTAAGCTCATATGGGTCGGGCCGGACATGAGAAACAAGGGATGACACCTTGTTATTCTACCCAAATATGAGAGTGCCAACCAAGATTTGGGTATCCTAAATTTGAACAACCATTCCATATTTTTGGTAAGAAAGAGGGATGCCTGACTGGATAATGAAGGTCTCAGAACTGTCAAATTTCATTCTTCCCAATGTGCTCTAGTGCATGACTGGGGCAATTCCAGGGGCGTTAATATCAATCCGAACACAGGGGCATGAAATGTGTGAATCATGATAACCAAAATTAAGTACATTATAAAGGTGGAAAGACAATGAAGGATGGTTTTTGACCATATTCGAGACATGGTATCCCTATTGCATTTTCCTAGCATGGGGACAAAAAATGAGGGTCGACCGTTGACCATGTTTGAAACACAAGGCCTAACTCGAAATTTTATCCATTGGTCTTCTGAAATGTTTTCCCAAGACAGTAGGTGAGCCACATGCCAAGTACCCATACTGTTAGGGAGTTCCTTTAGACAAGAAAGAGGAATAGGTTCCAAATAAAGGGAATGAAAAATGTGGTGGGTGGAGTGATATATTGTTTGAATGGAGTCCAACATGCTTGAAATTATTCCACCGTGGTGGAAACACATTAGGTGGGCACATCGGTCAGATCAGGGGTCAAACCTACTTCCCAACAGGACCTCTCTAGTAAGTACCTAGATTGCCTTATAGTTTTATGTCTTAGAAATAAAGACAATAGACATGTAGTTTAAACATTGTACGGTGAAGATGTTGCACATAGTTTAAAGGTCATACTCCCTGGACCGAAATCGGGGTCGAAGGACCAGAAGGGTTGATGACCCTGAGGCTGGGCCCAAGGTGAAATGCTTGGGCGTCGCTACATATCCCATAAGGATGAGAATAAAGCCAATCATAGTTCTTGAGAATGTCACAGTAGGACACCAATGTTGATTGAGGGAACCTTCTCTAGCGAGGAAACTAGCACATCCCATAATTATTATAGGGCATCCTGAATTTTTTCAGGGTAGAGCAGTAGTTACATGGTTACCCAGAATGGGAACATGAAGCACGGTACATATCTCAATGTGAATGAGACCCCAAAGACACACTTGTCACACCACTTTTTCTCAAAAGAGTTTTGGCCAAGGGGCCAAATAAAAGGGGTTGTAGGATTTTAAGATTCCTGGGGTTGTACATAAAGATGAAATGTTCGGGTGTTCCTACATATCCCATGGGGATGGGAATCAATCCATACGTAGTTCTGGGAATGTCATCTTTTTGACTTATTGAAATGATGTAGAGAGATCATATATTAAGTTCATAGAGATCATACCAGAGATGGTAAGGAATGAGGGAGACACATGGTGAGGTAACTCTAACACCTGACCTAAACAAGGACCTAGATTCCATATCACAGTGTGTTCCTTGGGGAGGTCTTAGGTAGAGGGACCAAAAATAAAAGTTATGATGGGACTGAGGAAAAGTGTATGGGCATTCCTACGTACCCCATGAGGACGGGAATCAAGTAATATGTATTTTTGGAAGCGGCATGGTAAGGTACCAGTGCCAGGGATTATAAGGTCATGTGGGTCTAGTCCACGAACCAAAAGAAGCGGCATTTGATAGATCTTGTTTTTCCTTTAGGATGGTGTTTGTATTTTTATGTGAAGAAATAAACCGAGGACATAAAATCATGTTGTTTCCATAGGAATCAAGCCACCTATTGGAATTGGAAAATGGTATGGTGGATAACCAATACCCAACATGATGTCCCCTTGAGTAAGGGCATCACAATGTAGTTCCATTTTTCTTCGTGCGGCCAGGATGATAATATCATAGTTTAGGGTTGTATGATAGGAACAACCATGCATTTTAACATTGTGAAATAAATATGCAATAGTTTAAAGTCATGTGGGACCAGGAGGCATAGTTTAACGTCACATGGTTTGCACACATATAGAAGGAATGATGTTTTAGAGGAGAACATGCATGCCATGATAAAGCATACTCGGCGTGAATGAGGATGAGGTCAACGCCACACCACGCAAAATTCAAGGGAAGAAACCTTGGGCCGAGGGGCAATAAAAGGTCAGAGAATATGGGTATGGACCTATGGATAAAGCATCTAGGTGTTCCTACGTATCCCATGAAGATGGGAATCAAGTCGTACGTAGTTCTGAGTGTATAGTTTAACATCATGCGGGAAAAGAGGTAGGAGAGACTAGCTCCTAGAAGGGGATTACATGGTGTGGCTATGGAAAACATTATGTTAATGAAGAAATAAGACTACACAAGCCACACCAAACAATCCTATAAGATTTGGGGCCTAAAAGGTTGAACAGAAGAGATAATTAGTGGTTCTTGAGCTAGACCCAAAGATGATATGTCGAGGCATTCCTATGTATCCCATGAGCATGGGAATCAAGCTAGATGTAGTTCTAAGGAGAGTATGTATAAAGAGATATTAGTTTAAGGTCTTAGAGCTTAGACCATGGAGAAGAAAAACTCTTCCAAGCGAGCGTAGACCTTGATCTAATCCCTAATCCCATGTGAGTCAAACTCAGTCGGGGAAACAAGGGTGGAAGAGGTTTTTGTAACACATGGGATACACGTAAAGGGTAAATCGTTACGGAGCCCCAAATAACGCCTTACAATGGCTTTTTCCTCCTAACGTGCAAATGCGCACTGAGGGATAGTACCAAGAGTGTCGAAATTCCACTTGGACGTGATGGGGTGGAAAGAGATGTGAATCATGAAACTGATATTTAGGGATTTATGGGGATGGCATGATGATGGAGGATAACTGTTGACCATGTTTGAAACACATTATCCATATCATGTGACCTGAAATGGGAACAAAAAATGAGCATCAACCACTAACCTTATTTTCAACACAAGATTTGTATCAATTTTTTCATTTGAAACCCTTGAGGTTGTTGGCCTGAAATGGTAGGAGGGCCCTTGGGCTGATAATCCATGCCCTTTGGGGGTCCTTTCGGATGTGAAAGATTATGAAATCCCAAGTGAAGTGGATTCAAATCCTAAAAAAATGGGAGAGAGCATGTCAATGTAGAATCTGACACTCTAAGTCCTAAACCAAAGCACCCCTGGGAAAATTGTTGAATCTCCAAAAAGGGTCAAGGGGCCCAACATAAGAGCAGATGACTCATAAAGATGAGTGTAGAATAGGAGATTGAAGGGATCTCAGGAGAAATAGGTACTTGGTATGGTTGTTACAAACCCGACGTGAATGCGGATATAAGCCCATACCACACCATATACCCCTCCCCTAGAAGGACTCAGGCCAAAGGGCCAGAATGATTAGGAGGTTTCTAAGAGATGGGGTTGGACCTGAAGACAAAATTTTTGGGCGGTCCTATGTATCCCATAAGGATGGTAATCATGCCACGTGTAGTTATGGAAGATGTTGTGCAGTTTTACATCATGCGGCAAGGATGCAGATAAGGTATCTCAATGGGAGATGTGCATGGCATGAAGGGTAACCCAGCGCAAATGAGGAAACAAGCTCATACCACACCATATAATACCAAATGAGAACTTGGGATAGGGGGTTGACAAGATTTAGGATCTAACACGGTAGGTCCCAACCAATTTTCAGTTTAACGTCTTGCAATGAGGACGATGGTGCTCTTAGTTTATGGTCATAGGGCTCGAACCGTAGATGCCTAGTTTAAAGACATATGCATGAGACAGGTTAGTAGATATGGTGAATCATCATGCTTATTGAAAATAGTGAAATGGAAATAACGATAGAGTATAACCATTGACAATGTTCGCAACACAATATCCATATTTGTGTGACCAGGGTTTGGGGGCAAAAAATTTGGCATCAACCATTGACCGCATTTGTAACATGGGACTTGTATCAAATTTTCGCTCTAAATCCTCAAGGACGTTGACCCAAAACTGTAGGAGAGCCATTGCACTGATCATCCATGTCGTTCGGGGGTCCTTTTGGATATGGATGATGATGGGAACCCAAACGATGGGAAGTGCAACGCATGGAGGGACCTGTGATTTTGGAAGGAAAATAGATGAAGGAGGGATGTCTCTAGGGGATATGTGTGGTGAAGAAAAAAATATTCTGATGAGGACGTAAGTCCATATCACACCGCACAATACTAGATGAGAACTTGGGCTAGGGGGGCTGAAAGGGGGTAAGGGACCTGAGATAGGAAGTCCTGGTCAGTTTTTAGTTTAACATCCTGCAATGAGGATGATTGGGATCTTAGTTTAATGTCATAGATCTCTGACTAGAGACACATGACCCTTCATTAGGTTATTTCCTTCCAAGATTCCTAAGCCCACGTGAGCAATGCTTGGTTTGGGAAACAAGGAATAGGACCCGGATCTCCCCAACATATAAGGGTACGACAGGTGGACTCACACTCCTACCCGAAGTAGACTGAAGTTTGAGGGGATAGCGAGACAACATGAACCACTACACACAATATTTGGGACAAATGGGGGTGGTGAAAATGATAAAGGATAGTTTTTGACCATGTTCGAAACGCAACATCCATATCGTGACCCGAAATGCGAACAAAAAATGAGTATCGACCACTGACAATATTCGCAACATGGGACTTGTATCAGTTTTTCATTCGAGGTCCTCGAGGGAATTGTAATAAAATGATAGGAGAGACCTTAGGCTAAGTATTCAAACTGTTAGGGGGCCCTTTTGGATGTGAAAGGTGACAGAGTCCCAAGTACAGGGAGTGTGTGAAGCATAAATGTGCCCGTGCAATTTAACGTCAAGCAGGACGGTGAAAGAGGTGGAGATCTCTAGGGAAGGGGATATATGGTGCGGTCATGATGAACCTAACATAAAGGAGGGAAAAATTTGGCACCACACCATATTTTTCGACCCAAGGGGAGATCCTAAATTTTGGGGCTGGGCCGATAGACAAAATGTCTAATTGTTCCTACATAACCCATAAGTATGGGAATCAATCCAAACGTAGTTCTTGAAGGCTGTGAAGTTTAGTTTCATGTGGTCATTGTAATCCAGATATGAGTGGGGCGAAACAAGCCTACACGATACCATGAAGGAAACTCCAAGAGAACTATGCCCGTGGGGGATAGTCAAAGAGGAATATGGGGGCTGGACTCAAGATGAGGCATCCGAGCATTCCTACGTATCCCACGAGGATGGGAATCAATCCATACGTAGTTATTGAAATGCAGTTTAACATCTATTGGGATGACATATAGTTTAATGTCATGTGGGAAAAAACAATTCAAGGTCGTGTAGGACCGAATACAGTTTAACGTCTTGCGGGACGACATACAGTTCAATGTCATGTAGGACATGACAGTTTAAGGTCAAGTAAGACCCGATATAGTTTAATATAATGTAGGATTACATAAAGTTTAATGTCATGAGGGACATAATAGTTTAAGGTCTTGTAAGAACAGATATAGTTTAACGTTCTGCAGGATGACGTACAGTTTAATTTCATGTGGAACATGACAGTTTAAGGCCATTTAGTACCTGATACAGTTTAACTTCTTATGGGATGAAATACAGTTTAATGTCATGTGGGTAATGATAGTTTAAGTTCATGTAGGACCCGATACAGTTTAACATCCTGCCGGACAACATATAGTTTAATGTCATGCGAGACATAATAGTTTAAGGGCATGTAGTACCGGATATAGTTTAACGTCCTGTGGGACAAAATATAGTTTAATGTCATGTGGGACATAATGGTTTAAGTTCATGTAGGAACCCATACAATTTAACATCCTTCAGGACGACATACAGTTTAATTTCATTTGGGACACAATAGTTTAAGTTCATGTAGGACCCCATTTTCTCAGGCAAAGTATTTCATGAAGAACCTAGAAATGGTGGGATAAGTTATATGCTCTCCATCCATGGTAACCATGGAGTATGCTCCATTGGGATAAGCTTTATGAATGATGTAAGTATCGTCCCATTTAGGATCCAGACTGGGTGGTTTCCAAGTATCATTGGTCTTCTCAGTTCCAACACCAAACCTTGAAATAAATAATGAAGGTGAACTTTCTTGTTTAAAGCTCTAGTTATCTTGTTCTGACGCCTTTCTAGATTGTGTAGGGCATGAAGCCTGTTCTTGTCGAGTGCTTCCAATTCATCCAGATGGATTTTAGATACTTTATCAGGTGGTTGTTGATCATTGACATCTATGAAAAATGAAGGCAACTAAATCTTGATGGGAAAGACGGCCTTCGTTCCATACACTAGGGTGTATGGAGTCACCTGTGTGGAATTGCAAGTCATTGTCCGATAAGCCCAGAGGGTGTTTGGGAGCTTGTCCGGTCAACTCTTTTTTTCTAAACAACCATCTTCTGCAGAATGTCAGAGAGGGTTTTATTGAACACCTCAATCTTCCCATTCTCTTGCATGTGATAGCGGGAGGTACGGTTAGAATGGATGTTGTACTTGGGGTACAATTTTTTCAGCTCAATTGCCCGGATGTTTGTGTTTTTATCAGTGAGTAAGTAGTAAGGGAATCCAAACCGGTTAATGATATTGGAGCTCACAAAGTAAAAAATATAATAGGCCTTGACCTCCTTGATCATAACTGATTTAGCCCACTTAGAAAATCAATCCATAGCAGTTAGGATGAATAGGCACTGGTGAGCTGTGGCCGGTGGATATAGTTCCACGACATCGAGTCCCCATACCACAAAGGGCCAAGAGTACTTGGTGGTGTGGATAGGCTCTGGTGGATGATGTGAAAAGTTGGAATGAATTTGGCATGAATGGAATCTCTTGGAAAACTCGATGTAGTCATGGATTATGGAAGGAAAAAAATACCCCAGTCTTTGGATCTGGTGAGACAGTTTTAACCCGGTTTGATGAGCCCCGTAGGAACTGACATGAACCTTCTATATGACTTGAGAAATATCAGTTCCTTGAATGTAGCAGTGGAGAACCCCATCAAACTCACACTTGTAGAGGATCTAGTCAAGATCAGTTCCACTCTAGAGGGTAAACTGCAGTGTGCGGCATCGGGTTCGGTCGTGCTCAGCTTGATCTATCAGGAGATTACTATTTTGGAGGTACTCGACAAAGGTGGTTCTCCAATTGAGCATCACTTCAATCACAACATCCGGATGACCTGGGGACACTGATGTGGAGGTGCTGGTGGTAAGGTGGATTACCTATAGACTATCATCGTCGTCTAGAGTGACAAGAGAAATGACACTCTAGTGTGCCATGTGGATAATCAAATAATCATGTTCAGCCTCTGAAATTTATGCATCTAGGTTGTCCAAAGTTTCAGATCAACCGTTCTAGGATTGAGGGACATAAGTAACTTCTTTCCAAGAGGGGAACTGAGCCATCAACTGGAGGGTGTGTTCTAATAGTGGTATAAGTTTTGGCTTTCTGACTACATAGTCACGGTGTATTTTCTTGATTACTAGTTCAGAGTCCCCTTTCACATGCAAGTGAGGAACGTCAATCTCAAGGGATAGCTTGAGGCCAGTGATGAGAGCCTGGTATTCTGCCTCATTGTTGGTATATCCCTCTGACAGGAGGAATGAATATGGAAAAACATCTTGTGCTGGATTGATGAAGACGATTCACAAGCCTACTCTATTGAGTCTGGGTTCATTGAGCCTTTTGCCAGTAGGGCTCCTGGAAGCACCATCAAAGTGAATTTTCCAACATGAGATGACTTAGTCTATCGATAGGATCTCCTCATCAGGAAAATCAAGGTCCAGAGACTGGTCTGCGGGATCTAGATAGGTGGCAAGGAAATCTTCCAATACTTTCCCCTTGATATCCTTCTGAGCGACAAACCTAATGTTGAACTACTAGAGAATAACTACCCACTGAGCTAGACGACCTATCAACATGGGGTGGTTCATGATGTACTTCATCTGATATACTCAGGACACCAGATATACCTTGTGGTGTTGGAAGTAATGTGGCAATTTCAATACTGTGAATATCAGTGCAAGGAATCTTTTCTCGATAGGGGAGTATCTGGTCTCTGTGTCGAGGAGCATGTAGCTTAGATAGTAGATACTATTATCAGTTCTCTCATTGTTCTTCTGGGCGAAAAGGGTGCTAAGGGATCATTCCAGGGTGTTCACCTAAAGGACCAGTGACTTTCTGGAAACGGGTGGCATCAAGACTGGAGGTTAGAGTTGATACTTCTTGATTTCCTAAAAAAAGTATAGTGTTCTTCATCCCAGTGATAAACAGTGCCTTTTTTCATGAGTTGAGAAAATGGCTTACACTTTCTGGCCAAATTCACAATGAATCGGCATATGTAGGCCAGGTATCCTTGGAATCCTCAAAGCTCTCGAATATTTCTCAGGGGAGACATTTGGCTAATGAACTTGATCTTCTCTGGGTCAATCTCAATGCCATGGTATCTTAAAACGAAGTCGAGAAATTTTCCAGAGGTTACCCCAAAGGCACACTTTAATGGGTTCATATTCAGGTGGAAAGAACGGACGAAGCCTCACACTTTCTCAAGGTCTTTGAGATGGTTCTGATGCTAAAGAGATTTTACCACTAGATCATCCACATAGAATTCCACCAATGCCTCGAGGATTGGATTAAATATGTGATGAATAGACCACTGATAGGTGGCACCTTCATTCTTTAGACAGAAGGGCATAACTTGGTAACTGAATGTACCTTGTGGTGACCTGAAGTCTATAGAATCCTTATCCTTGGGAGCCATTTGGATTTGGTTATACCCAGAGTACCCACCAATAAAGAAGAGGTCCTAGAATCCAGTTTTAGCATTGATCAACAATTCCATCATAGGAAGGGGAAAGTCATTCTTCATACATTGATGGTTGAGATCTCGAAAGTCGATATAGACTTTGATCTGTATGTTCTTCTTTCTAACTAGCACAATATAGGCAAGAAATCTGGGTTACTAGACCTCTTTGACAAAACGGTCTCTGATGATCTTATCAACCTCAGCCTCGACCATGGAACCGTGAGAAGGGTGCATCTTTATGGGAGGTTGCTTAAACCCATGATGATTTGTAGCGAGACCAAGGCGGTGGACGACTACCTGGGGATTTATTCATGGCATCTCATCATAACTCCAGGAGAATACATCACGATGTTTCTTCAAGAATTATAAATACTATTTTTTTCTCTTTAACAGTCATGGAGGCACTGATCAATGTGGGTTTCAGATCCACCTCACTACCAAGGTTCACCTGTACCAATTCATCGACCATGGTGGAGACGCCCTCTTCAATGGTAGGAGGAGCATCCTCTAAATCCTATTCTTCACTTATAGAGGATAGATCCTCAGTGATAAGAGTTACCTCTGAGTCAACAAATCCCAATGGGAGACTGGTACCAGCCTGGGCAGTAGTGGACACTGCATTGGGGGGCTCCTGTGCTATCGAAACCATAGCGATGAAATTTGTCGATCTGATCTCATCTGGTCTTCGGCCCAAGGGGCCAAACTTGATGATATCGAAGCAATAGTGACTTTTTGGCTTGATACGGTTTATCCCAGCCTAAAAAAACAATAAATTATGTTGTATTTTCATTTCTAGGGAGCAGACATCCCGATACCTTATTGGAGTAGGGGGCTCTGGGATCACTACGGCCTGATTCGTATAAGAATACGAGGTGATCTTCCAGTGTTTCTTAGACTTGAAAATGTGCCTCCCCCTCATTCTAGAAACAAAAAATCATTGTATCATATCTAGATTCATAGCCTCCAATCGATGGATTGGAAATTTGGAGGCATCGTCCAGATCTGTCCACGGGTCGGTCGCAGCCGTCGCATGTTCGACCTTTTTAGCCTAAATCTATTTGTCCTTGATTTGGTAATATTCAGCATCTAGGTAGTGGGCTTCACAAGAGGCAATGGGAGATGAGTCACCTTGAAGTATGACCACTTGAACATTAATGGAGTACTTGAGGAACTAGTGATATGATGAAGGGACCACCACATGTAGGTGGATCCATGGCCTACCCATCAACGCATTGTAGGCGGTGTCCTCGGAGACAACCATGAACTTGGTGCTGGCTACTAGACCCCTGAGCTGGGTCTTTAGGATAATTTATCTGACTGGTGTATGTTATTCCCTATCATGGACTTTGATTTTTAGGTTAGAGGGACTCAGATCATCCTCGTACAACCCCAGTTTTCATAGTGTTTGAGTCAAGATTAGGTTGATCCTAGAGCCTATGTTGATAAGACAACGATGAACCTCCACACCATTAAAATAGATGGTGATGTACAGTGGATAGATGTGCACCTATGTGGGAGAGCCTTCATCTTATCCATAGAATGAGATGATGGATTGGAATTCAGCATGCTTGACTGCCTCAGCATGGAAGGCTTCTGCGGCTGTTACCTCCGTCTCAAACTGGAGGGGGATTCTTAAAGCCTTGGTGAGGGCTTCACACATATTTGCGGATAGGATAAGGGCCTCAAGGATGGAGAGACTTATTAGAATATTGGAAATATGTTTGAGGATATCATACTTCTATTCTAGGTGTGAGATTCTTCTTATAAAAGGTCACTCTGTGACAGGAGGTATGGTGGGCCCTCCCATTTATTCCAGTAGCTAACTGGTGCTGAGAATATCCCATTGTTCACTAGATGAAGCATGTGGAGTGACTACCAGATTATGTCTAGATGACTAAGACCGGTCCGTAGTAGATCATGGTTGATCATGGCGCAGTTGAGGTGGATCCACCTGATCAAGAAACACAAACGACAGGGAAGACAGATCTAATGACACCAGATGAAAAGGTTGTGCATGCTGATCTTTGCATTGGGTCTGCCGGCTAGTTTCGGTGGCATGAATAGAATGGCTAGAAGTGCTGACTAAAGCACTCTAATGACCCATATAGCCATGGTTTTGTTGACACTGGCGATGGCTGGGGACGTTGGGAGGATCCTCTTGGTTCTCCTCACCATCAGAAATCATGTAGGGGTTTACTAGATCTACGGTGTTAATAGAGGCATACCCTTGGCTGTCACTTGAATAATCATCCTCTACTGGACATATTCTGGGGTGACTCATCATCTCTGGTGTAATGAAGTCACCAAGAGTATGGTATGATGATGGCATTGGTGGGGGACTTTGTTTTCCCTTCTGCCGCAGATTCTTGATCTTCTGGGAAGAGGACGACTGATCCATTGGCGTAGAGGTACTGGTTGTGGGTGATGTGGCATCTTCTAAAGACTTGGGTCAATTCAGTTGTGCATAGATAATACCATGGTCATGGGTGACTTCCTTACGAGCCATCAAGTCATCAAAATTTTGGGACCCACAATTGGAAACATGGTGCCACTCACCTTCTATGTCATCGTCGCTATCGGACCTCATGAATACACATGCCACTTTTGCTGGAACTGGGCCCAACCTGACTACATTTTTTTCGACCAGGTCCTGAATCCAATCCTTTAACACATAGCACCATTTAAGGGCGTTCCCCATGATCCGGTGATAGGGGTAGTAGTTGGGGCAATCAGTGAGATCTGCCTCTTCTAGTCTTCTGCATTCAGGCAACCATATAATTACCTGTTCTGAGGCACTGCAGAAATAACCATGAAACTAATCCTCATTGAATGAGTAGTTCTAGTTTCTCTTATTCGGGAAGAGGGATCTGGGAGCATGGTCCTGACGAGGGGATGGAGGAGTCTGTCGAGGAGGTGGGACCTGGTTATCTCATCTGGGTGGTGGCGGTGTGTTACGTGGGGGTGCCTGCCAATTCTATGTCGGGCACTGCTGGGCTGGAGGCTACACCTATGGTGGTAGGCCTCTATGAGGTTTTAGAGGTGTCTTCACTAGTAATAACTTTAGTTTCCTGGGGGCCTCAATTTGGTCCACCGTGGTGGGCTCAACCTTAGCGGCCCTTCTTGCGGGAATTGAAGGATGAAACGACCGTGCCTTATTGGTCTACTATAAAGGTTTTTTAGGAGCTGGGCCTTATCAAAAAAAATCCCAAAATCCCTCAAGATAATTCTGGGTAATGATATAGGGGACCAATTTGGTCTTGAAATTCCCCACACACATTGTCAGTAACTGTTTCTGAGTCAGCAGAATGTTCAAGGAGTAGGTGAGTCCTTTCTACCGGCGATGAAGTCTGTGGCACACTCATCAAACCTTTATTTACACTAGAAGAGGTCTCAAATGCTCATATTTTGAGTAGTGTAAATAAACTAGTAAATAAATTTCCTACAAAGATCTTCCCAGCTAGTTACTGACCCGATGGGTAGCTGGTTGTACCAGACAAATGTCGGTCCTTCAAATGTCTGTACGAAGAATCGGAGTTTGGAATCCTCCTAATGCACTGGAGTTCCCATCATGGGTCCACACCTTGAAATGAATTGGTCTAGATTCTACAGTGGGTCACCCGTCCCAATAAAGGGGGAGAAGTTGGGATTTCCAAAACCCGGGGGTGCATGCATATCAACCACCCATGACGGATACGGCTTTCCATCAGGTGGGAATGCCACCTATCATGTTTCCAATGTCTCGATGTGAGAAATGAGCACTTCCATGGGATCATCTGGGTGGGGGTTCCTATCTTGACGGGGATCCCTAGCCACCAGCGCATTGGTGGGTTCTTCAACGTGATAATCAGGACTAGCGGTCCATGCATCGACTGGTGGGACGACCTGCAGAGCAGCTGGGGGAACCTGAGCGGAGTCCCAGAGATTATCCTGCCACTCCGGTGGATTTGGTGACACATAACACGCCCTCTTTCCATAATTTCTAGACTCAATCTTGTTTGTGTGGGCAGGATGGTCAGGTTCACCTGGAGGCAATTTGTCGGGGGGAAGTTGTTCCTGCGACTGCTGTCCTGGCCAAGGATCACTGTAGTCTGTCCGTCGCTATGAGGCATGCTCAGCAAGGAGTTCACCAACCATATTCTTATGCTCCTTGAGCTATTTATGCAACATAGATTTCTCATAATCATCCTACATATTTTTCACTAAGCCATATGAGTAAGAGGGTTTGACGGATCCGAGGTTCTCCTTGCCCTTATTGGGATTTTGGCTGAGGACCAATGCCTTGGTGGGCACAAGAAGACACTATAGATTTCTCTACTAGTGAGTAACCCTTCATGAGGGGTAAAAAATTCAAGGCACTCCCCCAGGGGGTAAGATTTCTCCATGTATTTATGTCTCTATCTCTTCCTTCGATAGATCGTCCATGTTAACCACGACTCTTCCAGAAGTCATATCCTCAATATCCCCTGGCAAGTTAGGCCAGTGCCAAATAGAAATAAAATGGAGGGTTGCGTACTGCCCCAAACCACAGATTTTCACATGGGGGAAGCCTCATTGATAATCTGGCGGAGCACATTAAAGCTATGAACAAATCGTTGTTGGAGGGTCCTATAGTGGTCTGGTGACTTAGGGCACTGGGCCATGGGGAGTGCGGAAAAATCAACCAGATGGAATTATTGGACAATGTCTTCAAAATGTGATTGGATTTTGGGGTAATCCACTCTCCGATGATGAAGACGGAAGTGTGACACCCAGAGGATCTGGAAAAAGAATCCAACTTCCTCCACGGTGATCTATTCTAGTGCAATGAAGTTTAGTGTCGAAACTGGCCAAAACATCATAGAGAAATGGTCTTCTGCAAGAATGTCCCACAAGCATCTCAGTGTGGATTCGGGGTCAACCCTTCATCGGTCCACTCGTTAACTGGAGGTGCCTATAGAACTGGTAGCGGTACTAAATTAGAATGCTGAGACGATAGGATATGGAACCGGTAGTGGTACTACAACTCGGGATATCCTCCAAAGAGTGTAGTGACTTGGCCACCACATCGTGATAATATGGGCTGGATACCACAGTTTCGGGAATAGGGACTACGATTTCTATCAGTGGACCATGTTGTTAATCATCTTCCATCGGTCCCTAGAATAACTCTCGGTGATCTATGGTTGAGGTAGAGAGTGTACCTGGCGATGATGGAGGCGATTGCGCGACCAGACCCTAGGGAGATGCCAAATCCTCATCCTCTTGAATGTATCTGTGGAGGTAGGTAGGGATCATCTAGACCTCTCATTCTATAAGTACAAAGATGATATGCCATATCCCTAGCCTAGCTCTTGACATAGGGGATCGAGGAAAGGGTTCCATTGTTGAATCATATTCCACCTCAGAATCTAAGAAGAAAACAGGTTTAATCTTGCTCTGAATCATCCCAGAATTCATTTTATGGTGGAGACGACCTGCCTTCCTTCCCCAGGATAGTTCTTCGGGATAGGGTTAATTTTTTCTTGGGGAGTTCCTTCGGGTGAATAGGTTCTAGGGTGGAGAGTACTTCCACCTGAGTGAGATGGGGTGTGAGGAGCACCCAGAAAGATGTTAAAGGGAACATGGGGAGGACCTCTGTGTCCACTGGACAATGTGCGGAGGGAATCTCCATGGGAAGTGAATGATTGGGTAGGATCATAGGGACGACCCCTATGCTTATTTCCCATAGTAGTGTCAGTGCGAGGAGGGTCCTCATACTGGTCAATCTGAACACTGGTAGGACATCCATTTTGGGTGCCAATGGAATGAGATTGGCCTTAACTCCTATGATTTATGGGGTGAGGAGGACCTTTGTTGGCTGCGGTAAGGACATGGGGAAGGCCCCCATACTTTATATTGACCAAATGTGTAACATATCCATGCCAGTGGCTTGTTCCAGTAGGAACAACTCCATACCTGATGTCATGAGTGTGGAAGAGGCTTCCATACTAAGTGTCACTACCATGGGGAGGACCCTCATTTGGATTGAAGGTGGAATGGGGTGGATCTCCACACTGAGCATGGAAGTGGGGAGGACCTGCATTCTCAATGGTGGTGGTATGAGGAGGACCTCAGTACTGGGTGTCATTGCCACGGGTCGGCCCGCGGTAGGCACTACCTACACCAACAACCAGAATAGTCAACCCAGCCTACTCGTGGGGCTGTTGGGGCCACAATCTAAGCTAGGTGTATGAGTCCCCTTGCTCGGTGTAAATAGGGGACTGATGGTATATGTCGGCGGTGGCACGAGCCACAGTAGTTGTTGACATTGACTCCCCTCGGTGAGCGTCCTTCTTGTCCTATGCACGATGCTGGCGTCGGGTCAACCGGACTGGGGCTGGTGGTGCAAGCGCATAGCTTACCTGTTTCTCACCCCATGGGGCCAGGTGGCAGTGCTGGTGCGGCCTAGTGGGGGACCTTCTTGGGATCCCCTGAAACGGGATCCCAGCTAGGTTGGCTCGGACATCCATCACCTCATCAGTGTAGGGGTGTTTTTATAGAAGTGTTCTAGGGAGAGGCTCCTAAAATGGTTTTGCATCGGAGTGGGGAGTAGTGTCTCCCTATGTGACCCTTGGGGTGGTGGTGGCGACGAAGCGCAGATGCCTCTAGGTCCTTTCGGACCATGTCCTTGGTTAGGATGGTCCCCTTCTCCTCATATCGTTGGATGAGGTTATTTATCACCCTTTGCTAAACAAACTTAGATGGGGAGATGGGGCATGGGCGCCTTGTAGCTGTGGATGTGGAGGCTGCTGTGGGGGAAATAAGGCTATGCGAGATTGCTGCATTGAAATTTCCCCTATCCCTGCATCGGTAGGTGGGTGGTGATCAGTTTCCCAATATGGCAGCTTGGGTCCTGGAAGGTAGGGAGATCAAACCATTAGTGTTGCAAGAAGGAAATCGATTCCCAGTTTCCCAACGCCTTTTCATCTTCTAGGGATTGTAAAAAGGATCCACACTGACAGTGTTGTAGACCGGGATGTCCAGCATTCTACCGCCCCAAATTATAGTCAGTTTCATACCAGTCCCACTATTTTCTTGGTGGTACCCAGTGTTGGATACATGGATCCGGTGACATGCAAGTCCACTGATGTCTCGAACACTACTAATCTCTACATTGAGGAGAAGAATTTTCATGTTGGGTTTACCATTTCTGTTTCTGAAGATTTTGTCGGGGCACACATCCATCTATAGAGGATGCACTATTTGTTTCCCCGCATTCCCGCTTTCCAAAGGTGAGCGGTATCCATTTCTTATTCAGGGACGTTTTATCCTGATTGAAATGTGATTATGGGATATAAATTCCTCCTTCCATGTATTTCTCATTGGAATTTGTTACCTAGTCTGGTTCTCCCTCATAGATTAAGATGTTTTTTATGAAACTCTTCCCAGTGTCATGTCTTCATGGATTCCGGTTAATTACACTGCTTCTATCAGGACATTCTAAGGGGTCTGGTCAGGGAAGCAACCTTCGGTCAGGGGAGTAGTCATGTTGGACATCACTAGCATGTCTGGAAGCTAGAACACTGGCTCATCTGGGTTTCTTCCTCTTATGATAGGGCTTCTTGAGGGAGTGGAAGCCTGAGGCGTCTCATGTTGAATGCAAGGAATTATATTCCATAGGCATGTCTCTGAGGTTTAACATATGGTATGATGTAGTTTTAATGTCTAGTGGAGATGGATTGGGCTGATAATAACACTAACAAAATTGGATCATATGGGTGAAACCCCTAGAGGGAATACTGATTTTTGGGCTAACACATGGTTAGTTACCCGATTGCTGCTAGGAGTAGTGAGAAAATGAGTGACATGATCCCATTGGAATGTGAAGGCCTAGGTAGGGATCAAGATGGATATGGATTGTTGAGAATGGATGGGGAATGAGATAGAGTCAATGAGAGGGTGACGATGATGTTGGGATTGAGCCTCGAAGAGACTTCCTAAGTATCCTCATGGTAGGGAATCAAAGTCCATATAGTTTGGTGGGATGATGGGACACCTCAGGAGGAAACTCGTATGAATGGGACCTAGAAGAAGTGGAACCTGGGGGTTGGGATACGACCTTCCTAAAACACATAGTCTTAAGGTAGATACTAGGATGAGACATGGGTGATGGGCTTGAAGATGGGGGAGGCTTCCTACATACCTATCCTTGAAAAGGACCAAAGTCCACATAGTTCATGATGGGGGCATAGGATCGGGGTGTATGCAGAGGACAGCGACTTGATGACATGTTGGGGCTTACGCATGGTTAGCAGCCTGAGGTTATTCTAATGCCATGGGGGAAAAAAAGAGATGTGGGTCCCAATAAAGGGGACTAAAACAGATTACCATCGAATGAGGAACACAGTGGCTTACCATCGGTTGGGGTTGACAACGGCTTACCACCGATCGGGGATCACAACAGATTACCGTTGATCGAGGATCACAACAGCTTACCTTCGATCAGGGATCACAAAAGCTTACCGTCGACTGGGGATCACAATGGATTACCATCGATCGGGGTTGGACCTCAGGGAGGATTCCTGCGTACCTTGTCTGGGAGACAAGGATCAAAGCCCACTTAGTTCGAATGGGTATAGTTTAATGTCCAGCGGGACAAAAATTTGGGTATAGTTTATCATCATGTGGGATGAGGATAGACCTATGTAAATGGGTTGGGTCAAGTAGGTGTTGGGCGTTAACCTTAGGGAGGCTTCCTACGTACCCTTCCTAGGGGGGAAGGATCAAAGTCCATGTAGTTTAGGAGTGTTTGGTGAACTGACGTGAAGGGGGTCGGGACCAATAGGTGTTGGGATTGAACCTTAGGAAGGCTTCCTACATACCTTGCCTTGGAAAGGATCAAAGTCCATGTATTTCTAGAAGAGGTGTTGGTGAACTGATATAAAGGGGGTCGGGACCAATGGGTGTTGGGCTTGAACCTCAGGTAGGTTTCCTATGTACCTTGCCTTGGCAAGGATCAAAGTCCATGTAGTTCAGAAGTGTTTGGTGAACCGATGTGAAGGGGGTCAGGACCAATAGGTGTTGGGATTGAACCTCAGGGAGGCTTCCTACAAACTCTGCCTTGGAAAGGATCAAAGTCCATGTAGTTCGGAAGAGGTGTTGTTGAACCAATGTGAAGGGGTTCGGGACCAATAGGTGTTGGGATTGGACCTCAGGGAATCTTCCTATGTACCTTGCCTTGGAAAGGATCAAATTCCATGTAGTTCGGAATGGTTTGGAGATTACACTCTAGGGCGGCCCAGGAAGGATTCCATGGTCAATTCTTACTCTAAGCCCACATGAGTCATGATCGGTGTGAGAAACAAGAGGGAGAAAAGACTTGATGATCACGGTCTGAAAGGTGATTCTATGGGAAGGGAAGTGGGTATTACACATGATTAGTGTGCCAAAGAGGAAACAGGGGCTTTCGCGTGGTTCGCAGCCCATGGAGATGGAGATTGGGACTTACTCCAGGATGGAGGCCCAGATGACAAAGCCCAAAGGGAGAGGTATGAGGTTTCTAGGATCCTTATTCCCCTCTCTCCTCTTAGTCTTTGGAACAGAAGAAAATAGGAGGAGTAGGGTTACTATATCCTGCAGGAAAGGCTAGGGGTTTACACCCAGGCGGTTTCCCTTCCCCACGGATAGGCGCCACTCCAGTAGAGAGAATCTTATTCCATGTGAGGAATATCTCACTCTTATGGAGACGAGCGAGCATAGATAATGTCTGAGATGCCCTGTGTATGATGCACAGATTGAGTTCATAGTTTAACATCATGTGGGATGATGGTTCTTGGTAGTTTAACATCTTGCAGCTCAGATTAGGCAGATTCAATCCGCACCTCAAGGACTTACATAACTAGCACACTTTAACCCTTGGTGAAGGTAAGGCATAGGCAATTCCATGGTAAGGGGGTTTCATGAATTGATCCACTGAGGGTCCCATGTTAGTGTGGCTATGTGAAGAAGCAATATCTATTAGCGTGCCTATGCGAAGAAGCATAAGGCCTGGAAATGTAAGGTAAAGCACCACCCAAGGGACTTTGAAATCACATTGTACAAACCTAGAGGGTCACATGGGAAAGGGTTTTACAAAGAAAACATGCTTATATGAAAGGACATTGTGAAGCTCAGGTGCTCCGCATAGAAGAGGGGATTCATGAAGGGGTATGCCTCATGAATTGGAGTGGTCTAGCCTAGGCATAAGGCATAGTTACACATGGAGGGTGATTTGCAAAGCAGAAAGGCTCTCTCAGAGTAAGGATTCGTGAAGAAAGGGTGACTTGAAAAGTATAGCACTGTGAAGCAGTATACCTCATGAAGCATAGTGACCCTGCCTTAGCATGTGGTTCACATGTTTATGGAAGATACTTCACGAAGCATGAGTGCTTTGTGAAGACCCGAGTCCCCTTAGGGATATTCTTTCTTTTCAAAGGCCCATGGGCTTCAAGAATTTAATCCCTTCTTAAATATGGGTTGTTTTTAAGCCAAGTAAAAGGGACTTCATAATGCTAAAGTACCTTGAAGAGCTTGTTTTTTGTATAGTGGAAAGTGCTTTGCGATTTGAGAGCTGAGAAGGAAAAAAATATGAGTATCCATCCTCTAGGATCGAGGGGAGCCTATTATTTATAGGCAATATGCAGAGCGAAGTAGGGATCTCTCTATGAGAATCCACATGGTGATTTTTCATAAATGCAGAGCCTCCCACCTCTATGCTTCGCGGAGGCTTTGTAAATGTCAGATGGATTGTGGAGCATACTGCCTCTTTGCTTCATGGTAGCTTTGAAAATGTCAGGCGTATCGTAGAGCCTCCCACCTCTTTTCATTGATGAGGCTTCAAAACTTTTAGGTGGATTGAAGAGACTCCCACCTCTTTGCATTGCAGTTCCTGCAAAGGGGGGCCACTTTGCGTCAGTTGCAGTGTTGTGGGGTTCTGTGATTGGTCTTTCCGAAGAAGCCTCTTTGGATTTGTATTTCCCTCCACATCCTTTTCCTCCACAAATATTTTTGGCACCAACAATAATAGAACCATTATTATATTTCTAATATCATATATGATCCTATTATAACATTTTACCACTATTTTGTTAATAATATTTTATTATTTTCTTTGTTTTGGGTGTTAATTTCATTGTTTCACATGCATGTTTTGTCATGAAAGTTATGGTTCTTATATATAGTGTAATTCCCTGGTCCCAGTTAATCATAGTCGGTGCTTTATTACATAACATTGGCATGATACAAGGAATCATGTCCTGAAGGACCGATCAGTTTAGTATTATTGGAAACAAGATACATACATAAGTTCAACATTACAACTTGAAAAGAAATACAACACTAATTTATTCCATTAGAAACATCCAAGCCTCCTAGATTATGCCTGCGAGTCACTCATAACTAACTTATTCATATCATGGGAAAATGAAACATAATAAAGGGGTGAGTCAAATACTCAGTAAGGGTAAGAAACACAGTGGAAGATAACCAAAACATTAGGCATGATGAATAATTCAAAACACATGCCTATACAAATAATAAACATGAACACTTTATGGAAGGAATATGAGCTATGTAAATAATGCCATAATAAAACATAGTCATGGGTATTCTACTAGTTGAATAACCATATGAACCATCATTATTATTTTCATAATGAAGGAATGTCTAATGTCGTACATTCTAAAACATTTTTTCAAGGCCTCGGCTAAGACGTCTAAAAATGATTAAGGACTCAGCTAAAACCATATATCAAATTGGGAAAGGCCTTAGCCAATTCCAAGTCTAATTGTCTCATGGGACCTACCGATGCACCGAGGAGATATATCGGGCTCCACCCATCACATACTAAGTCCAATAAATTCTTCATATGAAAAGGTTGAAACATAACATAAACATTCGTATTAAAACTAGCATACAAAATGTCAATACTTTAACCATAAACCATGAATGGTATAAAAATAACACATCCATAGTCAAACATATCACAAAAACTTCAATAAAATATGGAATATTTGTATCATAATAAATCAACTTTAAAAAACATTAAAATCCATCAAAGGTTGTTGACATAGATGCTATGAAAACTATTTGAAATAAATACCTCTTTCTATTTTGAAACCATTTAAGAGTCACAAGATTATAGAAGAAAACATTTATTTTGAAAATATTTTTATAATATTTTAAGGGAATATTTGATGATGTTATAACGGCAGAAATTATCCACACCCGCCGTATAAGCTCAAAAAAACATTCTTACCTTAATTTTATCGAAAAGGTCATAAATTACCTTGTTTAGAAAATGACGGAAAGATTCCTTTCAAAAAATATAAGGTCAAATAAGGGTATAAATTAATTTAATACATAGTCTAGTAAATAGTAAAAAAAATTGAAATACATTTTTAAGAAAACATGGATGTAGATGATCAAGAGGTCCCAGTAGATACTTACGTAAAAACAACCTCAGATAATGAAGACATTGTGAAATTAACCCTTACCTTATACTTTTATTTAGTAGATGGTATGTTAACCTCCTGTATAATAGTTAAAAAATTGTTATTAAATTATAAAAGAACTATATACATAGATATTATGTCATATATGATCCTCTAATATTGCATTGTTAATAATATTTCAGTAGTATCATCGTTTCGGGTGTTAACTGATTCATTTTTCCTTATATTCTTGGTTACGTAAGACATGTTTGTTAAGGATAGGATATATTTGATTCATATACAGAATGATGTTATGTTCATAAAAAATATTTTTAATTATAAAATGAAAATTATTCTTGAATGTTTACAATGGAGAAATGAATCTCATCGCATTCGTGGAGACGGTAATCCGTACGTACGCACGAGCGACAATATCATTCTATTGATGGTGAAATCATATGTATTTGGATTTATATCATATATACAAAATCAATAACATGTTATATTTATTATTTAAATTAGTTATAATCATTATTATACCCATCCAAATAATGAAGTGTTTGAATAACAAACAACACCACGACGTGGAGACGGTAAGCTGTACGTACACACATATTGTGAATTTTTCTTTCATAATATGGATAGAATAATGAATATGGTTGTACCATTTTAATAACATCACAATATATAGAAGATACTGGAGTTATTATTTTATAATGGAAACAACAAAGAAAGATGTATTGGAAAAATAAAAGATCTTCAAAGAGGTGATGAAACAACAAAGAACTTGTGAGAAAATATACTTCAAACTCTTTTGATCAGTATAAATCTCACATTTTTCACCATAGAGATAGTATCTCTATATTTTCAGAGCAAATATTATATCTTATAACTCAATATCATGAGTAGGATAGTTTTTCTCATGAATTTTTAGTTGTCTTGATGCATAGACAATAACTCTATCATTCAACATAAGGATACAACCAAGTCCTTTATTTGAAGCATCACTATAAATAACAAACTCATCATTCCCTGATGGTAGAGTCAAGATAGGATCATTGAGTAATATTCTCTTCTGTTCTTCAAAACATTATTCACACTCTTTTTTCCAAATAAAATTAACCCCTTTACGTGTGATCTTGGTTAATGGGTTAGCCAATCGGGAAAAATTATGGAAAAAACGCCGATAATAACCTGATAAACTAATAAAACTGTGTACCTCTGTTATACTCATCGATGCTGGCCATTCTTGTATTTCCTTGTTCTTTGAAGGATCAACAGATATTCCATCCCTAGAGACAATATGGCCAGAAAAGAAATTTCTTGAATCCAGAATTCACGCTTGCTAAACTTCCCGTATAATTCATTTCTTCTGAGGGTTTTAGAATGGTGCGCAAGTAATTTTCATGATCTTCATAGATTTTGAAGTATATGAAGATATCATAAATAAATACCACTACAAATTCATAAAGATATTCCTTGAAAACTCTGTTCATTAGATCCATGAAAACAGAGGGTGCATTAGTCATCCCAAATGGCATTACTATAAACTAATAATGCTTGTACCTAGTTCGAAATGTTGTTTTTGGAATGTCTTACTTCTTCACAAAAAAAACTGGTGATATCTATATTGAAGTTCAATATTTAAAAAATATTGAGCTCCATGAAGTAGGTCTAATAAATCATCAATGCAAGTTAGGGGATACTTGTTCTTTATTATTATAACATTGATATCTCTGTAGTCAATGCACAACCTCATAGATCCGTCTTTCTTCTTAACAAAAAGGACAGGGGATCCCCATGGAGAAACACTAGGGAGAATAAATACCTTATTACACAATTCCTCTAGTTGTTTCTTTAGTTCCACTAATTCTACAATGTCCATTCTATAAGGGGTCTTCGATATGGGCCTTGAACTAGGAATTAAATCAATAGAAAACTCAATTTCTCATTTTGGAGGATGTTCAGGTAAATCCTCTGGAAACACATCAACATATTATTAAAAAATAGGAACATACTCTATTTGAACATTCTTTTCCTCTCCCATAATTATTTCATTCTCATCCTCCCCAATAATTGAATTTAGTAGAGCTGTTGGGGGTGGATCTAGATAAGAATCAGGTGGTGATGTTTCTGCTCTAAAGATAAGGCACTCCTTATCATCATCGAAAATTGTAACCTCCTTCTTCTTACAATAAATTTTCGCATCATGGTTCAAAAGCCAATCCATATCGAGGATTATATCAAATTCAATCACAGGTATGATGATGAGATCAGCAGATAAAGAACATTTATACACACTAATGGGAATTGATTCACAAAACATTGATGCGATGACACTTCCCTTAGGTGTTTTGACAGAAAACTCTCTTGTTAAGTCAAATTGAAAATATCTAATTTTCTTAACAAACTAGGAAGATATGAAACAATGTGATGATATAGAATCAAATAAATCATTGGCTAAACTTGAGGAAAAAATTAAATTACCTGCCACCACGTCTTTCGGAGCTTCAACCTTAGCAGTAGTGATCGCATAATCATGTCCTTGCTCCCTTATCCTTTTCAAAGGTAAGTTCCCTTAGCTCTTAGGACATTCATTTTCATAATGCCCCTTTTCTCTACAATTGTAGCATTCAACATTGACAGCCTCTTTCTTCCCCTTGCAACCACGATCTTTGTGGCATTTTTCACCACACTTGTAACAGACTCTCATTCCCTTCAGGAAAGTACTGGGGTGCTTCTTCCCACATTTACTGCAGGATGGATATTCAACATTTCCCTTCTTCCCCTTATTTCCATTTTCAGAGTGTTCAGTAGATCTCTTCTTCTCCTTCTTTTCTTTAAAGTCATAAAACATAGAGAATTCTTTTTCTGCCTTAATAGCACATGAGACAATATCTTCGTATGATGAGAAGGATTTTGAGACTAATGATTGAAGAAGAAATGGGTTTAACCCATCAAATAATTAATCAATCTTACTCCTTGGGTTACTTATATAATCTCTTGCATGCCTTTCTAACCTTGTAATGCTAGCCTCATATTTTGCGATATTCTCATCCTCTTTTTTCCTCAGGCTCAGAAATTGTATTTCCATATCCTCTTGATGGTCATGAGGAAATTATTTTTCTAAGAAAATCTCTTTAAACTCACTTAATTCTCTATTTAATACTTTATCATCTTCCTTTGTGTTTTGAATCAATAACCACCATTGGTCTGCATCTCCCGTGAGGCGATAAACTGCCATGACAACTTTTTTACTTTAGCTACTCCCCAAAGCATGAAATACTTTCTCTAAAGAATTTATCCATTTATTAGCAACTAATGTATTTTTACTCCCATTGAATTTTGGTGGTTTTTTCCTGATGAAGCAGTGTATCATTGATCCTCCGTATTGTGGATCAGGGTGCTCCATACGGGTAAGGTTATTATTCATAACCTGATTGAGTTGTCCCAGTATGGTGATAATCTAATCAGCAATAGTTGCTTCACCAGCTCCACTATAATTATCTTGAGTAAGAGGTAAATCCCTACATGGATTAGGTTCATTGATATGGTTTACATTACTTACACTTGGAACCATTTCTAAAAAATGGAATACACTAGATTAGTTTATGAATCGCAATACATAACTCCAAACTTGTAAAACACTTAACATGAATTGAACAGTTTATGGATATAATCCCTAATCATAAAAATGTTTTCTTTGAGGAACTATATACTCATAAACCCTTCATAATTTTTTGTAAATAAAATGAGAATTATCCTAAGCATATCGCTCAGGAGTTTCGTAACCAAGAGTGCAGCAAGACTCGTTGTTGTGCACCAGTTCTCGTTCGAGTCTAGCTCAAAGGAGTGTTTTTGGGTTTTACCCCTAGGAACATCTATTCTAGAGCTACCTCTACCTTCTCATATCCATACAGGGATGTATTTCTTTTAAAACTCACAAAATATCTATATTACCAAAATTCTATGAAGTTCTTCTATACTAATCCTCAAATTTTATCTTAGGGTAATGTTCTCTAATTTGAGTTTTTCTAAATCTATCTTGCAAGGTTTGTACTAAAATTCCTCTGATACCAACTATAACACCCTAACCCTAGTTACCCATATTTGGTGCATTATTACATAACACTAGTTTGATCACAAAATATCAAGTCTCAAAAGACCGGTTAGTTTAGTATCCTTGGAAATACTAGATACATTCATAAGTTTTACATTACATTATAAAATAAAAAACTACAAAAACATAGTCTCCATATTCCACACTCATATCCCTTATACTATCCCTATATTTCATTCATAATATTCTTCTTCACATCCTGGGAAAAAATAAAACATGTAAATGGGTGAGCTCAGATTCTCAGTAAGGATAGCAATATAGCGGAAAATTTCACAAATAAGCATAAACATTTAAGGCAATGTAAGACTAAAACAAAAGAATTTTAAGCTTGAAATTAAGTATAATATGGAAAAGATAAAATAAAACAATTCCATTTACTTATTCACATGGATATTCTACTAGTCAAATAATCACATGCAATATCAATAGCCACTTTCATAATGATGGAATGCATAATTCCATACATCATAACCACATATTCAAGGCCTTGTTCCAAAACTACAAATAATATTTTGTCAAGGCCATGTTCCAAGACACTAGTTTGTCTCATGACATCTACCGATAGATCGAGGAGTTATAGCGGGCTCCACCCGTCACTTACTAAGTCCAATTCATTCCTCATATGAAAAGGTTTAAACATAACATAAACATTCGTATTAAAACTAGCATACAAAATGTCAATACTTTATTCATAAACCATGAATGGTATAAAAATAAAACATCCACAGTCAAACATATCACAAAACCTTCAATACAATATGGAAGTTTTGTATCATAATAAATCAACTTCAAATAAGCTCACAATCCATCAAAGGATGTTGACATAGATGAAATAAAAACTTTTTTTAGAAAAATATCTCTTTCTATTTTTAAATCATTTAAAAGTCATATAATTATAAAATAAAACATTCATTTTTAAAATATTCTTATAAGCTTCTAAGGAAAACATCGATGATGTTATAATGGCGGAAAATATTTTTACCTGCCGTATAAGTTAAAAAAAATAGTATTACCTTAATTTTGTCAAAAAGGTCATAAGGTACCTTGTTTGTAAAATGACAGAAAGATTCATTTCAAACCATTTTATAAAAAGTCAAACAAAGGTATAAATGAATTTAACCCATAGTCTAGTAAATAGTAAAAATGTTTTTGGAATACATTTTTAAGAAACATGGATGTGGATGATAAAGAGTTCATAGTTGATACTTACGTAAAAAAACCTCGAATAATAAAGAGATTGTGAAATTAACCCTTACCTTGTACTTTTCCTTGGTCGAGGGTAGTTTAAACTCATATATAATGGTAAAAAAATTGTTGTTAAATTATAAAATAACCAAATACATTAATATGATATCATATATGATCTTCTAATATTTCTTTGTTAATGATATTTCAGTAGTATCATCGTTTTAGGTGTAAATTGATTCGTTTTCCTTTATATGATTGGTTACGTAAGCCATGTTTTTTATGGATAGGATGTATTTGATTCATATACAAAATTATATTATGTTCATAAACATATTTTTAATCATAAAATTAAAATTATTCTTGAATTATTATGATGGGGAATGAATCACATCGCGTTCGTGGAGATGGTAATCCGGACGTAACACGAGCGACAATATTATACTTTTAATATTAAAATTGTATATGATTGGATGGTATATAATATATACAGAATCATTATAATGTTATATTTATTATTTAAATCATTTATACTCATTATTATACCCATCCAAATGATGAAGTGTTTGAATAACAAACTACACCACAACGTGGAGACGGTAATCTGTACGTACACACGTATGGTGACTTTGTCATTTATAGGATGGATAGAATAAATAATATGGTTGTAAAATTTTTATAATAACATCATAGTATATAGAATATACTGGAGTTATTATTTTTGAATGGAAACAACAAATAAAGAGGAAGTGGAAGAATAAAATAACTTGAAAGAGGTGATGAAATATTTACCTCTTCTTTGGGTTCATCCTTTTGATTTGATTAAAAGGGATCCTTAGGTTGGATTTCTGACTAAAGGAAGGTATCTAGGATGAAGGGAGGATATTTTAGAGGATATTAGGGAAGTTTTTGGCCAATACAAATGGCTTTGAAGGTGTGAATTTCAGAGAAGTGAATGTGCCCTTTTATAAGAGAGGAGAGGGTCACTTTAGAAAAAGCTTGAAATATTATTTTACAATAAAATCATTTTCGGTTTCTAATGGATAAACAATGAATAATTTAAAGGCTAAGGTGGTTATGGCTCGAAAAACTCTCAGCCAATAGGCTTTAGATAGGTTTAGGTCATCATATTAACCTTATCTTTTAGATTCAACTCTTAGTTAAATAGTTTGACATTTACCATGTCTCTTTGTATTTTTATATTATATGGTTAATAAACTTAATATAAACTTCCAACAGAACATAAAGTGGTTCATTAATAAAATATATAATATTATTTAATCCATTTGTATGAACCTTATATTTTAAAAAATAGAATACCAATTAATAATAAATATTTGTTTTAAAAACACTTTTATGTCAATTTTGACACTATTTGGTATTTTGTTATTGGTAAATTCATAACAACATTATTACTTCGAAAAAAATTCATTTAATCAACCCTAATTTGTCATATTAACCTATAAAATTAATGTAATTCATTAAAAGTCTAAAATTAGATTTATTTGGATATTTATAATATCAATTATTTTAATCATTCATTAATAAGATAATAACTACATCATCATTATGTCATAAAAAAATTTAATTATTTAACGTCTAAAAATTATAAATAAAATACCATTATGTTTGAAATATTTTGATCATTCTTATGAATATTTATAGTCTAATTTATCTTATGTACAGCTCTATAATAAAAATGGTTTAGTTATTAAACTTTAATTTTAACACTTTTAACTCTTCTTTAAATAAAATAATAATAAATGTCCTAAACTAATCCAAGTGGACCAAAGGGGGTCATATTTTATTCCTAAGGTTTTTTTGGTCTAATTACACTTATCCAATAAAATTATGACATGTGATAGGATAATTATAATATAATTTTTACCATTAATTACCCTATTTACATTTTACCGTGGTAAATAAAGGTAAAAAGATACTATTTATCAAAAATTATTTTCATCTTATTGAACCACATTTTACTTACTGATATTAAATGTGTCTCTCAGATTTTTGAAATTCAACTCACATAAGTGGTAAAATTAAGTTTTTTTCAAATTTGCAAATGCTCCTAGGAGGTGGGTAAAAGACTGTAAAGAGTTCAATAAAATTTTTATATATCTAATCTTATTATAAAATGACTCCAATAAATTACATTGAACATATATAAGTATTATGTATCTTTTTTGACTGAAAATAAATTTTAAAAAAATAAATTTTTATTTATATAAAAAATTCGGTTTAACCAATAACGCAGTGTTTTTCACTATTCATCAAAAATTGAATGTTTTCAGAAAAATACCAAAAAATCACCCTAACCTAATTCTGATATTCTGAATCCAAAAATAAATTTCATTTTGAAATATAAAATTTATAAAATTTCAAAATGTGGGTATTACTATTCATAACGTCTTGTTTGATTGGTCGCGGTGTGTTAGAATCTCGAAGTTGCGTACAATGCAAGTTGTTGCATTATTCAAAGGGAAACGTACCATGGAAGCTTGGGGTGTTACATATAGAATATAGATCCATCATCACCAAAATTATAATAATTTTATAAATATCATATTTTATCATTATATACATTGTTATAACCATTCATTAATGTTGGGAATGGAAAATGAGTCGCATCACTTCTAGGATAATGTAGGTCATATGTACACACGAACGATGATATCATTCCCTTAGTAGTTGAAAGGATAAGGGAGATTATGATATAATAATTTTATATAATTCATATAATGTCATATATATCACATATATTCATTAAATTTATCCTTATTAAATCCATGTAAATAATAAGGGAAAAACGAATCACATCGCTTTGTGAGGTGGTGTCCCCCCTACACACGAGCAACGTTGTCATATTTTAAAGGGAATGGAAATTAAGAAGTTATATATGATATCATAATTCAAAAAGTATAATTATATCATAAATATTATATAGATATGTGTGTTTGTGTGTTAAATACATCTTTATATTTGATCATGAGAGGTTTTTATGGAAAATGAGTTACATCGGTTTGCGAGGAGGTAGTCCAACTTACACATGATCAATGATTTCATTTCCCATTTGATGTAAGTGGAGATTGATATAGGTTATTACATTAACATAATAACATATAAGTATATGGGATGTACTATTGAAACCCTATCCTTTTACTCACATCATTACATGATTTTAAACATAATTAACCATCAAATTACAAGTCAGGGATTGTAAAGTCTAGTGTCGTTGGAAGATTAGGTACATAATTAAACATCATGAAACAAATTTATTTAATCTAAATAATGATATCATAACTTCCATTGGTCTCATACATATACATATAATATCCTGTGGAATACATGAACAAAAGGGATGAGCTAAAAATCCCAGCAAGGAAATAAGCATAGGAATAAAACATAGCACATCTATTATAAGTAATAATGCGATGACATAAAAGGAATGGAACATGAATAAACATAAGGAATAATAACATGTGAAAATATAATCATGGAGTAATATTTATGTGTAAATGACATATAACATGACATAAACATGAGTCAGGGCTAACCGCCAAGACTATATAACATGGTGGACAAAGTCCCATAAAGGAATCAGGTTCACTCCCTATCCCAACATGACATATCATGAGACTAAACATTACCCAATTAATTTTAAAAATATTTGGTTTCACCAATTATAACATTTTCATGAATATGTGTGCCATATCAATAACAAACATAAGGGATCAAACATAAACATAATGGTTACCTGTGGAAAGAATTGGGTATCATAATCATGTCAAAAGGAATAACATAAGGGAGTATCATAATAGTATCCATGAAATAAAGTATTTAAATAATATATGAACATTAATAATGGGAAATAGGCATGGATCATGATGATTTACATTCAATTTAAGTGGAAACATGTAAAATTATTATTTAAGAAACTTTAGAAATGAAACATTTTAGTGTGGTTTAAGGAAAATATTAAAGAGAATTAAAGCAGAAAAGGAATATTTGTTTTAATAAAACCAAAAATGAACCAAGATAGTTTTTCATGATAAAATTAGTGATTTTATAAAAATAATGGTGGATTAAAATATATTATGTAGTTCCCTTGAAAATGGGTCATAAATCAAGAAGTTCCCTTTAATTGGGCTTGCTTATTAGGAATAATTGAGAAGGTAACTTTATAAAACAAGTATTTCCCCCATAAAATAAGGATGATATGATCTAGATACATGATTTTGGAACACATAAATATAATTTAGGAAGTTTACATAAAACTAAAAAAATTACATTGGGGTAAATAAATAGAAATCATAACTCGAATGAAAAATGGAGGTTATGAATGAATCCCTTACCTTATGTCTAAAACGGTTCTACACTTGATTTTAATTTATTTTATAATAAAATTAAATCATTTAATTAATTAATTCATAAACTTTTCTACATTTAATTTATTTAATATAATTTTATTAAGTTCATTTATGGTCTTTTTTATGAGTTATGGTGTTCTACTTCATCATTCGAGAGTCCTCATTTTCTTAGTTTTCATGATCGGTTCACTTGTATAAGACTATGGAAGTTCACATAAAATGGAAATAGAAATATAGAATTGAAGTTATAATTTATTAATGATAATACATAATATTAGATGTTAATGTAATTTATTTGGTTATTTTTTTTAGGATGAATTATTAGATTATATGTTATTGATAATCGTTTGGATTATTTTTGGGCGGTTTTCGCTCACAAGGGACTTGTTTTGTTTTATTATTTAACATCATTGTATAAAATTATTATAGAAAATTAAATAGTATTTAATACATATATTACAATTTTTTAACTATAAAAATGGTTTTATGACCATCCTTTAAGTTTTTAATGGAAAATTAAAATTTTTCATCCTTGATGGAGATAAATTAACACCTCTCGAACAACATTTTTATTTTTAGAATAAAAGGGAGAGGATAGGGGTTTTATGATAGATTATTACATTAGAAAAAATAAAATTATAGTACACATAAGTTATTATAGTTATCATACAATGTTCATTAGGGGATGTAGGGATAGAATAAGAAAATAACTTGAAAAGAAATTAAAATAAAGGGAAAGAAGAATTTACCTCTTGAATTTATCCTCCTTTAAAACCTCCTTTGGGAAATGTTTTTGGGATTTTGATGAGACCAAGATCTCATGTACGTGGGGTGTGGGATTGGGAAGAGTATTAGGAAGAATTTGGACAAATATAAAAGCTTGGAAGGTGTGATATGAAGAGGTGGTCAAGGGTGGTATTTATAGTAGGGGAGGGGGTGTTTTCTCATTATTTTAATCATTAGTTTATTATTTTAGCTCAATAAAAGAATTAGTGTTGATTATTGTGACTAAATACAATAACTAGTGCATGGGAGTTCAAACTCATGGTGTTAGATTATATTTACATCAATAATGACTCAAAAATTCATGTATTTTTCATTTATCAAAAAATAAGGACTTTAAAATTATAACTAATTTTATAATACTCTGAAAAATTAAATAAGCTCTCATAAAATTATCTTAAAATAATAATACATCCAAATCTTAATTTATGAATACATTTTATGAAAATAAAGTTTCTTTTAAATCATTATATTAATTATAAAATGGTAATTAAATATTTATAACTTAAAAAAATACCAACACTTAATTAATAATTTTCCAAACATTTATTTACTTATACTATGATATAATTATTTCATAATTTCATCTGTATGATTCCTAAATTTTATTTATACTTTCATATGTGAGGTTACTTTTCTATTGGCCGGTTTACTATTCTTAAGGGTCACATTACTATTCATATGGACAAGTTACTATTCCATTAATAAAGGTACCTTAACTTTTAGAAATACCTATTATTACATTAATTATTCATTTATAAAGTTTTATTGTGTTATTAATGTGATTTTAAGTGATTTATACTATATGACATAATTTTAAGAAGGTAATTTTCATTGATATAATTCTGGGTCGTTATATTCTTCCCCCCATATGAAATTTCTCCCTCGACACTTCATTTTACATACCATGGGAAAAATAGAAGAGGGTAATTCTCCTTCATCATTTCCTCTAGTTCCTATGTTTCCTCTTCGTAGTTATGGTTTTTCCATAGTACTTTGACCAGGTGAGTAGTCTTGTTGTGTATAACTTTATCTTTACGGTCCAAGATATTCACTGGAGTCCACTCATAAGAGATATCATTTTACAACAGTACCACCTCTAAATTCAGAACATCTGGTGGATCTATCATGTACTTCCTTAATAGGGATTCATGGAATACATTTTATACTTCAGACATGGTAGGTATAAGTTCTAGTAGATAGGCTACAACTCTGAAATGATCAAGGATCTCAAAGGGGGCCAATTTACCTGGGACTTATCTTTACTTTATTCCCAAATATCATCATATTATTCTATGGAGATATGTATAGGAATACCATATATCTAACTTTAAACTCAAGGTCCAATAGATGATTGTCTGCATAACTCTTTTTTTGACTTTGGGCTGCCTTGATGTTTTTATGAATAGTTTTCACCATTTCCACCATTTCTTCAACCATTTCTAGTCTTGGAAGATTAAGTTCACTAACTTCATCACAGCACGTCGAAGTTCTGTATATTTTCCCATAGAAGGATTCATATGGAGCCATTTTGATGCTCCAATGTAAACTGTTTTCATAAGATAAAACAACTAGAGGTAGATATTGGTTCCATCCTCCTTTAAAGTCAATAGAACATTATATCAACATGTCTTATAGTTTCTGAATTATATTCTTATATTTTCCATTATTTTGAGCATTATAGGTTGTACAAAAGTTCAGTTATGTCCTTAGAGAATGTTGGAGGTTTTTCTAGAACTTAGAGGTGAATCTCGGATCTCGATCGGATAAAATTGATAGTGGTACTCCATTCAACCTTACCACTTATTTGATGTATATTCGTGCAATTTAATCCAATGATATACCCTCTTGAATTGATATAAATTGAGATATATTTGTCGAACGATCCAAAATAGCCCATATAGCATTGTTTCCTCTAGATTTCCTTTGAAGTCTGGTGAAAAATTCCATGGTGATGTTTTCCATACTTCCATGTTCGTATGGGTAATGGTTGCATCATCCCCATAGACTTTTTCCTTTCATCCTTCACTTGTTGACATACCAGGCACATTGATGTATATTCAGTGATCTTCTTTTTCATATTTTCCCACCAATAGTTCTCTCAGAGATCTTGATACATCTTTGTTCTGCTGGTTGAATAGAGAAGGTTGAGCTATGTGAATCATTTAGAAGCTTCTTCTTTATCTTCAAATCGGATGGTACAAAAAACCTGACCCAAACCTCACAACTCATTCCTGATCCATTTTATTCTCTATGGATTTACCTTTTCTCATGCCTTCCACATTTTTTTGAATTTCCTCATCATTCTTTTGATCATCCTTTATTTTCTCCATAAGAGATAGTTCAGAAATCATTTGAGAAAGTATTTATTATGTTCCTTTCTTAATGATTCCCATGTATATCCTTTATTGGTCTTAGAATATTGGATCCTACCCAATTATCATCATTTATAAACATACAAGATCCTTTCTACTTAGAGCATATGCTGCCTTATTTTCTTTTCCAGGATGCTAGTGGGTTGAGCAGTCATAATCCTTGATGATCTTTAAAAATATTCGCTAGAACATATTAAGTTCCTTGGGTGAATATGTAATTGAGACTCTTTTGATCAGTATATATCACACACATCTCTGTATAGAGATAATGTCACCATATTTTCAATGCGAAGATCACAGTTATCAACTCCAGATCATGCGTGGGATAGTTTTTCTCATGAATTTTCAACTACCTTGACTTTTAGGCTATCAATTTATCATTTTTAATTAGTAAAAATCCTATGACCATATTTGAAGCATTGTTATACACCACAAATAATTACCCAATTTTTGGTAGTGTGAGTATTGGTGTGGTGATAATCCACTTATTCAACTCTTTGAAGCAGTCTTCACATTCACTGGTCCAAAAAAACTTCATTTTTTTTATGGTTCATCTTGGTTAGTGGGTTTTAAAATCATAATAATTTCTTCAAAAATCATAGTTAATACCAAACTAGACCAAGAAAACTACGTGTCTCCATTATAGATGTTTTCATGGGCCACTATTTGATTGCCTTTATCTTGGAAGTGTTCATAGATATTCCTTTTTCGGTGATAGAATACCCTAAGAATGATACTTCCTTCATCTAGAACTCACATTTACTATAATTTTCATAAATTTTCTCCCTTCTCAAATTATTTAGCATCGTATTCATATGATCCTCATGTTCCTCCTTGTTCTGGGAGTATATCATAATATCATTGATAAAAACTACCAAAAATTTGTTGAGGTAATCTCTAAAGACTCTATTCATTAAATCCATGAAAATTTTTAGAGCATTAGTGAGTCTTAAGGGAATCACTGTGAACTCATAGTGTACATACCACATTCGAAATGAAGTCGTGGGAATATCTTCCATCCTCACCTTTAATTAGTGATATCCAGACCGAAGGTCCACCTTAGAGAAATAGATAGCCCCACGTAGCTGATCAAACAAGTCATCTATCTGTGGTTGGGGATAATTGTCATTTATCACAATTTTATTGAGATCATGATAATCAATTCATAGGTGCATTAATCCATCCTTATTCTTGAGTAAGAGTATTTTTTCACCCCATGGTGAATCACTTAGGTGTATAAACCCCTTGTCTATATTCTCCTGTAATAGCTTCTTCAGTTCTTTCATCTCAATAGGGTCCATTCTATAGGGTTTCTTTTATATAGGGAGAGATCTAGAAATAAGTTCAATTTAGAACTCAACCTCTTGATCGGGAGGAAGACCATAAAACTCTTCAGGGAATAAATTGGTGCCATCCCTCACAATGGGCACGTCTTAGAGCATGATTATCTCCTCTATCTCAGTCATTTGATCTATATATGCTTACTCATAAGGAAACAATATCCAAACATGAGATATTGATTCTGAAGTATATTCATCCTCCTCCTTACACTTGTACAGAATTGGAGGATTCTTCGAGAGCTGAGGAGTGATCTCTCTTTCCTGATAGTTGATATTGGCTTTATATAAAGATATTCATCCATTCCAAAAATAGCATCAAACTCTTCCAAAGGTACTATGATAATATTTTTTGGGAGTTTCACTCCAAAAACATTAACTGAGGTGGATTTATATACTTTGGATGCAATAATGGCCCTATTTTTTGTTCTCATAGATAACTCAACCTCCATATTTTGTGGTGGTGATTGAATTGTTCTAATAAATTTGTAAGGTATGAGGGAATGAAAAGAACTAGAATCAAATATTAAGTTCACTATTCTTTAATGAATAAACAAAATGCATGTCACCACATCATTTCCAGGCTTGACCTTAGCAGTAGTGATATAATATTTCCTTCCCTATGGCCCTGGAGGTTGTTGTTGGTGATTTCCTCCAATAACCCTTGTCTTGGGGCAATGGTTTTTCAAAATTTCCATGTTTCTTTCAGTTGAAACACTATATTATAGGTTGGTTTTTGACCTAAACCTTCATTTATTCTTCTTAATTAGTGGGATTCTTCATATCCCTTTGATAGTTATTATTTATATTCACTTCTCTTTCACATTTTATGTATCTCTCGGTTTCCTTTAAGCAGCATTCAGGATGATTCTTCCCACACTTTTGACACGTGATATGTTGCTTCTTCTTTCCATCATGTGATTTATCTATTGATCCATCCATATTAAACTCCATTTTCCCCTTTTTTTCACCAGGCCCATGAGACCACTGAGAGTCTCTAATCTCCATTTCAACATTAAGGTCACAACAGACAATATCCACATAATTGTCAAAGTTTATAATCACCAATGCTTTTAATATAATCTACGTTAATCTTCTAAATAATATATTCACCATTATTTTAGTGTTCAAGACAACGATGGAGGCATATCTTGCAATACTTGAGAATTTTTCATTATATTCCCAGATAGACTCATATTCCTTTTTCTTCAGTTTGAGGAACTCGCTTTCCATTTTAAGACAGAGGGTTCAAGGAAAATATTTATTGAAAAACATTTCCATGAAATCCTCCCATTATGTGGAATCAATTTCATCATTAGAATTTGTGTTTTTGATTATTTTCCACCACATATTGTCATTCCCCTAAAAATTATAAACTTTCATCACAACTTTCTCTTCTTATGAGAACTAGAGGATAGAAAAGATCTTCTCAATGGAGTTAATACATTGTTCTGTGAGGGGGGGTAAGAAGATCCACTAAAAATGGGAGGCCTTTTTTGTATAAAATATTCAACCAAACCTTGATCTCTATTTGGAGAATCATGGTGTTCCACATGATTTAAGATATTATTCATAACTTGAGAAAGTTGAGAAAGTATTATCATGATGTTTTGGGAATCTATTCCCATCATATTTGGAATATCATTATAGAAATCATCACATTGCCTATAACATTGATTGTTGGCAAAGGTTCTTCTATTTCCATCCATTAATTAATAAAAATAAAGTATAATTAGGTACTTGAATACTTATCTAATAATCATAATAAAATGAAACTCTAAACACAAAAGGATAAAATTGTAAAGGAAAAGTATATCCTAAATTGGGATTCCCTAAGTTTAAATCTAGGTTATTCATGACCTATTTCCTAAAATATATTCTTATAGGAAAAAATTTTCCCTTAATAATGGTTTTCAATGATCTTGTGAATTAACCAAACCATATACCTAGGTAGTGTCAAACCAAGTGTGCATTAAAGCTCATTTTCTTATATTGGGTTACCACTAGTCAGGATCGGAACACCTTGTCAGAGTTTTTACTCCTAGGTACATCTATTCTAGAATTACTTCTACTTGTAGTAGCTAGACAAGGATGTGTTTTCTTGATAAACCACTGACTCTATACTAAAAAAATTTAAGGATGTTTTCTCATACTTAGTATTATACCTAAGGATTTATCTAGAGTTTTATATCCCTAATCCAAAAAATAACAAAACATTTCCAATGATACCAACTATAGTAACCCTATCCTTTTACTCATATCACTACATTATTTTAAACACAATTAACCATGAAATTACAATCCAAGTATTGTAAATTCTAGTGTCTTTGGAAGATTATGTGCATAATTAAACATCACGAAACCCAAATAAAAAATATTTTATTTAATCCCCATAATGAGCTCCTAACTTCCATTAATCTCATACATCTTTATAAGATAACCTAGAGAATACATTAACAAAACGGATGATCTAAAAATCCTAGTAAGGAAATAGGTATTGGAATAAAACATAGCACATGGGTTGGAAGGCATAACATGAATACATAAAAGGCATGTAAAATGAATAAACATAAGGAATAATTACATATATAACATGGGAAAATATAATCATTTCATCATAGGAATGTGGAAACAACATATAAAATGAAATAAACATGGGTAAAGTCTTACTTCGAATACAATATAACATGGTACACAAAGTCCCATAAAAGAATCAGGTTCACTCCCTATCCCAACATGACGTATCATGACAATAAAAATTACCCAATTTATTGGATCTATATCTGGGTGAACAAATTATAACATTTTTAGGAATATTTATTATATGTGAATAATAAATATAAGGTATCAAACATAAACATAAGTGTTACCCTTGGAAGGAATTGGGTATCCTAATTCTGTCAAACCGCATAACATAAGGGAGTATCTTAATGGTGTCCATGAAAAAGAGGATTAAAATCATACATGGACACTCATAAGTTAAAATAGGCATTTATCATGATAATTTATGTCCATATTTAAGTGTAAACATGTAAAATGAGTGCTTAATAAACTTTAGAAATGAAACATTTTAGTGCAGTTTAAGAAAAATATTAAAGATAATTTAAAGAGGAAGAGGAGTATTTGTTTTCATAAAACTAGAAATGAACAAAGATAATTTGTCATGATAAAATAAGTTATATTAGATAAATAATGGTTTCTTAAAACATATTATATAGTTCTATTTAAAATGGGTAAAAAATCAAAAAGTTCCCTTTAATCGGTCATGCTTATTAGGAAGAATTGAGAAAGGGAAATGTATAAAACATGTATTTCCAAATTAAAAAGGATAATATTATCTATATAAATGATTTTCGAACACATAGACATAATTTAAGAGAGTTACAAAAAAAAATAAGAATTACATTTGGGTAAAGAGAGTGAAAGTGTAACTTGAAGGTAAAATGGAGGTTCAGAATGAATCCCTTACCTTATGTTTGAAATGGTTGTGCACTTGGTCTTAATGTCATGGATAATCAAATTAAATACATTAATTAATTAATTAAAAAACTTTTATGCAGGTATTTTTATTAAATATAATTTTATTAAGTTCATTTATAGCCTTTTTTATGAGTTATAGTGTTCAATTTCATAGTTTGGGAGTGCTCGTTTTCTTAGTTTTCATAATTGGTTCGCTTATATAAGAGTAAGGAAGTTCATGTAAAATAGAAATAGAAATCCAAAATTGAAGTTATAAGTTATTAATTATCATCCATAAGATTAAATGGTTATATAATTCATTTGGTTATTTGGGATGAGGATGAATCATTAGATAAGATGTTAGTGATAATCATTTGGATTGTTTTTTATGGTTTTCCCTCACAACAGACTTATTTTGTTTTATTATTTAACATCATGTGTATATAATGATCTTATAACATTAAATAGGATTTAATACATATATAATTATTTTTTTAACAATTATAATGGTTTTATTACCATCATTTAATTCATTAATGGAAAATGAAAAGTTGGTGCCCTTGAATGAGATAAATTAACACATCATGAATAATGTTTTCAATTTTATAATAAAAGGGAAATGAGAGGGGTTTTATGATATATTATTATATAATCATAATAAAATTCTAGTATATGTGTGGTACTGGATTTATCATTCCATTTTTATGAGTGGCGGTGAAGATATAATTAGAATATAACTTGAAAAGAAATTAAAAGAAAAGGAAAGAGGAATTTACCTCTTGAATTTCTACTCCTTGAAAACATCCTTAGGGAAAAGGTTTTGGTATTTTGATGAGACCAAGAGATAATTTATGTGTTAGAGGATATTGGTAAGAGTATTAGTAATAATTTTTACAAGGCTCAATGCTTGGAAGGTGTAAGGTGAAGATGTGGTGAGGGGTAATATTTATAGTGAAGGAAATGGGTGTTTTCACATTATTTTAATCATTAGTTTATTGTTTTGGCTTAATAAAATAAATAGTGTAGATTTTTATAATTAAATTAATAAACTATTTCATGTGAGTTCTAACTAATGGTTCTTACCTCATCCTTACATCAATAATGACTCAAAAATTGATGCATTTAGCATTTATTAAAAAATACCGGTTTTAAAATTATAACTTATTTTATAACACTTTGAAAAATTAAATAATGAATCTTAAAATTATCTAAAAATCATAAGACAAAGAAACATTAATTTATGAATACATTTTATGAAAATAAATTTTCTTTTAAATCATTATATTAATTATAAAATTGTAATTAAATATTTACAACTTAAAAAAATATCAACACTTAATTAGTAATTTTGAAAACATTTATTAATTATAATATAATATAATTATATAATACTTTCATTTAAAGAATTACTAAATTTTATTTATACTTTCATAGGTGAGGTTATTTTTCTATTGGTTATTTTACTATTCATATGGGTCACATTACTATTCCAAAGATCACGTTACTATTCTACTAGTTTAAGGTTCTTTAACTTCTAGAAATACCTCTTATTTCATTCATTCTTCATTTATAAAGTTTGTGTTGTGTTATTAATGTGATTTTACATGATTTATACTATATGAAATAATTATAAGAAGGTAATTTTCATTGATATAATTTTGGGCCATCATATTCTTACCCCCTTATGTAATTTCTCCCTCGAAATTTCATTTTTCTTGCTATAGGGAAAATAGGTGAGGGTACTTCTCCTTCATTGCTTCGTTAGGTTCCCATGTTGCCTCTTATTAATTTTGGTACCTACATAGTACATTGACTATGTGAGTAGTATTTTTGTGCAGAACCTTTCTCTTCAATCCAAGATCTTCACTAGTTGCTCCTCATAAGAGAGATCATTTTCCAAAGTTATCTCCTTTGAATTCAGTACATGTGAGTGATATAGTATATACTTAATCAAGAGGGATACAAGGAATAAATAATGTACCTGAGACATGGTAGGTGTAAGGTATATTTGATAGGACATGGATCTGACATGATCAAGGATCTCTAAGGGGATGATGTACCTACGACTTATATTTCCTTTCTTTCCAAATCTCATGATCCCCTTCTATAGAGATATTTATAGGAATACCATGTATCCATACTTAAACTCATGGTCCTCTCAACAATTATATTCATAGATATTTTGTAAACTTTTGGATTCCTTGATGTGTTGTTGAATGTTTTTCACCTTTTCCCCCATTTATTCATCCATTTCTGGTCCTATCAACATATGTTCACCGACTTCATCCCAGCACACCAATGTTTTGTATCTTCTCCCCATAGAGATAATTCCACCAAATTTTCAATGCAAATATCATAGATTCCAACTCCAAATAATGCATGGGATAATTTTTCTCATGAATTTTAAACTTAATTTAGGAATATGCTATCACATTATCATTTTTCATTAGTAAACAAAATAATCCCTTCTTTTAATAATAATTATACATCAAAAAGAGTTCCCCAATTGTTGGTAGTTTGAGTATGGGTGCAGTGATATGCCTCTTCTTCAAATCTTTAATTCAATATTCACATTCACTAGTCTAGAAAAACTTTACTCCTTCCCATTTCATCTTCATTAGTGGGTTTTAAAATTGTGATAAATTCTTCACAAATCATCAGTAATACCCATCTAGACCAAGGAAACTACATATCTCTATTACATATGTTGGTATGGGCCACTCTATGATTTCCTTTGTCTTGGAAGGGTCCACAAATATTACTTTTCAGGTGATAACATGCCCCAAAAATGATACTTCCTTCATCCAAAACTCACATTTATTTTAATTTACATAAAGTTTCTCCCTTCATAAAGTCTTTAACACAGTATTCAAATGCTCCCCATGTTTCTCCTTGATCTTAGAGTATATAAAAATATCATTGATAAATACTACCAAAAAAATTTATAGTAATATATAAAGACTCTATTCATTAAATCCATGAAAATTTATTGAGAATTGGTGGGTCTAAAGGGAATCACTATAAACTCATAGTGTTTGTACCTCATTCAAATGGAAGTCTTGGGAACATCTTCCTTCTTCACATTTAATTAGTGATATCCAAACCAATGGTCCGCCTTAGAGAAATAGTTGTCCATGTGTATCTGATAGAAGAAATCATCTATCCATGGTAGGGGATACTTTTTCATTATCTTGACTTTATTGAGCTCATGATAATCAATGTATATATTCATTGATATATCCTTATTATTGAAAAAGAGGACTAGTGCACCCCATGGTGAGTCACTTGGTCATATAAAACCATTATCTAGATTCTCATGTAACCACTTCTTCAGTTATTACAGCTCAATGGTGGACATTCAATAATGTATCCTTGATATAGGAAAAGATCCAGGAATAAGTTCAATTGAATAATCAATCTCTTGATCAATAAGAAGACCAGGAAACTCTTCGAGGAACGCATCTGTGTAGTCCCTCATAATGGGAATGTCTTCGAGCATGATTCTCTCCTTTGTCTCAATAATTTGAGCTAGATATGGTTTCTCATAATGAAATAATATCCACACTTGAGATGATGATTTTGAAAGAGAATCATCCTCCTCATTACACTTTTATAAAATTGGACGATACTTCTGGGCATGAAGAGTGATCTCCATTTCCCAACAGTATATATCATATTTATATAAATATAGCCAATCTATGCCCAAAATGGCATCAAAATATCCTAAAGGGAGTATGACTAGATTTTCTAGGAGGTTCAGTCCGTAAACATTAAATGGGGAGAAGTTATATACTCTGGATTCAACAATTTCCCCATTTTTTGTTCACACAGATAACTCAACATCTATATTTTTATGTTGTTATTGAATAGTTTTACTAAATTTTCAAGATATGAAAGAATATATATAACCAGAATCAAATAGTATGGTCACTATTCTTTAATGAATAACCAATGGACCTATCACCACATCATTTTAGGGATCCTCCTCATTATCATTGATAACATATGCCCTTACTTACTATCTTATAGGTGTTTGTTGGTGATTTCTTCCAACAACCCTCCACTTAGGGCAACAGTTTGAATAATTATCATGTTACATGCAGTTCAAACACTTCACTATAGGATGATTTTTTTACCTAAACCTTCCTTTATTCTTTATAAATAGTGATATTCTTTATATCCCTTTGAGAGTTATTATCCAAATTACCTTCCCTTCTACATTTGAATCATGACTTGGTTCTCTTTAAGTAGTTTATAGGATTCTTATTCCCATACTTTTGACATTGGGGATGTTGAGTATTCTTTTCATCATGGTATTTATCTATTGATTCACCCATATTAAACTTTATTTTCCTCTTTTTTTCACTGGGCCCATGAGACCACTAATATTATTTGATCTTCACTTCAACCTTAAGGGAAAAATAGACAATATTATCATAATTGTTGAATTCTAAAATAACCAACACTTTTCTAAGACTTGGATTTAATCCACTAAATAAGCGATACACCTTGCTTTTGGTGTTCATGACAAATCTAGAGGTGTATATTGCAATACTTTTTAAGTTTTCTTTATATTCCCTCATAAACTTATCTTCCTTTTTCTTCAGTCCATGGTACTCCTTTTACATTTTAAGATGGAGGGTTTGGGGAAAATATTTATTGAAAAATATTTTCTTGAAATCCTCCCATTCCATGGAATCAATTTCCTCCTTGGAATTTTTATTTTTGATTAGTTTCCACCACTGATTAGCTTCCCCATCAAAATGATAAACATTAGTCACAAGTTTCACTTATTCTAAGCACTGGATGGTAAAAAAAATCTTCTCAATAGCGTTAATCCATTATTCTGTGAGGAGGGGATCAAAATATTCACTAAACATTTGATTCCTTGGTCGTATAAAGGATTCAACCACAAATTTATCTCTCTTAGAAGGAGGGAATTCCACACAATTCAAGTTATTATTTAACTTGAGATATTTGAGTAAGTGTTGTCGTGAAGTTTTGAGCACCCATTACCATCATATTTGGAATATCATTAGAGAAATCATCACATTTTTATCACATTGATTGTTGTCATGGGTTATTATATTTCCATCCATTAACTAATAAAAATAAAGTACAATTAGGTACTTTAATACTTTTATAATAGGAATAATAAAAGGAAACTTTAAACATAAAAGGATAAATTTCTAAAGGAACGGTATATCCTAACTTATTATTCCCTAGGTTTAAATCTAGGTTATCTATGATCTTTTTCCTAACATATACTCTTATAGAAATTTTTTTCCATTAATAATGGTTCTTAATGATCTTTTGAATTTACAAAATCATGTCCCCTATGAGTGTCAAACCAGGTGTATAGTAAGCCTTGTTTTCCTATACCAGGTTACCACTAGTCAGGCCTAAAACACCTTGTCAGAGTTTTTACTCTGAGGTACATATGTTCCATAATTACATCCACTTATAGAATACATAAAATGACATATTTTATTTTTAAACAACTTACTCTATACTAACCAAAATGTAGGGATTTTTTCTCATACTCAATCTTTTAACTAAGAATTTTACTAGAGTTTTCTAGTCCTAATCCCAAAAATGACAAAAGTTTCCTTTTTACCAACTATATAAACCCTATCCTTTTACTCATACCATTACATGATATTAAAAAAACCATTAAATTCAAGCCGGAGATCATTAATTCTGGTGTCTTTGGAAGATTAGGTACTTAATTAAACATCAGGAAACCAAAATAAAAAAAAAACCTTTTATTTTATATCTATAATGAGATCCAAAATTCCATTTAGATTATACATCTACATTATATAACCAAGGTAATACATTAACAAAAGGTATGACCTAAAAATCACAGTAATAAAATAATCATAGGAATAAAACATAGCACATGGGTTAGAAGGCATAACATGATAACATAAAAGGAATAGAACATGAATAAACATAAGGAATAATAACTTGTATAACATGGTAACATATAATCATGTAATTATAGGAATGTGAAAAAAAAACATATAACATGACATAAAAATGAGTCAACACTAACTATAAAGACTATAAAACATGGTGGACAAAGTGACATAAAGGAATCAGGTTCACTCTCTATCTCAACATGACATATCATGAGACTAAATATTGCCCAATGCATTAGATCCCTATCTGGGAACACACATTATAAAATTTTCATTAATATTTGTTCCACATGAACAATAAATATAAGTTACCTAATATAAATATAAGGGTTACCCATGGAAATAATTTGGTATCATAATCATATCAAAAGGCATATAAAAGGATTATCATAATGGTGTCCATAAAAGAAAGGATTTAAATAAAAAATTGACATTAATAAGGGAAAATAGGCATGTATTATTATAATTCATGACCAATTTAAGTGGAAACATGTAAAATTAGTGTTTAAGAAACTTTATAAATGAAACATTTTAGTACGGTTTAAGGAAAATATTAAAGAAAATTTAAAGCAGAAAGGAAATATTTGTTATCATAAAACCATAAATGAAAAAATATAGTTTTTTATGATAAAATTATATATTTTATAAAAAAATATTGGCTTCAAATAGATTATTTTAAAATAGGTAAGAAATCGAGAAGTTCCCTTTAATCGGGCTTACTTATCAGGAAGAATAGAGAATGGAACATTATAAAACATATATTTCCCCATAAAAGAAGGATGATATTATCTAGATACATGATTTGGGAACACATAAACTTAATTTAGTAGAGTTAAATAAAAAAATAAATAATAATTACATTTGGGTAAAGAGATATAAAGTGTAACTTGAAGGTAAAATGGAGGTTCGGAAAGAATCCCTTACCTTATGTCCAAAACGGTTCTGCACTTGATCTTAATGTCCTAGATAATAAAATTAAATACATTAATTAATTAATTTAGAACCTTTTATACATGTGATTTATTTAATATAATATTATTAAGTTAATTTATGGCATTTTTTATGAGTTATAGTGTTCAATTTCAGCATTTGGGAATACTCATTTTCTTAGTTTACATGATCAGTTCGCCTGTATAAGAGTATGAAAGTTCATTTAAAATGGAAATAGAAATAAAAAAATGGATTTATAAGCTATTAATGAACATACATAATATTAAATGGTTATATAATTCATTTTTTTATTTTGGGTGAGGATGAATCATTGGATAAGATGTTAGTGATAATCATTTGGATTTTTTTGGGTGGTTTTCTCTCACAACAGACTTATTTTGTTTTATTATTTAAAATAATGTGTATATAATGATTATAGAACACTAAACATTCTGTAATACATATATTATAATTTTTGTAACCATAAAAATGGTTTTATGACCAGCCTTGAAGGCGTTAATGGAAAATGAAAACTTTTATTCCTTGAAGACAATAAATTAACACCTCGCGTGTAATACCCCAAAAACATGTTTCTCATTATTATTAATATTGAGGTTTTATTTTTTCATCTGAACAAAGTTAAAACTCAAAAGTAAATATTATCACACTTTGATTATATAATAAATAAATAACTATTATTGTCGAGAAAAAATTATTCTTATCGAATAATTATTTAATAGAATATTTTAAATAATAATTATACTAATATATGAATATAACTAATTTGTTGTCTGTTTTCCAAAATGTGATATATATACATATAAATGTATATAAGTGTGTATATTGGGTTTGAATTATATGAAAATACTATTATAATCATATATTGCAGTCATACATAACATTGAAAATTATTATTTTCAAATATTTTAATGACATCATTTTGCGCTATTTAAATAAGCAGACAGTGCTTAAACTACTCTATGAATAATTATATGGGTTTTATACATATAAAAAAATATGAAAATTATTAGATTATAAATTGGGTTAATGTATCATAATATTATTAACATTTTGAATATATAATAAAATTATTTGAATGATTAAAATTTTACATGCATGAATGATATTTTGATAAAAATTATTGTTGAGTAATATTACACTTTTCTAAAGTTTCAGAATTACAAATTATGATTATACATATCCAATTATCAATTTAATTTATAATGTTTTTGTATATATAATTTTACCATAAAAATAAATGGTATAGATTTAGATGCTAAAATGGATGAATGATAATATGTAATAATATAAAAATGCACTTTTTAATTTATGAAAATACATATTTAAACTATCATAGGAATGAATATATCAAAATTATTAGAGTTTTATAAATAATTCCTCTTTTAAAAATATGATATATTTTTATATAAAGTGATAATTAATAGTTATAATTTATAAATTTATAATTAGATTAGTTTTTATAAAATTATTAATTTTATGATTCACGTTTAGTAAAAATTATAATGGTATAAATATTTTAATGTTCAACATATGATATGTTAAACTATAAAAAATAACATAAATATAAAAAGGTAAAGATATTATAATAATAAAGTGATATTTGATTGAATTGGGAACAAAAAAAGAAAGAAGTCAAAAGGCATTTGGAAAGTGTGTTTTCGAAAATATGTAAAGAAAAAGGAGGAAAAAAATGAAAAAAAAATAAAACAAAGGGTAATAAAAATGGGATTGACAAAATAAAATGCAAAAAATATTTGAATTAAAAAAATGAATTTAAATAATAATACAAAACAAATAAAATATTATATTTTCTATTATTATATATGTATAATTATTTTGTACATAAAAACATGATATAATATATATGTGTGTGTAATTTATAAATATGATTATCACTTTATTATATATATATATATGTTTTATTTAATTTTTTTGTAAAAAAATTAGGATAATTATTAATTTAATTAGTAATAACATTAAGAGTATATGATATAAGATATATAAATACATGTTTTATAAAATAATTTATTAATAATGGCTTTTACTTTCAATATTTTATTAGATAGAATTAGTGGGTTTTTAGTTTAATATATATAACTTTTTGAATTCTTTAAAATTTAAGATAATAATTTAGATATAATAATAATACATTATTAAATTAAAAAGAAAAAAAAAGAAGGAAATCTCATAGGGGATTTGGGAGGGAAACAGACCAAAGACAAAAAAGGGTGAAGGAATCCTGTAGGAACCCGGTTTAGGGTTAGGCACAAAACGGACCAAAAAAGGAGAAATGAAAAATAAAACAATTAAAAAGGGGGGAATCCGACAAAAAATATATATATATATAATAAAAAATGGAATCCCGTAATAGGGATTTGAGGGTCTGTGGGTTAAGAGTGTCGCACCGTAGGGGAGTGCAGTTAAGGTTTTTCACTTAGGGTTTCAGCAGGTTAGGCAAGCATGATGCATTGTAGAGGGAGATCTGGAAAGATGCTTGAGCAGGGGTGCATCGCACTCCGGGTACAGGCCCGCTCATTCGTGAGGCGACGTCAGGTTCAAGAAGCGGGAGGTGCGGCCCTACGGTGGTTTCCGAGTGGTGGAGTCTTGCGGGTCTAGGAAGATGCGCTATGGATGGGGTTGAAGGCAGGGTAGTGGTCCAGGTTGAGCAGGCTGAGCGGCTTCAGTGGAGTCACGTTGGCAATGGTCCGGTTGAAGTGGGGTGGTGGTCGAGCGTCGGTTGTAGTTAGGGTTTCAATCGGTCCAGATTCTAAGTAGGTATTATATTTGAAGTCTTCCTATGTGAATTAGTAATTTTTTTTCCTTCATAGGCATTGAATATTCCACATCGAGAAAAACTCTCCATATCAACCACGATTGTCAACTGTTTTACCTTTATCTTGTAATGATTTTGGTTCTTGAATGTTTTGCTGGTCACAATTAAAATTATTATTATTATTATTATTATTACTATTATTATTATTATTTTAGCCACTGTGTTCGCAGCTTGCACAGCAAGCTTATTCTTGTGTCACTATTCATATAGTGGGTATGTTACTTATACAAAACCCTTAATTGAAAGCGCAAAGGAGAAAATTTTCACCCTTAACCTCTCCGATTCTCTTCCTCAAATCTCTAACAATCCCTCTCTAGTCTGAGCCTCTCATCCAAGCCAAGTAAGGGTTTTATAATTTCCTTGTTCTATTTCATTGAGAGTATATACGTGTATATATATATATATTCTCATGACAGGATAACCTTTCGTTTTAGTTTAAAAAATTCTTCTACATTTGAATCTGGGCCTTTGGGTTTTAGGTTTGGATAATATGAAATATGTAAGGGTTTAGTATATTTTGTCTTTCCTTTGAAAACATGAATATACACTAGTATATATATCATATATACATTTATATAGTTTTATTTCTCCTAGTTATAAATTTTTTAAGTGATGATTTTCAATGATGTTTTAGAATGTGATGGGTGGAAATTATTTTCAATTACGGTATTTGGTATTCAAATTGGGAATGAGGAGAGAATTATCCAATTTATCTTATTTATTTTAATTTATACAAGTCATGCTTCATCTAAGGAGGTGTAATGGTTATGTTTTAATATTCATCATTAAATGTATATTTATAAGGGTTTAGTTAATTTGATCGACTTTGTCATCTATTTACAAATGTATACACATATATACTTGTGTATAAATGTTTATATGAACCTAAATAACATATTATTTTCGTAACTAGGTTATTATTTTAAAATCTATGTGTTAAAAGGGTGTTAATTGTTTTTCTCAAATCATTTTGTTATAAAATGTTTTTTATGTGTGTGTATATATATATACACACATATATAACTTATTATTTTATGTGTAAATAATTTAAGGGTCATTTTTATTTTCTGCACATTCGGACATGTACACATAATTCAATCTATTTATATTTTATGTTATAAAGATTTTATTACAATATTTGAATAGAGACTTAGATGCGAATTAAGTTTTGGGTTCAAATGGATTAGCATATTTATTACACATACACCCATAGAGTTTTAATCCACCCGGTTAATTTTCAAATGATGTAAGGTAAAATTATTTTTATATATTTATACTCTCTAATTTTCTAGTTCACGCAAATGAGTTCATTTTATTAAAATATGAAATACTTTTATGATGTTAAGGTTGTAATTATTAAACAAATTACATTTCTTGTAAGGTGTTAATATGCATACATATATATATATATATGTATATGTAATTTTTAGTTTTCAGAATTTATAAAGTAAGGATGCGATAGGTACATATCTTATGTATATATATATAGAGAGAGTTATGTGTATGCACCTATAAGTTTTAAACATAATCCAAATTAATTGGGCCTAAATAAACTATGGTGGTTAAAGTATGTTTTTGATATGTTTAATTTAATATATGCACTACATAAAAAAAATGATGTGCTACAAATCAACGGACCTTATATGTTATGTAACATAAGGCATGTCCATTTAATAGGACATGAATATTTATCAGTGTATGATTTGTGTACAAATGACATCTGTATTATTTCAAAATTAGTCATTTAAAACTATAAATATTTATTTCCATAAATCAAGAATTTTGAAAATTAAGGAACTATCATTTTATGTGATAATCAAACAATTTTTTATTAATAATTTAAGAGATAAGCATTTAATTATTCAAGGTGGTATGAGACTCTTTGAATAATGTGAATTAAGAAACCAAGTAATATGTGTATTGGGAATGATATGTGATTTAATAAATCAAAGTGGTGTGTGCACTTTGATTTAGAGTTAGGAGGAATGCATTAGACCTAGTATGTTCCGGGGTGGGGACTGGTAAAAGTAAGCCCTCCGGGTTGGCGTCCGGTTACAACAGACCCTCCGGGTTGATTTCTAGTTACAGAGGCACTTCGAGTTGGTGTCCAGTTATTAGGGGCCTTCCTGGATGGATTCCGGTTAAAGAGGCTCTCCGGGTTGGGGTCCGGTTACAGTTAGCCCCTAGGTCTTGGCACGAGGCCTTGATACAGTCCAGCATATGCACTTCCCTCATCATGACTATTTAATTTAATTAACCGAAAAAATATTCGCCTAGTAGAATATTTGGTTAAAGAGATTATGGATTTTCGTCTGAGGCTTTAAATCATTATACGTCTTGGCCAAGGCCTTGACAATATGTTTCAGAATGTCTGGAATTATACATCATGTGTATGTTAATTAACTAACCAGATGGATATTATACTAGTATAATGTCCATGTTTAAGAGCCATTACTTATGAGTATTAGAAAAGTAAAATCTTACAGCATGACATATGTATAGAACTCAAAAATTTTAGTATTTGATGTATGAAATTCAAGTGATTACCGTTATGTGCAACTTTGAATATTCATTATACTTAGCTATTTTATTTTTGCTAACATATTCTTATGTCATACATTTTTAGAGTTTCTTTTATTCATCATTCCTATATTCGAATCGTGAATCCTTGCGATTTTGTTAGCATGTTTTAAATTGAGCACCTTTATGATGTGTACATGTGTTATAGCCTTTATTTAAGAAGATTGTTTTATGAAATGGTTTAAAGAATGTTTTCAAAAAGTTATTATGGTTTATTTTTAAACCCCTTACTGGGCATTCTTATTCTCACCCTAGGTTTTTGGATAAAAAATTTCAGGTATGGGATTTTACTAAAGAAGTTTTTCAGAAGTAGCTGGTTTCTTAGAGCCTAAACCGAATTTGATCCTCTGTATGGCACCGGCTTCGAGTACTCGGGAGCTGGGGCATGACATCCGGAATGATGTTTTCATTTTTAGAATAAAAGGGAGAGGAGAGGAGTTTTATGGTAGATTATTGTATTATCATAATAACATTCCAGTATATGTGAGTTACTTTATTTATCATACTATTTTTATGAGGGTAGGTGAAGATAAAATAAGAAAAGAACTTGAAAATAAATTAAAAGAAAATGAAAGAGAAATTTACCTCTTGAATTTCTCCTCCTTGAAAACCTCCTTAGTACAAAGGTTTTAGTTTTTTTAATAGACCCAGAGCTCCTGGAAGTTTTGGAGGGAATTAGGAAGATTATTGGGCCTAATTTGAACAATTATAAAATCTTGGAAGGTGTGAGGTGAAGAGTTGGTGAGGGGTGGTATGTATAGTGGAGGAGAGGGGTGTTTTAACATTATTTTAATCATTACATTATTATTTTGAATCAAGACAAGAAATGGTGATGATTATTGTGAATAAATACATTTATTATTTCATGTGAGTTATAAATAATGGTGCTTAACTCATACTTACATCAACAATGACTAAAAAATTCATTTATTTATCATTTATCAAAAAAATTAGATTTTAAATTTATAACTAACTTTATAACACTTTGAAAAATTATATAAGGTCTCATAAAATTATTTTATAATCATAAGAAAATAAAATATTAATTTATGATTACATTTTATGAAAATAAATTTTCTTTTAAATCATTATATTAATTATAAAATTGTAATTAAATATGTATAACTCAAAAAAATACCAACACTTAATTAATAATTTTCAAAACATTTATTTATTTATACTATCATATAATTATATCATACTTTCATTTATAGGAAGCCTAAATTTTATTTATACTTTCATAGGTGAGGTTACTATTTTATTTGTTGATTTAATATTCATAAGGGTCACATTACTCTTCCAAATTTCAAGTTACTATTCCACTGGTAAAAGTTCCTTAACTTCTAGAAATACCTCTTATTTCTTTCATTTTTAATTTATAATGTTTTGATTGTGTTCTTATTGTGATTTTATGTGATTTAAACTATATGAAATAATTATAATAAGTCAATTTTTATTGATATGATTTCGAGTCATTACATATACTAGTGTTGTTATAATATCATTATTGAATAATATTTTAAGTAAATGGAAGAATAAATAATATAGAAATGATTTTTTTTAAATGTTATATCTTCCTCGAATGACCTCTTTAGGTTTGCACTAAAATCCTTCCTAGGATGGTTTTATGATAAAACCAAGGGATCTAGTATATTGGTAGGGGTATAAAGAAGTGATTTGGATAGGTATTTTCTGAACCAAATGCATTTGAAATTGTGGAGAGGGGAGGATAGGGGTGGCCTTTTATAAGTGGGGGAGAGGAACCACATAGAATTTTTGAAAATAATCAATTACACCCACTTTTTTAACATGTAAAAAACCTCCAAAATGGGTCATTATAGAATATTAGAGGTTATAGGGTCTAAATATTTCCCAAAAATGGGTTTTGGACAAGTTGTTAGGTCATTTTAACCCTTATAATTCTATTTTAATCCTCTAGTAAATCAGTTTTTAGCTTAACAATAGTAATTAATTTTTACTAATTTTGTTATTCATAATGGTAAAAAATTAAGTTTAACTTGTTAGATAATAAAAATTCTTCATATTTAAAATATGGAATATATTTTTACATATTCAATTCATAGAAGGTTAAGAATCCAATTTAAAATTATACCTACAGTCGGGATGAAAAAGTGGGTTTCTAAAGTGAAAATTCTCATACGTATAGAAGGTTTTAATATCATAATTCAATATCAAAATTACTCTAATAACATTAATATTATTGATTATAATATAATTGAACTAATTTTACTTCAAAAATAATTTAAAATATAATTTAACTTTGTAATTAATTTCAACAAAATGGTAGTTTTCAATAAAAAATTAGTATTTTTTACTATTCATTAAAAAACAAAACTTTTCAAAAAAATAAAAAACAAAATCCACTATGATAATTTTGATATGATAATTTAAAAAATTGAGCTCATTTTATCAAATATATTTTCTAAAATTTTCAAAAAAAATATTTTATCATAAGTGAACATTATGCGATAAAACTGTTATCTTTAAAAAAAACAGTTTTTCATAAAACATTTATTTTAATTTAAAATGATTCTTGTTGTTATTTCAAATTAATAGATAAATAATAAATGTGTTTAAACTATATATTTTTCATAATTTAGCTTGTATTATTCATACCCTCCAACTTAATGGTTATGTTATAATGATCATGTTTAAATAATATTTTAAAAAGAGTATTGTGTTTCTTTTAATCCTCATGTTGTGTGCATATCATGTTATAAAAAAAGATTTATTTTATTTAAAAGTAAATAAATCATAAAGTATTAGGGTGTTACATGAGGAGTAAGGTAAAAACACATAATCACCCCCTTTTTCATTTCTATTTCTTTCTTTCTTCTTCAACCTTCTCTGAATCTTCTATATACATACTGGTATAATTACATAATGATCATTATTATACTAAAATGTTATTATGTTTATGTAATAATCATTATATACCTTCCTCTAATCCATTAGAAAATGAAAACATCACTATTGTTATGTGAAGACTACTGCCTCCATGAATGGTGTATTTTATTTTTTAGTATTTCCTTACATGGATGGAAAAAAAGAATTTATTTAATAAATCATAATTATTTTTATGAAATAATTAGTATTTTTTAAATATAAATGTTTTATCCTGTTAATAATATTATCAATAAACAATCATTGTAAATTTAACCACCTAAAAATATTAGAACACGAGTAAAAATTATTTATTTTTTATAACTAATAGATTATTATCTTATCTTATTCATCCACCTATTCAAAGTTATAGTTTATTGTGATATTATAATCATTTCATAACCATACCCATCAATTGATTAAAGTGTGTTCTTTTTTGGGTGGGTTTGACCACCTACATTAATGATGCTATAAATTTTTTTCATGGATGTATATAAAAACTAAATTAATGGTAATATTGAATATTAATAAGTAAATAATTATTTTTTAAATTCTATTATGGTAATATTAATAGTTAACTCATTATTAATAGACCACCTTTTGTTCCTTAAAAATCATTGAACCAAGCTCCTCCTCGATTTCATATTCACGAATCAAAACTAAAAAACTCAGGGAATAAAATTAGAACTTTATAAATAATAAAGGTACATCTATTATAGTACCTTAAATAATATTATAATAATTAATTTTTTATAAAATAATTAGAATCGATATTGTGATTATGAAACTCAAAAAAATGAATAAAATTATTAACATATTAAGATAAAAATAAATAATAACTAATTAATATATATATGAATAATTTTTATAAATTATTTTTGCATAAGTTAATTGATATTAATAAGGTTATTAAATAATTTATTAATATTTTTAAATTTATTATACATGAGGTTAAGTTTCTTTCATGGAAACCAGAGTAAAGTAAGGGTTTCTCATCTCAAAATCTCCTTATTTGAGACATATCTCATACTATGCAATTATTTTATTTTATATGGTGTATATAATACCTATTTGAAATATTATATCATTATTATCTTCATATTTATGGTATTTTAATTTCCATTTCATGTTCTCTCTTTTAATAATATTTGATTAAAAAGTTACCAAATCCATAAGGGTTTTTGTTAACTAAATTTATGTTCATCGAGTTATGATCATTCTTCTTGAAATTTATTCTTATTGGTTTGGAGAAACATAACTTATGATAGAATTATATTTTAATTCATATCATTTTTCAAATTTTTTATATATCTTTCTCGTGAATTCCTTTTCAAAATATTTTACATCAATTCTTCTTATTTTATGGATTTCTTTCTCCATAAGAATATAATGTTTTTAAGAATAATTTCCATCCTATTTAATAATTTTTTCTTCTTAGTATTCATAATCTTTGTTTACATAAATATTTTGTTTTATTATTTTTAAATATAAATATTTATTATCTCATATAAACTTATTATTTCTCTTTAATACTTTTCATAAGGTTGTTTTAGTATCCTTTTTATGATGTGTGTTTCAATAAATGTATTTAAAAATATTTAAAAGGATTTCCCATCCACTTTAGTATATTTTATTTTATAATACATATTTTATGACATAAAATTTATTTTTTCATGGTTCCATTATTGGTTACTCAATATGAATAATATTTTTCAAAGGTTTTTTTAAATCATCTTTTTGAAAATGATTTTTAAAGTGACTCATAACTTTAAATTTTACAAAAATGTTAAGATGTATTATAAAATATTTTTTATGGATTTGATTCCATTTTAATCTCTATATATAAAGGATATATTTCTTGTGGAGTTATGATTCATGAATCACCCTTTAAATTATCTTATGAAATACTCATTTTTTGGGGATTAAAATTTTATCAACTAATCCAATTTTTAGGTCATTTTATGTGATACAAGCTTGGAGTATTAAAAAACTAATTTTATTTCCATGGGTTCTTTATGATATGATAAATGATTGATTTATTGTGTCACACGTATTTATGGTTATAATTATGTTATTTTTGGGTCCTATATAACCCTATAATTTATTGGGTAAATATTTATATCATATTATATTACATGTTTCTAAGAATGGGTAGTGAACCCACTCTCCTATGGGGCTATGTACACAGTGTTTTTTAGAATGGGGAGAAAATACAATCCCATATGTGTATTTTTTCCACTATATAATGATCTTCATGGCCATGAGTCACAAAAAGTGAAATTATTTTTCTATTCTTATGTATGTGACACACTATTATGTCACATTTCTATGTTACATCCCAATTTTATAATACATGCATTATAATTATTGTATCATGATTCCACACTTTTATATCATGGTATATGTTTGATCATTTGATATTACATGTCCTTTGATTTTATGGAAAACTCTTATTGGTATATATTCTTTTAATAAGATAATTCTACCATTCTCATGGATTTTCATGCTTATGATTTAACCCTTGATGGCATGTTGATAAGTTTTTCCCATACTAGGTATTTGAACTCACCCTTTTCGAATGTTTTTCATTCCTTAGGTTATTAAGATAAGTATAATATATGAGATGTCTATAAGGAATTCTATTATATTGTGATTATAGAGAAATGTTCAAAATAATATTTTTATGTATCCAGTATCAAAAAAAACTAAACCTTTGGGTTCTAGGGTTCTATGAATATTTGTGAGATGTATTGTTTAAATTATGAAAATAATATGGAATATATACCAGTTTAGCTTGGTCTATCTCACTTAGTATCAAAGATGGTATGTAAAGTATATTTTTTTGGCACTGAATTCAATATTTTGGGTCTGGGTCATCTCATTTAGTATCATAGTGGGTTTTTTTATTTTAGGTGTTAGTACTAGAGAATGTTATTGAAAAACACATGAATAATTTTAAATATAGGAAAACATCCTAAAATTGTGGTAAAATAGAGAGTGTGTGGTTTCCCTAGTAATGAAATCCCTATCTAGATACAAATGTGTGGATACAAGCTCTGGCTCATATGCACATAGGGGTAATAAACCAAAAAATATTTGGTTGAGTATTAACTTGATCTTCACTCAGTGCATAACAAATGGGCCTAATTGCACACCTAGTTTGACATTCCAGGGGGATATTCTTGGGTTGATTCACATACTCTCTGAAAACCATTATAAATTATTTAAATTTAATTTAATTATTTAATATATAACAATTTTGGTTAAATAACCTAATAATAAAATCACTATGGATAACCAAGATTAAAACCTAAAGACTCATAAGTTAAGGTATACATGTCACTTATGAGTTACTTAATCTAAGTTTATAATTTTCCTTTTAATATATTTAAGCCCTCTCCTCCTTAAACTCTCCTTTATCTAGGTAATTATAGTAACCAACTTAAAAATGGATATTATAGAAAATATAATGATTTTACCAAAGATAATCCAAATAGGATGGGACATGGTATGGAAAAATATCATGGTTATTCTTACTTATATATCTTGATTTGTGATTAATGTTAACCCAAATAGGTTAAATACCCTGAGAGGGTGGTGAATCAGGGTATGATAGATTAAAACTACTACCCCTATAGATCTTGTTTCATCACTAAACAAAATTCTCTTCTCTCTCTTTCCCATAGCAATGTATAAGCAAAATTAAAATCATGCATGAGACACAGATATTTTTAATCGGTTCACCCTCACTAGGATTCATCTAAGGATCATACAATGGAAATGTGTGTATTGTACCAAATCCACTAAGGATCACTACTAATAATGGTGGTTCAGGATAGATTTTTCTATACCTAGGATCACTGCCTTTATGGTCGCCTCACTACTTTCTCAAGGTTCCCTCCCTATGTCTCTTTCTCTAGCTCACTATCGGTGGAAAGTATCATCGTATTCCACTTTCTTTGCTCAATGATCTTGGAAGGTATCCACTCACAGTTTATGGAGTTGATGGTCTCTTCATTTTAATGAAATCACATATACAAAACTATAGATATATTCTCTCTTGAAGTCCCTTTTTTCACCCATAGATGAAATCCACTTGTCAGCATACTATTAGTTAGCTGAAATTTCTTTCACAAACTATTTATGTCCCTTCACAAATAACATGATTCCTTCATCAACTACACTACACCTCATAGCTCATATGCTTCAAATACCACCTCCCCTCCAGGGACTGCTTCTGCTCCCATGGACCATATCTTCTTTACAGACAGCTTCTTCCTCTTTGGACCAACCCTTTCTTCGTGAACTATCCCTGCTATGTGGATGAGTTCTTCTTATTTAGACTGTCTCTCCACTATGATCCATTTGATTTCATGTAGACTACCTCTTCACTATGTATCCTTTTTTCTTTATGGGCTTTAGTTCCCCAAAAAACCCATTTGTGAACCACTCGCGTGAGATCCTTCCCCTTTCATAGAATCCACCTTGTGAACCTCTTCTCCTTTAAGGACTCCCTGTGAACTCTTTCGAACTTATCCAGATTTCTTCCCAGGGTGAAGATGTTTTTTAATGAAAAACAGTCTTTGTAATGATGTAATTATAAGTCCTTATACAGAAAATTAGATCCAAAAATCTCAAAAATCTATTTCTCTCAAACATTAGATGTAGTACAACATTCACCGCAGATTGCTTCTCATGTGTACTATTTTTTCCTCCATGGTCCACATACCGCCTCTCTTCTTTCAAAGTTCTTGATCTCTTCCATGAACAAAACCCTTCACATCTCCTCAAATCATTGCCATATTTTTTAAAACAATGATCCATACCGTTTACCACAAGCCTTCCATGAACCATTTGCCTCTCACAAATAAAAAGCCTCCCCGTGAACCATTTTCCCTATGCAATCTGCATATTGTGCTTCATCCCCGCATAATCCTTTTCTTTTCTAATTTTCATCATTTTTTCATGTACCTCTTATAAATTCCATGAACTATGCTTCATGGTCCGCAAACTATGTACTACTATGCAAGAAATGTAACTTTTTCAAAAACAAACACTCAATTTTGAGGCCAAAAAACTTGGGAAACACTAGAAAACTTGCCACCTTAAACACCTACTTCAGAAAACACAAACCATACTCATTTGTGGTCATCTAGATTTTTCAAAAAAACAAAATCACACCCAAAAACACTGAGAGTATTCCTTGATGGATTTTTTCCCAATAATATCTCCATTTGGGTTTGTTGAGAACTCTTCATAATTTGAAACCTCATTAAATATCGTTCCATATTCTACCAATATTCACTTATTGTGATTAAAATCATGATCAAGGATTTACTCAGCATGTACTCCAATCTTTCATGAGCAATAATCAACATGAGAAACAATAGTATAATGAACATTTAATCAATGAATCACTTCATTCCATTCCAAAACCACTCGTCTACTTTCATCATGAACCACAGCTGTCATGATATATATATTTTGATCAATAACTTCAAGAAACCTTAGATTTAATACTCCCCCTATGTCACTACTCCCCCAAATAGCTTCAACTCACCCTATATCACTGCTCCAACTAAAAAATTCTCCTCATGTCTTGCTTTTAGAAATTTTCTCCCCTTTTATATCCACAATTTATCCCCCCTTGTGCACAAACATAAATGTCACTTCTTCATGGTCGGTCACAGGGTACAGAACATGGATTACCACATCAGGTAACAACAAAACATACCTTGGGCAGAGAGGGTCCCACATACACACTTTTTTAAGTATGGTGAGTTAACTGAACTTCAAGAACCAGTCGACATCATTCAAATGCTTCTTTGGGTATGGCCTTTGTTAGAATTTTTGAAACATGTTTTTCTATAGGAACATACTCTAAATTCACAAGTCCTTGATTCACCTTCTCCTTGATAAAATGATACTTTATTTAAATGTAATTTTTCTTTGAGTGATGGACTAGATTTTTTCTATGATTTATTTCACTCAAATTATAATAATATATTTCGATCGGAGACTTCAATTCAACTCTTATATCATCAAGTTATTGCTTCATCAACAATAATTGTGTTTTTTCTTGAGTAACAGCAATATATTCAAAGATACTAATTTAATCTCATCCCTCTCATCATATGAGTCTTCTTCTGAATTATCCACTAGAACTAGAACATCCCCTAATCTACTTATCTATTCATCACTATCCTTTTGAGTCTAATATTGTATTTTCTGAATTTTCTACTCATTATCCATTATAGTTACATCATAGGTTTCAACAAATTTTCCTAGATTCTAATTGAAACATTTATATTCTTTAATTTTTTTGAGTATCCAATAAATATCCCCTCATCTGCACAGGATTCAAGTATATTGTGTTTCTCCTAATTGATAATGAAACACTTATGAAGATATGAAAGTACATAAATGTTGGCTTCTTTCCATACCACATCTGGTGTAGAGTATTTTCTTCCTTTGGACACAACATATTAGTATTATATATGTATATTGATGTCAAGATATATTCCTTCTAGAATTCCTCTATAAGGTCCTTTTTTATAAGCATTATTTCGGTCATTTTTTTGATGATCCAATTTCGCCTATCAACCAATCCAATTTGTTAAGGATTTCTTACTACTGAAAATTGATGTCTTATCCCATGTTTCTCAAGATAATATTACTCTTGACTATTTGTGAATTCTTTACCATTATCTGTACAAAACATCAAAATATTATTTCTAAACATCCTTTCAGATTCCTTCCAATATTTTTTTGTGCAACTGAACACATGGAACTTGTGGTAAATGAAAAATACATATGCCATACTACCGAAATAATCAATGAAAATAATGTAATATCTCTCCCATAAATATTTCTTGGGGAAATAGGTCTGCACACATCAATATGCACCAACAAAATCACTCTTGTTAACCTTTTCTATTTTTCCTTATATGTCTTTCAAATTAAATTCCCTTATTTGAAACACTATAGGAAAATCAACTCATAGCGGTGGTTTTTTTGGATATGGCGGTGGTTAAAACTGTCGTCATATTCTTCTATAGAGGTTTCCAAAAACCACCACTAAATTTTGTGTTGGAATACAATATGCAATAGTTTCTACAATTTGGCGGTGGTTTCTGGTAACCATTGTAGAGATTTTATTTCTCTACGGTGGGTCGTGGGTTTGGCGGTGGTTTTCCCGAACAAAATGTTTTTTTTTTCACGGCAGTTTAAACCACCCCGAAAAAAAAACATTTTTTCCGGGAAAACAGCCCCAAAACCCAGGACCGACGTCGCAAAATGGTAACTGAAAATGAAAACTATATTATGGTTCTTTTAATTAACACTAAATTATTGTATTTCTCATTGGTTTTAACTGTCCTCGGTAGTAAGATAACAAATTATAGAAGTAGTTAAAACCATTGCTAAAAATCATAAATTTACTTAGCGGCAGTTTAAACCACAGTTAAAGGTAGGTTTATAAAAAAATGAGCTAATTATTCATCCCCAGTACTAGTGCCCTAAAAACAATGTGCCAATTTCACATGCACATACATCCTACGTCCAAAATAATACAAGGAAACCAACATTTTCTTAAGAAGAAACACTTTCAAATCCACACACTTATTCAATTTGGAAGAACAAAATAGTGATAAATAATATAGTATGGTGAAGAAATATGATATTATAGGATACTAAATTATGGCATAAATATTTCATTATAAGATTTATAAAAGAATAATCTCATTCCATGGAGGGATTTACCAAGCCATTTCAATCATAAAGTCATAAGGGAGATGTACTAATTAGGACATAACTCATACCATTTCTTCCTATGTGATATTTACCAATTTGTTGGGATCCTGATTCAAGGTGTGTTATATGATGAGTTACACCCTATAGAGAAAGTGTGGTAGGACCAAGAGAAAATTCCAACTCTTTTGTGGCCATTTCCATGTTTATTGAAAGGGACCAATGCAATAAGTTATGATTAAAGGACATCCCGTTCAATAAGCAGTTGAACTAATTCCTGAACGAGCTAGATGAAAATATATTAGGGTGGTAGAACACATTCCCTTGTGTATTCTAATGAGGGATTAGAAAATGTACATAAATATTCTATTAAAGAGATAGTGGATGTCGTGGGGATATAAAATAATGTCTAATTCTCCCATGTTCAGGCTTACAGGGTTAATTTCCATGATGATCTATAGCTGAATTCCTCCTGTGAGGGATGCACACATGGGGGTGTGGTCAAGGACCATCATTAAGGTGGTGATTCTTGATATGGGGTAGCCCATCAATCTATATTGTAATGATCCGGACCCACCGGGTCCATTACTTTTCCAAAACACGGCTCCACCGAAACGGTCGAACCGGTCACAGGGGCACCGATTGCGGTGGCACCATGACGGTCGCACACCGGTCATGGTGCCACCGTGATGGTGGCACCAGTGACAGAGACACCGTAAGGGTGACACCATGATGGCGGCACCGTTTCCTCACCGCGTTCTTATCCAGTTCCCAACTTTTCTACTCCATCAACATATCTTTTGACGTAAAGATGATTTGATGCCCTCTTTCAAAGCCATTTAAAGCCTATAAACAATTTCTAAAATCCCCCCAAGGTTCGTGCAACCCTTAACTTACCAAAACATGTGGTTTTTCCTCGGTGTCATGCCCTTCCCCATACCTTCCAGTTCCGCCCCTGTTACGCATTTCCTTATGGTTAAAGAAAATTGTTTAATGTATAGACATTATGACCACCCCTCCAAGGGGAATTGTTAAATGGAAATTAATTCCATCATGCATAACAGCCCAACCGTGTGGTGAAACCACAATCTGAATTTATAGCCGTTCAAAATTCCATATCCCATAATAATGGGATCTCATCCTTATATCGCACAGTAATTCCTTCTTCTTCTTCCTCTTGGATAGTCTCCTTTTCTTCTTTGTGCGTTTGGAGTTCCCCATCCCGAGGCAAGTAGTACACCAGTTCCGGGGCCTTTCTTCTCACACTTGGAGTCCCCGATGTTCTTCCCTTGAAATTTGCGCATCCCCAGTTCTTAGTGCATGGAGAATAACTTCGATCCTTGATCAACCAAGTAGGGATTTTCCTTTGTCTCTCCTTACTGTGTATCATGCGGGGTGGGTACGCTACTGATTCTGTGGGAATGGATGAAACCTTAACAAAGATAATAAATAGACTGTTAAAGAATGATGGGGTGTGTTTGACAATTATGTTATACTCTTTTATAATTGCTATATGTTGTGAACTGTATGGGCTTATGCTCACTAAAAATCATGGTCGTTGGTGGTCTTTACTTGCGCACTATTGAACCCTCATCTTCTGTGATGAATGAATGACTGTAACACGGAAATTGGTTAATCACGTAAGCTCAGTTGATTAAATGAATACCAGTGAACATAAATCCTTGTGTGGTCACCCCGGTTAACCAACAAAAAGAAGAACCTAATGAATGATGTGCTTGAACCTAGAATTTTCCTCACTCTGTTTTGGTAGTAGGTGTGTTGTTTTGTTTGATGCTTATGGGGTTATGTGGATGAGTATGGGATCCTCTGTTGTGGCACGGTAGTTGGTTGTAAATCTGAAGCTGTGTGGGGCTGTATCTCGAGGCTTGGCTTGGTTCTAGTACTTTGAGGGATCTCACTGATCCCTTTGTTGTTGTGACTTCACAAGAGAACTGGGTGTGAATACTTAAATTGTTGTTTGGATGTTCCTCTTTCTCTAGCTTGTGGTTATGCCTGTTAGTTTCCCAGTAGTGCATAATTCACCTAAATGGGATCACTTGAACATGAAAGCAGTAATGGTTTAAATGAGAAATTGGTTCCGGGAATGAGTTGTGACTTGGTCGTGAGTGTTGTGCTTTTCTTTTATGAATGAATAGTAGAGAGGGTGTTTGTGCTTAGGTTGGATTTGGAAACCCTAGGTTGGGATGAGTTCTTGTTACCTATACATAAAATTGTAGTTCTTATTTTTCTTATTCACGCCCCACCCAAGTTCAACACTTAGTGCCGAACACCCCCATTTCATGGGGGAGGGTGTTTTTTCCAACACTCCTATGAGTGGCTGGTTACTAGCTCATTTTTTGCTCCCTTTCCCGAATATCCCAAGACTCTTTGGGTAGTATGTGATGGCCTGAGGTCCATTATATCCCAAGATTCTTCGGGCAGGGAAGTTCTGGTGGTTGGCCCAGGTGTGGGTGGGCAGGTTGTTTCCCAAGAGTCTTCGGGAAGAGGCCTAGGTGTCTTCGGGTGTGGCAGTAGTTGTTCTGGCCCAGGTGTTTGTGGGTGTGGTACATATGGTGGTTGTGGCCCAAGTGTTTGTGGGCAGGATGGTGGTTGTGGCCCAGGTGTTTGCGGGTGGGATGCGTGGTTGTGGCCCAGGTGTGTGCGGGGTGGGTGTGGTAGTGGGACTGCGGTGAGAATGGCGGGAGAGGTTCGATGTGTAGGATGTCTACAATAACAAGTGGGGAAGTTTCAAGGGGTACCCAAACATCGATTTTCTATTACTATAAATTACTTGAATTTTGTTATTTGGGGAGTGTTCCTTGGTGATGCTTGGGTGGATAGTTTTCCTTGCTAGGTGCTTTGGTTATCTCATTTCCCACAGGGCATTAGAATGCCACCTCACTTGTGCACGCGGGTCTTTGGTTTTCCCTACTGAGTATACTTTTATGCTCACCCTATGTATATAAGACTACTTTCAGGTTTCCAGGAGGACTATAGGGATCATGCAAGGCCGTACTAGCTCAGGCGTTGGGACAGTTGCAGTTTCTATTTTTCTTTTCTTTTGGTACTTTGCCTTTGTAATCTCCTTATACTTTTTGGCATTTACTTTTGTAACATGCATATGGGAATGGTTTTCTTTGGCTTTACTTTTACCCCCCCCCCCAGTTTTGGTGTTGTTGGGATTTACTATCTTATCTCCCAACCTTATTAAAGAAAAAGGGTAATGCCTTCCATCTTGTGTGTGATTATATACCCTTGGTGCTAGTCTCCACTTTGGGACCTATTGAAGGCAGGTCTCAGGGGTCATTATCTCTCTTTCAACGTGAAGAATGAAGGGTCTGGCAATCTTCTGGCCCTTCTCTCATCTTGGTGAAGGTGGGTCATGACAGAATGGTATCAAAGGAAGGAGGTTGTGAGATAGGATGGAGTCTGGGGTTAGGCATAGTGAGGATTGAAAGGGATGGTAGGGAAAAGGTTTTGGGTGATCTCAGTGCATGAAATAGGCCAGGGAAGACCGGCTAGGACACGGGATTTTAGGGCCCCCCGTGATCTGATGCAAGGACTCAGAGCCTACCGAACGACCAAGTAAGGCTACACTGATTGCAGGGTAGAGACCCTTGGGATGGTACATGCATAATAATGACTTGTGTTCTTGTGTTTCATGGGTATGTGGGGATTTAAAATTAATAATAAGTCTAATAAAATTTAAGAAAAATATTCTACACTACTCGGGCTTAGGCATTCCTTGTTTACCTTGCAGCTATGGCACCTAGGAGATGACCACAAGTAATACGGGTGATCGAGGCCCAGAAGGTTGACTTGGCTGATCGACAGAGGGCTGGCCGAGAGGAGGAGGATGATCAGTGGCAGAATACGCTTCGTGTCTTTCAACGACAGACCCTTGGGATGTACAAGGGCAGCATCATTGACGTGGAGACAGAGAGCTGGCTAGAGGAGCTGGTGATAGCTTTCAGCTTGATCCGAGCTCTGACGGAGTACTGGGTTCCTCTGGCTGTAAGCCAAATGTGTGGAGCAGCGCGTCAGTGGTGGATGCTTTACCTTGGGGGGAAGAGGGAGGCTGAGGTGATGTGGACTAACTTTGAGAAGGAGTTCCGGGTGGAATTCCTCTCTTCCACGATGAATGCTGAGAAGAGGCAAGAACTACTCTCCCTCCAGTAGGGGATTATGTCAGTAAGAGATTTGGGGATCAAGTTCAAGGGTCTTCTTCACTTTTCTTCGGACCTTTTTCCAGATGAAGAGTCTCAGGCAAGACGTTTGGAGGAGGCACTTCAACCTTCTCTCTAGTATGCTGTTACTCTCTTCACCCTACCAACGTACTTGTAGGTCCAGAAGAAGGCTAAAGTGGTGGGGAGGATGCACATGTTGGGATGTGTATCACAAGAGGGAATCCAGAAGGGCTCGTCGAAGGGGAAATCCGTCAGCAGTAGGTCTCCAGCATCAGGGCCCTCTAGGTTTCGACCAGTAAGAAGCAGGCCCTAGCAGTTCCAGTTCCGATCTCCCGGCCCTCACCCTTTCCTTTCAGGCCCAGGACTGAGATGCTTCATCTTTGTCAGGTATGGGAACCTTTGGAATCAGTGCCCGGACAGAGTGCAGTACAATGGAGGTGGGCCAGTGCAAAACCCGCCCCAGCCACAGTAGTTTCTCGCTAGGCCCTTTTAGCAGCATAAGTACGGTCAGCAAGCTCCTTCTCCTCTAAGGGCAGGCGTTTCAGGAGGAGGCCGACCTCAGGGCACTCCTCAGGGACCTCGACCAAGGCGCGGTCGGGGAGGCGTCCAATAGTCGAGGGGCATGGGAGCTGGGTGTGGGAAGTTTCACGCCGCAGAGGCAGCAGTTCCAGCAGGGCCAGAGGTCATTCGAGGTACGATCAGCTTGTTTAATACCCTTTCTTATGCCTTGTTCGATACAGGAGCTTCACACTCCTTTGTGGCACCCAGTCTGCCCCATACTCTGGGTTTAGACGCTGAGAGACTTCCAGTGCCCCCGGTGCTGAGCACACAAGTCGGAGGTCAGACCGACTTGTTTTATGTTTGCCGAAGGTGTAGACTGATGATAGGGAAACGACAGTCTATCAGGGATCTTCTACTATTTCATATACAACCATACGATGTCATACTAAGCATTGAATGGTTGTTCTCTATATGGGTCATCATTGACTACTTCTGAGGAAGGGTCATGTTTTCAGATTTGGGCAGCCGATGTGTAACTTTCATCTACGAGCGGGGTGGCCAGAAAAGTAGCAGGCGAGAGGAGACCCTCCTTTCCATGTTAGCTGAACTATCAGTGGAGTCGATGGATGCAGAAATGGTGAAAGTTCAAGGGTTCGTCAGTGAGTTTATGGATGTCTTCCCTGAAGAGGTGGTAACTCTACCCCCTCGACATGATGTTGATTTCGGGATAGACTTGCAACCTGGTGCCCATCTCATTTCGATGGCTCCCTACAGGATGGAACCTTCTAAGTTACGGGAGTTGCGGATTCAGATTGATGATATGATGAAGAAGGGTTTTGTTCGACCATGTACATCACCATGGGGTTCTCCAGTCTTGTTCACAAAGAAGGCAGATGGTGGTCTCAGGCTGTGCATAGACTACAGGAGACTGAATCAGGTGATGACCAAGAATCCCTACCCTCTTCTAAGGATAGATGATCTCTTTGACCAGTTGAGGGGAGAAAGTTGGTTCTCTAATATCGATCTCCAGTCTGGATATCACCAGCTGAGGGTGAAGAAGGGTGACATCTCGAAGACCGCCTTCAGGTGCAGATATGGGCACTTTGAGTTTGTAGTCATTTCTTTCAGCGTTACGAATGCACCAGCTGTGTTCATGGGACTCATGAACTCCGTCTTCCGGAAATACCTAGATCAGTTCGTAGTCGTTTTTATTAATGACATCTTGATCTACTCAAGATCATAGGAGGATCACGCTAAGCACCTGAGAATGGTTTTAGAGGTCCTCTGACAGCACCAACTTTATGGGAAAATTTTCAAAGTGCAATTTTTGGATGAGAGAAGTGAACTTCCTTGGGAACGTGGTGTCCGAGCAGGGAATAGTGGTGGACCCATCGAAGGTTGAGGTGGTTGTTTCACAGGCAACACCCAAGAACGTGGCATAGGTTAGAAGTTTCCCTGGATTGGCTGGTTACTACTGGAGGTTCGTACCCAACTTCTCCCGAGTTGCGGCACCTTTGACAGATTGTACCAAGAAGGACTAGGTTTTCGTATGGGATGGGCAGTGCGAGTTAGCCTTTATCTATCTGAAGGAGAAGTCGGTAAGTGCCCCAGTGCTGAGGTTTCTAGAAGAAGGGGCGGCGTATGAGGTGTTCTGTGATGCTTCAGGATAAGGCCTCTGGTGTGTGCTGATGCAACAACAAGGGGTGATCTCTTATGGGTCTAGATAGTTACTTCCTCATGAGAGTAATTATTCCACCCACGATCTGGATCTTGCAGTGGTTGTTTTTAAACTAAATTTGTGGCGGCATTACCTCATCGGGGAGTGCTTCGTAGTCTTCACGGATCACAAAATCTTGAAGTATATCTTCTCCATGTGGGACCTGAACTTACGGCAGTGAAGGTAGATGGAGTTTCTTCAGGACTATGACTTTGAGATTTTCTACACCTCAGAAAAAGGGAATGTGGTGGTCAATGCCTTGAGTAGGAAGTTGCAGAAGGATGTGGTTCGAGAGTCGGCAGACACTTGGAAGGCGATGGAGGAATTGGCTGCCCTGCACCTGCAAGCGAGGGCGGATGGTGGTAAGGGTTTTCTGTATCAGATAATATTACAGTCTTCTCTATTGTGGTAGGTGGAGGAGTCTCAATGGGGAGACCTAGAAAGTGAAGTGATGTGCGACCGTGTTAACCAAGGCGATGCCCCATAAGGGTGAACGGAGGATGGTCAGAATCGGATGCTTTCTGAGGTAAGTTGCTTATTCTAGAGGCAATGCATGAGAGAGTTCTTGGTGAGTTCCACAACTCCCCCCTGGCAGTACACCTGGGAGTTTCCAAGATGTACCAAGGTCTGAGGAGTCAGTTTTGGTGGCCCGGGGTGAAGCGGGCGGTGGCAGAGTTCGTAGAAAAGTGCTTAGATTGTCAACAGGTGAAGGCTGAACACCGTGTTCTAGGTAGTTTGTTGCAACCGTTATATGTCCCTGAGTGTAATTGGGATGACATATCAATGGATTTCATCACAGGGCTACCCAAGGTTCAAGGAGGCTGCGATGCTATCTGGGTAGTGGTGGATCGGTTGACAAAATCAGCTCACTTTTTGGAAATCAAGGAGTCGGGAGCAGTGAATGCCTTAGCATAGAGGTACATGGATGAGGTGGTGCGATTTCATGGAGTTCTGATTTCCATAGTATCAGATGGGATGCACGGTTTACCTCAAGAATATGGAGGGGATTGTAGCATGCTTTTGGCACTCAGCTACGTCTTAGCATTGCCTTCCACCCCATACATTGGAGGATATGCTACGATCATGAATTCTAGACTCTGGGGGATCGTGGGAATGAAAATTTCCTCTGGTAGAGTTTTCCTACAATAATATCTATCACTCTACCATTGGCATGGCTCCATTCGAAGACTTATATGGAAGGCCATGTCACTCACTCGTGTGATGGACCGAGGTTGGGGAAGCAGGTGTTCTTGGCCCGGAAGTGGTGGAGAGCACGACGGAGAAGGTTCAGCTTATATAGGAGAGCATGAAGGTGGCCCAGGACCAACAAATATCATATGCCGACAATAGGAGGAGACCCTTGGAGTTCGAGGTCGGGGACCAAGTGTTCTTGAAGGTCTCCCCTCGGCGTGCGCAACGGAGGTTCAGCAAGGGGAGGAAGATTTCTCCTAGGTTCTTCGGACCGTTAGAAGTGCTGCGGCGGGTCGGTGAAGTGGCTTATCAGATATCACTACCACCGCCGCTACTGAGACAGCATGATTTTTTCCATGTATCTCAACTCCGACGATATATACACAACAATTCACATGTCCTCGACTGGGGAAGGCTGGATATCGAGGACTATGTGAATTTTGTGGAAAGACCAGTGAGGATCAAGGATCTTTAGGATAAGGTGCTCCGTCGATGGACCATTCCTTTTGTTCGTGTGTTGTGGAGGCATGGAGGGCTCAAGGAAAGTACCTGGGAACGGGAGATGCAGATGCATGCCCAGTACCCAGAGATGTTTTGAGTTTTGTTCTGTTTTGTTTGTACTTGTTTGTGATGGAACGCTTTACCTTGTTAACTATGGAACGTGAGGTTTTCCTTATTCTATGGATGTTTGTAAAGAGTCCTGACTATGGGGAGTGGAGGACCTGATCCCTAATCAAGACGCATTAAGTTGGATGTGATTAAACCCATGTGGGCGAGTTAGTGCCACCCAAAGCAGATAACATCTTGACATGGAGGAAGAAACTTCCTAACCCATATGACTGGATAGTTTGACCATCGAATGTTGCTAGGTTACCTGAGGGAGAGGTGTTCCTAGATGTCGATGAGGTTTACTACTGAGAGGTATCTTTTGAGGTGGTTGTTCGGAACCCCTCTTTCTATGGGTCTAGTTTTGATTCTTGAGGGCGAGAATAGTATGAGAGGTATCTGATGTAATGACTCGGACCCACCAGGTCCATTACTTTGCCAAAAAACAGCTCCAATGAAACGTCGGCACCGGTCACAAGGGCACCGGTTGTGGGGGCACTGTGATGGTCGCACACCGGTCATGGTGGCACCGTGATGGTGGCACCTTGACGGTGGCACCAGTTACAGTGGCACCGTGATGGTTGCACGCCGATCACGGTGGCACCGTGACGGTGGCACCAGTGATGCTGGAACCTTAAGGGTGACACCGTGATGGTGGCACTGTGTACTCACTACGTTCTTATCCAGTTCCCGACTTTTCCGCTCCCGCAACATATCTTTTGATGTAAAGATGATTTAATTCCCCCCTTTCAAATCCATTTAAAGCCCATAAACAATGTCTAAAATCCACCCAAGGTTTGGGCAACCCTTAACTTACCAAAACGTGTGGTTTTTACTCAGTGTCACACCCTTCCACGTACCTTCGAGTTCCGCCCCTGTTACGCATTTCCTTATGGATAAAGAAAATTGTTTAAGGTATAGACATTTTGACCACCCCTCTGAGGAGAATTGTTAAATGACAATTAATTCCATCGTGCGTAACTACCCAACTGCGTGGTGAAACCACGATCTGACTTTATAGACGTTCAAAATTCCATATCCCATAACAGCAGGATCTCATTCTTATATCACAAGAGAATTCCTTCTTCTTCTTCCTCTTGGCTAGTCTCCTTTTCTTCTATGTGCGTTTGGAGTTCCCCATCCTGAGGAAAGTGGTGCGCCTGTGCTGGATCCTTTCTTCTCACCCTTGTAGTCCCTAACGTTCCTCCCCTGTATGTCGCACATCCCCATTTATTAGTGAGTGGAGAAGAACTTAGATCCTTGATCAACCAATTAGGGACTTTCCTTAATCTCTCCTTACTGTGTATCATGCAGGGTGGGTACGCTACTGATTCTGTGCGAATGGATTAAACCTTAACAAAGATAATAAACAGACTGTTAAAGAATGATGGGGTGCGTTTGACAATTCTGTTGTACTCTTTTATAATTGTTATATTTTGTGAACTGTATGGGCTTATGCTCACTGAATATCATGGTCATTGGTGGTCTTTCCTTTCTCACTATTGAACCCTCGTCTTCTGTGATGAATGAATTATTGTAACATGGAAATTGGTTAATCATGTAAACTCATTGGATTAAATGAATACCAGTGAACATCAATCCTTGTGAGGTCACCCCGGTTAACCAACAGAAAGAATAACCTAATGAATTATGTGCTTGAACCTGGAAGTTTCCATACTCTGTTTTGGTAGTAGGTGTACTGTCCTGTTTGATGCATATGGGGTGATGTGGATGAGGATAGGATCCTCTTTAGTGGCACGGTTTTTGGTTGTGAATCTGAAGATGTGTGGGGCTGTATCTCGAGTCTTGGTTTGGTTCTAGTACTTTGAGGGATCTCACTGATCCTTTGTTCTTGTGACTTCACAAGAGAACCGGGTGTGAATGCTTAAATTTCTGTTTGACCGTTTATCTTTTTCTGGATTGTGGTTATGCCTTTTATTTCCCTAGTAGTGCAGAATTCACCTAAATGGGATCACTTGAACATGAAAGCAGAAATGGTTTAAATGGGGAATTGGTTTTGGGAATGAGTTGTGACTTGGCCGTGAGTGTGGTGCTTTTATTTTATTAATGAATAATAACGAGGGTGTTTGTGCTTAGGTTGGATTTGGAAACTCTAGGTTGGGAGGAGTGTCGGTTACCTATACATATAATTGTAGTTCTTATGTTTCTTATTCATGCCCCACCCAAGTTAAGCACTTAGTGCCAAACACCCACATTTTATGGGGGAGGGTGTTTTTTCCAACACTCCTATGAGTGACTGGTTATTAACTCCTTTTCTGCTCCCTTTATCGAATAGCCCAAGACTCTTTGGGTAGGATGTGACAGCCTGAGGCCCATTATACCCCAAGATTCTTTGGGCAGGGTAGTTGTGGTGGTTGGCCCAGGTGTGTGCGGGAAGGTTGTTTCCCAAGAGTCTTCAGGATGAGGCCCAGGTGTCTTAGAGCATGGAAGTAGTTGTTCTGGCCCAGGTGTTTGCAAGTGGGATGGTGGCTATATCTCAGGTGTTTGTGGGCCAGATGCGTGGTTGTGGCCAGGTGTGTGCGGGCGGGGAGTGGTAGTGGGACTGCGGTGAGAATGGCGGGAGAGGTTCGATGCGTAGGATGTCTTCAATAACCAGTGGGGAAGTGGCGCGGGGTACCCAAACATTTATGTGCTATTACTATACATTACATGACTTGCTTTATTTGGGGTGTGTGACTTGGTGAGGCTTGGGTGGATAGTTTTCCTTGCTAGGTTCTTTGGTTATCTCTTTTCCTATAGGGCATTAGAATTCCTCCTCACTTGTGCACGAGAGTATTTGGTTTTCCCTACTGAGTATACTTGTATTCTCACCATACATATATAAAATTTATTTTAGGTTTCCATGATGACTTTAGGGACCGTGCAGGGTCGTACTAGCTCGGGCGTTGGGACAGTTGCAATTACGGTTTTTTTTTCTTTTGGTACTTTACCTTTGTAGTCTCCTTGAACTTTGTGGCATTTACTTTTTTAACATGCATATGGGAATTGTTTTCTTTGGATTTACTTTACCCCCCCCCCCAGTTTTGGTGTTGTTGGGATTTACTATCTTATCTCCCGATCCTATTAAAGAAAAAGGGTAATGCCTCCCATATTGTGTGTGATTCTATACCCTTGGTGCTATTAACTGCTCCTGGACCTATTGAAGGTGGGTCTTAGGGGTCATTATCTCTCCTTCAACTTAAATAAGGAAGGTTCTGGAAATTTGTTGTCCCTTATCTCATCTTGGTGAAGGCTGGTCGTGACATAGATGTTCCTATATTAGAGGAGTTATACAATGGGCTATATTAGATCACCAAGGGAAGACTCTTCTCCATGTATAACGCCCCTTTCACTTCTTATATTTCTTTGTAGTATCACGCATGGGGGGATATGATTATTGAGACCACGTCTCTCCACCCTGCACCAATTTCCATCCAACAATCCAGAACATCACTTGAAGCATCCCACTCATGTCGGACCCTATAGATGTGCTTGAAATGGTCAGGTCAAGAGAATGAATCATGTTCCACAAATTCCCCCTCCCAACAGGGATGGTGACTGATGATATATTAAAATTTGAAATATAATCTACAGGTGAATCCTTTAGGGGAACCTTCTCTCGTTGAAGATGCAATCCATACAATTCAAACTCTGGGTTAAGTGGATGTCGGGAAATCGGGACAAGCAGTGGATCATGGATCATAATTTAGTAAGAAGAACCCACCCGTCTTTCGTGGTGACAAGGAAACCTAGGAATAAGAGGAATAGATTTATCATATTGAGAGGATCTTCAATTTATTGAATACTAATAAGGACTTCAAGGTTGGTTTCTCTATGTATATGCTCGTACGACCAGATAGGAGATGGTGGGACTCCATCGTGCAAGCTAGGTTTCACGAAGAAATTTCCTGAACTTATTTCAAGAAAATATTCAACCAATATTTTTACCCTTATGAATTATGTTTGGAAATTATCAGTAGTTTCTAACCTTAGAGAAGGGAAAGTGTACCGTTATGGAGTATTCCCCCCATTTTGTTGAGTTAGTGCATCTAGCACCGAAGCTAGTCAGCAATGAGTAGCTAAAGGAAAAATGGTTTGAGTTAGGATTGAGTCCAGATATTCAATAAATATTTAATATAATGTGTATTCTGACTTAAATAAAGGTATTCTAAAAATAAGGTCTAAATTAGGAAGATATATACAGAAATATAGGTTTGGGTGGAGCTTCAATTGGAGGGGTTGTTATATATGGTGTGTTTTTTGGACAGAAAAGAATATGCAAGGGGGATCAGTTTCATTTTGGATTTGTTTTAGGGGATTTATCAGGGTACCATAAATATTTCTTATAACAATGTGGAAGGTGTGTTCATAAAAAGCCTAATTGTGTGGAGGATCCTAATATTTGTCATCATTTTGGATAGTTTTGTCATATAAAGTGTTTTTGTGAATGGATATCCCAGGTTAGTAAGGAAGGATCCACTTCCACCAAGGGTTCAAAGGTTCATAACAATGATTTCAAGGGTGGTGGGTCTAATCCTTAGGCCAAGGGGGAATTTTATTTGGCTAATAATATATGGATTTATGTGTAAGAGTATGTGATATATGAATCTGGATAAGTTCTAACTAATGTTAGAGGTAAAATGTTTATTTAATCTTTTATGGTTCTAGATATGTTTGATGCATATGCTAATCATTCCTTTATATTTTCAAAGTTAGTTGACATGTGGGAATTAATTTTAGAACTTATGTAATTCTTATTTTATCTTTCCACACCTTTGGGAAAGAGGTCCAAACATAGTTTCAATTATCCCACATGTCAGGTGATGATATATGACGTCAAGGTGGTGTGTGAATTTTTAGTTTTTGATGTCGACATCTTCAAACTAATACTTGTAATAGATTAAATGATCAACATTAATGCCCATATATACTTTTATCTTCATTTAGTGTAGTTTTTATCTTCCAATGGGGTCACTCAGGATTTTTAGTGTGAGTGGGATGCTATATCATGAAGGGTGGGGCTTGTTATTCCTTATAATTGGGTAATATCATGCTAGTTGTCAAAGATTTTTCTTGATGTCAATGAACCTTGTTTGGGATGTTACCTTCCTACTATGGTGTGTGCATACCCCAAAGTCTTTTAGGATTATTTTTCCGGTTTACCACCATAGGGAGAGTTCAAATTTACTATTGATATTCTCCCTATTATGATGTCCATTTCTATTCCATCTTATCAAATGACACCTAATGTGTTGGTGGAACATAAATTTCATCTTGTAGACCTTAAGGTGAAATGATTTATTCATCCTAGCATATCACTATGGGATTTTCCTATGCTCTTTCTAAGAAGGAAGATGAAATTCTTAAACATTTTTGTGGATTATTAAAAGGGAATGTGTTTTTCGATGCATTGAGCATAAAATTACTAACACAAGCCATGAAGGAATCATTTATGGAGTGGTCTATTATGAGTTTGTTTGCTAAGATGATATTGGGAGTGGAAGAAATTGGTGGAATGTTGTTCTTGTATTTGATGAATTCTGACTCATCCTTTGATGAATGGGTTTAGCAATAATAGGTGAAAAACATCAAGTTAAAATGCTTTAGTAAAATCATGTATGGTGGGGAGACCTCGGGTGAGTGGTGTTGGTCTCCCAGTGGTGATTTGTGCTTCCATATTAGGTTAGTTGTTCCATTTTCTTTTAGGTAAGAGTTGATGGAAAATTGACATTGATCTTTTTGTTCCATACACCCTGGAGCTACCTAGATGTGTCACAACATGATATGTAAGCATTGGTGGGCATGGATGAGGTGGCCAATTGTAGATTTTGTCTCATGGTGTTTCAATTTTCAGAAAATTAAAGCAGAACACTAGAGACCCACTGGTTTGTTTCAACCTTTACCCATTAAAATATGAAAATGGGATGATATTTCTATAGACTTCATTATTTTTTTCACTAAATCCTAGTGGGGAGGATGCGATTTGGGTGATCATTTATCAACATAAAAATAGATATTTTCTTACCTATCAAGAAAATGATACATGAGGGGAACCTCATAGACTTGTATGTCTAATATATTGTAAGACTTCATGGGTTTCCCTTTAGGATTTTTTTAATAGGGACCCAAGGTTCACATCTAGGTTCTGTATAGGTTTGTAGGAGGTGATGGGTTCCCAAATAAAGTTGAGTATGGATTATCATCCATAAATGGATGGATCAGCAGAGAGAGTTATCTAGGTTCTTGAGTATATGATTTATAAATATAAATATTCATTAATATAACATTAGGATCGTAAATTCCTAGTGTATTTGGAAGGATGGGTTATAATAGATAAAAGAAAACATGAGAAATCAAGAAAAGGTTAGGTCATGAAAATGTTAATTGATAACTTTGTGCCACACATGATACATATAAAAACTGATGGTTACAATAATTTCCTAACATATCAACAATACCACTAATCACTATCCGATTATGAACATAGCTCATCACCCACTCCACCTCCATCTCTACTTCCTACTACCACATGTAAGAATATTATATTGAAAATTAAATATTGTTTTATATTTATATTTAAACTTAAAATCAAGAAAAGTTTTAAAACTAAATTATTTATAATTTTTTTGATTTACCTGCTCACCACCAGTTAATGAAATACCACTAGGGGAAGATCTGGTCATCTTCTGATATAAATCAATCACCAATTTCTGAAAAGTAGATATTTGAGACCCCTTTTCCTGAATTATATTTTGTAGAGAAACAATCTCTCTCTAAGTATCTTGGGGTATGGACTGACTACAACCAGGAGTAGATGCAGCTGCAATCCTAGTGGCCTTCCAAAGACCTCAGATAGTACGGGTCCCAAACCCATCCTGTGCACTCGACCAGGATGCTCCTTCCCAAGAACTTTAGAAACTATGTCATCTTAGGAGACTGAGTAGGACTGCGTAGGATTGGAATCCCAAAGATCTTTAATTTTTACCTATAAATCAAATATCAGTCATATTAGTAGCAATATATATTAACATAGTGACAATTTACAATAATTTATTATAATAAAAAATGATTTCATACCCCAGCTTCTTTGGAAGGCTCATTAACAAAACTTCCATCATATTTTTTGTGAACATTAAACCACATTTCTGTTTGTGATGTTGGGTTCCCTAAACTCTATGACTGCATTAAACAAAGATAAATAAAAAATTTAATATATTAAATAGAGAATATTCTCTTATAAATATTTAAACTAATGAAAATATTATCAGAGCCGATCGGATTCTAGAAAAACTCTTTGACCCCACAGTGTGAGGGATGACTTGCTTAGCCCATCTTGATGCATTATTCCTTGGAAGATCCTGAAATAAATAAAATTTAATTTAATATTACTGTATTCAATGTAATTTTCTCTTCATATATATGTATAAAATTAAAATGAGATTAATATAATAATATATATTTAAGTACCATCTTCTTCTCAAAACGATGTGTGGTAACAAAAAATTTCCATTGCTATTTGGGTACCCCATTGGGTAGCTTGTCATACATCTATTTGGTGGTCAACAAAGTATTGTTGACAACACTTCACAATATCCATTTAAATTCTTTCCATTTCTTGCCCATATTTTTCAATTTCCACTTTTGTGCTAGCACATCACCAACCGTAAAGTGGAAAAACATCTGTACACAGAAATTAATTTTGAAAATATTATAATTTAATAACAAAATGACATTCAATTCTAACATAATTTATTAAAATTTCCTTTATTTGGGAATCAAAAGCTTCATTTTTCTAATTTGAAGGCATATGCCTCCAATCATCATACGAAATAGGAAGGAAAACCAGTTTCGTGGCCAGCTGGCCAAGAATCTAGCCAAGTAATCATGCGGAATCATCTATAGGGACCCTATATGAATCAAATGGGACAATAATATTCTCTCCAGTCAGATTCCATACATTTACACTTTTTATATTTTTCTCCATAGATTCATTGTTTCCATCTTTAATGAAAAATTAGTTAGTATAAAAAATATGCAATAAATTTATTCATATTAAAATTTGTACCTATGATAGTCACCCTCCTGTATCCCCAGGAATAACTAGAAGTGGCATGCTACTCCCTCACTGATGAGGCTACTGAAGGGGGAGGATATGACTAAGATTATGAACGGACACTCACAGAGGGTGTAAGAGATGGTTTAGGGGGAGATGGTGGATAGGGGAAAGCGGATGGTGGCTCATATGTTGTAGGGAGGGAGACAGATGGATCGTCATCTTCCGGTGTGGTCGATGAAATAGTATGATGCTTTCTCCTTGGAATTCCTGTCATTTAATCAAATAAAATTAAGTTCATAACATATGTTTCAAAAAAATTATTCGGAAAAAAAATTAAAAATGATAACAGATTCATAGTACTAACAAACAAAATATACATAACAATGAGAATGAATGACTACACAAATTAAATAACTGGTTGCTAAATGAATGCATAACTATACATACAATCATTTTACCCTTAAATCATGTTGGTTTCATACTCCATTACTTCATCCACTTCATCCATCCTTAATAGACTAATATTTTTAATATAATTATGGACAAATAAGTATGTTTCTTGCTGTTGATGAGATTCAATGTCAGAGGTCAAATCTTCCACTTCATCACCCATATCATACAAATATAGTTGTTTTTCATAAGCAACTACACTCCACCTTTTATCCAAAACATCATTCACATAATATACCATTATCTTTTGTGATGATAAGATATATGGATCATGTAGCTCATGATCACCAACATCCATCAAGCGAGAGAATTTTACATAAGTAAATTGTAAGGAATCTCTTTTAACACCTCTGATAATATCGACCCAATTGCATTTGAATAAAACAACTGAAGAATTCTCATGGTAGTTTAATTCAATAATATTAGTCAAATTTCTATAGTATTCCACTTTAGAGAATGTAAATATTCCACTATTCTGTGTTTTCAAACCTTCTTCTCGATCAACATTATGAAATCTAAATCCATTCACGTTGTAAGTGTAGAACTTTTTAACTTGTTTTAAAGGACCTTGAGCAAGAAACTTCAAATCTTCTGAAAACTGTACTCAAGTATCAGCATTCATGATCTTAAAAAATAGTACATTATTATATTTACAAAATATATGTGTCAAACTAATATCCGTATTTATTTCAATATTTAAGAACTTACACAACATAAAAAACATTCTACAATATCTTTATTAATAGCTTTCATTATATCTTTCTCATTTCATATTCATCCTCTCATTCATCTCTTTTTTTATTTTAAACTCTTCAATAAATGGATTTGAAATTTCACTGTTTAGAATCACATATCTATGTGCCTGTAATAATTCCATTTCTATTAGTGTAACATTTGAGGTCCTCCTAACTGATCGTCCAATAGTAGGAAATATTTTTTATTTCCCATGTATTTGAGATTCAGTCGATGTGTCATCAACATGTAAAACTTGATTAAATCTTGTCTCAATATCATCCAAATATCTATAACAAAAGGTAATACACTCCTCTACCAAATATCCTTCATCAATAGATCCTTTAGTTTGAGCTTTATTTCTCACGTATGACTTCAAATTCCCAAGATATCTGTGAAATAAAATAAAAAAACATAATTATTAATTTAATTAAGTTCCATGAATTATTTAACTAACTAAAAAACATATAAATATAGTACCTATCAATTGGATACATCCATCGATAATGTATAGGCCCTCCTAATTTAGCTTCCTCAACCAATGCATAGTTAAATGCATCATGATAGTAAAAAATGACGAACGAAAGATCATATCCATTGCAAAAAGTGTCAATACAGACCTCTCTTTAAGGTTTTCAAGCTCAAATGGATGTAGAGATTTCTCACATAGTTATTCGAAAAATGTGCAGAATTAGAGTATAACAGCAATAACTTTTTCAGGTAATAATGTACACAATGCCAATGGTAGTAACTACTATAATAAAATAGGTGAATTGTGAATTTTCAATCCATGTAACCTATGATGATTTAAGTAAACACACATTGAGATGTTACTTGAATACCCATTAGATACCATCTCATGCTTTAAAATTCTAAGGAATGTATCTTTTTCTCTATTTTTCTTTGAAAAAATTTCTGGAGCATACTTTTCATTCTCATTTGTCCAGAGATCAGGTTTTATGTTCATTACTTGTAAGAATTTCCAAGCATTGAGATCATCCTTTGACTTTCCATGCTCATTAAGAAATGAAAAGATCAAATTGTCACAAAAATTATTCTCAATATACATCACATCAATATTATTCCGTAACAAATTAAATCCCAATTATAGAATTTTGAAAAATATTCTTTTTTTCTTCCATTGTTGTGTTCCTATTTCATTTGATGATGCACTTAGAACTCGTTTCCCATAATCATTCAAATTATGCACCTTCCCAAATTTTGTTTCAACACTTCCAAGTTGTGCCAATATTTCAAAACTGGTTAACAACTTTGGAGGTGGTCTACGATCAATGAACCCATTGAATTTTGATCTGTTTAGCCAAAATCTATGAGATGCATTGAGAAATATTCAATGGCACAAGAAGCACCATTTTCTACTGTGAGTTATCAATTTGGGCACAAAATCAAAGTTACAAAAAGGATAAGAAAACCCTGTGTAAGTGTTCTAACTAGATAAATCTCCAATTCCAGGGAAGTCACTAATGGTCCACATTAGAGCAACATGCATTTTGAACATTGTTTTAGAAGAAGAATCATATGTCTCAATACCATTTCTCCATAACTTCTATAATTATTCAATTAAAGGATACAAGTATACATAAATATCATTTTCAAGAATTTTTTTCCCCTGAATAATCATCAAAATGATAAAAGATGTTTGTTTCATACACTGAGGCAGATTTTAAGGGATCAAAACAACTAGCCAAATGTTATAACTGGTACTCAAAGTCCCAAATGGGTTGAATCCATCGGTATCCAATCCCAATCGAACATTCCTAGGATCATCTGAGAAATATGGATGTAATGAACAAAATTTCTTCCACGATTGTGAATCTTGTGGATGTTTCATTAACCCATCATTGTTATTATCTACATAATTCCACTTCATGTGTTCAGCGGTTTTTGATGACATGAATATTTTTTGCAATTGAGGCTTTAAAGGAAAGTAATGAAAAACATTTTCAAGTGTGTTCCTTTTCTTCTTCTTCATGGTATTATGTTGATTTGGACTTCCAACATCACACATTGACTGCAATCTATAAGAATAAAATTTTTTACAATCCTGTCTACTTCAATCCTATCACCAATAAAGCATACAATCATTGGGACACGCATGAATTTTTTTATAATTCAGAACAAGCAAGTTAACAATTATTTTCATATCATAAAAATACTTGGGGAGGTTTTCTTTAGGAAATGCATCATGTAACAATTCCAATATCATAGAAATTGCCTTATTTTTAATTCCACATAGGCATTTGATATGGTACAACTTCAGCATAAAATAAAGTTTTGAATATTTCAAACATCCACTATACAACTCTTGATTCCCATCATCATATAAACTATGAAATGAATTTTCCTCAGTGAAGTTTTGTCTTACATTAGTATCCATAGAATCAATAGGAGGATCCAATGATGTGTTACAATCATGATCTGGTTGTCCTACAGTCTCAAAAACATCACTTTTCATGTTGGTATTTGTAGCACCCACATATGGTTGTTCTGATATATTTTGATGTTGATGTTGGTGTCTTTCAATGGAGAATTAACCATTTATAAGTTTCCACATTTTATTTTCCATTCTCAATGAAGTTGGGAGCTCTTTCTATGGATTAACATCAGTGCTCAACTTTTCTTTAACATTTGATTCTTCGTGCGAAATCCAACACAAATATTAAGAAGATAATTGCTTAAATATTAAATGTTCATAAATTTCATCTCTCTTTAACCATCTTCTAAATTTACAATTAGTACATGTACATCTTATTCTCCCTTCAACGGATCGATTGGAAATTGAAAAATCTAAAAACTCATCCAAACCCTTAGCATACTGAGGTGTGTTCCTCGGTAATGTGATACATCTTTTATCCAGGTATATCATAATGTGCCTACAAAATATTAAAAAAAATAAAACACATAGCTATTACTAAATAGGTAAGGAGATTCATATATACTAGTTGAAAAAAAATATAAATATGTTAAATAAGGTTTTCCTATATAAATAAATATGGTAAATAATGTACCCACCCACTAGAAAACCAAAGCATGCAAATTAAAACGATCCATAAAAGAATAGGAGAACAAGGATCCCATCCTTGTGGTTTTTTGTATGTTATGCTATAAAAAACAGATGGACAAAATGATGATGCCATAACTTTGATATCACTAAGGTAAGGGCTTGATAAATCATATAATAATTGAATATAAGTTAGGAATATGAAATGGAAACAAACTCCTACCTTAAACATAACTCACTACTTTAGAAAATACAAGGGGAACCAAGATGTAGAACATACCAGGAATCATCAGGTGAAAGGATTAATAGCTAGGGTAGATGAATCCAAGTCTTATGAGTAAGGTATTTGTTTTTTAAGACTCAATGGAAACATGGAATTCCTAAGATAAATTAAATCATTTATATTAAATTTTCAAAAATAAATCCTGGAATAGCACTGAAAATTATTGTCATCAATATAAATTTTCAATTTTTATTTAATTTTTTTTTCAATTATAGAAGGTGGGATAACCTATTAAATCTATAGTTTTATGGAATTAAAATAAAATATTAAATACAAAAAACTTATAAATATACCATTAATGTTTAGATCATAAGTATATGGTAAACATGATCATGGAATAAATAACTTATTAAAAATCCCATGGATTCATGAGAGTTGATCACATGTCAGGATAGAAGGACATGTAATCTCAAATGACCAAACATATACCATAGTGTAATATTATGAAAAAATAATATAATAAAGATGATCCATTTAAAATGTTCATATCTCCTACAATGATTAAAAAATCAAAATTCTCTATTTTTTATTATGTCCAAAATCATTGGCTTTACCTAGGAGAGTTATAAATATTATTTGAGTTCATGTTCTGGAGGTAGGCCTTCTAATGGAGTTTTTTGGTGTCATATATTTCACCCCCACTATCTCCATCCCTGAATCTCACAAGATGGTGTGGGGATATAACATCCATTGATCTGGAAATCTATCACATGGCCAAAAAGGTTCAGTTAAGAGATATCAATCATGCCCCCCTATATGCTATAGGCTATCAACATAGAGTAGTGGTGTCAAATGTATATAGGGGAGAGTATACCTCCTAGTATGAAGTGTCATAGAAGTATAAATAAGACATATCAATGAAATAAATCAAAGTCTAAACATATATAAATGAAATAATAAAACACAACTGATTAATAAAAATAATAATAATGGAATAATGTAATAATGTAATAATGTTCTAGAATCTATCTAAATGCCATGCTATAAACAATACAAGTAAAATAATAGCATACTCAAATAATGACTCAACTGAACCCAATCAAAAACCCTATTTTCATCCCACAATAAAATCCAACCCATCCTGAAATAAATCAAACAACTATAAGGTCCCTTTCCCTTTCCAAACATGTATCCACATATTCTACTAGAGTACCAATCGACTGCGAGAATTGGCCATGACTATAACTCAGTAGGTCGACACCACCATGTCTAAACAAACAAGTTGGATAAGATGTCCATGAAATAAACAGATTAACATATTTATTAATTAGTTCAACAATTAACAAAAATAAAAGAACAACCTACTTCATCTCTATGCCAAAATACCATTTATTGTGTCTCCTGGCCATTTCAACTGCAATCATAAAACCATGGTATATATAACCTACATCAACATCATTCCATAATTTCACTGAGAATTTCTCATGACCATGCCAATAAAAACCATATATCCATGGTAAATATAACCTTATTTGGGAGGTGAGGCATAGTGAGAGGTGGTGAGACATGTTGAGGTCTTTGGGGGGGTCACCAGGGTCACTGGGTTCATGGGGATCATCGGTGTCACGGGGCTCACCGAGGTCGGGGGCTCCTAGGGATTTCGGGGGTCATCGGGCTCGTGATGGGGTCACAGGGTCGTGCGGGTCGCTGGGGGTCGTGGGGGTCTCCGGGTTCATGGGGGACCTTGGGGTTGCTGGGGTCGCACCTAGGGTCACTGGGGTCGGGGGGTCGGGGGGTGAGGGTTTTGGGGGAGTCGAGTGGGGGGAGAAGGGTCGGGATTGTAAAAAAACAAGTATTGCGAAGGTTTATTAAACCGCTGCTAAATGTGAATAATGTTGTAGTGAAAGCATCACGCATATGAGTATGATCATGTGATAACTTTGGAAGGTCTCAAGAAGCATCGTATTTCTCCATATCTTCCAAGGATGTTTGAATCAAGTGACCAATACATTTATATCATAACTTGTTTTCTTCATCCTTGGACAAAAAGAAAATATTTTCTTCTCCACTTACAAGGTATATATTTCCTTTCATATGCTTTACCTGCAAAAAAAAGTGTTGTATTTTTCCTTGATGACATATAATTTATTTAAAAAGATTATGGAATATCCTGAGTTTCATAGCTAAATGACACTAAGAAAATTGTGACGGAGACCTTAAACAACTAAGACATATGTGTGCCTCATGTATCTTCTACAAAACCTGGATTTTCTAGAGCCAAAAATTTTTATTCCTTCATCATTTATAAATATTATGATACCTTCCTTATCTTACCTTATTCCTGTCACTATATCCTTATTTCCTATCATATGAGAAGCACATCCACTATCAATAATCCATATTCTAGTGTGTTCTAATGCTTTGAATGCAATATTTGTAACCATTTTGTGATCATATTTCTTCTTTTTATCCATGTTTTTGACTTCATACATGATATAGATTGATGATAATTATCTTACCTGGTGTATGATGGACCAGATTCATCTTCTAAGGCTACAAATTGATTTTTAAATTTCAGGTCATTTGATGATAAATTTTGTTGCTGCTTGTGATCAGATTCGGTCTGCTTCAGAAAATTCCACTAAATTTTTAATGAATATTATCTTATCATGTCCTTGAATCCTCCACACATGAAATAGTGACCATAAAATGATGTCCTGGAATATTGATTCATGTATCTATACCTATGTTGGTCTAATTCTCTTTGATACATCTTTGCTGTGGAATAATAATTTTTTGAGTGTCCCATATTCCCATAATAATAGCATCTAATGTGGGGTGTATTTTTGTGTAGAAATAATACACTACTAGTTCTCCCTTGGGTTATTTGAGTCTTCTAATTTTGATTCATACCCAAATAAATATTCAACCTTGGATTGAGAGCTTGTGGTCTCACTTCAAGCATTACTACTTTCTTTTTACAATCAAGCCCTATACCAATTGTATCATTCTTACCAATCATTTTCCATTCCTAACACTCCTTTTTCTACTTTAGTGGAACTCTATATTTAACTTTTCGTTTTTCTATTGCCTATGTGTCCTACTTTTCTAGAGTCAATATTTTATCTTGATCTTTCACATTTATTCACATATAGAAAACTTCCTCTTAAATCTCTTTGATACATTTAATTTGATATTTTACAATATTATTCAAACTATCAATCTCTCTTTTCTATTATTAAATTTTGATTTTGTAATCAACCATCGTTTCTGAGCTTTCTAGTGTTAAAGACTTCAGTTTTTAAATTTCTTTATTCATCTTAGACCTTTCTTTTTATTGGTTCAGTATATAAAGTTTGGGATCATGAACCACTTTATTTTCTTTCCTTGTTTTGGATCTCAAAACATCTATCTCTTCAATAGAAGCTCCTAATTCAGCCAAAAGTTCAACTCTTCCTTCTACTTCTCCCCCATCACTGTCTCTTTCTTCCTTTTTTTGAGAATTTCCCTCAACTATCACTATAGAATCTGTTTCATGAACCTTATAGTATTCCAAATCATCTAACTTATATTCTTTGGAACTTTCATCTTCTTTTGAAATTAAATTATTCTTTTTGAAGAAATTTCTACTCTCACTTCTCCTACCTTTCACATTGGATGAATACTTATTTTGGAGAATTTCATCACTATCTTCATCATCATATTCATAATTATTAAGACACTTTTCAAAAAAATATCCAATATTTCCATATTAAAATAACTCAAGTGGAAGTTTACCTTTGAAATTTTCTATTTCTATTTGCATATCTTAAGAGATAAATGACATGAAATCATCCAAATTGTCTTCCTCCTGACTATTTTTAATGGAAAACTTATTAATGGCCTTGAATTCCACTTCTTTGGACTTACCATCTTCCCCAGAATTGTTATCATCATTTCTCATTTCATATGAAACAAGAGTATTATGCAAGTTATCCAATTTCAACTCCTTCAGATCTTTATCTTCTAATACATACACCTTTGGATTGAACCAAGGTGTAAGTTTTCTCAAGATGCACTTGAAAATATTTATATCTTTAATAATTTATCCAAGACCACATATGTATTCCTTGAAAACATTCACCTGATCAAAGAATGTATCAACGGACTCATTAGGGTGAATTCTATGATCATCATATTTGTTCTATAGAACTTGCAGCTTTGCTTCTTTGACTTTTGAGTCACCCTCATAAATATTCATCAAATTTTTCCACATATCATGTTATTACTTTCATGATATCACCTTAGTATAAATTTAATTTGATAAGTCTCCCCCTAAAATAGTGATCCCTTTAGCATCATCATCCAATTCCCTTCTATTAGCTTTTGATAAAAACCACTATCAATATTGGGTGATATTCCATGCATAGTTATTGTAAAGACATCTATTCCTAATTATTGAAAGTAGTATTGCATCTTATTCTTCCATAATTGAAAATATTTTCCATCGAATATCGGAATCCATTTGTGATTGAAAACCTATATTTCTTAAACTAAGAGAGAACCACTGACTTTCATCATTTCCCTTTGATACCAATTATTATCCCAACTAGGTTAAATACCCTAAAAGGGGGGTGAATCAGGGTATGATAGATTAAAATTATTTCCCCTTCAGATCTTCTTTCTTCATTAAACAAAACACTCTTCTCTCTCTTTCCCATAGAAATGTATGAGCAGAATTTAAATCATGCACAAGACACATCAATTATTACTTGGTTCTCCCTCACTGGGCTACATCCAAGTAGCATACAATGACAATGTGTTGATTGTACCAAATCCAATAAGGCTCACCTCCAAGAATGGTGGTTTGGGATAGATATCGTCTATATCTATGCTCACTACCTTTACAAGGTTTAGGGTCGTCTCAGAACTTTCCCAAGGGTCCTTCCCTATGTCTCTTTATCTAGATCATTGCTGATGTAAAGGATCACTGCCTTCCTCTTCCTTTGCTCACTACTCTTTCAAGGGATCCACTCATAGTTTATAAACCTGTAGGTCCCTTTATTTAAATGAAAGAGTTCATCCTAAACTATAGATAGATTCTCAGTTGAATTCCCTTCTTTGCCCATAGATGAAATCCACTTGTCTATATACTGTTGGTTAGCATAAATTTAATTCTCAAACTGTTTAAGTCAATTCACAAACAACGTGCTACCTCCACAAACTCTGTCACGCAGTATAGCATGTATTATTCATGGACCACATCTCCTATGAGGACTACCTCCATTTATGTGGGCCATATCTCCTTTACAAACTTCTTCTTCCTCTGTGGACCAACCCTTATTCCATGAACTGTCCCTTCTTCACGAACGAGTTCTTATTATACGGACTATCACTCCTCCACAAACCTTTTAATTTCCTGCGGATATCCTCTTCTCTATTAATCCTTATTCTTTTTCGAGCTAGAATTCTCTAAAAAACCCTTCATGAAACATTCTCAAAAACTCCTTTCCCTTTCGTGGAATCCACCTCGTGAACCACTTCTCCTTCACAGACTCCCCACGAACTCTTTTAGACTTAGGTGAATTTATTCCCATAGTGAGGATGTTTTCTAATGAAAAATGATCATAGTAATAATGGTATTAGTGGTCCTTATATAGGAAATTAGATATGAAAATATCTCTAATATGTTTCACTCAAACATGTGATGTGGTATAGCCTGCACTGCGGACTACTTCTCCTATGAATTATTTTTCCCTCTATGGTCAACATATCGCCTCACTTTCTTCACGACGGTTGATCTCTTTCACAAATGAAACCCTTCACAGCTCCTCAAATCACTACCTCATTTCCACAGAAAAATGATCCATCCCACGTACCAAAAGCCTTCCATGAACTGTTTGCCTCCTCTGAACTGAAAGCCTCCCCGCAAACTGTTTTCTTTACATAGTCGGCATAGCACTGCTATGAAAAATCCTTCCCTTTTCCAATTTTCATAATTGTTTAGCATACGTCCTATACAGTCTGCAAACTATCCTTTGTAGAATAAGAATTTTGTACTCCTACATGGAAAATATTTTTTTTTTAAAACTCCCAAATTTGGGGCCCAAAATTTTGGAAAACATTAATAAACTATGCCACCTTAAACACCTACTTAGAACAACACTAACCATACTCATTCGTGGTCATATGCCTTTTTTAACAAACAAAAACACACCCAAAAACACTAAGAGGACGCCTTGAATTATTTTTTCCCAAAAATTAAAAACTTGAACCTTTAAGAAATGTAAAATGCACAGAATAAGGAAAAAATGGAGTTTCATGAAAGTTTAGGTGATAAAGACCATATAAGAAAGAAGTTTTAATTCCCAACCTATTAAAAATATGGGAGGATTCATTCAAGAATTTTTTTTAAAGGAACAAAAAAACATCAAGTGCAGAAGGACTAGTTATTGAGATCATGATTATTGAAGATAGTTTAAAAGGTTAGAAAATACAATGAAGGGTATAAAGGTCCCAACTAATGAACCACCCGCACTTCAGTGATTTAAATATAAGAAGTTTGGGTTTTATAAAATCAATGCCCTAATCCAATGGTTAATGAGGATAATAAAAATTACAAACCTTCTAGACCAAGGGAATAAGAGAAAGCGTATAGAGTGGATCCCAAAAATAAAGTGGTGTAAGTTACACCGATCATCCACTCAAGAACTATAAATTTCTTATTTTATTCTAATTCTAGCCTCTCTTTTATATCCAAAAAGATTTCTAATAGCATAAATTATCTACCCTAATGACTGGGTTATCAATGAAAAATTTCTAGTGGTAGGACTATTTCATCATAGGTCTATAATTCCTCTCCAATAGAATTTTATGGGAATATAATTCACTATAAATATTATAATCCACCCATTAGTTGAATTCTATTTGAATTTGGGAATGGATAGATTTTCTCTACTTAGAGGAAAATTTAATTTCTGGAATATGGAAATAACATTTCATATCCTATATCAACATGTGATCATATATCAATGAAAGGTTGAATATTAAATCCCTATGGATATTAATTCCATTATATTGGTCTTAATACCCAATCATGAAAGATATTTAACTCAAATTATTAGGGTAAAACTCAATTTTTTGGTATATTCTTATTATGAGAGAAAAGATGAGTTTCCTAGTCTTTCCAAACATAGTAACGTTGATATATCATTAGGAATTATATTTTGATTCATGTATATCTTGAGGATACCCTCGGTCATTTTCACAAGTGAGTGATAATGAAAATTGAGGGGATGTAATTTTTTAAGGGGGAGAATGTAATGCCTAATGTTTTAGGAAACATTTTCTTTCCTTCAATAATATTCTTGTAATTCTGACATAAATTTTTTCTATCACTTTAAAAGAATTAAAATTTATATGGGAATGATTCATACAAGATATTAATAAAAATAACAACACTTTATTCATTCATGATGGAACATTATAAAACAGTTACATGGAACCATGAATTATTTACCATCGAATGTTATATACCATAGATGATTACATCCATTTAAAGTAAGTAAATTAAAAGAATATGGTAAATAAAAAAAATTATCTTTAAAACGAAGATATTACAAGAATTATCTTTACCCTTAAGGATCAGCATTTGTATAAATAAATATGTAATGATAAAGAAAAACATCAAACTAAAAATCATGTTGTGAAATCAAAAATGAAAATTATGGGAATGAGAAGTGTGGTTTAAGATGTAATAATTGAATGTATTTATAGGGAGCAATGGTGGTAATATAGTTTTTATAAAAGAAAATATAGTCATTGGATATACATGTATAAGATAGGTATACTAAAGTTTTGTGTTCTTAGAAATAAATTTTAAATAATATAATGCATAAATAATAATTAATAAAACAAAAACAAAATATTTAACTGAAATATTTAATTATAAAAATATTTTTATGTGTTTAATATTATTATTATTAAAGTAAAATATGATTTATTTATAAAATTAAAATAAATATTTCAATATTAATGGATTACTAAAACTAAATTATTTTAATATAGATTATTAATTTTAATGGTATTTGGCCAATATTATTTAATATAAAAGTAATATTTCTCAATGCACTGTTTATTTTGAAGTGTTGTGTATTTTTAATTAATATTTAATATATAAATATTTTAATGAAATGTAATTATAATATTTAAAATAAAATAAATTAACATTCATAAAACAATTATTAGTCGATAAGTAAAAAGAGTAAATTCATTTTATGCTTAAAAATAAATTTTTTCTAAAAAAAACTTTATGTATTATGTGATCTTATATTAAAATTAATTTTTATAAATTGTAGAATTTTAATTTTAAAAAAATTAACATATATTCTAGATTTATAATATCAAAAAAAATAGAGTGAATTTTTATGATTTTTCTAAAAAGATTTATTTTTTGGATAAATAATAATAAACTAATTATCACAACATGATTGTTCTTCTATATAACATTATATGTAATAATTTCTTAATAGTTTTTGTTTCACTAAAAGGTCATAGAAGTTCCATGCTATGATGAGAACCCAGAAGTGCTATGACACTATTATTAAATATATGTTCTATATTTAAATGATATAATTTGAGGGACACAAGTGATGGAGGTTATCAGTGGGGAAGACTCTTAGTACATTGAGGAACATTCTCATGGTGTACACATTTGGTAATATCCATTGTAGGATATTATGAGAACAAGACCCCTCAGTTGGAAATCCATATTTATATGTGTCATTGGATGGTCATATTTTCATACAAGTTTATCGATCCTTAAACTTTAAGATTATTATTAATGAGTATTATGAGTCACGTAATTTGATGTATTGATGAAAATTGTGATGGCATATGTTCGTAGTGAGGTAGGATACATTGGGTGTGTCAAGAGTAATATTACATTAATGAATAAAGAGAGAAAGTATTTTTCCCTTATATTATTTAATGGAATTTGATATGTCATGCCCTTTTATGGAAATGGTATAGCCTAAATAAATATATGGACATGGTGTTCTATATGAAGTTTCATTTTCCAAGAAGTCAAAGAAAGAGACATTGAGCACATAGGTTGATGGCACTGGCATGCAACCTACTTGATTAGAGATATCATGGTAAATGGATTATATTACACAATAAGTGTCTGTATGAGGTATTATTTCATTACATCATTAACTTATTTCTATATGGGTTCCTTATCATGTTGTTATATGCTAACCTTGGAATTTAGGATGCTTCACCTAATTCCACTGAGAAAGAGGCTTATATGGCCACATAATAAGTGTATCCAGAATCGTAGATAAATAATAATAATATTATTTATTATTTAATAAGTTGAATAAATATTATGCCAGCGTGTGTTTTAACAATTATTCATGTTTAATTGATCGCATATATGCTATCACCAGTTATTCGAGAGAATATGTAAGTGCATAATATTTAATTAAATATTTATTTTCTATTTAGTGAATATAATATTTATTTATTTATTGAATAATGATGTAGTGATATTTATTTATTAGATAAATATTTTTTATTCAAGGATCGATAAATATTGTGTAGGAATGGCGGACCGATTTTAATGGTTGGGTGAGAAATAATGAATATTTACTATTATTTTATTAAATAATATTTAATTTAATTTCAAGTTTAACACATGTCTAAAAATAATAATATTATTATTATTATTTGGCATGGGGTTCCGTAGGGATTAAATAAATTATAAAGGTCACTTGTGTTATTATTTTATTTTAACCCTAGAATTATATAAACCCAATTATATTATTTTCTATTAGGGCCAATTCATTTTGTTTTGGTTGTGCACAAAGGATTTGGAGAATCCTCTCAAGACCTAGAGAGCTCCCTTCACCAGTAATGCACCCAATAATGGAGAGTGATATTCTTCTACCTCTAAATCTCAAGTCTATAGAGATCAAGGAGAATTATTTGGAATTAGTTCACGTGGCGATCAAAGGAGAATGATGAAAGTGATAGGATCTTCCATGCTAACACCTGAGGATTCCAAGGGCAATGTTTGGGGATTTTTGGAACATGAGTGGATCATCAGTAGAGAGAATTTACTCTTGATTCCTACTATGCAATGATGGTACAGCGAATTTCACTTGTCAGATCCATCAACAAAGAAATAATTACAATAAGGTATTTCTATAATTAATTAAATTGATTATAAATAATATCTAATGATCCTCTATCTAGTTCTGTCATTTTATCCCTTTTCTATTGTATTTGATTTAATTTTGTTGGTCTCTATGTTCAATGTTGTGTAAAATCTTGGATTAATCATCGATAGTGGAATAATAAAATTTGGGCATGACCCATGGCATGCTTTCACTGCACCTAAAACCTAAAATTGGTATCATATGGGTAATATAATTATTTATAATTATTTTAAGATCGTTGATGATTTACTCATTTGTCATTTAGTTTTCATTTCATGTTTAATCATTCTTTTAATCCAAATTGTGATATCTTCTTCATCCTCATTCATTTATCATAGATATAATCAAAATGATTAGTTTTATGAATGAAATAAAATCAACGATCTCATTTAGAGGTGTTGAGGATTATAGATGGATAACATAGGAGTACACGCTGTGTAAATGGAGTTATATATCATGTACTTGTGTTTAATGCATCAAGAATTAATTTAAAAATTAGTTCAAACTATGTTCATTTGTGACACATGGTGCATTTATTTATTACATCGTGTGTTGATCAGGAAATCTTGGTGCACGTTCAACCAGAGTACATGTCATGTAGCCCACATAAATTAAATTTAGTCCATTTGAGTCATAGATAGGCCGTGTATTTTCATAAATAGCCTACCTAACTGGTGACCATGTTACTTAGCCACCAAACTCCATGTATTCCCATATACAAGTCGTTTACTCCAATTTTCTGAGGCACGGTTTACACGCCAAGTCCCTAGGCATGTGCCTCAAATAGATAGTGAGATACATACACATTGTGTATCTCTATATACATGTCATGAACTTATACCAAATTAAAAAGATTTAAAATTTATTTATTATACTTTGTAAACCTTATCAATATGTTCTTTTTTGTGGTCATTAAGTTGATAGGAAATTCCATCTGATAGGTTTTAATATATATATATATATATATATATCTGTGTGGGGGTGTTTAATTAATATCTGCATAATGTTTAGATTTTTATACCATGTATGATTTATATTATAGTTGTTACTCTATGTGCATTGAATCATAACCCATGACTAAAAAATAATGTAATTCATGTAATCATTAAGTTGATAGTACAAATAATTAAATTATGCTATAATTCATGTATTATGTACATCACAAGAGTAAATGGTATATAAGTATAACACATATTGGGTAGATTTGGACAAGTATTCACCATGTTACCTCCAAGTTAGATTTATGTACACAGTTAATTTAAAATAAATTTATTTAATTTGTTTAAAATTATGATGGATAAGAATCTAACGAAAATTCATATGATAATTAAGATAAAAGAGTTGATTGATTAAAGAAGATAATTAATTGATTCGAGCACGATTTATCTTAGATGAGATTTATTAATAATTAAATACTAGTTTTATTAAATGCATAATCCATTGCATGCATGTGGATGATCGTGAGAATATACCAGACCTTTGTATGATATTGGTTTCATTTAATTAATAATTAAATTAAATTATTGACTTGTGTTCCCTCTCTCCTATTATTATGTATGGGTCTGCGTACCCATGGTTTCTTTTATGTAAACCCCTTATTTCCCTCACCTCCATGTGAGTAAAATCATATGTAATGGATAGAGGTCCAAATCTAGTGGAGGTGGTTCAATGTTATAGCATAGGTGAAACCAATACAAGGGACATACATAGGTGGGAAGGTGGAAAAATATAACAAAAACCTAATTTGGTTCAAGGTGTTTTCTCCTAGGTCAATGGTTAGTTTATCAACCGCTAGATAAACTAACTATTAGTAAAATCTCATGATCATACCACTTTATTATTTTATTTCTATCAAGTTTCATGGTTATTTCATTATTGTTGTTTTTTTGTGATCACATGAATTAATGAAATTAACAAGCACGCAAGATAGAACTAAAAAGATGGCTTATGTATAAATATTATCTAAGGCATGGTTTGTCACATAAGAAAATATGCTCAATATTAACAAACATGTAATAAATATAATAATTTTCAATTTATGAATAAAAGGATAAAATGCCTCAATTATATATATCAAGTCGGTATAGTCTTCCACTACTTCAGTTAAAATTAAACCATAGTTTAATGTTCTTGACTAGCCAAATTTGAGGTGATTTCAGCTATCAAGGAATTCTAACATGAAGTTTTTGGTTGAATTAACTTAGTTTACATTAAGGGTTGACTTCCAAAGCAGTACTTGGTGTAACTAAGAGGAAAGGTTTTAGGAAATCCAATTTAACAATTTCAAGATTAGGGAGTCCACTCAATAGATCAATGAACTTTGTGTTAATTTCGTTGGCATTTGGAATGCCTACCTAAAACCATTCAAGTTTCTTGACCAAACAAAGTTGGGTTAATGAGAAAGGGAATATGGATCCATGACATAATAATGTCTAAGAAAATAGGATATTCTGAATCTAATGGTGAGGGTTATTGGGTTTCAATAAAATAGTGGGCGATTAGTAAATATAATATTTATTTATTTGTCTAAATTTTATCAGGTAAAGTAATAAAATTATGCTCATCTTATTTTATTGAAAGAGCATTAAAATAACTTCGAACATATCACTATGATCCATATTTGAGAAGGATAACCATCTCACTGGAACAAATTTCCAAGAGTGGAAAAAGAATTTATGCGATATCCTTCACCATGAAAGAAAATTGTATGCACTGGAAGAACCTATTACTGATTCACCTGGTAATTAGGCAAGTTATTAAGAGTTATCAATCTATGAGAAAAATTTAAATGATTCCACAGATGTTCAATTTTTCTTGTTACCATCCATGTCTAATGATCTTTTGAAGCAATATGAGGACATGGATGCATATATCATGATGTCTCACCTTTGGGTTATTTATCAATAGAATACAAGACAATAGAGTTATAAGATCTCCAAAAGTTTTTTTAAAAATAGTATTAGAGAGTATGTACCAGTTGGGACTCATGTAGTCAAGATTATTGTCTACATTTAATTCTTATAAATCTTAGGGATTAAATTATTTTATGAGTTTCATACATATCTCATACTTTCATCATTTCCCAAGACCTTCTCTAGATTTATTATTAATTAAAATATGAGAAATAACGAGAAGAGTCTTTTAGAACTTCCTAATTTGATTCTCTAAGTGGATAACAACATGGGACCTGACAAAATCATGGTTCTTATGGTGAACAAGAAAAGGAAGAACAAGGAAAAGGGTCCTAATACTCAGAAAAATAATAAATATTTCAATCACCAACCTTCCAAGAAGATGAAGATCCAAAGGTAGGGAAATGAAAAGAATGTAGTATGTTTTTCATGTGGAAATCCATTTCACTAGAATAGGAACTGCACCTAGAAGCAAGTAGAAGCTAAAGGTGCATTAGTTATCAAGTGTAATATTTCAATATCTACACATTGGGTATTAGATACAGCTTGTGGTGATCGCATATATATCCAAATTCTAGAACCAAGTAGATTCTGAAACATTGCTTGAGGATAGGTGGATCTTCAAGCTACCAATGGTGTGAGGATGGATGTTCTGGCCATTGGTGACTAATACCTTTCATTTACAACAGAAATTATTTTAGTTTTAAAATATTGTTATTATATACCTATGGTTAGCAAGAACATAATTTTTGTATCATGCCTAGATGCATATGGGTTTATTTTCATGTTTGGAAATAAAAGTTGTTTCTTTTACAAAGACACATATGTTATCATATGGTAAATTCAAAGAATGATCTTTGTGTATTAAATTACAAAAACAATTATTGTAAATGGATAACGTATCATTTTCTCATGAATCATATAATACCCAGTAATGGAATCATCATCTTGGTCATGTAAACATTAATTTTTTGAAAAAGCAGTGGCAAGATAGTTAGTTTGACTCTTCTGAGATAAAACCACTTGAAATATCTCATGATTGTTTATAAGGAAAAATTACCAAACTAACATTTTGAAGACAGGGAGAAAGGACTTCAAATATTCTAGTATTGGTACACACTGATGTGTTTGGATCATTTCCAATATAAGATATAGGTGGATATTCTTACTTTATAACTTTTATTGATGAATTGACCATATATGGCTATGTCTACTTGATGAGTTATAAGACTGAGTCCTTTGAGAAATTCATGGAGTTCAAGAATGAATTCAAGAATCAAATTGGTAGGAATATAAAGAAGATTTAATTGGATCTAGGTTGTGAATATATTAACCAAGAGTTTATTTACTTCTTAGGAGAGTTTGGGATTCTATATCAACTCACTCTACTATATACAATGCAGTGGAATGGTGTTAATGAAAGGAGGAATTGTACCTTGTTAGACATGGTAAGGTCGATAATGAGTCATGAAAATATCTAATTATCCTTTTGGAGATATTAAATATAAAATATGACATACACATTAAACCAATTACCAACTAAAGTGAAAAATGGAATTTCCTTCGAGTTATGGAGTGAAAAGAAACTGATTTTGTCGCATACATGTGTATGGGGTTGAGAGGCATTTGTGAAGGCCTTCTTAGATAACAAACTATCTCCCAAGGGCACAAAGTATATATTTATAAGGTATACCAATGAAACAAAGGGATACTACCTATATAAACCCTCTAAAAAGAAATTGAGTGTCACCAGAAAATCCTTCTTTCTTGAGAGGGATAACATCCTCAAAAAGGATAGTGGGAGAAAGTTTGACTTCAATGAAGTTGATGCTCATGATACATAAGATTTTGTATAATAATAGGTTCCAAAAGTCCCCATGGAATAAGTAGTTCATTAAGTACAAGTACTGCATAGGAGCACAAGAGAGGTAACAGAACCAGAGAGATATGGTTTTCTAGTCAACAAAGATAGAGACTCATTATTGGTTGACAATGATGAACATCTCTCATATAAAGAGGAAGTAGATAGCTCAGAAGTTGCAAGATGGTAAGAAACTGTAAATTATAAAATGGATTCCATGTATCAGAACCAAATTTGAGTTCTGGTCGATGCACTAGTATATGTAAATCTCATAGGATATAAATGGGTATTCAAAAGAAAATTGGAAATAAAAACTAAATTAAATACCAATAAAGAAAGGTGAGTGGATAGAGGGTGTAAATAGAATAATGTAATTGACTATGATGAAACATTTTCACCACTTTCCATGTTTAAATCCATCATAATTCTAATTTATATAGTATCTTAACATTAATATGATATTTGGTAGATAGATCTCAAAACTACTTTCCTTAATTGGAACCATCAAGAAGATGTCTATATAACACAAATATAATGCTTTTTTTACTACAGGTGATGCCAAAAAGATCTTCAATTTGTAGAGATCCAATTATAGATTGAATAAATCATCCAGTTCATGGAACATTCGATTCAATGAAGGTATAAAATAACTTTGTTTCATTATGAACAGATGTGATCCATGTGTTTATAATAGGTTTAGTGGAAATGCATCCATTAACCTACAAGTATATGTTAATGACATATTACTTATTGGAAATAAAATACCAGTCTTATAGTTTGTTAAGGACTAATTAAACAAGTGTTTCTCCATAAAGGACTTAGGTAAAGCAGCCTATATTCTAGGGATCAAGATCATTCATGATGGATCTGAGAGGATTCTTGGAATAATTCAAAGTATATATATTGACCAGATACTAAAGATATTTAGTATAGAAAAATCCAAGAGGGGATTGGTTCTAGTTTCACATCGTTTACATATTTCTAAGAAAATGTTTCCTTAGACATAACAAGATAAAGAGAGAATGAATAAGATCCCATATGCTTCAGTGATAGGATCAATCATGTATGACATGTTATGTAATAGACTTGATGTTTCCAATGCATTGGTCATGGTAGGAAGATATCAAACAAATTTGTGAGAACAACATTGGTCTATAGTTAATGTTATCCTTAAGTATCTAAGAAGCACTAAGGATATGTTCCTAGTGCATAGAGGAGATGAGGATCTGGTTATCAGGGGATATACAAATGATAGTTTTCAGAAATATCAGGATGATATGAAGTTTTAGTTAGAATATATTCTCTCAATAGAGGATCTATGAGATAGAAGAGTTAAAATAATCCAGTTGATGCTGATTCTACAGTGGATTTTGAGTATATAAGATCTTCTAATGAAACCAAGTAAGACATTTGGATATGGAAATTTTTTTCAATAGCTTTATATGGTACATATTATTAAAAACCCTATCACATTGTATTGTGTTAATATTGTAGTGGTGGCTCTTCAAAAGAGATAAGGTCTCACCAATGGAAAAAGAATATACACCAGAAGTATCACCCCTTGAGGGATTTTTATCATAGGGGTTAATTTTTTGTAAGAAGATTACCCAAGAAATATAATTTGGAACACCCCTTGACTAAAGTCATGTCTCAGCAGAATTATGAGTATCATTTGAGAGCTATCAAACTGAAGGTTGTTAGTAGTTGGATCTACTAAAAGTGGGGTTCTATTGGATTTGGTGCCCTAAAACCAAATTTTGTGTAATTTATGATGACTTGTATTTATAGTTTTGGATATTAATAAAATACTTATTACATCATTATTTTTCTTCTGTGTAACATAGTATGTGATAATGTGTTTAGAGTGTAAATCACACTAAAAGGTCATAGTAGTTCCCCGCTATGAAGAGAACTTAAAAGTGATACAAAAATATTCTTAAATATATCTTTTATATCCATATGATATAATTTGAGGGACATAAGTGATACAAGATATTAGTGGTGGAGAATCATAGGAATTTAAGGCATCTTGTCATGGTGTATGCTCTTGGTAATATCCAGTGTAGGATATTATGAGAATAAGACCTGCTATTTGGAAATACACATTTATATGTGTTATTGGATGTTCCTATATAAAAATGAGTGTATTGATCCTCATACTTTAATATTTTTATTATTAATAATTATGAGTCATTCACTTTTATGTATTGAAAAAAATATGATGACATGTGTTCACAGTGAGGTAGGATACATTGAGTGTGTTGCGAGTAATATTTCATTAATGAATAATACAAGAAAGTATTTTTACCTTCTATTCTTTAATAGAAGTTGATATCTTAATCCATTTGATAGAAATTATAGAGCCAAAATAAATGAAAGGCCATGGTGTTCTATAGGCAACTTATTTTTCTGGTAAATTAAAAAAAGAGACATCGATCACCTAGGTTGATGGCACTAATATGAAACCTACTTGATTAGAGATATTGTGATAAAAAGATTATATTACACAGTAATCATGTGTATGAGGTATGATTTCATTGTGGCATTAACTTCTTTCTCTATGGGTTCATTGGCATGTTTCTATATGCTAACCTTATACTTTAGGAAGTTTCTCCTAATTCCACTGAGAAAGTAGACTAGAGGGTCACACACTAAGTATATCCAGAATCTCAGTTAAATAACAATATTATTATTTACTATTTAAAAAGTTGAATAAATATTATTACTGCACATGGTTTAACAATTATTTAATTTTAAGAAATTGTGTATATTCTATCACCATTTATTTGATAGAATATAATGTGTGCAAAAATATTTAATAAATATGTATTTTCTATTTAGTGTATATAATATTTATTTACATATTAGTGAATAATGTAGTGGTATTTATTTAATAAATAAATAGTCATTATTCAAGATCCAATAAATATTGTGGAGGAATGGAAAATCGGTTTTAATGGTCTGGTGTGAAATAATAAATGTTGAAAAATAATATGATTAAATAATATTTAATTTAATTCTCAAGTTAAGAACATTTTGAGAAATAATATTATTATTATTATTACTATTATTTGACATGGTGTTATGTAGGGATTAAATAAATAATAAAGGTTACATGTGCTGTTATTTTATTTTAACCCTTGTAGTATATAAAAACAATTATATTATTTTCTATTAAGGCCAATTCATTTTGTTTTGGTTGTGCACAACATATTTAGAGTATCTTATCAAGCCATAGAGAGATTCATTCTCCAATAATTCTCCCATGAACAGAGAGTGATATTCTTCCACCTCCCACTATCAAGTCTAGAGAGATCAAGGAGAATGATTTGTAAGAAGTTTTTAGGAGATCAATGGTAGACAACTCTAAGGATAGGATTTTTCATGCTAGCACCCAGAGATTCCTCTGGTGACATTTGGAGACTTTTGGAACACATGTGGATCACCCCTAAAACGAATCTTCTCTTGATTCCTACTGCGCAACGATGATACAACGCACATCTATTGTCAAATCCATCAATGAATAAAAAATCCCAACAAGGTGGTTATTTAATTCATTAAATTGATTATAAATATTATGTGATGATCATTTCTCTGGTTTCGGTGTTTTATCCCTTTTCTATATTATTTTATTTAATTCTATTGATTACAACATTCAACGTTGTGTAGAATCTCAGATTAATCATTGATCGTGAAAAAAATCAAAGTTGGGCATGAAACACCGCACACTTCCACTACACCTAGAACCTACAATTGGTATAAGAGCAGTCACATAATTATTTATAATTATTTAAAGATCATTAATGATTTATGCATTTTTCATTTAGTTTTAAATTCATATTTAATCATTATTTTAATCTAAATTGCGATATATGATTCTTCCTCCTACATTTCTCATAGATCTAATCTAAATGGTTTATTTTATGAATGAAATAAAATCAAAGATATCATCAGGAGGTCTCGAGGATTCTGACCAGATATCACCTAATTACATTCCATGTAAATAGAGTTGCATTCCATGAACTTTTATTAAATGCATCGGGAATTAATTCCTAAATTAATTCAAACCATGTGCAATAATAACACATCGGGAATTTATTTCTTAAACCGTGTGTTGATTGGGCCATCCTAGAACATGGTCAACCAGGGTACACAATTTTTATCCCAAATACACTATGTGTATTCCCTTTGATTCATAGATGGGTCATGTATTCCCATACACATCCTACCTGACTGGTGACCATGTAACTTAGAGACCACATATCATGTAGTCCCTTATACATGTTGTGCACTCTAATTTTTTGAGGCATGGTTTACACATTGAGTCCCTAAGCATGTTCCTTAGATAGATGATGAGATATGCACATGCCATGTAGATCCATTTACATGTCATGTACTTATACCAAATTACACATATTTAAAATTTATTTATTATACTATAAAAACCTTATCAACATGTGCTTGTGTGTGGTCATTCAGTTGATAATAAACACCATGTGATAGGTTTTAATATATATATATAAATAAATATTTAATTAATATATGTGTAATGTTCATATCTTCTTATCATGTAGGATTCATATTATAGTTGTTATACTACATGCATTGAATCATAACACATGGCCAAACAATCATGTAATTTGTTTCATCATTAAGTTGATAGTATGCGTCATGAAATTACATGATAATTCGTGTATGAAATAATTCACAAGAGTAAAAAGTATATGAGTATAATACATATTGGGTATATTTAGATGGGTATTCATCGTGTTTCCTCAAAGGTACATTTATGTACAAAATTAATATTAAATAAATTTATTTAGTTTTTTAAAAAGTATCATGGATAATAATCTAAAAGAAATTTAGATGATAATTAAGAGAAAATAATTAATTAGTTAAATAAGATAATTAATTGATTTTAGTATGATTTATCTTAGATAAGAAAGATTAATAATTGAATATTGGTTTTATTAAATGCATAATTCATTTTAGGCATGTGGATAATCATGATAAAAGACCAGATTTTTGTATGATATTGGTTTAATTTAATTTATTATTAAATTAAATTGTTCGTATGCATTCCTTCTCTACCCATATTATGTAAGGTTCTTTGAACCCATTGTTTCTTTTATGTAAACCCCTTTTTATCTCACCTATGTGTGGGTAAAATAATATGTAATTGATGGAGCTACAAAGCTAGTGGAGGTGATTCAATTTTCAAGATGAGGTGAAACCAATCTAAGAGATATACAAAGGTGAACAGGTGGAAAGATGTAATACAAATCTTAATTGGTTCAAGGTGTTTTTCCCCCTGGTCAATGGTTAGTTTATCAACCACTAGATACATTAACCATTAGTAAAATCTCATTATCATACCGCTTTATTATTTTATTTCTGTCAAGTTGCATGGGTATTTCATTATGGATGTTAATTCAATATCACATGAATTAATGAAATTAACGAGCATGAAAGATAGAAGTAAAATAAATTGTATTATGCATAAATATTATCTAATACATGGTCAATAACTTAAAAAAATTCACTTAATACTAAAAATCTTGTAATAAAGATAATGATTTTCGATTTACACCTAAAAGGATAGAATCCGTCAATTATATATATTAATTCGGTATATCCTTCCACTATTTTAGTTAAAGTCAAACCATAGTTTGAATTTCATGAACAAATATATTTGGGGTTATTTAAATTATCGGGGAATTATAACTTGAAGATTTGGTTTGAATTAAATTAGTTCACATCTAGGGTTGACTTCCCAAGTAGGACTTGGTATAACTGAGAGGAAAGGGTTGAGGAAATCCAATTTAAGGATTTAAGTATTGGGGAGTAAACTCAACAGATCAAGGAACTATGAGTTAATGAAATTTTCATTTGGAAGTCCTACCTAAAACCATTTGTGTTTCTTGAAAAACCAAATTTGGGGTAATGAGAAGGGGAATATAGATCATTTCCACTAGAATTTCCAAGAAACAGGATATTCTGAAGCCAATGCTGAGGGGTATTGGGTTTTGATAAAATAGTGAGATATTAATAAATATAATATTTATTTATTTGTATAAATTTTATCAGATAAATTACTAAACTTTTTCTCATATTATTTTATAGAAAAAACATTAAAATGAATTCAAAAATATTATTTTGATCCATAATTGAGAATTATAACCTTTTCACCGACACAAATTTCCCAGAGTAGTAAAGGCATTTATGTGTTATCATTCACTATGAAAGGAAATTGTATGTGATGGAAGAACCTATTACTGATGCACCTCGTAATGAGTCAAGTGATGAAGAGTTATAACTCTATGAGAAAAATTTGAATGATTCTACAGTTGTTAAATGTTTCATGCTATCATCCATGTCCAATGAGGTTTTAAAGTAACATGAGGACATGGATGTATATAGCATGATTTCTCACCTTTGGTATATCTATCAAGAGAAGGTGAGACAAGAGAGGTATGAGGTCTCGTATATTTTTTTTACAGCTAATCTTGGAGATTTTGTGCTAGTTGGGCCTCATGTAGTCAAGTTTATTATCTATATTGAATGCTTAGACAACTTAGGGATTTAATTCTTGGATGAGTTGCATCTAGATCTCATACTTTCATCACTGCCCAAGGCCTTATCCAGTTTAATTATTAATTAAAATATAATAAATAATGATAAGAGTATTTTGTAACTTCTTACATTGATTCACCAAGTGGATAAGGACATGGGGAATGATAAACTCACATTCCTTGTGGTGAAAAAGAATAGTAAGAACAAGGAAAAGGAGCACAAGACTCGTAAAAAGTCTAAATCTCCCAAGAAATGTCCTTCCAAGAAGAGTAATATCTATATGAAGGGTATGGAAAATGAGGTGGTATATTTTTCATTTTGAAAACCAAGACATTGAAAGAGAAAATAGACCCAAAATAAATGGTAATCTAATGGTGTGTTCATTATCAAGTGTAATATTTCAATATCTACACATTGGGTATTAAATACAACTTGTGGTTCTCACGTATATATCCAAATGTAGGAACCAAGTAGACTCTTAAATACTACTATAGGATAGGTGGATCTACAAGATGACAGTGGTGTGAGGTTTTATGCTCTAGAAACTGGTGACTACCACATTTCATTGCCACCAATATTGATTTTGGATTTAAAATATTATTATTATGTACATACGATTACCAAGAACATAATTTCTATATCATTCCTAGATGAAGATGGGTTTATTTTCAAGTTTGGAAATAAAAGTTGTTTGTTTTACAAAGACACATATGTTATGGTATAGAACATTTAAATAATGGTCTTTATGTATTAAATTATGAAAACCAAGTATTGGAAATTGATAATGAATCATGTTCACATGACTCATATAACACCCATCTATGGAATCACTGTCTTGGTCATCTAAATGTGAATAATTACACACAGCTCTATCAAGATGGTTATTTTGACTCTTCTGAGCTAAAAACACTTGAAATATTTCATGCTTTCTTACAAGGAAAAATGACCCAACCACCATTTGGTGGATAGGGTAAAATGGTCAAAGAGATTTTGGGATTGGAACACACTGATGTGTATAGACCATTTTTAATGGAAGCTAGAGGTGGATATTCTTACTTTATAACTTTTACTAATTCCTTGAGTAGATATGGATATGTCCACTTAATGAGGTATAAGTCAGAGTCCTTTGAGAAATTCAAGGAATTCAAGAATGAATTTGATAATCAACTTGGTAAGATGATAAAGAAGATTTGATTAGATTGAGGTGGTGAATACCTTAACCAAGAGTTTATTGACTACTTACAAGAGTTTTGGATTCTATCTCAAATCATTACACCTTATACACCATAGTGTAATGGTGTTAGAGAAAGGAGTAACTATACCTTGTTAGACATGGTAAGGTAGATAATTAGTCATTCAGATCTTCCATTACCCATTTGGGTATATGAATTAAAAACTATGGAATACACATTAAACCAAGTACTAACTAAAGTGTAAAATGGAATTCCATTTGAGTTATAGAGTGAAAAGAAACCCATTTTTTCGCATGCACACATATGGAGTTGTGAGGCATTTGTTAAGGCCTTATTACGAAGAAAAACTAGCACCTCGGGGCACAAAGTGTATCTTTATATGGTATCCCAAATAAACAAAGGGATACTACCTATAAAATCCCTCAGATAAGAATGTGACTGTCTCTAGACAATCCATATTTCTTGAGAGGGAGTACATCCTAAAAAATGGATAGTGGGAGCAAGATTGAATTCGATAAAGTGGATGCTCAAGATACAAAAGTGTTGGTATAGGAATAGGATCCATAGGTGTCCATGGAAGAATTAATTCCTAAAACACAAGTATTGTACTGGAGTGAAAGAGAGATAAGAGAACCAGATAGATATGGGTTTCTATTCACCGAATATGGTGACTCTTTACTGGTTGAAAATGATAAGCCTCGCTTATACAAATAGGCAGTAGAGAGCTCAGAAGCTGCAATATGGAAAGAAACCAAAAATTCTGAAATGGATTCCATGTATCATAACCAATATTGGGTTCTAGTTGATTTTCTAGTTGAAGTATATCATGTAGGTTGGAAATGGGTATTCATGAGGAAACTAGAAATGGAAGGTAAATTAAAAACCTATAGAGTAAGGATAGTTCCTAAAGGGTTTAAACAGCATCAAATAATTGATGTTGATGAAACCATTTCACCAGTTTCTGTGTTTAAATCCCTCATAATTTTACTTGCTATCGCAAATTACCGTGATAATTAGATTTGGTAAATGGATGTAAAAAACACATTCCTTAATGGGAACCTTCATAAAAATGTATATATGACATATCCAGAAGGGTTTGTGACTCCTTGTGATGCCAAAAAGGATAGAAAGTTGTAGAGATACATTTATGGTGTGAATCATGCATATAGACCATAGAACATTTAATTTGATAAAGCTATAAAATAATTTGATTTCATAAATAATGAATGTGATCCATGTGTTTATAATAGGTTTAGTGGAAATGCAGTCATTATCCTAGTAGTATATATTAATGACATATTACTTATTGGAAATGACATACCAGTCTTACAGTTTACTAAGGATTGGTTGAACAAGTGTTTCTCTATGAATTACTTATGTAAAGGAGACTATATTCTAGGGATCAAGATCATTCACGATAGATATAAGAGGCTTCTTGGATTAATTCAATGTACAGAGGTTGATCAAATACTAAAAATATTTATTATGGAATAATCTATGTGGGGATTGGTTCTACTGTCACATGGTTTATATATGTCTAGTAAAATGTGTCTTTAGACACAATAGGAAAAAGAGATAATGAGTAAGATCCCATATGCTTTATCAATATGATCAATCATGTAGGTCGTTTTATGTACTAGACTTGATGTTGCCTTTTTATTGATCATGGTAGGTAGATATCAAGCAGATAGAAGAGGAAATCATTAGTCTATGATCAAGTTCATCCTTATGTATCTGATAAGAACTAAGGATATGTTCCTGGTGTTTAGAGGAGACAAGGAGATGTTAATCAGGGGATATACTGATTCTATTTTTCATAAAGATCGAAATGATCTGAATTTGCACTAAGTATATGCTTTCTGTCTCAATAGAGGAGTTGTGGTTTGGAAGAGTTCAAAGTATCTAGTTTTCACAGATTCTACAATGGATTCTGAGTACAAAGCATCTTCTAATGTATCTAAGGAAGATGTTTGGATATAGAACTTTTTCCATGATCTTGATGTGGTACCTTGCAATAAAGACCCTATCAAGTTGTAATGTGATAATACTATAGTGGTGGCTCTTACAAAAGAGCTAAGGTCACACCAATAGAAAAATCATATACTATAGAAGTATCACCTCTTGAGGTATTTTTATTAGAGTGGTGAAGTTTCAGTAAGAATATTACCCTTAGAAGAGAACATAGTGGACCCATTGACTAAATTTATATCTCAAGAGAAGCTTGATTATAATGTGAGATCTATCAGACTTATGGTTGTTAGCAGTTGGATCTAGTGAAAGTGGGATTATGTTGGTGTTGGTGCCTTAAACCAACTTCTATGTACTTAATGATGACATGTATTTATACTTTTTAATATTAATAAACTATTTATCATGTCATGATTGTTCTTCTATATAACATAGTATGTGATAAGGTCTTAATAGTTGATGTCACGCTAAAAGTTCATAGCAGTTCCCCACTATGATGAGAACTCGAAAGTGATATGAAATTATTCTTAAATATATGTTCTATATTTGGATGATATCATTTAAGGGACACATGTAATATAGGATTTCAGGGGTAGAGACTCATAAGACATTGGGTCACCTTCTAATGGTGTACTCCCTTGGTAATATCCAGTGTAGGATATTATAATAACAAGACCCGCTAGTAATAAATTCACATTTATATGTGTCATTGGATTTTCCTATATGTAAAAAAGTGTATTAATACTTAGACTTTAATATTATTATTAATGAGTATTATGAGTCATATACTTTAATGTACTGATGAAATCAATGATGACATATGTCTGCAGTGATGTAGGATACGTTGGATGAGTCACGAGTAATATTGAATTAATGAATAATGAAAGAAAGGATTTCTCCCTTCTGTTATTTAATGGAAGTTGATATCTTAATCCCTTTGATGGAAATTATATAGCCTAAATAAATCCATGGCCATGTTGTTCTATGGGAAAGTTCATTTTTTGAGAATTCAAAGAAAGATACATCTATCACATAGGTTGATGGCACTGGCATGCAACCTACTTGATTAGAAATATCATGATAAAGGGATTATATTACACATTAAGAATCTGTATGAGGTATTGTGTCTTAGTATCATTAACTTATTTCTCTTTGGGTGCCTTGGCATGTTTCTAGATTCTAACCTTGGACTTTAGGTTTCCTTGCCTAATGCCACTGATAAAGATGCCTAGAGGGTCACACACTAAGTGTATTCAAAATATTACTTAACTAATATTATTATTATTTATTACTTAACAAGTTGAATAAATATTATTCCAATATATGATTTAATAATTATTATTTTTGTAATAGATTTCATATATTTTGTCACTAGTTATTCGAGAGAATATAATGTGCACAAAATATTTAATAAATATTTATTTATCATTTAGTGAATATAATATTTATTTATTTATTTTTGAATAATGCAGTGATATTTATTTAATAAATAAATAGTCATTATTCCTGGCCTGATAAATATTTTGGAGGAATGGATGACAGAGTTTAATGTTCTGGTGAGAAATAATAAATATTGAATAGTATTTGATTAAATAATATTTAATTTAATTCTAATGTTAAGTAATTTTCAAGAAATAATAATATTATTGTTATTATTATTTGACATGGGGTTTTGTAGGGATTAAATAAATAATAAAGGGAATTTGTTGAATTATTTTATTTTAGCCCATTTAGTATATAAACCCAATTATATTATTTTCTATTAGGGAATATGTGTTTTGTTTTGGTTGTGAAAAATAGATTTAGATAATCCTCTCAATCCCTAGAGAGGTCCCTTATACAACAACACTCTCAATAATAGAGAGCGGTCTTCCTCAACCTCCCACTCTCAAGTCTAGAGATATTAAGGAGAATGCTTTGGAAGCAATTCTTGTGGCGATCAAAGGAAGACGACGCAAACGATAGGATCTGTCATGATAGCACCTAAAGATTCCTATTGATAAATTAGAAGATTTTTTGAACACATGTGGATCACCTATATTGTGAATATTCTCTTTATTCCTACTATACAATAATGTTACAACACAAATCTGTTTTCAGATCCATTAACAAAGAAAGAATTCCAACAAGGTAATTATTCAATTTAGTTAGATTGATTATGAATAATATGCGATGATATTATCTCTTATTCCAGGGTTTCATCCCTTATATATATTATTTTATTCAATTACATTGATCACAATGTTCAACGTTGTTTAAATTCTTGGATTAATCACCGATCATGGAAAAAATCAAAGTTGGGCACGACCTATCGCACACTTCCACTGCACCCAGAACCTACAAAGATGATTTATTATTTGTAACAAATAACTTATTATCTTATATTATTCATCCATATCTTCTAAATTATTATTTATATATTTAATAAAATATAAATAAAATCATTATTTTTCTATAATTATAATATCATAATCACTTTATAATCATACACATCCCTTGATTATATCATGTTCTTGTTTGGGTCAGTTTAACCACCTACATGAACGATGATATAAATTTATATCATGGATACATATGGAAAGTTAATCACAATTAGTATTGAATGTTTATAAGTAAATAATGATTTTGTTTTGTTTTTTAATGGTAACTCATTGTTAAGATACCACATTTCATTCATTAAAAATCACCGAAAAAAAGCTCGTCATTGATTTCATCTTCATGAATCATAACTAAAAATATCAAGGAATGAAATTTGAATTTTTTTAAACATAATGGAACATATATTAAATTAACTTAAATGAAATTTTAATGATAAAATTTTTATCAAATAATAATATTTTATATCACCATTATGAAACTCAATGGAAATGAACAAAATTATTAACATTTGGTAGTGAAAATAAACTATAACTAACTAAAAATTGTATTCATAATGATTATTAATGAAGTGTATATATGGTAATTGATATGAATAATGATATTAAAAATTTATTAATATATTTATGTTTATTATATAATATCTAAAGTTACTTTTATGGGAATTATAGTAATAGTAAGGGTTTCTCATGTCAAAAGTTTCTTCTTTGAGACATGTTTCATATTATATGCCAATTTTATTTTATATGATGTATATAATACCTATTTAACATATTAAATAATTATAATATTTATATTAATGGTATTTAAATTTCAATTTCATGGTATCCCTTTTAATTTTATTTGATAAAAAAGTTACCAAAACCATAAGGTTTTTTCTCAACTCAATTTTTATTCATTGAGCTATGATCATTCTTCTTGAACTTTATTCTTATAGGTTGGGATAAATCTAACATATGATTTAATTATATTTTATTTCATCTAATTTTTCTGATTATTTAAATTTCTTTCACATTAACAAGTTTTTGAATGATTGTTATATCAATTCTTCTTCTTTTATGGATTTTTTTCTTCATAAAAATGCAACGTTTTTAAGAATAATTGTCATCCTATTTTATGATTTTTTCTCCTATATATCTATATTATTTCTTTCAAAACTATTTTCTTTATTATTTTTAAACTTAAATATGTATCATCTCATTTTAACTTCTTATTTATCTTTACCACATTTCAAAATAAAGTCGTAGTTTCCTTTTTACAATGTGAATTTTGATAAAGATAATTTAAAATATTAAAAAGGATTTCCCTTTCATGTTTGTATTTTTTTTTCACTCCAAATTTTTTGAATTAAAATTTATTTCTTTTCAAGGTTTATTTATTGGGTCTCCTTTATAAATAATATTTTGAAAACAAAAATATAATAACCATTTAAAAAAAAATTGAAAGTGACTCTTAACTTTGAATTTTATAAAAATGTTAATATGTGTTATGAAATCATTTGTTATGGTTTACCTTACATTTTTCTCTCTACCTCTAAAGGATCTATTTTCTATGGAGTTATGTTTCCTGAATAACCATATAAATTCTATTATGAAATACTCTTTTTTGGATGATTAAACTTTTCATATCAACAGATATAATATTGTAGTTCATTTTATGTTATAAAATTTGTAAATATTATGAAAACTATTTTATTTCCATGGGTTCTTGATGATATGATAAATGATTTATTTATATCGAACACATCTATGTAGTTATCATTATGAGATGGGTGTGTCCTATATAACCCTACCATGATTTGGTTAAATCTTTATATCTCATTAGATTAAATTTTTTAATGAATAGGGAGTGAACCCAATACCTTATGGGATTTTATTTGTTATATTTCTAGGAATAAATAGTTAACACAATCCCCTATGGGACTCTATCCACTTTAATGATGGTCTTAGCAATGATCCTCAATATATGAAATGTTTTTTATATGCTTATGTATGTATCACACTCTAATTCCACATTTCTATGTTACATCCCTATGTTATGTTCCATGGATCATGATTATTGTCTCGTGATTCTGTACTCTTATGCCATGATATGTTTTTGATCATTTGAGATTAAATTTTCTTATATTATATAAAAAACTATTATGGGTTCATGTTCTTTTAATAATATTTTTATCACATGATCATTTATTCTCATTCTAATAATCTAACCATTGATAACATGTTGAAAAGTTTTTGTCATATTGATTTTTTGAGCTCACCCCTTTATTATGTTTTATATTCCATATATTACGAACATGGGTATAATATATGTCATATCTAGAAGGAAGTCTAGTATGGTGTGATTATAGATAAATATTCATAATGAGATTTTTATATAGCTAATCACTAAAGACACTAAACCTTTGGGTCCTAGGGTTTTATGAATATTTGTGAGATATAATATTTAAATTTTAAAAATGATATAGAATATATTAAATTTTAGCCTGGGTCATCTCACTTAGTATGTAAAGTGTACATTTTCAGCATGATACCTAGGAGTGTAGGTCTAGGTCGCCTTAATTTCACCATGCCTTGGTGGAATCAACTACCTAGAATATATTTAATGAAACCACCTTAGACAAATTGGATCGAAGGGAGGACAAAGAGGGAGGGGTGGAGAACCAAAGAGGGGTTTCCCCTCTCATTCGAATGGGTCACAACAACAAAGACTAGGGGTTCCACATAGGACCTTTCTCTAATTACATAAATCCCCTTTATAGAAAAAGGAACCTAGAATCATGTCATAGCATGACATTTATGGGTCATGGCATGACCATCTCTTAGGCAGAGGGGCCAACCCCAAACCAAACCCCATCACTGCATAACCCATATTGATCTTGGAATGATCGTTGAGGTGATCCAATTATAATATACATAAATATTACATCATTTTATATGAATATACAATATAAAAAATAATTATACAAGCCCCATAAGTGTAAAGGTTTACTCTTTTTGGATACTATATACATAAACATGTTATTTCATAAAGTATATTCAGCATCACCCACAAATTTCTTCATATTAGTACCCTTCTAGACAGGCCATACTTAGAAACTTCCATCAAAACCTTGTTAAGTAAAACATGAGAAAAGGTGAGACAAAATAATAAGTTATAGTAAACATATAAGATATCAATTAATGATCATACGTGAGCATAAGGGTATGAGAACATTATTATAATATAAGAAATTCCTACCCAATAAATTAAATATATTTAATCATGAGTCATGATATAATGATTTGTCATTGCAAAATTAAAAGAGTCATAATAGTTTGGAATTATAAATAATTTATCATGAGCCATGAGAGCATATCATAAAATCGGAATGTGGTATAAGAATAATATTATAACATTGTAAACATGTATAAATAATAATAGGTTCACTAATTAAGCTAAGGACATGAAATTAGGTCCTATCATAAACTTGTGGATATTAAACCAGGTCCATGCATAAACTTATAGACATGAAATCAGGTTTATGCATAAACTTATAGACATAAAACCAGGTCCACACATAATTTTGGAAACATGAAATCAATTTCACACATAACATAATTATCTCATGAGTAATCCATATTTACCAAATGTATTGGAGGGATATAATGGACCCATCTATTTAAGGTTCTGAACACAACAAAAGTGTGTGATGGGTCATGACCAACATTTATTTTTATCATGACCAATGGTTAATCTGAAATTTACATGATCATAAACTCTATGATCAGTGGAATTGAATCAAATAATATAGACTATGGATAAAAATTTGGAACCAAAGTGAAGGATCATCACATATTATTTATAATTAATTTAAGAAATTAAATAATTACCTTGTAATAAATTATTTCTTAATTGATGTATATGATAATGGATCTATGATATACCATAATTTAATTGTATGAATAATGATTATATTCCCTCTATTAGTGATCTACACATGTTCAAAAAATCTCTAAATGTCATTGTAGCAATCTTTGGGTGCTAGAACAGAAGATCATATCACTTTCATTGTTCATATTTTATCACCTTGAGAATAAATTATAAAGGATTCTTTTTTATATCTCTTGAATTGAGAGTGGAAGGTGGTGGAAGATCACTCTCTGTTCTTGATATTGTTCTTTAAGATTTCTAGGGCTTCGAGAGGATTCTCCAGATTTTTTGAGCACAAAAATGAATTAGATCTCTTGAAAAATATTATAATTGGGTTTATATACAACTAGGGTTAGAAATAAATAATTACACAAGTTCCCTTTATTTATTTAATCCCTATGGAACCCTATGTCTATAATAATAATATTATTATTATTATTATTATTTCTCTACATTTTCTTTTATTATTATTATTATTATTATTTCTCTACATTTTCTTAACTTGGGAATTAAATTAAATATTATTTATTCAAATAATATTCAATATATATTATTTCCCATCATACCATCATCCTCGATTTGTAATTCCTCTACAATATTTATCAGGTCTTGAATAATTAAAATTTATTTAATAAATAAATATCACTATATTATTTTCCAATAAATTAATAAATATTATATTCACTAAATAGAAAATAAATATTTATTAAATGTTTCGCTCACATAATATTATCTCGAATAACTAGTCATGAAATATATGCGATCAAGAAAACATGAATAATTATTAAACCAAGTGAGAGAATTTTTTTATTCAAATTATTAAATAATAAATAATAATATATTATTTAACTAAGATTATGGATACACTTAGTATATGAACCTCTAGGCCTCTTTCTCAATGGCAATAGGAAAAGCAGCCTAAATTCCAATGTTAGCATCTATAAACACACCAAGTCACCTATAGAGAAATAATTTAATGTTGTAATGACATAATACTTCATACGAATGCTTAGTGTGTAATATAATCTCTCTATCGTGATATCTCAAATCAAAAAAGTTTCATTCTGGTGCCATCAACCTATGTGCTCAGTGTCTCTTTATTTTCCTTTTTATAAATCAAACTCTCTTATATAACACCAAGGACATTGATTTATTTAGAATATATCATTTCTATAAATGGGTCTAAGATATCAAATTTCTTTAAATAATAGAAGGGATAAATCCTTTCTCACATTATTCATTAATGAAATATTACTCATCACGCACCAAGCATATCTTAGCTCACTGTGAACATATGTCATCATGGTTTTCCTAAATACATCAATGTTTGGGACTTATAATACTCATTAATAATAATATTAAAGTCTAAGGATTAATAAACACATCAACAGATAGTAACATCTACTGACACATATAAATGTGGATTTCCTACTGGAAGGTCTCGTTCCTTTATAATATCCTACACTAGTCTTTCCAAGGGAGTACACCATGAGAAGGTGCCTAAAAGATCTATGAGTCTCCACCCTTGAGAGATGGTATCATTTTTGTCCCTAAAATGATATCATCCATCTATAAAACATATATTTAAGAATATTATCATGTGAGTTCTCATCATAACGGGGAACTACAATGAACTTATAGTGAAATAGCTATTCTTAGGACATTATCACATACAATGTTACGCAAAAGAATAATCATGATGTGATAAGATTTTTATTAATATTAAAAAATATGAATATAGGTTATCATAAAGTACATATAATTTGGTTCTAGGGAACCAACTCCAACAGGCTCCCACTTTAAAAAGAGCCAACTGCTAACAACCTTCAGTCTTCTAGCTCTCATATGATACTCATGATTCTACTAAGATGGGACTTTAGTCAAGGGTGAAGACCTGTTTTCTTATGTATGAATTCTAATTACTCCAACTTCACCCCTTTGATAAAAAACCCTCAAGAGGAGATACTTCCAAAGTATTTTGTTTTTCAGTTGGTGTGACCTTGGTGCTTTTTCAAGAGCCACTACTGAATTATTATCACAATACAATGTGATAGGGTCTTTATTGTTAGGTACCACATCAAGATCCTAGACAAGGTTTAATATCTAAACATCTTATTTGGTAGTATCATAAGCTACTATATACTTTAAATCTTATATAGAATCCATGACAAATGGCTTCTTTGAACTCTTCTAGCTCACAGCTCCTCCGTTGAGACAGAAAAAATAACCAAACTATAACTTCAGATTATTATGATCTATTTGAAAACTAGAATCAGTATAACTACTGATGACCAACTCTTGGTATCCTCTATACACTAGGAAAATATCCTTAATTCTTCAAAGATACTTGAGTATATCCTTAAGAGAAACCCAATGTTGTTCTCTTGGATCTTCTTGATATCTACCTACTACGATCAATTCATAGGAAACATCAAGTCTAGTTTATAACATCGAATACATGATTGATCCTATCGCTAAATCATATGGGGTCTTACCCTTTCTCTATTTCTCATATTGTGTTTGAGTACATTTTTTCTTAGAAATAAGTATACAATGTGACATTGGAACCTATCCTCTTTTGGATTTTTCCATACTGAATCTCTTTCTATTTCCTAGTTCTTATTATGTTATATGTTTTTATTGGGAATTAGGGACAATGTATAGGAAATGGGTTATGTTTTTTTGATGTTTTTCATTTGGGTCTAATAATGGGTTTTCCCTTTTCCTAGTTTTCAAAATGTATTCTCTTTTTTATGTTTAATAAAATGGGATTTCCACAAATCTTTTTAAAAAAATCAAGTCCTTCATAGAGAAACGGTTGTTCAACCATTCCTTAAAATAATTTAAGATTGCTATGTCATTTAAAATAAGTAATATTTCATAAACATATACTACTAATATAATGGACACATTACCACTAAACCTCTTGTAAACACATGTCTCATATTCATTATTAATGAAACAAAATTCTTTTATAGCTTCATTGAATCCAATATTTTCACGACCTAGATGATTTCTTCAATCCATAAATGGATCTCTAATACTTAAAAATCTTTTTTGCATCACCTGGAGTCACAAAACCTTCTGGTTGTGTTATATAGACATCTTATAGAAGGTTAACATTAAGGAAATTAATTTTTACATCCATCTTCCAAATTTTAAATTCATGGTAAGTTGTTATATCTAGTATAATTTGGATGGATTTAAACATGGAAACTGGTAAAAAGGTCTCATCGTAGACAATTCCTTGACATTTTTTAAACCCTTTATCCACTAGACTTTCTTTATAGGTATTTACTTTACCTTTAATGTCTAATTTTCTCTTTAATTCTCATTCATATCCTACAAGATTTACATCAAATGGCACATCGACCAGAACTCAAACTTGGTTCTGATACATGGAATCCATTTTAGAATTTATGGATTCTTTCCATCTTATAGCTTATGAGATCTCTAATAGATCTTTTAAGGATATAGGCTCATAATTTTCAACCAATAATTATTCACCATATCTAGTGACTATAAAATCATTTATATCTAGTTATCTTACCTCTCTAGTGATCATACTTATGTTTTAGTGATCCTACTTGTGTTTTAGTACTCTTGTGTATCTTGAGCATCAAATTCATTTAATTCAATATTTATCCCACTATATTTGTTGATGATGTTATCCCTATCAGAAAATACAACTTGTTTAGGGATAGTCACTTTCTTGTCTGAGGGGTTATATAGGTAGTATCCCTTTGCTTCCTTAGGATACCCTATAAAGATACACTTTGTGCCCTTGTGTGCTAGTTTTTTTCTAATAAGGCCTTAAAAAATACCTCATAACCCCATACATGTGTATGTGACAATAGGCGTTTCTTTCCACTCCATAACTCAAAGTGAATTTTGTTTTCCAATTTAGTTGGGACTCAATTTAATGTATAATTTGTGGTTTTTAATGAATATCCCCAAAAGGATAATGGAATATTTTCATGACTAATCATAAACCTTACCATGTCTTATAAGGTATAGTTTCTCCTTTCACTAACACCATTCCACTATTTTGTGTAAGCCGGAGTGAGTTGAGATAAAATCCTAAACTCCTGTAAAACATTGTTGAATTCTTGGTTAAGATATTCACCACCTTAATATAATAAAATATTATTTATCTTATTTCTATATTGATTCTATAATTAATTATTTAATTATTTGAATTTATCAAAGGAATTGGACTTATACTTCATCAAGTATACATAGCCATATCTACTCAAGCCATCAGTGGAAGTTATGAAGTAAGAATACTCACCTCTAGATTCTACTGGAAATGGTCTACACACATCAGGGGGATTTTTTTTTTACGTTTTTAAAAAAAAAAATTCCAGAAAATGCTTACAGCAAAAAAAAATTTTAAAATGCACCTCAAAGGCGGCATCCCGGATGCCGCCTTTGCAATTTGGGGGCAAGGTGGCATCCGCGATGCCGCCTTTCTCCTAAAAAAATCTTTTTTTTTGAAAATTTTTATTTTTATTTTTATTTTTTTTGTTTTGTTTTGTTTATATATATATATATAAACAAAACAAAAAATTTCATCAAAATTTATCTGCTATTAAAGATCCAGCGCTACAGCCATTACAGCAGTCTGGATTCTGACAGAAACTCTTACCCAGGCCTCCCTTTTATAAGAGGGCTTGCCCTGAAAATCATTCTGCATTTTCGATGTGGGATTAAGGTTCTACCTTTACTGCACAGTACATTCTGCATTTCCGATGTGGGATTCCGTTACAAGTACGTGACTTTGAAATACAATAAAATATAAACTATAAGGCCAATATAAATGAAATTTTAAACATTGATTAAACATATAATAAATAGTTGAAACAAAAAGAATTTCCTCAAAAATGTTGATGAAAAATAATCTATAACCTTTCAAAACCGCCTACTTGAAACTTAAAAATGTTTCAAATACGTGAATTTGAAAGACTGTAAAATATAAACTATAAAATGAATATAATTGAAACTTTAAACATTGATTAAATATATAATAAATAGTTGAAAACAAAAGAAATTTCCAAAAAAATATTGATGAAAAGTAATTTATAAGCTTTCAAAACCGCATACTTGAAACTTAAAATTTTTCAAGTACGTGACTTTGAAAGACTATAAAATATAAACTATAAGGCCAATATAAATGAAACTTTAAACATGGATTAAACATATAAAAAATATTTGAAAACAAAAAAAATCATAAAAAATGATGATAAAAAATAATTTATAAGCTTTCAAAACCACTTACTAATTATTAGTAATTAGTAATTAGTAATTAGTAATTAGTAATTATTAATTAGTTAATTAGTAATATAAATATTAATTATAACTAGTCATTATAATTATTAATTATTAATTATTAATAATTAATTATATAATAGTTAGTTAGTTCATTAGTTATATAATTATTAATTATATAACAATTAATTAGTAAATTAGTAATATAATTTTTAATTACATTTATTCATTATAATTTTTAATTATTAATTAGTAATTATTAATAATTAAATATGTCATAATTAATTAGTTAATTAGTAATATTATCATTATTTATATAATAATTAATTAGTAATATAATTATTATATATATAATAAATATTTAGTTAATTAGAGATACAATTAATAATTATAACAAATTAATTAGTAATTATTAATTAGTTAATTAGTAATATAAATATTTATTATAATTATTCATTATAATTAGTAATTAGTAATTAATAATTATTAATAAGTAATTAGAAATTATTAATTAGTTAATTGGTAATATAAATATTAATTATAACTATTCATTAAATTATTAATTATTAATTATTAATTATTACTCATTAATTATTACTTATATAATAAATAATTAGTTAATTATTAATATAACTATTAATTATATAATAATTAATTAGTTAATTAGTAATATAATTATAATCTTTCAAAGTCACGTACTTGAAACATTTTTAAGTTTCAAGTAGGCGGTTTTGAAAGCTTATAAATTATTTTTTATTAACATTTTTTTGGAAATTGCTTTTGTTTTCAACTATTTCTTATATTTTTAATCAATGTTTAACGTTTCATTTATATTGGTCTTCTATTTTATGTTTTATGGTTTTTCAAAGTCACGTACTTGAAAAATTTTAAGTTTCAAGTATGCGGTTTTGAAAACTTATAAATTACTTTTCATCAACATTTTTTTGGAAATTTGTTTTGTTTTCAACTATTTATTATATGTTTAATCAATTTTTAAAGTTTCAATTATATTCGTTTTATATTTTATATTTTACAGTCTTTCAAATTCACTTATTTGAAACATTTTTAAGTTTCAAGTAGGCGGTTTTGAAAGGTTATAGATTATTTTTCATCAACATTTTTGAGGAAATTATTTTTGTTTTCAACTATTTATTATATGTTTAATCAATTTTTAAAATTTCATTTATATTGCCCTTATAGTTTATATTTTATTATATTTCAAAGTCACGTACTTGAAACAGAATCCCACATCGGAAATGTAGAATGTACTGCGCAGTAAAGGTAGAACCTTAATCCCACATCGAAAATGCAGAATGATTTTCAGGGCAAACCCTCTTATAATGAATAATTATAATAAATATTTATATTTCTGATTAACTAATTAATAATTACCAATTACTAATTAATTAGTTATAATTATTAATTATATTTCTAATTAACTAAATATTTATTATATATGTAATAATTAAGTGTTATATAATTGATAATTTTATTACTAATTAACTAATTAGTTATTATATAATTAATGATTAATAAACACTAATTACCAAATTACAAATTATATACTAATTAATTAGTTATTTTGTAATATAAATATTAATTATATACTAATTAAATAGTTAATTAGTAATAGAATTATTAATTATAGAATTTGTAATTAGGTAATTAGTAATTATTAATGTTTTATTATTATGTTCGTATGGTTATATAAATATATATAAATAAAACCTAATTTACCCCCTCCTGAGATTCCACTCTGACCAACAAGTAAAAATAGTATTTTGATTTCAGTACACATAAAACATGTAAACAATAATGTACAATCAATGCATATGTCTGTGGCGAGGAGATTCCGTCCCACATGGTGGTCTGTGAATAGGATGTCCACGTTGAGTGCGCAGTGGAGTCTGATGACCTAGAGAAGGCTGATCCTCGGGCACTGAAATGTCGACCGTCGCATCCTCCATCTGTGTGTCAGTGGGAGGAGCTGTCAACTACATCTCGTACTGCCATTCGGATCCTTCTCCCACTAGGGTGGTAGAAGGACCTGCCTCCATCGCAGAGGGGAACGAAGCCTATGATGGAGCTATACCCCAAGACGACGACGGCTCTAGAATCCAAGGTTGTGAAGGATCTGGAACCCAAGATGGAGAGAACTGCGGATATCCTATCAGGAAAGACGGATCCCATGCCACCTGAGGCACATCCAGAATAGGCTGATCCTGGACTACTAGAGGCCCGACCTCTGCCTGTGGAACAGGCGAGGCCTCACGTGCAGCATGACGCTGTCTACGTCGTCGTGGTCGTGGCTCCTCAGCACCAGCAGCAGCTGCAGGATGTTCCTCTGGGGCAGGAACCTCCTGTCTCCGAGCCAGACGCGTGAAGATGCTCTCGGAAAGCGCATGAAAAGATGCCCTCGCCTCCAGCGCTGTAGCGTGGGAGGCTGCCTGGCTAAAGACCCCCTCCTCCTCTTCATCGGTCATGCGAACAAGCTGCTCTGTGTGACTTCCCTGTAAGTAGATTCAAATGGAATTAGAAAATAATTCAATAAACAAACTAATAGGAATTTATTAACTTACCATCCTCTGCATCTCTATGCCAGCTTGGGTAAGATACAGTATAGACTTCAGTCTATACCATGGCGCATATTCAACCTGCTCTGAAAGAGAGAATCGATTTATAGGAACACCCTGAATACGTAACTCTGCACGTCTGTGCCAGCAGTCGATAAAACTCGCATGTACTTGGGACCAGTCATCATCCTACCTCCCTGTCAGCTTCATCCCATGAAGCTTGTCTGTCTGTCTAGATGGTAATGGAATCGGCTGAGTACGAAAACATTGGCACATGACCCTGTCAGGCTACTGCCACTCAATAATATGAAAGTGAATGAGGGGCACTACAGCCATAGCATCCTCAAGCCCAACAGTGTAGTATGTTGTCAACTGGCCCATAATACTCCAGTATGGAAGCCATGAAATCTGAAATGACAAGTGAATTTGTCAAAAAAACACCCAACTAAAAACCAAAATTGATGTCATTATTAAAAATGTTAGACAGTGATAGATTTTATATACATACCTGATTAGGTAAGAGACAGTCCAACTGTAGCCGATATACGCCCAAATGCTGTCTCAAAACCACGTCAAAATTGTGTCGCTGACACCACCTGTAAAATACAACGATAATGACAAATAATGAGAAATTATAGTCAATAACTCATAGTAGAATCAAAAACCAATAGAAATGACTTATCATACCAGCGTCCACATGGAGCGTCATGCAGCACCTCCATCTCGACCGGTGGACCAGCAAGGTCAGGGCGGAATGCTGGGATGCGCTCCCATGCCCACATCTGAATAAGGATGATGCATCCTCCAAGACCTGTACGGTCCCTATGGGATAGTCTACATAATGATCTGTACGTGTATGCCAAGCAGGCTTATCCCCAACTGTACGTCCCATCCCGATCAAAGTCCTCTAGTAGGGGTAGATACATCATATGCACGTGCATCCCCGAGTGATCAGTACACATGGTCCCACCAATGAGTCGTAAGATATATGCACGGGCGTAACGCATGACGGTCTGCTCATCATCATCATCCTTTAAATGTGGAATCTGCGACTCCAACCAATGCATAGATATGGACGATCCATCTGTAGCCCTATGGTCGGACAAAATATCAACGCCTAACAAGCGTTGAGCAAGGTCTGGCCAAGCTGCACGAGTGGGTCCAATAACGGGTCTCCCCTGGATAGGAAGACCGAGAAGCACTATGACATCCTTGAGGGTGATGGTCATCTCCCCCTCAGGCAAGTGGAATGTGTGTGTCTCTGGTCTCCATCTCTCAACGAGGGCAGCAAGTAGATAATGATCTACAAATGTGAAATCTGATACGACAAGGCCATAGAAGCCAGCACGGCGCAAGTAAGGTCTAATGGCATGTGGAGGCTCCATGTGATGAAAATGGTGCACTCGACGCACCTTCACAAATCGATCTGGATGACCCTCTAACACGGCCTGCGAAATATGGGTAGGCTGCTGAGTGAGTAGTATGGTATCATCCATCTGCATATAAACAAAGAAAATGAGGCGTAAGTGTAAAATGTAAATATAACATTATGATGTTTTTAGAATTTATCTAATTGTATATATTCAATATCTTATGCTAATTATTATGATACTATATATTTGTTATAGAACAGTTTGCTAAAATATCCTGCATGTTTAGATTTGGGTTTAGGTTGGAGGGTTTAGGGTTAAAATTTTTAATATTAACGTCCAGGAAACATGTAAATGGGTTAACTGGCATACACTTTTCAATATGGGTTAAGTGTTCCGCTTTCGGAGTTTTGAAATAAATTATATTATTTCATATTTAAAGTTATTTCTTGAAAGCATGAATATTAATATGAAATAAGTTATGTTATCTAAAATATTGAGTCTTGATTTTGGTTACACATATTTTGGGGGAGCTTTGTGATTAACTACTTATGGATTGGATTAAGATAAACCATGTCAATTAGTAATGATGTTTTTAGAATTTATCTAATTGTATGTATTAAATATCTTATGCTAATTATTATGATACTATAAATTTGTTATAGAACAGTTTGCTAAAATATCCTGCATGTTTAGATTGGGGTTTAGGTTGGAGGGTTTAGGGTTAAAATTTTTAATATTAACGTCCAGGAAACATGTAAATGGGTTAACTGACATACACTTTTCAATATGGGTTAAGTGTTCCGCTTTCGGAGTTTTGAAATAAATTCTATTATTTCATATTTAAATTTATTTCTTGAAAGCATGAATATTAATATGAAAACTTATCTCAGATGTTTGGGGTTTAGAAAACCAAGGAATAAAAAAGAGATAACAACATTTAGTTTACAATATGGGAATGTCACAATGAAGACAATACATCATTATGAATGAGACTGTGAAGTCGACCCAACAACGTTAGGGCATCGCTTCCGGTTATGACCTTCTTTATGACATATTGTGCATCGCAAACTCTGTCCTTGTTCTTGAGGCCAGTCCATCTCATTACGCATCCTACTCGCCTTTGGTATCCCACAAGTACGTAACTGATTCATGTCAGGTATCACTATCGGCTGGCCTTCAGGAATTGGGAAATAACGATTCTCCCTAATAGGTGTCCATGGTGCAGCATAACAGTTGGCAATGATATCCATCCGGTACACTGGATCAACATATGCTTCCCATGAGATGTTCACAGAGGCACATGCTGCGATGACGTGTGTACATGGATACCGTAAGGCCTGAAATTTTCCACATTGGCATTGCCTTGTTTCCAGTAATACCACCATTTTTTCACCGACGTGATTTGTGATGGGGTCTGAACGCTCTTGAACTTCAAATTGGGAGTCTTCTCTTCGAAAGAGACAGACATGATAACCAGAAGCTTCTTCAATATTTTTTTCAATCTCTCGTTGAAAGTGTCTTCCATATCTTAGCCCTTGATGTATTCTGTCTGATGCTAGTTTTTGTCTATCCACAAAGTACTTCACACATCGATATAATGTCTCATGAACTAAGGTGGTTATAGGTAGCTTGCGAAGTCCTTTGAAGATACCATTGATGCACTCCACAATGTTTGTCGTCATGTGTCCGTACCTCTTTCCCCCGTCGTATGCCAATGTCCATTTCTCTTTTGGAATCCGCATTATATAATCATAAACTTCTTGATTAGCCTGACGAATTTGTTCAAAACGTTCTTCAAATCGTCGTTGGTCCGACTCATATGCTACAAAACGTAGATGATATTTCACATGAATTGATTTTATATTTATATTGAAACAGTAAAACAGAACGAATAAAATACGTACCAAGCCTCGTGATTGCCTTCTTCATCGGTTCGTTGGGGAATTTTTTATGTACATTGCTAGCAATGTGTCTAATGCAGAACCGATGATGTGCATTTGGGTATCTCCATGTATCAGGATCTGTATTGATCGCCTCATTAATTGCTCGATGGCGATCAGATATCAAACAAACTCCCTGAATGTTGGTGAAATGGTTGCTGATACATGCCAGAAACCAACTCCATGATTCATAGTTTTCTTTCTCTACAATGGCAAAGGCAAGCGGAAGAGGTGAACGGTTTCCATCTTGGGTTGCCGCAATCAACAATACGCCCTTGTATTTTCCATACAGAAATGTTCCATTAATCTGAATAAATTGTTTGCAAAAACGAAATGCAGAGATACAAGGAAGGAATGCCTAGAACAACTGATGAAATTGAACACGAGATGGATCAAGTCGATTATCAGGAGACACATGTTCGTTTGTATCCAGATGGAAGACAACTTGGTTATGATGCCTCAGTATGGCTAGCAATTGCGGCAATACTCGATATGAGTCATCCCAATCACCATATACCTTCACAATTGCCTTCTGTTTCGCCATCCATGCCTTATTATAGGAAATCTTATAACCGAATGTCTGTAGAATCCTCTCTTGCACAAGGGATATTGGAACATCTTGGCATGTCCTAATCATTCATTCATTCATTCATTCATTCATTCATTCATTCATTCATTCATTCATTCATTCATTCATTCATTCATTCATTCATTCATTCATTCATTCATTCATTCATTCATTCATTCATTCATTCATTCATTCATTCATTCATTCATTCATTCATTCATTCATTCATTCATTCATTCATTCATTCATTCATTCATTCATTCATTCATTCATTCATTCATTCATTCATTCATTCATTCATTCATTCATTCATTCATTCATTCATTCATTCATTCATTCATTCATTCATTCATTCATTCATTCATTCATTCATTCATTCATTCATTCATTCATTTATTTATTTATTTATTTATTTATTTATTTATTTATCTCCCATGCCCATGCACATGCATGCCCATGCACATGCATGCCCATGCAATATAAATAAATCCTGCGTCTGGTGAGATTTGAACCCCTAACCTCTTGCATATTTTCCAAAGACTTTACCACTCCAGCAAGCTCGCCATGTGGTTAATAAACAGAAATTAATATACTTATATATATTAATTGAAAAAACAAATAATACATAAATAATAGATATAAACTCGATAATAATAAATAATAAATAATAAATAATAAATAATTAATAATTAATAATAAATAATAAATAATAATTAATAATTAATAATTAATAATTAATAATTAATAATTAATAATTAATAATTAATAATTAATAAATAATAAATAATAAATAATAAATAATAAATAATAAATAAATTTAAACAATAAATAATAAATAATAAATAAATATAAATAATAAAAAATAAATATAGATAAATAATAAATAATAAATAATAAATAATAAATAATAAATAATAAATAATAAACAATAAATAATAAATAATAAATAATAAATAATAAATAATATATAATAAATAATAAACAATAAATAATAAATAATAAATAATAAATAATAAATAATAAATAATAAATAATAAATAATAAATAATAAATAAATTTAAACAATAAATAATAAATAATAAATAATAAATAATAAATAATAAATAAATATAAATAATAAATAATAAATAAATATAAATAATAAATAAAAATTAATAAATAATAAATAATAAATAATAAATAATAAATAAAGATAAATAATAAATAATAAATAATAAATAATAAATAATAAATAATAAATAATAAATAATAAATAATAAATAAAGATAAATAATAAATAATAAATAATAAATAATAAATAATAAATAATAAATAATAAATTGTAAATTATAAATAATAAATAAATATAAATAATAAATAATAAATAATAAATAAGAAATAATAAATAACAAATAATAAATAATAAATAATAAATAATAAATAATAAATAATAAATAATAAATAATAAATAATAAATAATAAATAATAAATAACAAATAATAAATAATAAATAATAAATAACAAATAATAAATAATAAATAATAAATAAAGATAAATAATAAATAATAAATAATAAATAATAAATAATAAATAATAAATAATAAATAATAAATAATAAATAATAAATAGTAAATAATAAATAATAAATAATAAATAATAAATAATAAATAATAAATAATAAATAATAAATAAAGATAAATAATAAATAATAAATAATAAATAATAAATAATAAATAATAAATAATAAATAATAAATAATAAATTGTAAATTATAAATAATAAATAAATATAAATAATAAATAATAAATAATAAATAATAAATAATAAATAATAAATAATAAATAATAAATAACAAATAATAAATAATAAATAATAAATAATAAATAATAAATAACAAATAATAAATAATAAATAATAAATAATAAATAATAAATAATAAATAACAAATAATAAATAATAAATAATAAATAACAAATAACAAATAATAAATAATAAATAATAAATAAATATAAATAATAAATAATAAATAATAAATAAATATAAATAATAAATAAATAGAAATAATAAATAAAAAATAATAAATAAATAATAAATAATAAATAATAAATAATAAATAATAAATAATAAATAATAAATAATAAATAATAAATAATAAATAATAAATAATAAATAATAAATAATAAATAATAAATAATAAATAATAAATAATAAATAATAAATAATAAATAATAAATAATAAATAAATATAAATAACAAATAATAGATAAATATAAATAATAAATAATAAATAAATATAAATAAAAAATAAAAAATAAATATAAATAATAAATATAAATAATAAATAATAAATAATAAATAATAAATAAATATAAATGATAAATAAATATAAATAATAAATAATAAATAATAAATAATAAATAATAAATAATAAATAATAAATAAGAAATAATAAATAAATATAAATAACAAATAATAAATAAATATAAATAATAAATAATAAATAAATAATAAATAATAAATAAATATAAATAATAAATAATAAATAATAAATAATAAATAAATATAAATGATAAATAAATATAAATAATAAATAATAAATAATAAATAATAAATAAATAAATATAAATGATAAATAAATATAAATAATAAATAATAAATAATAAATAAATATAAATATAAATAATAAATAATAAAAAATAAAAAATAAAAAATAAATAATAAATAACCAGTTACAAATAATATATAATAAATAAATTAAAGTATATTATAAATAATAAATAATAAATAATAAAGGAAACACATGAAAAAGTATGAAAAGACGTGATAAGGGATGAAAAATCATGAAAATGCATGAAAAGGGATGGAGAAGCATATGAAGAATGAGGTATTAGAAAGAATGAGAACGCATGAAAACTCGTGACAACTCTGGAAAACTCCTTAATAATTCAACATAATCATCATAATAACCCACAAAAAACCATTGATAAAGATAACAAGTCATGGAAACCCAAATAAACAGTAATAAATGGAGCTACCGTTAAAACGCGTCAAAACGGTCATAAAGAGACAAAAACATTGGACTCACATTAACGGAGATAACTTAAGATCTGAGAGTCCGTTTTAGATCCGCGACCTGTCAAATCAAAGATCCCGAAACGATCTTAAACCTGAAAGGTGAAAGAGTCCGAATGGACAGGCGGATCGGAAGTTACGACCATTTAAAAAAAAGCTGACGGGAAACGGGTGCTAGAAACGAGGCATTGAAAAACATAACAAACCCGATACCCACTAAAAATGACATAACATATGATCTATGAGTGCATGTGGGCGCCGCAACCAGTCAAACTGAAGCTCATGGAACGAGCTATGATCTGGCAGGTGGAGGAGGCCAAATTGACATGCGGATCGAAAGTTAGGTCCGTTTGAAGACAAGTTCAACGGGACACCGGTGACAGAAACGGGGTTTTGGAGGCCTTCGGAGGGGTTTTTGGGGTCGAAAAACCCGACAAAAGCTTTCTTGTGTCGAACCGGTGTGTAGCTCTCTTCGCTGGCTTCGATTTGATATGTGGTAGAGCCCAAACGGACACCCGGAGCGAAAGTTATGGCCATTTGAAGTTGGAGAACTTTTTTCAACTTTTTTATAACTCTAATATCGTCCACACCTTAGAACGTCTCACGGTTTTGATTATATGTGCCTATATATCTCTTCATGAGCTTCGATTTGACTGGTCGTGGCGCTTCAACGGACGCCCGGATCAAAAGTTATGATCGTTTTAGTGTTTTTGGGGTTTCTCACATTTTTTTATTTTTTTCATTTTATTTCACGGCGGTTTTACCGAAACCGCCGCTATTTCGCGGCGGTTTTTTAAAAAAACGCCGCTAATCCTTGAATAAAATTAAAAAAAAATAAAAAAAATAAATTTTTTTTTCCGTTTAGCGGCGGTTTTTTCGCGGCGGTTTTTAAAACCGCTGCGAAATGCCAGCCCGAAACGCATTTCGCGGCGGTTTTAAAAACCGCCGCGAAAAAACCGCCGCTAAACGGCGGTTTTCTCGTAGTGATTCTCCAACCTCCAAATGTAATGTCTGGAATAGCCCTTAAGCGAAATCTACAATCATCCCCATACTTCACGCACCATATAACATATTTACTATGGCATGATTCGTGAACTACATAGTTGAAGTTTCTCTCAATATGAAATCTATTTAACGTGCTTTTTAAGGCATCTTTACTGGGAAAATTCCTTCCAATATATAAGGTTTTGTGCACCTCACTAAACCTATCTGGTACAACTCCAGGGAACTCAGTTGTCGGTGTGAGAACATTATTATCGAATTCAGGCACGCGTGTCATTGCTTCTGACCAAGATGAAAATAATGGTGGATGATTTATTAACCGAGGTTGATGTACAACAATTGCATTTCTCAAAACCTCCTCTCTATCTTCTGTTAGTCCCTCCTCATCAGCACTGTTGTCGCCATCTGATCCATCATTATGAAACTCCTCATCAGAAGTCGGATTGACATGTATATCCGGGAGATCATCTAGGTTGTCCTCTTCTGCTGCATCATTTGGAATAGGCTCAATGTCATGGGGTAGACTGTCTTCAACCACTCTTGTATTTCTACGTCTTTGTACAAGTGGACGTTGTTGTTGTACAGTAGCAACAACAACGTATAACTCCATCATGGTACCATCTAACCGTTGAGAAAATAAATTAATTGCTTGGACCAACTGCGCATCAGCAACCAATGGACAAGCTATATGCCACAGTGTTGTTGGAAATTGAAAATGTCTATAGCTCAAAGACATTATCTCTTGATCGGGTCCCAGATTTAAGGAAACATGAATTCTCTCTTGAAGGTAACTTATGGTAACACAATCAACTATACTAACCACCGTAATTGGTTGTGTACTGTAAGAAGCTCCTTGCTCAGTTTGAATAATCTCCCCATAATAGTACACACAGGAAAACATTTCTCTCTACGTCAAAAATGTTTCTTTCATCAAAATTATGATAGTGTAACAAAATATTAACAATTATGTTTGACGATATGATGTTTATTAGAATTTAATTTTATTGCGCCTTTCTATACCATAAACTATGCTACTGATGTCTGACCATATGATATTTATTAGAATGTAATTTTAGAGCACCTTTTTATTTATTTTGTTTATTCTTCTTCATTTCACTTTATATGTTCATTAGTATCGTTAGCTAATCATTATATGAATTCATTTTTTAATCCTATGTTATTTATTAATTATTCTAAAATTAACTAATAATAACTAATCGTTAATTATTCTATTATTCTATAATTAACTAATAATAACTTTAATTTGTTAATTCTTATGTCCTTATTTGATTCTATAACATTATATTTATCATTTATCATTGATAAATATACTGATCATTAGTATCGTTAGCTAATCATTATATGAATCCATGTTTTAATCCTATGTTATTTATTAATTATTCTAAAATTAACTAATAACAACTAATCGTTAATTATTCTATTATTTTATAATTAACTAATAATAACTTTAATTCGTTAATTCTTATGTCCTTATTTGATTCTATAACATTATATTTATCATTTATCATTGATAAATATACTGATTTTCTTTTTCTTCTCTTAGAAATTTTAGTAGTTTATAAAGAAAATATGAATCATCTTAAGCATATTCCCCGGGAGTGTCAAACCAGGATGCAGCAAGGCCCGTTATCGTGCACCAGTTCCCGTTCGAGTCTAGCTCGAAGCGGTGTTTTCGGGTTTTACCCCTATGTACATCTGTGCCAGAGCCACATCCACTTGTTTGTATCCAGACAGGAATTTAATTGCGTAGATAACCACATAATCTTTAAGCTACCAAAATTTCTAAATACTTAATCTTAAGTTAATATATACTTAATCTATACTACCTAACAGTAATTATTTAAAACTATATATAACTAATTAAAAAAACTAAATAACCAAATATTAAGAACTACCTAAACTACTTAACAAATGAAATATTTAAAACAAAACAAAATTAAATTAATTAAATAAAAACATGAAATTAAATAAAGAAACATACCTCTAAATGAAGCTTCGTAAAAGCTCACATAGCAAAGGAATTTTTTAGAGAGAGAGAGAAATTCGGAGAGATGAAGTGAGGAATGCAATGAGCAAGTGAGGAGAGGGGAGGGGGGTGGCCGCCCTTTTATAAGGAGTTCAGGCGAAGGCGGCATCGCGGAAGCCGCCTTTCGCCTCTGCGTATGGCCAAAGGCGGCTTCCGCGATGCTGCCTTTGGCCTTACCCTGAGGCGAAAGGCAGCCTCCCCCCGGCCGCCTTTGCCATGTCATCGATCCGGGCCAAAGGCGGCGCGGGGGAGCAAAGGCGGCATCGCAGATGCCGCCTTTGTAGCGTATTTTTAAAAAAAAAATTACCTAGGCCATTTTTCAGAAATATTTTTTTAGAAAAACGTATTTAAAAAAAAATCCCACATCAGGGTGTACCAATTTCCCTTTCTCCCTATCAACCGAATGGTGGCTTGGTCATTTTTTATTGAAAACATGCATGACATATTTCAATTTTTTTAGTTCAAAAGAGTCTAAATAACCATATTGATAGAGATCATTTTCAAACACTTCTAGTTTACATGACAAAGATAGTGATTTCATATCTAGGTGTCATATGAATCTTTTATACATGATTCGTTATCTATTTCCAATACTTGTTTTTAGTAATTCAATATATATAGATAATTATTTAAATATGTCGTACCATAACATATATTGAATTTATAAAAGAAAAAAAATTATTTATAAACTTGAAAATAAAACCATCTGCATCTAGGAATGATAAATAAATTATATTCTTAGTAATAGTTGGTACATAATAACAATTCCTTAAAACCCAAATCATTTCTATTGGAAATAAAATATGGTAGTCACCAATAGCTGGAGCAGTCATCTTTGGACTATTGGTAGCTCACAAATCCACATATCCTCTATCAATATTTCATAATCTACTTGGTTACTACATTTAGATATAGATATGAGCACCAAAAGCTGCATCTAACACCCAATGTGTATATATTTAAATATTAAACTCTATAATTAATGCACCTTTAGATTCCCCTTTCTTCTAGGAATAGTTCCTCTTTCTATAGCATTGCTTTCCACATGAAAAACATAATGCCTCATATTCCTTTCCCTCACTCTAGATCTTCCCATTATTAGAAGGATAGTGCTTGGGAGATTAATACTTGTTATGAGTCATGAGCCCCTTCACCTTGTTCCTCATTTTCTTATTCAGCATAATTAATTTGGGTTTTTCATACCCCATGTACTTATCAACTTGGAGAATTATAGTAATAAGTTTTGAAAGACTCTTCTCATTATTGTTCATGTTATAATTAATAATAAAACTAGAGAAGATCTTGGGTACTGAGGGAAGTATGAGATCAAAGCACAACTTACCTAGGTATTTAATCCCAAATATTTCTAAACATTCAATAAATCCAATACACTTGACTACATGAGGCCCAGCTACTAGTAACTCTCCAATATTATTTATAAAAAAATAATCGAAGATCTTATATCTCTCTTGTATCTTCTTCTCTTGATAGAAATCCCAAAGGTGATATATCATTTTATACGCATCCATGTCCTCATATTTCTTCAAAAGATCATTGTTCATGGATGATATAATGAAACATTTAACATTTGTAGATTTGTTAAAATATTTATAATGATAGACAAATTTTCCTTAGTAACCTCATTACCAAGAATATCAGGAATAGGTTCTTCCAGTACATACAATTTCCTTTGGTGTGGGATAACACGCAAGCACCCTTTACACTTTTTGATATTTATGCTAGTGAGAAGGTTATCATTCTCAAGTATGTATCATAGTGATATTTTGTAAGTTATTTTCATTACTATTTATATAAATAAGATTATTAAAGTTTTAGTACAATATCAGATAAAATTTAACAAAAATATATTATATTTATTAATCTCCCACTATTTTATTGAAACCAAATATCCCTCACTATTAGATTTAGAATATCATGTTTCTTGGAAATTATAGTGGCAAGGATCCATTTTACCCTTTTCATCACCCCAAATGTTGATAGTCAATCAATTTGAAGGGTTTTAGGTAGGAATTCCATATTTCAAATGTATTAACTCACAGTTCCTTGATCTGTTGAGTAGAATCCCCAATACTAAAATCCTTAAATTGAATTTCCTCAAACCTTGACTCTTAGTTACACAAAATCCTAATTTTTTGGTCAATACTTTATGTGAACTAAGTTAATTCAACCCAAAAATTCAAGTTATAATTTTCCAATAATTGAAAGAACCCCAACTTTGGTTGGTCAGGCACTTTGAACTATGGTTCTATTTTAAATGATGTAGTGTACGGCTATAACAACTTAATATATATAAATAAGGGATTTTATCTTTTATGAGTAAATTTAAAATTATTATCTTTATTACATTCTTGTTAATATTAAGTGGATTTTTTAAGTGATTAACCATATATTAGATAATATTTATGCATAATTAAATTTATTTTAGTTCTATCTTACATGCTTGTTGATTCATTAATTCATATAATCACGACAAAACATACATAATGAAATAACCATGAAACATGAAAGAAATAAAATAATAAATTGGTATGATCATGTAATTTTACTAATGGTTATTTTATCTAGAGGATGATAAACTAATCGTCGACCTGGGGGTAAACACCTTGAACCAACAAAGGTTTGTGTTGTAGCTTTCCACCTATCCACCTATATATCTCCCTTGTATTGGTTTTCCCTTGGATCCAAACTTGAACCACCCCATAGATCTTGGGATCTCTATTTATTACATATGTTTTTACTCACATGCATGTGAGGAGAACCAATGGATTGGTTAGGATTTTAAATAAAAGAAATCATAGGCACTTAGGCCCTTACATAATGAGAGGAGAGACGACACGCAGACCAATAATTTAATTTAATACTAAATTATATAAAACCAATAATATAAAAAGGTTTGGTAAAGTCTCATGATGATACACATGCATGAAACGAACTATTAATTTAATAAAATTAGTATTCAATTATAATCATTATTATTTAAGATAAACCATGCTCAAATTAATTAATAATATTATTTAATTGATCAATTATTTTATCATAATTCTCATCTGAATTTCCTTGAGATTGTTATCCCTCATGGTTTAAAAAACTAAATAAATTTATTTAAAATTAAATTTGTCCTATAAAAAATTTTACCTTAAAGGCAACACGGTGAGTGCTCGTCCAAACTACCCAACATGTATTATACTCATATATTGTATAATCCTGTGACATGTGGAATACATGACTTAATCATGTAATTTCATGATGTGTACTATCAAATTAATGATCACATGGTTTACATTATTTTTACATAGTGTGTTATGATTTAATGCACATAAAGTAATAACTTAAATACAACTTATACATGATGTATAGATCTGAACATTTTGTAGAAATTAATTAGAAATTTATATATATAAAAAACCATCAAATGGAATGTCCAATCTACTTAATGACCACACATAAGAACATATTGATAAGTTTTTCATAGTATAGTGAATTAATTTTTAATTCTTCATAATTTGGTAAAAGTACATGACATATACATTTATGATACATGGTGTGTATTATTCTCACTATATATCCACGACACATGCCTAGGGGCACAATGTGTACCCATGACATGGAAAATTTTTGAGTACATGGTGTGTGCATGGGATACACTAAATGTGGTCTCTGATTTACATGAACACCAGTCATGTAGGCCTTATAAGAAGATACATGACCAATCTGTAACTAAAGGACTACTCACTGTGTATAAAAGTTACACAGTGTGTACTTTAGCTAATCATTCACTAGGTTGGCCCAGTCAACACATGGTGTATAATTAAATTCACCATATGTAATAAATGAACATGACTTAAATTAATTCGGAATTAATTATTGGTGAATTAAATATTAGTACATGGCTTGTACCTTTGGGTTACTTAGTGTGTACTCTTGTGTTATCCATCGAGATTCCTTAGCACCTCTGGATGAGATCATTGAATTTATATAATTTATAAATTTAATTGATTTGATTATATTTACTAGAAACATATATTAATAATATAGTCTCACAATTCATATTAAAAAACAATTAAACTAGAATTGAAAACTAATAACAAATTCAAAAATCAATCAATGATTTTTAAATAAATATAAATATTTATGAAACCTATCTAATACCACTTAAAGGATTTAGGCATGGAATAAGTGTGTGATGGATCATTACCAACATTTCTTTTTGTCATGATCAATGATTAATCTGATATTTACACAATGATAAACCCTATGATCAACCGAATTGAATCAAAGAATATAAAAATTGGACAAAATGTTAGAAACAAAGCATAGGATTGTCATATATTATTTATAATTAATTTAAGAAATTAAATAATTACCTTGACAGAACTTTTTTATTTATTTATAGACCTAAGAATAGATCTATTTTCTAAAAATATTGTTTTTTAGGAATCAATATTAGATTATCTCTATAATTGATCCACAAGTGTTTCATAAATATTTAAACATTTTCATAGGAATCTCCAAGTGCTAGCACAGTAGATCTTATCACTTGCACCATTTTCCTTCGATCACCCTAAGAATCACTTTCAAATTATTCTCTTTGATCTATATTAACTTGAGACTGGAAGGTGGAGGAATATATCTCTCCATTCATATGATCGCTCTTGGATAAGGGAGCTCTCTAGGGCTTCGAGAGTATTCTTTGGATTTTGTTGTGCACAAAAATGAATTAGATATCTTGAAAAATAATATAATTAGGTTTATATACTAATATTATTGGAAATTAATATTTTCACAACTTCCCTTTAATATTTATTAAATCCATGTGGAACCTTATGTCTATAATAATAATATTATTATTATTTTTCAACATGAGCTTAACTTGCAAATTAAATCAAATATTACTTAATCAAATAATATTCAATATATATTATATCTCACCAGACCACTAAAATTGGTATACAATTCCTCCAAAATATTTATTGGGATTTTAATAGTGACAATTTATTTAATAAATAAATATCACTTCATTATTTCCCAATAAATAAATAGATAATATATTCACTAAATACAAAATAAATATTTATTAAATATTCCTCTCACATAATATTCCCTCGAATAACTGGTGAAAAATATATGCGATCAAGAAACATGAATAATTATTAAATCATGTGTGAAAATAGTATTTATTCAACTTGTTAAATAATAAATAATAATATATTATTTAACTGAGATTTTGGATGCACTAAGTGTGTGGCCCTCTAGGCCTCTTTCTCAGTGGAATTAGGTGAAGCAGCCTAAAGTCCAAGGATAGCAACTAAAAACACTCCAAGTCACCCATAGATACATAATTTAATTCCACAATTACATAATACCTCATATGTATACTTACTGTGTAATATAATCCCTTTACTGTAATATCTCTAATCAAGCAGGTTGCATGCTAGTGCCATCAACCTATGTGCTCTATGTATCTTTCTTTGAATTTCTAAAAATATAACTCTCCTATAGAACACCATGGACATGGATTTATTTGGGCTATATCATTTCCATAAAAGGGCCTAAGATATCAAATTCCATTAAAAATATAAGAGAAAAATATAAGGACTTGGCCTTATTACATTATATAATCCTAAATTTAGTCAAGAAATCACTTACTTTCACATTGAGGATATTTTCAAGTTTATATTTTTAGAGAATTGGTACATAATACATTCATAAAATTACACATTAATATATATTGGATACCATAAAATAGTATTAATTTCTTCCAAAATATAAAACTTTTCAAATAAAACATGATTTCCTTGAAAATTATTAAAACATTTAACTTGTATTCATTCTTTATCTTACACATCCTTATAAACTATTAAAATAATTTAAAAACTTGGGATGATCACAAAAATCTAAGTAAGGGATATAAGAATAAGGAAAGAAAACATAAGTCCATGAATACTTGTAATGTATGAAATCATTTCCAAACAAAGACATACTTGTTACCCATATAAACTTACTTTGTAAAACTTGATATTTTCAGGAGATTTACACAAAACATATAGAACATAAATATAACAACAAATTTTTCTTGGGGAATTAATTAGATAATCTTGTAACCCTCTCGGCAACCTTATAATTTGTAACCCTCATGGATACCTTGCAATTTTATAACCATCGTAGTTACACTTAGAGTAACCACATAGCTGACCTCCAAATTACACATAACCAATGAATTTAAGGGAGATATAGGTCCCATCCTTCGTCATAATCAATTCCCGTGAACTATAACGTAATCATACAACATGAATAATTTCATAATAATATTGCTTTTGATTCTTGTAAAACAAAATTTTTAAAAGAGTATTTTGAAATAAAAAAAACCTTACAAAGATCATATAATTGAATTTAACCTTAATAGAGTGGATATAATATGTATATACACTATAAATATACATAATTCAATATAATATAATCATAATTAATCACACAAACAATTTTAATACCACATAAATAATGAAGTATAAGGTGAACCCAAAGAATAGAAATCGGGTTAAGAATTCCCTTACCCTAGGTTTGTCTTACTTAAAATCATTAAACCCTCCTTTATAATGGTTAAAAGAGTGTTTTTAATATCTTATAGAAACATATTAATCTTTATAATACCTTATATGATCATTTCATTACATCATTTTACCCTTTAATTGTAAGTATTTTTTTCCTTGCATTGTTTTGGGTGTGTTCTTTACATGATTTCCATGATCAGTCCATGATGGATATTCTTGTTGATTGGAAGTGAAAATTAAGAATTGGAATGGAGTGGAATTTACATATTTATAGAACAATAAATTATACCATTTATCATTTTTAATTCTAATATGAGGATGACTCATAAGCTAAAACATTATTGATATTTGTTTAGGTCATTTTGGTGATTCTTTGATTATAAAGAAATCAATCTGTTTTATAAATTAATAACATGTGTAAAAAATGATTCAAAACCCTTATATAATATATAATACATAAATTATAATCTGTTTCAACAATAAAAAATGGTTTCATGACAAGTCTTGAAGGAAGTAAAATAAACTTAAATCACATCATCCACGATGTCTGTAAATCGACACATCACAGACAATGTTTTAATTTATTGAATAAGTGTGAGAGTAAAAGAAGTATAATGGTGTGTCTTCCATAAAAATAATTAATTTTAGGATATGTAATATTCTAGATCATTCATGCCTCTTGGGTAAGGGGAAGTTAGGAAAGAAGAATAATATAAAATGAAATGAAAAGAAAAGAAAGAAAACAAAAGAGGATGTTTACCTCTTAATCTCTTATCCTTGAGATACTTCTTAAGGACCTTGTTTTTGGCCCTTTGGTGAGACCATAAGGTCTTGGATGTGGGTAAAAGCCTTGGGAGGCATATTGTGCAGAACTTATGTAAGGATAAATGATTTAGAGGTGTGGGAGGAAGAGGGGAATGAGGTTGGTATTTATAATGGAGGAGAGGAGGTATTTTACATTATTTTAATCATTATTAAAATATTTTTCTCAAGACTATGAATAGTATTAATTTATGTGACCCCAAATAGTAATAATGCCCAATGGCTGCTCGAGAGGCTTCCTATGCCCCTGGTGTTGAGTATGCCAGTAAGATCCCAAACCAACTTTTTTGATGTGTGTCAGGGGTGTAGACTGATAATGTGGTCGCATCAGTCTTATGGGTATCTTTTCTTTCTCTAGATATAGCCATAATATTTTATCCCCGACATCGATTGGTTGTATTATGTGCATGTTGTTATCGAATACTTCTAGAGGAGAGTTGTTTTCTTGGATGTGGATATCAAGTGTGTGGTTTTCATTGGAGAGAATGGTTTTCAAGTGGACAGTCTGCATGTGGATCCCCTTTTTTATTTTTTGGTTGAGTTATCTATCGAATTAGAAAATAATAAGGTGGTGGAGGTTCCCAAGGTTGTTGGGGAATTTTTTTATGTCTTTCTAAAGGAGGTTTTGATGATACCCCCTCAATGTGATGTAGAGTTCAGGATATACTTGATGCCTAGTGCTTCTCTGATTTCGATGGATCCTTATTAGATGGCACCTTTTTAGCTATGAGAGTTCAGGTTTCATATTGATGATCTAATGTATAAGGATTTTATCCAGCCTGGTGTGTCACCATGGATTTCTCCAATGTTATTCTCTAAAAAGGTAGAATCTAGTATTAGTTTTTTCATAAATTACTAGATTTTTAACTATGTGATAATCACAAATTGTTATCCTATTCTGAGGATCAAAGATCTTTTTTACCAATTGAGGGGATATAGTTAGTTCTCTAAGATTAATTTGTGGTCTAGATATCACCAATTGAGTGTGGATGATGGAGATGTCCATAAGACTTCCTTCAGATGCAGGTATGGGCACTTTGAGTTTGTTTTCATGCCATTTGGTGTCACTAATGAACCAGATGTGTTCATGGGGATCATGAACTCTATGTTTTTGTGAATTCTATGACTAGTTCATAGTTGTGTTCATTGATGAAATATTGATCTAATCAAAGTCAAATTAGGAGCATGTATAGCATATCATTGTTGTTTTATAGGTTCTTTTCCATATCCATCTCTAGGGAAAATTTTCAAAGTTTAATTTTTTGGCATGATAGTTTTATTTCCTCAGCCATGTAGTGTCTTAATAGGTTGTGGTAGTAGACCTGTTAAAGTTTGAGGAAGTTGTTTTTTGGGAAACACCCAATAACATGGAAGAGGTTTATATATTCCTTGGTCTCATGAGCTACTATTGGAGGTTGTACCTAATTTTTCTCAATTTACATCCCCATTGATAGTGATGACCAGGAAGGAATAGGCTCTTTGTGGTCTGATTAGTGTTAGGCAGTATTCAGTTACCTAAAGGGGAATTCGGTCAATGCTCCATTGCTTCATTTTTCTGAAGAGGTTGTGATGTTTTAGGTGTTATTTGAAACCTCCCGATGGGTATTAGGATGTATGTTGATGAAAAATAAGGTGATGATATCAAATGGGTCTAGTTAGTTGTGCCCCCATGAGCATAACTATGAAACCCATGATATGGATCTAGTAGCAGTTGTGTTTGAATTGAATTTTAGGAAACATTACCACATTGGGGAGCGCTTGTGGTCTTCATAGATCACAATAGATAATGGTATATCTTTTCTTAGTGTGATTTGAATCTGTATCATTGGAGTTGGATGGATTTTATTCAGGATTATAATATTGAGATATCTTGCACCTCGGTAAAATGGAATGTTTTGGATGATTCTGTGTGCAGAAATTCATGGAAGGATGTTGTTCAAGAGTATGTGGATGCTTGGATAGAAATATATTAATTATTATCCCTAAACTTAGATTCAAGGGTGGATGATGTTAGAGGTTGTTTGTTTCATATGATAGTGCAGTATTATCTAATGCAGTATGTGGAGGACTCTCAGTGGGGGGGCTCAGAGGCAGAGATGATTTGTGATCATATTGTCCATAGTGATGCTTTAGAGGGATGGTTGGAGGATGGTCAATATTAGATGATATTTCAATGGTGACTATTTTCTCTAGCAGTGATGTGAAAGGGATTCCTTTATGTGTTTCATAGATCACCTTTAACAATACAGCCAGGAGTATCGAAGATGTACTATGTATTGAGGATGCAATTTTAGGGTCCCAAGATGAAATGGGAAGTGGTGGAGTTTGTGATGAAGTGTTTGGTTTTCCAGTAGGTAAATCATTGTGTTCCTGGTAGTTTTTTGCTGCCTTTAGATGTTCCTAAGTGGAAACAATAGGAAATATTGATGGATTTTTTCATAGGGTTACCCCAAACTCAAGGGGTTTGTGATTTTATCTATGTGATCATGGATCATTTGATGAAATCAACCCACTTATTAGCAATCAAGGAGTTGGTGGTAGTGGATTATTTGGCTAAGAGGTAAGTGAATGAGTTATAATGGTTTCATGGATTCCTGGGGTCTATTGTCTCAGATTGGGATGGTTGTTTTACCTTGTGAGTCTGGAGGGGATTACAACATGCTTTTGGAACTCAGTTACAGATTAACACAACTTTCCAACCTCAGATGAATGCGAGGATAGAGCGGACTATCTAGATGTTGGAGAACATATTATAGGCATGTGTCTTGGACATCATCATATCATGGGAATACACCTTCCATTAGTTGAGTTTTCTTATAACAGCTATTATCACTCATCCAATGCCATGGCCTCATGTGAGGCTTTAAACAGGTGGCCATGTCATTCTCCATTGTGTTGGGATGAGGTTGGGGGGTTAGAAGTTCTTAGAATTGATGTGGTATAGAACAAGATAGAAACTTTTTGGTTGGTTTGATAGAGGATGAAATTAATGCAAGATATGAATAAGTATTATATGGATCATAGGAGGAGGTCATTTGATTTTAAGGGTGGGGACTACGTGTTCTTGAAGGTTTCCCCTCAACATGGGTAGAGTAGGTTCAGAAAGGGGAGTAAGCACTCACCCTATTTTGTTGGTCCCTTTGAGGTGTTGGGGAATGTTGGAGAAGTGGCTTATAGTTTGGAACTTCTATCTAGACTAGACAAGATCCATGATGTCTTCCACATCTCTTAGCTCCATCGATATATTTATGATGACTCCCATGTCATCGACTATGAAAAGTTGGATATTAAGGATGACACGACATTTGTGGAGCAGCAAATGAAGATTCATGACTGTCGTGAGAAGGTGCTATGAGGATGCGCCATTCATTTTGTCATGACCCGTCCCTCGGCGCCCGTGTCATGACTACCCCAAGCCTGCCATCCATAGGACAGGGGCTGGAAACTAGCACCAAAGGTGTAATTTCCTAAAACTGGGAAGGCATTGCCTTTATAACATTTAAACACACACGGTAAGATACGAACATGAGTAAACTGTATAACCAAAAGAGTGATGAAATTAAAAGGGTCCAGAATACAAGAAAAATAGTAGAGGAACAAGTACAACTGAAAACAATACAACTGAAGAAAAAGAAAGAAAATCAATTATTGGGTCATCCTCTGGGATTCCTACCTGAAGGGTAGGTACATATAGCCTCTTCAGCACTCTGTGTCCGTTTTTCTCCTCCACGTGCCAACACGCCGTATGGTCCACCTCCGGGCACCATCCAGTTCTTGTACTCTCATCCTCATTCAGCACCGTATGTCATCTATAATCAACATAATAAGGTGCGGGCATAGCCTGTGTAGGGGTGAGTATAATGATACTCAGTAGGGACCCCAACACCCTCAAGGTCTCACAAAATCAAACAAAGATAAACCAAAAAGTATGAAATCAACAGATAACCATACTTAGGTATATGCCCATACATATACCTAAGTTATCAAGTGATCCATCTCAATCATGAGGAAAACATAGAAAAAATGACTCAGCTCAACCCGGATTTATTCTAGGGGTAGTATCAAGTAACATCCCTAGTCACATTGTCAAAACATCAACTGTTGGAGAACTCCTCCTCTATCGAGTACATTGGGCCTTCCGCGACACGAAACACGCTTCCCATTAACCTTGGACTGCTGAGGTACTCCTCTTGTTGAGTACCGTGGATCTGATGCATCACCAAGTGCGCTCCCCACCGTGGGTCTTCCACATCACCAAGCACGCTCCCCCTCATAGCCTGCTGAGGTACTCCTCCCGTCGAGTACCGTGGGTTTGCCACGACACCAAGGTGCCCCCCACAGTGGGTCTGCTACGACACCATGGTGCTCTCCACTGGGCTAGTAGAGTCACTCTGAGTCAAAACGGTCAGCAGTCCTCAGGTCTCAGCCAACTACTAGGTCTCTGCACTATGCTCCCTCGTCTACGGGAGGATCCTCTCCACAAGATACTTTTCGATACTCCAACTATCAGTAAGTACCATGAAGAAGTATCACAAAGGTCTGCCATGTAATAGGGGTCTCAATGTAATAGACGGTGCGTCAATCGGACACCCGGTCTGTTAGTTATTAGCCTTTTAGTCCCGGGGGCCCAGTTTGATTCGTGCTCGACCCAACCTGACCATACCACATCTTAATCCAAAACCCTATGGGGTATCACTCAAAGGGACCGTCTCACTCCAAGGTTCCCAACGCCACTAACGGTTCGTCAAACGAATGTCTGGTACCAAAATTATGGCCAAAAGAAGTATACAGGTTGTAATGGGCCGAGGTCCGGTCTGACCCGGTCGGACTGACCCGGCCCGAATTGGCATGGGTCGAACTGGTTCAGGTTGACCCGGCCCAACCTGTAGGGTCAGTCCCATCCCATAATGCGGCCTGGACCGCTGGGAGGTCCTGCAGGTCGTGAGGACCGCGAGGGGCCGTGAAGCCCACGGGTGTCGTGGGGCGGCTCGACGGCAGGGGTTCCGCGAGGGCACGGGACCGATTCCACCTGGGCGCCATGAGGGGCATGGGCCATTTCGGGAGGCCATAGGGTAGCATGATCTGGGGTGGCTTGGATGGAAGAGAGCGTGGCCGGGGTGGCGCGACCAGCAGGTGGCCCGGCCGGCGGGTGGCGCGGCCGGCAGGTGGTGCGGCCGGGGTGGCTCAGCCGGTGGGCGGCACGATTGGGGTGGCGTGGCCGGCCGGTGGTGTAGCCAAGGTGTCTCGGCTGGCAGGCGATGTGGTCGGGGTGGTTCCGCTGGCAGGCGCAAGGGTGTTTCAGCCGGGAGGCAGGAGTGTCGCGGGGGCGGCGCGAGTCGCGGTGGTCGTGGGGGCAGCATGAGTCGCGGTGGACACGGGTGGCGGTGTCATTGCATTTTTTTCCTTCATCATCTTCCTTCATTCCAAAGAACACCACAAAGAAGAATGGAAGAGTGGGGTCAGGCCATGTTAGTTTGGCCCACACCCTCCGCATTTAGAGTGGTAGCATACGGTTCACAAGTACGAACCAAAGAACTTCAACCATGATCTTCCGTAATTTAATAATTCCCAATCCCACAAAAGAGAAGAAGAGAGTACTTGGAAAGTGATGAAAAAATAGCATTAAACCAATACCTCAGGTTTATACGTCGACGGAGTCGTGGGGAAGAAGACGAATCGTTGGGAAAAAGACATATGTCGGTGCTGTCAGCGTTTTCCTTGATCGTCGGTTTGTGTGTTAGTTCGTTATAGTCGAAGATGTCCTACGTCAGAGGAAGTCTTGAGAAAGAAGGTTGAATTCGGGGTCATCATTCTTCTTTGGTGTTCTTCATTGGAAGAATGCATTCTTTGTTCAGAGAAATAGTTATTCGTTGGAGATATTTTCTCCCAAGGCTCCACCAAAAATAAAATGGCCAACTAATGTATTTCCCCCAACTTTAATCGGTGGCACAAATTCAAAAAAGCCTAATTAAACACCTAGGTTGGTACATTTAATTAAGGTGGGTTGGAAAAATTAATGTGTAGGAAGCTCAAGAGGCTCCTCCACATTAAATAGGGGGTTGATTGGTTTCTTCTCCCCCCCATTAATAGGGTTCAGGTGGTCCCCGCCCCTAAATTCAATTTAGGAGGTTATTGAAAACTCGGGTAGTCCCCACCACAATTAAACATAAAGAGGAGGTTTAGTTCTGGTGGACCCCACCCATGAACATCCACATGCAGGGTGGTTACAACAAAAATAAAATAAATCATGTGTTTATTTTATTTATTATTTCCAAGAAAAACCCAAAAAACTAACTTTCACCCTCGACCATCTGTCGTCGAGGTGAAAGTCTCCTTAAGCGAATAAAAGCGCTATGAGTTAAACGGTGCCCTTGGATTTTAATTTCAAGCACCGGTTAAAAAGTTAGAAAAACTCGCTCGCACCTTTACTGAACGTGCCTGAAATAAAGTTCAGAAATTCATTATGGGCACTTCGGTCCTTGGAATCATGCGCCGTAAATTTTCATGGACTTGCCAAATTCCCATATGTTTTAAAAAAATTACATGTAAATCCTGGGTCTTTACACCTTTGTTTTTTGTGTTGTGGAGTCATAGTTTCCTATAGGAGAGTTCTTGAGATTGTGAGATATAGATGGGTTCCTAGTACCAGGAGTGTTTTGAGTCGTTTTATGCTTTGTATTGACTTGTTCTTTGATGTGATGTTTATACCTTATTGTTTTATATGAGATGTGATTATTTATTTATGTGTGATGTGTGATAAGGATTTCAGTATATGAAAAGGTGAGGTCTTAATCCCTAATTAAGACACATTGTATTATGATTTGATTAAACCTATGCGGGTGAGTTAGTTCCAGCCATAGTGTATAGTATCTTGACATGGAGGATGGAATTTCCTGATTCAAATGTTTGGGGAAGTAAAGTTTGTTAGGATGTTTTGGGAACTTGTGTTTGAATTTTTGGTTGGTGGTGGTGTTTTATATGTAATGAGATATTTTAGAGGTATCTTTAGGGATGGTTGTTCAGACCTTTCCTCTCTTTCCTTCTAGGTTGGTTTTAAATTCTCTACGCAGAGAATTGTTAGAGAGGTATATGATGCAATGTCCCTGGACCTCCCATTGTATTAATTTATTAGAAATCTAGTGGTTGAGGTGTTTGGGGAAAGTCTAGAGGTGTTGAGTGAAGGAAGGTAAGAGTTTTGTGGAATTTTGGAGGGAAAAGGGGTGTTTTAGAGGATAACAACAGATCCTTGCGGTAGATCACCAATGATAAATCTATGGTACTAGATCACCAATTGTATATATCGAGAAGTAGATCACCAACTATAGATCACTGAACTTGAGTTAGATCACTAAATTGGTGGTATTATCACCAATTATAGATCTCTGGTGGTAAATCACCAACAGTAGATCTCTAATGGTATATCACCAATGGTAGATCACTAAACTAGTGGTAAATCACTGAACTGGTGGTAGATCACTGGACTGGTGGTAGATCACTAAAATAGAAGTAGATCACTAAAATTATATATCTAGTGGTATATCACTAATGGTAGATTACTAAATTACTGGTAGATCACTAAACTATTGGTTGACCACGAACGGTAGATATCTGGTGATAGATCACCAATGGTAGATCACGAAACAAGTAATAGATCACTGAACTAGAGGTAGATCTATGGTGGTAGATCACCAATTTTAGATCACTGAACTGGTGCTAGATCATTGAACTAGTAGTATATCCCAACAATATATCTCTTGCGGTAGATCTACTGTGAATCCAGTTTTTTTCCAGAATTTCCAGTTTTTCCCTTTTTGACATGTTTTTAAAGAAAAATGGTTTTAATGGCTTAATTAATGGAATTTAAATCCATTTCAAAGGGGGATAATTATGTATTATATTTATTAAATGTTCATATACTTAAAAAATATTATATGATATGAAATTGATGGGATCTTCCGTTAATGGTCATCTAAACCATATCAAATCCTACAGGTTTCAGTTCTAATCATTCTAAAGTGAAGATCCTTAATTAGTTCCTTAGAGATTACTTTATATTGAGACAAGAGGTTCACATTCCTTATTTCCTTGGATTCATGGAACCTTATCAGTGTAGTTGGATCAAGTTCTCTATAGGTGGTTTCCTCCAGTGTGTGCATCCCCTGTTTCTAGTGTAGAAAATTTTGAAATTTTTCTCTCTTCTAGGTGTGAAATTCCTTCATTTATCCTTTATATGTATCAAGTGGGGAGGGGTGATTATCTTTATTAATTTGTAAATGGTTTTATTCAAATTAAAAACTATGAATTGGTTAAATTAATTTAATAATATGAAGGGTAATGAAAATATGTTTTTACCGTTTTGATAAGGTTTCGTTATTGAAATTGTATGGGAAAAATGTCCACTAAAAATTATGGTTATTAGGGTTACCTAATTTCAATGTTATTATGTTATTTGTGGAATGAATTTTTTATGGTTATTGACATCACTTGAAAATTTAATTAACTAATTACGTATATTTTTCTAATGAATTGTATTCCCTGAGATCATATGGTTTGTATAATAAATCCATTAAATAAAGAAGTGTAAGTAAATGAAATTACCTATGCCTAATTTAGATAAATGTTATATGTGTGGTATGAGATGTATTTGTGAAAGTGGTTGTGTGTTGTGGCTTCATTTTATTAGTGTGATTCATGGGTAGTGTCTATGTTGTGATGGTTGTGTAGTAGGGTAGTGATGGTGGTTGTGGTGCGGTTATGCAGTAGAGATGCAAAAGTGGATGTCGGGATATTGGTATGTGGAATTTGGGATGTTTGTTGATGTGATGTGATGTGTTATGATAGTATCTCGAGTATTAATGGACTTAAATTCATTATAATAGTTTTTTAAATGGGAATTTTTAACAAATTAATTGAAAATGGGATGTGTTGTTTAAATGGTTAGTGTTTATATATAAACTAATGGTCTAGAAATATAAAACAAGGTGCCTATTCTGATGAAAGTGTTGGTAACGAAAAATCTAGAAAATTGATTAATAAGAATTAATGACTAAAATATTAATTTTAGAATGTGTTTTTCTTATATTGGGTTGTGCATTTAGTTCTGTCAGTAATAGAGGAGGATCTTGTGAGATGGATTGTTCCTTGGTTATAAACCCTTAGGATGGGGCTTGTATATTGTGACTTTATATATAAATATATATATATATATATCATTGTATATTCCCTATGATTTCTATATGCATCCCGACCACGTCGAGCACCATGTGTCGACACCCATATATATATATATATATATATATATATATATATTTTGGGGTTGTTTTTTCAACATCTCGATGGGAGTATGGATAGCTGGCTACCTACTCTTCCCTACACCCTCTTCCAAGTGTTGTTGACATGCATGGGATATGATGTCCAAAAGTCAAAAGTGTCACTTTCTAGATGTGATGTGATGAGATGTGATGACCCCGGTGAATTTGGGTTCGATTTGATGAGATGGCTTATAGTGGGGTTCGTGCATGGTAAGAGGAGTGCACGAGGTTGATGTACTTCATGTTCACGAAACCCTACTACAGTAGTTATGATATGTGATGTGATGTGATGGCCCAGGTGTCTTCAAGTGATATGTGATGTGATATGATGGACCAAGTTCTTATGGGCAGGATGTGATGTGATATTTCCAGAAGGGGTGGGAGTGTCATCACGTTCATTGTTGGGGAATGAGAGGGGAAAATCAATGGTACAGAGGTTTGGGTACCCTTTATCAATATGCTTAATATTATGTTATTATACTTGGATTAATTATTTGATGAGTGGTCCATGGAGAGGATGGGTTTGTTCAGTATACCTGTATAGGTGTTGTTTGGTTCTACTATTTTCTCATGGGTGTATTAGTATACTCTTTTAACATGTGCATGAGAGACTTTGGTTTTTATACTGAGTATACTTGTATGATCAACCTACATATATAAAACTTTTTTCAAGTTTCTAAGAGGACTACATGGAGCGTTCTGGACATTACTAGCTTGGATCCTTGGATAGTTTTTATGTCAGCACTTTAGATTTACTTTTGGGTATTTACCTTGGAGACTTTTATCTGTATCAGTTTAATTTAATACATTAATTGTGGGATAGTTTTTGGATTTATTTTATATTATTTCATGGAGTTTCTTACGGTTGATTCACCTTACCTTCCAATTTTATTTATATTATAGAGGATAATGTCTCTCATACATGATATTTTTATACCCTCGGTGCTAATTACTAACCTAGGGCCTATTGGTGGTGGGACTTAGGGGTCATTATCTTTATCCCATAATTTGCAGTATCTTTGGAGGGAGGGGTCATAAAAATAGAGGTATCTTCTATAATTTCTTCCATGGACCAAGCCCAAGTCGAACTCAAGTGATTAATGTTTGAGAAAAACCATATATGGGAAAATTTCAAGATTATAGAGATTAACACAAGATCTAGGATAGCTAAACTACCACCCAAAATTGCAATCAGATCTTATCTAATTCTTATCCTTAGGTAAAGATCATAAGAATTTATTTAATTATAAATTAGGATTACATCAACATGTAATAAAATAGTTTTATATATATATCTAATGAAAATTTAAGCTTTTTGAATAGTTATTTTTACTCAATTCAATTTATCCTTTAAAAATTTATTTTCTTGAAATTGGTGTTTTATTTCAAGGGACTAAGTTCATTATTATTGAATAATAACAATATATATTTATTGTATTAATAATAATTTAACATTGTACTAGTTAGTAATTTATAGGAAAAAATCATTAATATATCGAAAGTCATTTTCAAATAAAAATAATTTTTTGTAATATTCTATATGTTTAATTAAATCAACTTTATAAATTTTGTAATGTTAATTTGACAAAATTTACTACATTTTTTTATTTAGTTTATCAATATTAGGTTAAGATTAATTTTACATATTTTTCAAAAGTAATTAATTATTATTAGAATAGTAAAAATACCGAATCTGATAAAAACTTTCACTTTTGTAATACAATAATGACTTAAAATTTTAATAAACCCTTATGATATACAAGATATATGTTTTATAAGTAATATAAAGCACTATATTGAATTTATAAAACACATGTTTAACATTTTTGAAACTCAAATAACATTTCACGCTAAAAAAATATTTGTATGATCTTATATTAAAAATAACAATTTATCACTTTTAGAAATTGAATATAAAAAAATTAATTCCTATTTTAGTTCATCATTACAATATTATTTAACAAGTTCAAATTAATTTTTAGGCATAAAGATAATATTAGTCAGATTAATGTTAATTACCACGATAATGGAAAAATAATTTTTTTAAAGAATTGTCTTATTAATATTGTGTAATTTTTATTTAATGATTATATAATTCAAATGATGACTCTAAAATTATGTGTGAACCTATATATAATTATATTAACATGTTTTCAATTTTTAACCAATATTAAATAATATTAAGAACACTTAATGTTCAAAATTCATTTTTCTATAAAAAATGTTTTTTATATATTATATATTTTAATTTAAAAATTTTATTTTCTCATATTTATAAATTAAATTATACTAAATAAATATTAAATTTTGGTTCAAAACATAAAAATTTGGTAATAGGTGTTACCTTATATTTTTAAATAAAATATAAATTACTTAGTTAAAAACCTATAGTAAAAGACTTGAATCTTGTTTAAAACATGTATAGAAAGTCTTATATGAGCCTTTATTGGATCAAGCTCACCCAAAAATCCATTATTAATAAATTTTGTATTCATTGACTATGTAATAGTGTAATTATTTCATGTAAGTGTAAAGGGTACTCCCAAAAGTGTCATTTTCTTCACTTATAAAAGGGGGTCACTTCCTCACATCCATGGTTACACTTACTATTTTAATTTCCCCTTAAATTATACCCAAAATACCACTCATATAATTTTTTTATTCTTCAAAAATCCCCTGGTCTCGAGAATTTATTTTAATTCCTTTACTTCCAAGGATATCTCTAAGAGAAGATCAAGTCTCCAACGTAAGTAATACCTTTTTCGTAATCTTTTATCATTAATATTTCTATTACAAATATATTATAAATATATATATATAAGGAAATAAATATAATTATTATATTGATATGTTATTATATTAATGTATTAAATGTTATTTATTCCTCTTCAAACTCTAAGAAAAACAAAAGCATCTTTAGTGCGTTTTGCGGACTGTCGCCTCCACGAAGCAACATATTCCATTTTTCATACCACCTCTCATGGTTAATTTTAATGATGTTATGTGTTAATTAATATTATATATATAAAATAAATATTATTCTTAAATTTTCAATTATCATATACCTTAATTTCCTCCCATTCTTCGAGAAATGAAAACGTTAATCCTGTATTGGGCAGACTATCGCCTCCATGATGTAACGTTTTTTCATCATGATTTTCATTCATTATCTAAACCACTTAAAATATGATTCAAAAACTTAAAAACATATAAATAATATCATTATCATTATTTTATAATTATATTATACAAATCCTTAACCATACTCACTTATCGAGATATAGCGTGTTCGTGTTTGGATTGGTTCCACCACCTAATTAGATATTGCAATAAAAATATATCATGGATGAATATGTAAAATTAAATACTATTATTATTATAAGTAAATAATAAATTATTTATTTTTATGGTTTATTTAATGGTTATATTATTTATTTAAATCATTATTAAAATATCATCTGTGATCGCTAAAACTACTAAAATAACCAGAAATTGATTCAATTTTTTAAGAAAACATAAGAAAAGACTATATAATAAATAAATAGAATTTGATAATAAATGGTAAATATTAAATTAAATATAAAACATTAAGGTTCATAATAAGGTATATAATTAACTTAATTTTATTATTCAAGAAGTTAAGCGCATGCACGGAATGAATCTGGAACAAGGTAAGGGTTTCATCTCAAAATTTCCTTCTTTGAGACACATCTTCTTTAATGAACATAATTTATTTTAAATGGTATATATACTACCAATTTCATTTATAATATCATTAATTATATTTATTCATGTTTTTTTAACTTAAACATTAAAATATCTTTATTCCAATGGGTTTTTATTAGAATTTTAATTATGTTCTAAGGGTTTCATCTCATTCACCCTTCATTGAGGCAGGATTTGATATTATGCATAAATCTTAATTTTTATGGTGTAAATACTACCCCCATGACATATAATATCATAAATTATTTTTAAAATTGAAAAATTCACTTCTATTCATTCCCTTTTTTATTGTGGTCTATGATTGATGTCTTACCAGAAATATAAAGGGTTTTTCATAACTCAATAAGATTTCATGAGTTATAATGTTTCCCTTTGATTTTCATCTTTCATTTAATATAGTATACCCTATTTATATATTATAAGATCACTTTTTATTCAAACCTTGTTTATTTGAGAGTTATAATCCTTTTTGAAAATGTAACTATGTTAAAAACAATTCTCATCCATTTTAGTGATGGTTTCCCCTCCTTATCTATAATTTTCTTTCATACCAATGTTATTGTTTTTAATTAGAAACCTCATAAAGTGTTATATAATTTTAAAATAATATTTAAATCGTAATATTTTCAAAATAAATCATTATTATATTATTTTAAGATTTTGGATTTCGTTAAATGTGTTTTAAAACATAAAAAGGGAATTTTTGTACCTCCTTTGTGACTTATCAGTTATGAATTCTATTTCTTTTCTCTATTTTATACAATATTATTCTCATTTACCTATTTTATTTTTGTATATATATCCATAAAATATATACCTAGTTAAATATCCCTTTATTTCTTGGGGTTATACATTTTTTTAGTTCCCTTAGAAATGCGCACTTTTAAGTAAATCCAGTTTAAGGGAACTTTCCTATTTCTTATATCATGTCAAGAATCACCTCTATAAAATATTTTTAAACCAAGGATAGATTCTCAAAACACTCATTATTTTATGGATAATCAACTTGGTTTTATTTTTGTTTTATGTAAAATAATAAGTTTTGACCTTCTTTAAAAATATCCTTTACTTGTTTTGTAAAGCTTCACCCAAGTGGTACATTTTTATTCTTTATTCTCCTAGATCCTTCTCATAAAATATCTATATTGGAAATAAATGGTCATGAACTATGTTTTATTTTAAAATATTTACATCCAAATGATTTAATTTATTATTATCTTGTGAATTCTTGTGATTTAGCCTTCATTTATGCCTTGAGTCAGAATTATGAAACTTGTTTTCATCTCATGAGTTTAATCATGCTTATGATATATATAGTTTATTTTCCTCATGTGGCATGAATATGTGTTATTTTAATTTATTTTATATGTGATACCATAATTATATATCCCTCCAATTCATTTGGTTAAGATTTATATCTTACGAGATGTTATGTAAGGGATTAGGGAGTGAACATAGTCCACTTGGGACTTTGTCTACTATGTTTATGGGAATAGAGAGTGAAACCAATCCACCACGGGACATTTTCCACCTTATGGTGATGATCATGAAAGATTCCATTGAATTATTTTTATGATTTCATGTCTTATATTATTTACACATATTCCATGATTCTATGATCTTATTATTTCATTTCTTCATTCCATGTTTTCATGTTTATGATCATTCACTTTATGATATCATGGTATGACTCATAACTCTCATATTAGTCTTTATTTCTATGTTTATTATCTTATAATTATTTCTAGATCACCATTTTTCATTTGTATTTTACCTTGGGTATCCTATGAAATTTTATAAGATCTATGGGAGTTAGGATCACTATTTTGAGTTTTTAAATAAAGATGATGTTTTTATGTTTAGAATGATTTATTTATGCCTCAAATCTTCCAAATACACTAGAATTGTCAATATTTGGCTTGTATTATTGGGAAATTTTGTTATAAATCATAGAATATAGTAATTTAAATGTTTGGGTCTCTATATTTAGGTCTAGTTATTTTTTGAGAGTAGAACGACCGAACATTAGTGAAAACATTATGGAGAAGTCTAAGAAATAAGCCTAATTATAAGAAAACATCATAAAATTTTATAAAAGTGGATATTGTGTGGTTTTAAATGAAATTTCATCCCTATTTAGATATTTTTAACTAAATTTAGGATCTGGAATAGTTGTACCTAGGGGTAAAAACCCCGAGGAGGGTGTGTTGGGTATTAACTCAACCATGACCTGGTGCATGATAAAGAGGCCTAACTACACATCTGGATAAACACTATTGGGGTATATTCATTGGTTAATCATATGCACTTTATGAAATACTATAAAGGATTGAAATATTACTTACTTTTAGGGACTAGGTTGATAGAGTGAAAACCTTATTATTATGAAAAAACAAATATCATGAAGAATGATTAACAATGTAACTATAGTTCAAATTTTAAGTACACCAAAGAAGGGTAGTATGAAGTATCATAGGATATCCGGGGATGAAAATTATATGGGAAAGAATATATTACCACCTATATGTAAAAAATGTGGGTATAAGCACCAATAAATTTCCTTAAGGGGACTAGAAAATGATTTACTTGTGTAAGATCATATTATTGAGCATCAAACCTCTATAGGGAAATGAATAGGCTAGATAGCATGATGGGATTGGAAAACTTGCATCCAAAAGCCCCACTAATTTTATAATGAATTAAGTATGTAAAATTTGGTAATTATTAACTTCAAAGTGATAATATAAAGTATAATAAGGATGATAGGCATCGTCAACTTCTAACACTAGGGGAACAAGAGAAATCACATGCAATCATAACTACTAAAGTGAGTTCTGAAAATGATGTAGAGTGAGGAACATTGATCATCCACTCAAGAACTGTGAGTATTATATTTTTATCTTGTTTGAACTACTCATTTGTGCCTATAATTTTTTAAAATAACATAAAATCATTACCTTTATGACTAGATATTTAATTATTAAAAAAATCTAATGTTTTTATTATTGTATTCCAAGATTAAGTTTATGGGAAAGTACCCTGTGAAATTTTTAATATCCTCTATAAATTTAATGAGTTTTTGGAAGTGGATTGGTTATCTATTCTTAGAAGAAAAATTATTTGGAATAAGGAGGCCACATTTTATATCAACCCTATGATAACCCAGAAAATGATGATTATGAACACCTTTTATAAGGAAATTATACAATATAAGTCATGATGTTAAATAATGATAGACACTTTGCTAAAACGGTTGGAGAAAAACTAAATATTGGGGATAATCTTATTATAAGGATAAAATATATGTTTCTTATGTTTTTAAGGTTTATATAACTATATAAATTATATCTTGAGTTGCATCTATATATAATAAAACCTTAGATATTTTCATTAGTAAGTAATAATTTAAATTGTGAGTGTGTAATTTATTTAAGGATGAAAGAATGTAACGAATTGATATTTCAACATATATTATCCTTAAATAAATAATATATTGAATAGTTTTTTTCACATTATATACTAAAATAAAAAAACATTGATATATTTTTAATATCAAATATTATTGTTAAAACATAGTTGTTAAATTAGATGGTATAAATTGAAGTAATCATATCACAAAATCAATAAAGAAACTAAGAAGAAATGGAATCTTGAAGCAGAGGTATTCTTTATGAAGATCATTTTTATGATATTTGAATGGATATATGTTCTCTAGAATTTTCCCAAGACCAATCCAATTCCAAACTCATGCAATTATAGTTTTAGAAGAACCGTATATGGGATAGGTTCATGCTCATGGATATATCCATAAGATCCATTCTAACTAAACCACCACTTGAAATTATAATCATACCTTATCTAATGCTTAGTTATTATGATAATATCATAAGTTTTTATGTAAGTAGAAATTATTACTATATAAAAATGTAATAAAATATTTATATATATAGATATATCATGAATTTTTATACTTTTTGAAGTCATTTTTGCACAATTCACTTTATGCTTTAAAAATATATATTTTCCAGAAATTTGTATTTTATTTCAAGGAATTAAGTTAATTATGATTGAATAATAAAAATATATTTTTTTCATTAATAATAATTTAACACTATAATAGTTAGTAATTTATAAAAAAAATAATAGTTAATGTACTGAAAACCATTTTCCTATAAAAACAATTTTTTCTTATATTTAATATGTTTAATTAAAATAAATATAAATTTTATAATTTTAATTATAAAAATTTAACATCATTTTTGGATCTATTATATCAATATTATATTAATATGAATTTTTATGATTTTTCAAAAATAATTAATTTTTTAGTGAATAGTAAAAATATAGATTTAGTTAAAATTATCACTTTTATAAAACAATAATGACTTCAAATTTTAATAAACACTTTATATACATATATATATATATAATAAGAAATATAAATCTCTATTTTCAATTTATAAAATAAATTTTTTACATTTTGTAAACTCAAGTAATATTCCACACTAAAATATATTTTTACATGCCTATATTAAAAATATGACATTATCACGTTTATAAATTGAATATAAAAAATTTATTTCATATTATATTTCAAAATTTAAATATTATTTAAAAAGTTCAAATTTATTTTTTGGTATAAAGATAATATTAGAAAGATTGATATTAATTATTACAATAATGGTAAAATGGTTTTTTAAGGAATTGTTTTATTAATATTGTGTAATTTTTATTTAATAAATAATACTAATATAATTTAAATTATTAATATAATATTATGTTTAAACATATATATAATTATATTAAAAATCTTTCAATTGGTAATCGATGATAAATAAGATTGAGAACACATAATGTTTAAAACTCATTTTTCTACAAAAAATGTTTATTTATATATTATATATTTTAAATTAAAATTTTATTTTATCATATTTATAAATTGAATTATACTAAATTAATATTAAATTTAGGTTCAAATATCAAAATTTGGTAATATGGTTTACCTTATATTTTTAAATAAAATTTAAATTACTTGGTCAAAAAATAGTTGCAAGGAAAAAATTAAAATATTAAAATGTAAAAAGTAATGTAAAAAGATTTCAAAAATGTTTAAAACATATTGGGAAAGAATTGGTTGAGAATTTATCGACCCAATATCACCCCACACCCCATTATTATAAAATTTTGGAGCTATTTGATAAGTAATAGTGTAATGATATCATGGAAGTGAAAAGGGTATTTCCAAAAGTGTCATTTTATTCGCTTATAAAAGGTGGTCACTTCCACCCTAATATGGTTACACTTTATAGAAACCCTCTATTTTCATGCATTAATATTACATAAAAAAATTAATTGTTTTTACATTACACAAATAGATTCCCAAAGACCGTATTAGTTTAGTGCATTTAGATACTTGGAAGAAAAATCTTATAACTCAGTGAAATATATTCAATGTTTCCTACAAAGATCTTCCCCATTAGTAATTATACTTAAAAATATTTATTCATAAATTGGGGAATGGAAACATAATAAATGGGTGATCTCAAATTCTCAGTAAGGGTAAATAAAGTAAATGTGTAATCATATCATCAACATAATTCTATGAGAACATGATCATGATCATTAGAAGATTATACGCTACATATCAAAGATCATGAACATGAATCAAGGAATAAAGTTTTTTAGTTCATAAGAAATGAATCACAAGTAAATAAAAAAGAATAATCCATGAAATCATAACATCAGAAAAATAAATGGAATTGCATAAGACACATAAGCATATAAAATTATTTCTATAGTTGTCAAGGCATCACTTCCAAGGCCATATTAGTAGTATGGGTTCACTCCCAATACCATATTGTTAGTCATTGTTCACTCCCATAACCATATTAGTATTATAATTTCACTCATCATACCATCTTGGTATTAATGGTTCACTCATATGGTCATTTTAGTAGTCAAGGTTTACTCCCAAAACCATCTTAGTCTATCTCATGAGATATAAATCTTTAATCAATGCATTAGAGTGAGATATAGGTCCCACCCATATCATAATGAAATCATACATACGTGTGACATGAGATCATTAAAAATAATATTAACATAACCCATGAAATGAAATGGGTATCATAAACATTTAATATTATCCTAACTTATCGAAAAGATACAGGTTTCATAATCATTTCATCAAAGCATAACTCGTGAAAATAAATGGGTTTCATAGACATATAACCTGTTAAAGAGAAATGGATTTCTTAAACTTATAACCTATGAAAGAGAAGATTATTTTATGAATGTTATTCCATCAAAACATAAACCACTAATAGAAATAATTTGAATGTAACCTTGGATCATATCCCCAATAAGGAATGAGTAACATCAATAGATGTCGTCTTAGATGAAAAATAATTTTGAAATATATTTTAAAAACATTTATTGAGGAAAATGTATTTTCTTATTTGGAAATTTATCATTAAAACATAAAAAAAATTCAAAACTATTTTCATATAAAATACTTCAAAAAATTATAAAGAAATATTGAAATCATTTTCAAAACCTTTTTCCTTGAAAATTTATAAAAGAAGCTTGAAAACATTTTAAAACTCTTTTTCCTTGAAAACTTACAAAATAATATTGAAAAAAGTTTGAAAAACTATTTCTTTGAAAATAATTTTAAAACATAAAAAAGATAAAAATTCATTGAAATAATTTTATTTGAAAATTATTTTTTTAAAACATATAAAGGATGTTTTAAAATTTATTTAAAATATTTTTAAACATAAAAAAACATTTGAAAACCATTTTTATTGAAAATCACTTTAAAACAATGAATTTAAAAAATATTAGGAAACAAAATTCCTCAAAAAAAATTACTTTTTGATATTTTAAAATAATATTCAATGGAATTATATTCATGATGGTGGGTAAATCCGTAGATTCCAAACAGTCCTTTTGCACCTTAAATATTTTAGAAAGGTGTCTCAACTGGAAAATGACAAGAAGATTCCTTTTTCTTAAAAACAGTTTTCCTCAAATTTTCAAACATTGGTAAAAATGTATTTTAAATCTAATAAGATAATATTAGAATATTTTTGGAAAAACATTTTAGAAAACATGGTTTTTAGGCACCACAGATTTTCAACCGAAAAGAGAGGTAGAGTCGTACTTTCTTAAAAACACTTTCTAGATCATCTTATATACCAAAGAGTGTAAAAATGGTACCATTACTTGGATATAAAATAAATAATCATAGTTTAAGAAACCTCAGAATATTTCTTGAGATATGGATCATAATATTTCATCAATGGGAGCATAATAATAAACAATCTTGATAAATGGTGAGATTGTAGCTATAAATTGTTACCAATTTGGTACATTTTAATCATAACACAATGAAAATAGTAAAATTATATGAAGCTTAACATATCATGAAAAGAAATATATTTATGATATGCAATATCAAAGGTATTATATACACCTCATTAAAAAATATAGGTGCATAACATGGAATGTGTCTCAAAGAAGGAAAATTGAGAGAAAATTTACTTTACTGATTTGGTAACTTTTGAAACATAAAACACATGAAAGGAAGACTAAAAAATGGATATGTAAATTGTAACAACCCGAGATTTTATGAGAATTATTCTTTTTAATTTCTTTGATTTCTTTTGTTGTATGCTACACCAAGATTATATTGCACTATACGCAACACCATATTAGCTTGAAATATACGCAACACTATTCTTGGCTCGTGTTACACACAATTTCAAGTTCGTTTTGTGGAAATTATTTTACGCAGCATTAAATATAGATTTTGTTTAATGTATAAATGAAATAAGTTTTGATTATGTTGTACGTAAAATTGAGTGTATATATATATATATTCAATGTATAAATTAAATATGGTTGTATTATTTTATACGCAACAACAAAGGATTCTTTCACTACACGCAACCCTAACTTGGATTACATTACATGCAATCGTGACCTTCCTCGATAGCGTGTGTAGTACGCAATACCGAGTTTCACTAAAAATGATATATTGTTATAATATTATTATGGACTAGCCGTTATGAATAGTATTAACTACATTTTTAATTTTATAACATTATTATTCATCTTATATATTTTCTAGAACATGGTATGAGAAAAAAATAAATTTTTCGGGTAAAATAAGTATTTTTCAAAAAATGCAGTTTTGCCACATTTTGATGGCGCACCCACATTAAATCTAGTTTTTGACATTTTATAAGTTCAATTTTACAAAATGAAATTATTATTTGGAATCATTATATAAAATTTTACCTTGGATAAATTTTTCATATTATTCTGATAACTTTCATATTTTAATGAATAGTAAAAACATGCTATATTTTAATTAAAAACAACTTTTTTCATCATAATAATTTATGTGGTTAAATTATAACATTGAATGGTTTAAAAGTATAAATAGAATATATTTTTACCATTTAATATAATTTATGTCATTATCATTGATTTTACACTGAATTCGTAGGTTAAATCAATTCAATCTTTTGTAATGTTTTAAACAAAAATCCATTTTCATTCGACAACGGGATTAATTTTAATTTAATTTCTGAAACTTTTATGTATTAAATTTGGAAAAATGTATTCCATATTTAGAATTAGTGGGTCCAAATTATTTTAATAGAATACTTTTTATTTTTGGGCATTATGAATAGTAACTACGGTAAATTTTATTTACCATAGTAAAAGGTAAATCAGGTAATTAAGGGTAAATATAACATTATAAAATTACCCTAACACTTGTCTTAATACAATTGGATGATTATATTTCATCCTAAGTCATATTTGGGTCGAAATTGAATCCATTAGAACCCACTTGGAGCTGATTAAGACCTTTAGTTTATTTTATTTAAAGGAAAGAGAAATATGTCACACTCAAACTTTAATAATTAAAGTATTTTAAATATAAAGTTATACAGAATATAAATTCTATTATAAATACTCATTTGAAAGCTAAAATGTTTTTTTTATCATGGTAATTTATTTGTAATTTTTAAGAGTTATTTAATTACCTTATTAGCTTATACATTAATGATGCAAAAATTATTTATTTAATAAAATCTCAATAATATTGTTTTCATTGAAATAGTAATACATATTCATAATTTAATAAATATAAAATTTTTAAATTTGGGTGTTTTAGAAGATAAATTAGAATAAATGTATTATAATGAAATATATAAGATTTATCTTCATCCTAGTATTTTATTTTTAATTTTTATGCAACATATAAGTATATTTAATAATAATACAAAAATGTTGTAGTAATTATTCTATTAAGAGAAATATCAAATAAATGGTTTTACAAATAGTAAAATAAATATTATATGAACTATTTAATGTGCTCCACAAATTTTATATATTAATATGACATGTTAGGAACCTATTAAATAATTTAGTTCGAATATATCCTCTGTGTGGATTTTATTTAAATTCAAATAAATAAATAGTGTCAAAATTGACACTATTGTTATTTTATAAAAATAAGATATTATTAAATTGTTTAAAAATCACAAAAATATTTAAAATTTATAAATTAAAATTTATATAGTCTACAATGTCATAGAGTATCCAATTATGGAAAATTAACAACACATAAGTGATTATTCATAACCATTTAAAATTTAGAATTTTATTACCACAAATAAAATTAAATAGATTAAATAAGGATATATCAAAATGATAAGGTTTAAAATAAGATCAAAACATGTAAAAATTTTATTTGTTGATGATATTACAACCCTATCTCATCTAATCTTCGAATTGAGTCATTTTTGGAGGTTTTTATGTGGGTTTTGAATTTATATTAAACTAATATTTTTTAGGATTCCAAAGGTGCCCCTCTCCTCTCTTATAAAAGGGAACCTCCTACCTCTCATCTTTACACAACATTTATCCTTTAACCTCGACCAACCCCTACCCATTTATCTTCTCCACTTCCCTAGAAACATTCTGGAGGTTCTGGTCTTCTCAAAAGACCAACTCTACTTCCATAATAGGAAGCTTAAAGGAGGTGCGTCAAATAAGAGGTAATCTCTTCTTCCGATTCATTCAAGTTTCTTTCTTCTTATACTTCCTCTTATTTAGTTGTTTAATTATAATGTAATAACATCAGTATTACTTAAATACTGATATGTTATTATAAATATGATACAACCCAATTTCACCTTCTATCCATCCTACGGAAAACGAAATCACTACGCGTGCGTACGTACGGAATACCGTCTCCACGCCGTGGTGTAATCAGTTTTCCCACCACCACCTTACTTGGATGGGTATAATGGTGTAAAAAATGAAAATATATGATTATTATAACATCATACTGATTCTAATATATTATATCATCCACTCCAATTCCATTCAATAAATATGTGAATGATATCATCGCTCGTGCGTGCGTACGGACTACCGTCTCCACGATGCGATGAGATTCATTCTTCATGTTAACCATTCATAAATGATTATAAAGTATATATAATAAGTAATCATGAAATATATGACATAATAATGATACTGTATTTATGTATATATATATGTACATCATCTACTTAATTCCATTCAATTCAATAAGGAAACGAAAACAACGTTCATTCGTACGTACGGCCTACCGTCTCCATGAACGGTGTATTTCATTCCATTTATTGATCTATCATATATATATGTATATACTGAATATATATTATATATAAATCATGTTTTATATTCTGGAATTAATTAAATCAGTATATAAGTAATAATATCAAGAACAACAAGTCCAAACACGTACGATAAATAAAACGATTTTACCCAAAACGCTGCTTTAACATGGAATTTACAAAAGAACGGGTAATATAAAGTCATAATTGAACCATTTATGACATTATAACAATGAATATGATTCTATAATAAGTCAATGACATTATTTAAATCATTATACAGTAGGTTCGGATACATACAAAGCATATTGGACCTAAGGTAAGGGATAATTATTCCAATCTCATTCTTATCCGAGATTGTTTATTCGTAAGTATTTACTGGGGTCATGTTTATTATCTATGTCCATATTTTCTCAAAATATTTTCATAAAATGTTTACATTTCTTCCATGTATTTTTAAATTCATTTTTACCCTTTTTTACTTTTAACACATCATATGGAAGGAATCTTTCTTTTGTTTACCATACGAGGTACTTTTTGACTTTTCCGACAAAAGTACGAGAAGAATGTTATTTTTAACTTATACGGCGTGAATGGATTTTTATGGTTTCATAATGCCACATTTTCATGAATCTTACTCTACAACATTTTATGATTATTTTCAACAAAATACTTTTCTTTTAAAATTTCATGGAATTTTTGGAAAAGAAAATGATTTTGAAGAAGAAAGGATATTTTCCTCAAGAATTCATTTCAAGTGTTTTATTAAAATAATTTTCCCTCTAAGATGGCATTATTTCATATGTGTATGTTTCAAGTATAATGTCTCTATGATTTACATGGTTTTACTTTTCTTATGATTAAATATTCATTTGTTTTATATGGATTATGTGATGATGGGATGATGTTTATGAAACCCATTTTATTTTTTTGGGTTATGATGAATGATTTATGTTTATGTTATGGCACAAGTAATAATGATTTAATTATGAGATGGGTGGGACCTATATCTCCCTCTAATTCATTGGGTAAAGATTTATATCTCATGAGATATACATGGCTGGAATGGTAAGTTAATCTGGTTCAGTGTTACAGGACTGAAACAAGGAGTGAACTCGATTCAGAAAGGGACTTTGTCCACTAAGATGGTCTTGGAAGCAATGCCTTTGCTACTATAGAAATCATAACATATGTTGAATTGTTTCCATAATTACATGTTTTATTCCCATTATATTTTATCATGTTTGATGTTCCATTATGATATATGCCTTACGTACTTCCAAGATTTATGTCTTTGCTCAAGATTATAATGTTTAGATTTTATGTTCAAGCTTTTTCATTAAAATGTTTATGGATTGTTTTATGTTCTCTATGCTTACCCTTAATGAGCATTTGAGCTCACCCTTTATATGTTTTCTTTTCCCCAGGATATAAAGAAAGGTTTTAGGTAAGAAAAGTAAAGAGGAAAATCTTTATGGGAGATGTTGAAGATCTTTCACCATGATTAGAAGATCAAATTCTGAGTTTCCAAATGCACTAAACTATTAAGGTCCTTTGGTGTCTGTTTTTGTTATGTATTAAGTATTCCACAAAAGAAATGTAATGTCCATGTACATCGAGCTTTGGGTCTCTCCAGTCGGTATCAGAGGAAAGGTTTAGTCAACCTTTGGAAACTAGGATGCGAGATCTTTAGTGAGATCCCTAGAGATATTTCTAAGGTATGTCTAGGGATTTTCCTAAGGTTAAGTAAAAGTATAGGTTATAGTCCTAGAATTATGGTAACGATCTTAGAATTTAACCTAAGATGTTAGATATTGAAGTTAATCCCCCTTGATTATTATTTTGGCCTCCCACATTATTCTTTTTGGGTTTTAGAAAATGGTTGGGAACGGGAAGATTCACGATAATGGAGGATATGATGGAAAATGGAATGATATTCTTCAGGAGAAACCAAATGAAATTGGATCTGGAGGTCCACATATCGTTATTATGCCTAATCAGAAATCTCATAATATGATCAATAATATCAACTTTGGTAAGTTTCCTGACTCGACTAACAAGAGAAAGATGGAGTTTCATGATGATCATAGAGGAAAGAAAGTTCAATTTCCCTCATGTAAATCATGTGGGAATAGGAATCAAGGAGAATATTTCAAAGGAACTGGAAGATGCTTTGGGTGTCGAAAAGGACACAAATCCAGTAAGTGCAAAGGAAAAGGTTCAGTTAACACCATGGATAAGGATAATGGTATTGCTACGACATCAACAATAATTAGATGTTTTAAATGTGGAATGTATGGGCATTATGCAAACCAATGCCCTAAGGGAAAATCTCAGGAAGAGAATCAGCATGGTCATATGGGTAGTATCTATGTGGATGATGATGAGGAGACTACAAATGATATATGAGATGAAAGAAGTGTTGAAGCTTGGTCAATGGTTTAAGAAGGTAGTGGAATGATTATATGTTTACCAAGAGTTATGTTGTATAGGTAATTTAGTGATACTATGGAATAAAGAAACATTTAAGGATTGTTACACTATTGTTTTTCCTGAAGTATTTGAAAGTATATGTTGAATGGTACTGGTAACCATGAAAGGTTATTCAGATTTTTTTGGAAAGAAGATGATATGCACATAATGAATGGATAAGGCAGAAATAATATGTTTGATAGTATTCATGAGCTCATGATTGTTATAAGGACTAAGTGATATCATGGTTTGAGTATACAGAATTTTGGGATTTTGGTATGTGGAAAGAGTTAAATTTTGACAGCACTCATGTTTTCACTAAGGTTCAATGGGTATTCATTTTTCAAGAGAATACATGATTAAGGCCTTAGAATGTTTTAAATGTGACCAACAATACATATCTTATGATATATGAGGATCAACGATGGTATTAACATGCTTGTTATATAAACTCTCTCGTAATAGTTTTCACTATAATATGAGATTGGACAGCAGTATTTTGGATAACCCTAAAGATTGGAATGGATTATGTTGGACATAAGTTAGTATTGTTTAAGGCTAGAACTTTTTTCGATATTATTGATGGAAAGTTATAATAATGTATTTTTATAAAAAAGGACAACCTGAAGGACGGGTGACAACTCATCACGTCGGACAAGGCTATGGGAATCGAACCCACAATCGAAGTGCGACAGGCCTTTATTTCCTACCACTGGCCTACAGCAAGTCCCTGGTTAGTAAAAACTAGTTTTATTTTATTATGCAGGATGATAGATGAAGTATAAGTCCATTTTGGAACCATATCTGATTAATCCCACTATAGATGGACTTATGTATATAACTTTTGCTAACTTATATTTGAGATAGATGGAATGACCTATCATTCTATCGCATGATCTTATAAAACTTCGTGAAAGACAAATTCAACTTCATTTCTTAAAGAGATGAAGTGAAAATTGTTCAAGGCACGAACAACGGTGAGATTTTACCAAAATAAAGTAAGTATTTCTTCTAATTCAAATTCTTCAACTTTAGGGAAATGATCTTGAAAACCAAAAATGTTTTCCTAGTGCCCTTATATCCGATGAATCAGATGGTACCCTAGATCATCACAAATTTATGGCTTTGTGATTGTTGGATTTTTTCATAGCCATGTTATCTACCACTCTCCATCAAAACATGATGGTTAGATTTCTCTTCCATATCCATATTTTCACCGATGTTCTCCTACGTGGAAACCCAGTGATTAGTTAATTTGGGTAACCATTATGTTACATACTTTAGTTTTTAAAGATAAGTTTTGGTATTCCTTTTTACGATGTGGGTTTCTATTAAAGAAACTTTCAATTAGAAAACCATTTATAATCCTGAAAAATTTCAAGGGAGAAATTCATTTTAAGGGGGGTAGAATGTAACAACCCGAGATTTTATGAGAATTATTATTTTTAATTTATTTGATTTATTTTGTTGTATTCTACACCAAGATTATCTTGCACTATACGCAACATTGTGTTAGCTTTCAATATACGCAACACTATTCTTGGCTCGTGTTACACACAATTTCAAGTTCGTTTTGTGGAAATTATTTTACGCAACATTTAGTATAGATTTTGTTTAATGTATAAATGAAATAAGTTTTGATTATGTTATACGCAACATTGAGTGTGTGTATATATATATATATATTTAATGTATAAATGAAATATGGTTGGATTCTATTATATGCAATAACAAAGCAGTCTTTCACTACACGCAACCCTAACTTTTCTTACATTACACGCAATCGCGACCTTCCTCGATAGCGTGTGTAGTACACAATACAGAGTTTCACTAAAAAACGATATATTGTTATAATATTATTATGGACTAGCCGTTATGAATAGTATTAACTACATTTTTAATTTTATAACATTATTATTCATCCTACATATTTTCTAGAACATGGTATGAGAACAAAATAAATTTTTCGGGTAAATAAGTATTTTTCAAAAAATGTAGTTTTGCCGCCTTTTGATGGTGCACCCACATTAAATCTAATTTTTGACATTTTATAAGTTCAATTTTACAAAATAAAATTATTCTTTGGAATCGGGATATAAAATTTTACCTTGGATAAATTTTTCATATTATTCTGATAACTTTCATATTTTAATGAATAGTAAAAACATGCTATATTTTAATTAAAAACAAATTTTTTCATCGTAATAATTTATGTGGTTAAATTATAAAATTGAATGGTTTTAAAGTATAAATATAATATACTTTTACCATTTAAAATAATTTATGTCATTCGCAATGATTTTACATTGAATTCAAACGTTAAATCAATTCAATCTTTTACAATGTTTTAAACAAAAACCAATTTTCTTTCGACAACGGGATTAATTTTAATTTAATTTCTGCAACTTCTGTGTATTGAATTTGGAAAAATGGATTCCATATTTGGAATCAATGGGTCCAAATTATATTAATATAATACTTTTTATTTTTTGGCATTATGAATAGTAACTACGGTAAATTTTATTTACCATAATAAAAGGTAAATCGGGTAATTAAGGGGAAATATAACATTATAAAACTACCCTAACAATTGTCTTAATACAATTGGATGATTATATTTCGTCCTAAGTCATATTTGGGTCGAAATGGAATCCACTAGAACTAACTTTGAGGTGATTAAGACCTTTAGTTTATTTTATTTAAAGGAAAGTGAAATATGTCTCACTCAAACTTTAATAATTAAAGTATTTTTAATATAAAGTTATACAGAATATAAATTCCGTTATAAATACTCATTTCAAAGATAAAATTTTTTTCTTTATCATGGTAATTTATTTATAATTTTTAAGATTTATTTAATTACATTATTAGCTTATACATTAATGATGCAGAAATTATTTATTTAGTAAAAAAATCAATAATATTGTTTTTATTGAAATAGTAATACATATTAAAGGGCTCAAAGACCTGACCAAAACTTATTGGTAGAGTATATATACACCATAATAATTAAAGGACCGAATATATGACCGTTTGGAGTCTTATACAAGTGATTATGACACTTATATTATTTTATTTTATATGATGTCAAAGTTGACACCTTCATAATTTAATAAATATAACAATTTAAAATTTGTAATTTTTAGAAGATAAATCTGACTAAATGTATTATAATGAAATATATAAGATTTATCTTCATCCTAGTATTTTATTTTTAAATTTATATGCAACATATAAGTATATTTAATAATCATACAAAAATGTTGTAGTAATTATTTTATTTAGAGAAATATCAAATAAATGGTTTTACAAATAGTAAAATAAATATTATATGAACTATTTAATGTGATCCAAAAATTTTATAGATTACTATGACATGTTAGAAACCTATAAAATAATTAAGATCAAATATATCCTCTGTGTGTATTTTATTTAAATTCAAATAAATGAATAGTGTCAAAATTGACACTATTGTTATTTTATAAAAATAACATATTATTAAATTGTTTAAAAATCACAAAAATATTTAAAAATTATAAATTAAAATTTATATATTCTAAAATGTCATAAAGTATCCAATTATGGAAAATTAAGGACACATAAGTGATTATTTATAACAATTTGTAATTTATAATTTTATTACCACAAATAAAATTAAATAGATTAAATAAGGATAAATCAAAATGATAAGGTTTAAAATAAGATCAAAACATGTATAAATTTGATTGTTTGATGATATTACAACCCTATCTCATCCAATATTCTAATTTAGTCATTTTTTGAGGTTTTTATGTGGGTTTTGAATTTATATTAAACTAATATTTTTTAGGATTCCAAAGGTCCCCCTCTCCTCTGTTATAAAAGGGCGCATCCTCCCTCTCATATTTACACAACTTTGAGCCTTGAACCTCGACCAACCCCTTCTTATTTCTCTTTTCCACTTTCCTAGAAACATTCTGGGGGTTCTGGTCTTCTCAAAAGACCAACTCTACTTCCATAATTGGAAGCTTAAAGGAGGTGCGTCGATGAAGAGGTAATCTCTTCTTCCGATTCTTTCAAGTTTCTTTATTCTTCTACTTCCTATTATTTAGTTGTTTAATTATAAATTAATAACATAAGTATTAAATAAATACTTATATGTTATTATAAATATGAGACAACCCTATTTCACCTTTTATTCATCCTATGGAAAACGAAATCACCGCGCGTGTGTACGTACGGAATACCGTCTCCACGCCTTGGTGTAATCAGTTTTCCAACCACCAACTTACTTGGATGGGTATAATGGTGTAAATAATGAAAATATATGATTATTATAACATAATAATGATTCTAATATATTATATCATCCACTCTAATTCCATTCAATAAATATGGGAACGATATCATCGCTCGTGCGTATGTACGGACTACCGTCTCCACGACGCGATGAGATTCATTCTCCATGTTAACCATTCATAAATAATTATATAAGTATATATAATAAGTAATAATGAAATATATGACATAATAATGATACTGGATTTATGTATATATATATATATTTACGTCATCTACTTAATTCCATTCAATTCAATAAGGAAACGAAAACAGCGTTCATGCATACGTACGGCCTACCGTCTCTATGAACGATGTATTTCATTCCATTTATCGATCTATCATATATATATGTATATAATGAATATATATTATATATAAATCATGTTTTATATTCTGGAATTAAAAAATCAGGATATAAGTAATAATATCAAGAACAACAAGTCCAAACGCGTATGATAAATAAAACGATTTTACCCAAAACGCTGCTTTAACATGGAATTTACAAAAGAACGGGTAATATAAAGTCATAATTTAACCATTTATGACATCATAACAATGAATATGATTCTATAATAAGTCAATGACATTATTTAAATTATTATATAGGAGGTTCGGATACTTACGAAACATATCGAACCTAAGGTATGTGATAATTATTCCAATCTCATTCTTATCCGAGATTGTTTATTCGTAAGTATTTACTGGGGTTATGTTTATTATCCATGTCCATATGTTCTCAAAATGTTTTCATAAAATGTTTACATTTCTTCCATGTATTTTTAAAGTCATTTTTAACCTTTTTTACTTTTACCACATCGTATGGAAGGAATCTTTCTTTTGTTTACCATACGAGGTACTTTTTGACTTTTCCGACAAAAGTATGAGAAGAATGTTATTTTTAACTTATACGGCTTGAACGGATTTTTACGGTTTCATAATGCCTCATTTTCATGATTCCTACTCTACAATATTTTATGAATATTTTCAAAAAAATACTTTTCTTTTAAAATTGCATGGAATTTTGTGAAAAGAAAATGATTTTGAAGAAAAAAGGATATTTTCTTCAATAATTCATTTCAAGTGTTTTATCAAAAACATTTTCCATCTAAGATGACATTATTTCATTTGTGTATGTTTCAAGTATAATGTCTCTATGATTTACAAGGTTTCACTTTTCTTATGATGAAATATCCATTTGTTTTATATGGATTATGTGATGATGGGATGATTTTATGAAACCCATTTTATTTTTTTGGGTTATGATGAATGATTTATGTTTATGTTGTGGCACAAGTAAGAATGATTTCATTATAAGATGGGTGGAACCTATATCTCCCTCCAATGCATTGGGTAAAGATTTATATCTCATGAGATAGACATGGCTGGAACGGTAAGTTAATCTAGTTCAGTGTTACATGACTGAAATGAGGAGTGAACTCGATTTAAAAAGGGACTTTGTCCACTAAGATGGTCTTGGCAGCAATGCCTTGGCTACTATAGAAATCATAACCTGTTTTGAATGGTTTCCACAATTACATGTTTTATTCCCATTATATTTTATGATGTTTGATGTTCTATTATGATATATTCCTTACGTACTTCCACGATTTATGTCTTTGCTCAAGATTATGATGTTTATATTTTATGTTCAATATTTTTCATTAAAATGTTTATGGATTGTTTTATGTTCTCTATGCTTACCCTTACTGGGCATTTGAGCTCACCATTTATATGTTTTCTTTTCCCTAGGATATAAAGAAAGGTTTTAGGTAAGAAAGGTAAAGGGGAAGATCTTTATGGGAGATGTTGAAGATCTTTCACCAAGATTAGAAGATCAAATTCCGAGTTTCCAAAGGCACTAAACTATTACGGTCCTTTGGTGTCTGTTTTTGTTATGTATTAAGTATTCCACAAAATCAATGTAATGTCCATGTATGTCAAGCATTGGGTCTCTGCAGTTGGTATCAGAGGAAAGGTTTAGTCAACCTTTGGAAACTAGGATGCGAGAACTTTAGTGAGATCCCTAGAGATATTTCTAAGGTATGTCTAGGGATGTCCCTAAGGTTAAGTAAAAGTATAGGTTATAGTCCTAGAATTATGGTAACGATCTTAGAATTTAACCTAAGATGTTAGATATTAAAGGTAATCTCCCTTGATTATGATTTTGGCCTCCCACACTGTTCTTTTTGGGTTTTAGAAAATGGCTGGGAATGGGAAGATTCACGATAATGGAGGATATGATAGACAATGGAATGTTATTCTTCAGGAGCAGCCAAATGAAATTGGATCTGGAGGTCCACATATCATTATTATGCCTAATCAGAAATCTCATAATATGATCAATAATATCAACTTTGGTAAGTTTCCTGACTTGACTAACAAGATAAAAATGGATTTTTATGATGATAATAGAGGAAAGAAAGTTCAATTTCCCTCATGTAAATCATGTGGGAAGAGGAATCAAGGAGAATATTTCAAAGGAACTGGAAGATTCTTTGGGAATGGAAAAGAAGGACACAAATCTAGTAAGTGCAAAGAAAAAGGTTCAGTTAACACCATAGATAAGGATAATGGTATTACTACGACATCAATAATAATTAGATATTTTAAATGTGGAATGTATGGGCATTATGAAAACCAATGCCCTGAGGGAAAATCTCATGAATAGAATCAGCATGGTCATATGGGTAGTATTTATGTGGATGATGATGAGGAGACTACAAATGATATATGAGATGAAAGAAGTGTTGAAGATTGGTCAATGGTTTAAGAAGGTAGTGGAATGATTGTATATTTATCAAGAGTTATGTTGTATAGGTAATTTAATGATACTATGGAATAAAGAAACATCTAAGGATTGTTACACTATTGTTTTTCCTGAAGTATTTGAAAGTATATGTTGAATGGTACTGGTAACCATGAAAGGTTATTCAGATATTTTTGGAAATAAGATGATATGCACATAATGAATGGATAAGGAGGAAATAATATGTTTGATAGTATTCATGAGCTCATGATTGTTATAAGGACTAAGTGATATCATGGTTTGAGTATACAGAATTTTGGGATTTTGGTATGTGGAAAGAATTAACTTTTGACAGCACTCATGTTTTCACTAAGGTTCAATGGGTATTCATTTTTCAAGAGAATACATGATTAAGGCCTTTGAATGTTTGAAATGTGACCAACAAGATATATCTTATGATATATGAGGATCAACGATGGTATTAACATGCTTATTATATGAACTCTATGGTAATAGTTTTCACTATAATATGAGATTGGACAGCAGTATTTTGGATAAGCCTAAAGATTGGAATGGATTGTGTTGGACATAAGTTAGAATTGTTTAAGGATAGAACTTTTTCGAAATTATTGATGGAAAGTTATAATAATGTATTTTTATAAGAAAGGAAAACTTGTAGGACGGGCGACAACCCGTCACGTCGGACAAGGCTATGGGAATCGAACCCACAACTGAAGTGTGAGAGGCCTTTATTTCCTACCACTGGCCTATAGGAAGTCCCTGGTTAGTAAAAACTAGTTTTATTTTATTATGCAGGATGATAGATGAAGTATAAGTCCATTTTGGAACTATATCTGATTAATCTCACCATATATGGACTTATGTATATAACTTTTGCTAACTTAAGTTTGAGACAGATGGAATGACCTATCATTTTATCGCATGATCTTCTAAAACTTCTCGAAAGACAAATTCAACTTCATTTCTTGAAGAGATGAAGTAAAAATTGTTCAAGGCACGAACAACGGTGATATTTTACCAAAATAACGCAAGTATTTCTTCTAATTCAAATTCTTCAACTTTAAGGAAATGATCTTGAAAACCAAAAATGTTTTCCTAGTGCCCTTATATCTGATGAATCAGATGGTACCCTAGATCATCATAAATTTATGGCTTTGTGATTGTTGGATTTTTCATAGCCATGTTCTCTACCACTCTCCATCAGAACATGACGGTTAGATTTCTCTTCCATATCCATATTTTCACCTATGTTCTCCTATGTGGGAACCCAGTGATTAGTTAATTTGGGTAACCATTACGTTACATACTTTAGTTTTTAAAGATAAGTTTTGGTATTCCTTTTTACGATGTGGGTTTCTATTAAATAAACTTTCAAGTAGAAAACCATTTATAACCCTGACGAATTTCGAGGGTGAAATTCATTTTAAGGGGGGGTAGAATGTAACAACTCGTGATTTTATGAAAATTATTCTTTTTAATTTCTTTGATTTTTTTTGTTGTATGCTACAACAAGATTATCTTGCACTATACGAAACACTGTATTAGCTTGCAATATACGCAACATTATTCTTGGCTCGTGTTACACACAATTTCAAGTTCGTTTTGTAGAAATTATTTTACGCAACATTAAGTATAGATTTTGTTTAATTTATAAATGAAATAAGTTTTGATTATGTTATACGCAACACTGAGTGTATATATATATATATATATATTCAATGTATAAATGAAATATGGTTGGATTCTGTTATACGCAAAAACAAAGGAGTCTTTCACTACACGCAACCCTAACTTGGCTTACATTACACGCAATCGCGACCTTCCTCGATAGCGTGTGTAGTACGCAATACCGAGTTTCACTAAAAAATGATATATTGTTATAATATTATTATGGACTAGCTTTTATGAATAGTATTAACTAAATTTCGAATTTTATAACATTATTATTCATCTTTAATATTTTCTAGAACATGGTATGAGAACAAAATAAATTTTTCGGGTAAAATAAGTATTTTTCAAAAAATGCAGTTTTGCAGCATTTTGATGGCGCACCCACATTAAATCTAGTTTTTGACATTTTATAAGTATAATTTTACAAAATAAAATTATTCTTTGGAATCAGGATATAAAATTTTACCTTGGATAAATTTTTCATACTATTCTGATAACTTTTATATTTTAATGAATAGTAAAAACATGCTATATTTTAATTAAAAATAACGTTTTTCATCGTAATAATTTATTTTGTTAAATTATAACATTGAATGGTTTTAAAGTATAAATAGAATATATTTTTACCATTTAATATAAATTCTTTCATTATCATTCATTTTACATTGAATTCGTAGGTTAAATCAATTCAATCTTTTGCAATGTTTTAAGCAAAAACCCATTTTCTTTCGACAACGGGATTAATTTTAATTTAATTTCTGCAACTTCTGTGTATTGAATTTGGAAAAATGGATTTCATATTTGGAATCATTGGGTCCAAATTATATTAATAGAATACTTTTTATTTTTTGGCATTATGAATAGTAACTACGGTAAATTTTATTTACCATAGTAAAAGGTAAATCGGGTAATTAAGGGTAAATATAACATTATAAAATTACCCTAACACTTTTCTTAATACAATTGGATGATTATATGTCATCCTAAGTCATATTTGGGTCGAAATAGAATCCATTAGAACCCACTTGGAGGTGATTAAGACCTTTAGTTTATTTTATTTAAAGGAAAGTGAAATATGTCTCAGTCAAACTTTAAAAATTAAAGTATTTTTAATATAAATTTATACAGAATATAAATTATGTTATAAATACTCATTTGAAAGATAAAAGGTTTTTCTTTATCGTGGTAATTTATTTTTAATTTTTAATAGTTATTTAATTACCATATTAGATTATACATTAATGATGCAGGAATTATTTATTTAGTAAAAAAATCAATAATATTGTTTTTATTGAAATAGTAATACATATTAAAGGGCTCATAAACCTGACCAAAACTTATTGGTAGTGTATATATACACCATAATAATCCAATTACCGAATATATGACCGTTTGGAGTCTTATACAAGTGATTATCACACTTATATTATTTTATTTTATATGATGTCAAAGTTGTCACCTTCATAATTTAATAAATATAACATTTTAAAATTTGGGTGTTTTAGAAGATAAATCCGACCAAATGTATTCTAATGAAATATATAAGATTTATATTTATCCTAGTATTTTACTTTTAATTTTTATGCAACATATAAGTATATTTAATAACTATACAAAAATGTTGTAGTAATTATTCTATTAAGATAAATATAAAATAAATGGTTCTACAAATAGTAAAATAAATATTATATGAACTATTTAATGTGCTCCACAAATTTTATATATTTCTATGACATGTTAAGAACATATTAAATAATTTATTTCTAATATATCCTCTGTGTGGGTTTTATTTAAATTCAAATAATTGAATAGTGTCAAAATTGACACTATTGTTATTTTATAAAAATAACATATTATTAAATTGTTTAAAAATCACAAAAATATTTAAAAATTATAAATTGAAATTTATATAGTCTAAAATTTTATAAAGTATCCAATTATGCAAAATTAACAACACATGAGTGATTATTTATAACCATTTAAAATTTAGAATTTTATTACCACAAATAAACTTAAATAGATTAAATAAGGATAAATCAAAATGATAAGGTTTCAAATAAGATCAAAACATGTATAAATTTGATTTTTTGATGATATTACTTCCCTATATCATCTAATCTTCTAATTCATTCATTTTTGGATGTTTTTATGTGGGTTTTGAATTTATATTAAACTAATATTTTTTTGGATTCCAAAGGTGCCCCTCTCCTCTCTTATAAAAGGGAACCTCCTCCCTCTCATCTTTACACAACTTTGAGTCTTTAACCTTGACCAAACTCTGCCCATTTCACTTCTACACTTCCCTAGAAACATTCTATAGGTTCTCGTCTTCTCAAAAGACCAACTCTACTTCCATAATAGGAAGCTTAAAAGAGATGCGTCGAAGAAGAGGTAATCTCTTCTTCTGATTCTTTCAAGTTTCTTTATTTTTCTACTTCCTCTTATTTAGTTGTTTCATTATAAAGTAATAACATAAGTATTAATTAAATACTGATATGTTATTATAAATATGAGACAACCTTATTTCACCTTCTATCCATCCTACGGAAAAAGAAATCATCGCGCGTGCATACGTACGGAATACCGTCTCCACGCCGTGGTGTAATCAGTTTTCCCACCACCACCTTACTTGGATGGGTATAATTGTGTAAAGAATGAAAATATATGATTATTATAACATTATAATGATTATAATATATTATATCATCCACTCCAATTCCATTCAATAAATATGGAAACGATATCATTGCTCGTGCGTACGTACGGACTACCGTCTCCACGACCTGATGAGATTCATTCCCCATGTTAACCATTCATAAATGATTATAAAGTATATATAATAAGTAATAATGAAATATATGGCATAATAAGGATACTGTATTTATTTATATATATATGTACGTCATCTACTTAATTCCATTCAATTCAATAAGGAAACGAAAACAGCATTCATGCGTACGTACAGCCTACCGTCTCCATGAACGGTGTATTTCATTCCATTTATCGATATATCATATATATATGTATATACTGAATATATATTATATATAAATCATTTTTTATATTCTGGAAATAATTAAATCAGTATATAAGTAATAATATCAAGAACAACAAGTCCAGACACGTACGATAAATAAAACGATTTTACCCAAAACGCTGCTTTAACATAGAATTTACAAAAGAACAGGTAATATAAAGTCATAATTAAACCATTTATGACATCATAACAATTAATATGATTCTATAATAATTCAATGACATTATTTAAATCATTATACAGGAGGTTCGGATACATACGAAGCATATCGGACCTAAGGTAAGGGATAATTATTCCAATCTCATTCTTATCCGAGATTGTTTATTCGTAAGTATCTACTGGGGTTATGTTTATTATCCATGTCCATATGTTCTCAAAATGTTTTCATAAAATGTTTAAATTTCTTCCATGTATTTTTAAAGTCATTTTTACCCTGTTTTACTATTACCAAATCGTATGGATGGAATCTTTCTTTTGTTTACTATAAGAGATACTTTTTGACTTTTCCGACAAAAGTACGAGAAGAATGTTATTTTTAACTTATATGGAGTGAACGGATTTTTACGGTTTCATAATGCCTCATTTTCATGAATCTTACTCTACAATATTTTATGAATATTTTCAACAAAATACTTTTGTTTTAAAATTGCATGGAATTTTGTGAAAAGAAAATGATTTTGAAGAAGAAAGGATATTTTCCTCAAGAATTCATTTCAAGTGTTTTATCAAAACCATTTTCCATCTAAGATGACATTATTTTATATGAGTATGTTTCAAGTATAATTTCTCTACCATTTACATGGTTTCACTTTTCTTATGATGAATTGTTTTATATGGATTATGTGATGATGGGATGATGTTTATCAAACCCATTTTATTTTTTTGGGTTATGATGAATGATTTATGTTTATGTTGTGGCACAAGTAAGAATGATTTCATTATGAGATGGGTGGGACCTATATATCCCTCCAATTCATTGGGTAAATATTTATATCTCATGATATAGACATGGCTGGAATGGTAAGTTAATCTGGTTCAGTGTTACAGGACTGAAACGAGGAGTGAACTCGATTCAAAAAGGGACTTTTTCCACTAAGATGGTCTTGGAAGAAATGCCTTGGATACTATAGAAATCATAACATGTGTTGAATGGTTGCCACAATTACATGTTTTATTCCCATTTTATTTTATCATGGTTGATGTTCCATTATGATATATGCCTTACGTACTTCCACGATTTATGTCTTTGCTCAAGATTATGATGTTTTGATTTTATGTTCAAGATTTTTCATTAAAATGTTTATGAATTTTTTTATGTTCTCTATGCTTACCCTTACTGAGTATTTGAGCTCACCATTTATATGTTTTCTTTTCCCTAGGATATAAAGAAAGGTTTTAGGTAAGAAAAGTAAAGGGGAAGATCTTTATGGGAGATGTTGAAGATCTTTCACCACGATTAGAAGATCAAATTCCGAGTTTCCAAAGGCACTAAACTATTACGGTCCTTTGGTGTCCGTTTTTGTTATGTATTAAGTATTCCAAAAAAGAAATGTAATGTCCATGTACGTCAAGATTTGGGTCTCTACAGTTGGTATCAGAGGAAAGGTTTAGTCAACCTTTGGAAACTAGGATGCGAGAACTTTAGTGAGATCCCTAGAGATATTTCTAAGGTATGTCTAGGGATGTCCCTAAGGTTAAGTAGAAGTATAGGTTATAGTCCTAGAATTATGGTAACGATCTTAGAATTTAACCTAAGATGTTAGATATTGAAGGTAATCTCCCTTGATTATGATTTTGGCCTCCCACACTATTCCTTTTGGGTTTTAGAAAATGGTTGGGAATGGGAAGATTCATGATAATGGAGGATATGCTGGACAATGGACTGATATTCTTCAGGAGAAACCAAATGAAATTGGATCTGAAGGTCCACATATCGTTATTATGCCTAATCAGCAATCTCATAATATGATAAATAATATCAACTTTGGTAAGTTTCCCGACTCGACTAACAAGAGAAAGATGGAGTTTTATGATGATCATAGAGGAAAGAAAGTTTAATTTCCCTCATGTAAATCATGTGGGAAGAGGAATCAAGGAGAATGTTTCAAAAGAACTGGAAGATGCTTTGGGTGTGGAAAATAAGGACACAAATCCAGTAAGTGCAAAGGAAAAGGTTCAGTTAACACCATGGATAAGGATAATGGTATTGCTACGACATCAACAATAATTAGATGCTTTAAATGTGGAATGTATGGGAATTATGGAAACCAATTCCCTAAGGGAAAATCTCATGAAGAGAATCAGCATGGTCATATGGGTAGTATTTATGTGGATGATGATGAGGAGACTACAAATGATATATGAGATGAAAGAAGTGGTAAAGCTTGGACTATGGTTTAAGAAGGTATTGTAATGATTGTATGTTTATAAAGAGTTATGTTGTATAGGTAATTTAATGATACTATGGAATAAAGAAACATCTAAGGATTGTTACGCTATTTTTTTTTCTGAAGTATTTGAAAGTATATGTTGAATGGTACTGGTAACCATGAAAGGTTATTCAGATATTTTTAGAAAGAAGATGATATGCACATAATGAATGGATAAGGAGGAAATAATATGTTTGATAGTATTCATGAGCTCATGATTGTTATAAGTACTAAGTGATATCATTGTTTGAGTATACAGAATTTTTGGATTTTGGTATGTGGAAAGAGTTAACTTTTGACAGCACTCATGTTTTCACTAAGGTTCAATGGGTGTTCATTTTTCAGGAGAATAAATGATTAAGGCCTTCAAATGTTTGAAATGTGACCAACAAGACATATCTTATGATATATGAGGATCAACGATGGTATTAAAATGCTTGTTATATGAACTCTCTGGTAATAGTTTTCACTATAATATGAGATTGGACCGCAGTATTTTGAATAAGCCTAAAGATTGGAATGGATTATGTTGGACATAAGTTAGTATTGTTTAAGGATAGAACTTTTTCAATATTATTGATGGAAAGTTATAATAATGTATTTTTAGAAAAAAGGAAAACCTGTAGGACGGGTGACAACCCGTCACGTCGGACAAGGCTATGGGAATCGAACCCACAACCGAAGTGTGACATGCCTTTATTTCTTACCACTGGCCTACAGGAATTCCCTGGTTAGTAAAAACTAGTTTTATTTTATTATGCAGGATGATAGATGAAGTATAATTCCATTTTGGAACCATATCTGATTAATCTCACCATAGATGGACTTATGTATATAACTTTTCCTAACTTATGTTTGAGACAGATGGAATGACCTATCATTCTATCGCATGATCTTATAAAACTTCGCAAATGAAAAATTCAACTTCATTTCATAAAGAGATGAAGTGAAAATTATTCAAGGCGAGAACAACGGTGAGATTTTACCAAAATAAAGTAAGTATTTCTTCTAATTCAAATTCTTTAACTTTAGGGAAATGATCTTGAAAACCAAAAATCTTGTCCTAATGCCCTTATATCCGATGAATCAGATGGTACCCTTGATCATCACAAATTTATGGCTTTGTGATTGTTGGATTTTTCATAGCCATGTTCTCTACCACTCTTCATCCGAACATGACGGTTATATTTCTCCTCCATATCCATATTTTCACCTATGTTCTCCTACATGGAAACCCAGTGATTAGTTAATTTGGGTAACTGTTACGTTACATACTTTAGTTTTTCAAAATAAGTTTTGGAATTCATTTTTACGATGTGGGTTTCTATTAAAGAAACTTTCAAGTAGAAATCCATTTATAACCCTGACGAATTTCGAGGGCGAAATTCATTTTAAGGGGGGTAGAATGTAATAACCCGAGATTTTATGAAAATTATTCTTTTTAATTTCATTGATTTCTTTTGTTGTATGTTACACCAAGATTATCTTGCACTATACACAACACCGTATTAGCTTGAAATATATGCAACACTATTCTTGGCTCGTGTTACACACAATTTCAAGTTCGTTTTGTGGAAATTATTTTACGCAACATTAAGTATAGATTTTGTTAAATGTATAAATGAAATTAGTTTTGATTATGTTATACGCAACATTGAGTGTATATATATATATATTCAATTTATGAATGAAATATGGTTGGATTCTGTTATACACAACAACAAAGGATTATTTCACTACATTAAACCCTAACTTGTCTTACATTACACGCAATTGCGACCTTCCTCGATAGCATGTGTAGTACGCAATACTGAGTTTCACTGAAAAATGATATATTGTTATAATTTTATTATGGGCTAGCCATTATGAATAGTATTAACGGCATTTTGAATTTTATAACATTATTATTCATCATAAAAATTTTCTAGAACATGGTGTGAGAACAAAATAAATTTTTCAGGTAAAAAAAGTATTTTTCAAAAAATGCAGTTTTGCCGCCTTTTGATGGCGCACCCACATTAAATCTATTTTTTGACATTTTATAAGTTCAATTTTACAAAATAAAATTATTATTGGGAATCAGGATATAAAAATTTTCCTTGGATAAATTTTTCATATTATTCTGATAACTTTCATATTTTAATGAATAGTAAAAACATGCTATATTTTAATTAAAAACAACTTTTTTCATCGTAATAATTTATGTGGTTAAATTATAAAATTTAATGGTTTTAAAGTATAAATAGAATATATTTTTACCATTTAATATAATTTATGTCATTAGCATTGATTTTACATTGAATTCGTAGGTTAAATCAATTCAATCTTTTGTAATGTTTTAAACAAAAACCCATTTTCTTTCAACAACAAGATTAATTTTAATTTAATTTCTACAACTTCTGTGTATTGAATTTTGAAAAATGGTTTCCATATTTGGAATCAGTGGGTCCAAATTATATTAATATAATACTTTTTATTTTTGGGCATTATGAATAGTAACTACGGTAAATTTTATTTACCATACTAAAAGGTAAATCGGGTAATTAAGGGTAAATATAACATTTTAAAATTACCCTAACACTTGTCTTAATTAAAATTGGATGATTATATTTCGTCCTAAGTCATATTTGGGTCGAAATAGAATCCATTAGAACTCACTTGGAGGTGATTAAGACCTTTAGTTTATTTTATTTAAAGGAAATTGAAATATGTCTCACTCAAACTTTAATAATTAAAGTATTTTTAATATAAAGTTATACAGAATATAAATTCGGTTATAAATACTCATTTGAAATCTAAAATGTTTTTATTTATCATGGTTATTTATTTGTAATTTTTAAGAGTTATTTAATTACCTTATTAGCTTATACATTAATGATGCAGAAATTATTTATTTAGTAAAAAAATAAATAATATTGTTTTTATTGAAATAGTAATACATATTAAAGGGCTCAAAAACCTGACCAAAACTTATTGGTAGTGTATATATACACCATAATCATACAATGACCGAATATATGACCGTTTGGAGTCTTATACAAGTGATTATGACACTTATATTAATTTATTTTATATGATGTCAAAGTTGCCACCTTCATAATTTAATAAATATAACATTTTATAATTTTGGTTTTTTAGAAGATAAATCCGACTAAATGTATTTTAATAAAATATATAAGATTTATATTTATCCTAGTATTTTATTTTTAATTTTTATGCAACATATAAGTATATTAAATAATTATACAAAAATGTTGTAGTAATTATTTTATTAAGATAAATATCAAATAAATGGTTTTACAAATAGTAAAATAAATATTATATGAACTATTTAATGTGATGCAAAAATTTTATAGATTACTATGACATGTTAGGAACCTATTAAATAATTTAGTTCGAATATATCCTCTGTTTGAATTTTATTTAAATTCAAATAAATGAATAGTGTCAAAATTGACACTATTGTTATTTTATAAAAATAACATATAATTAAATTGTTTAAAAATCACAAAAATATTTAAAAAAATATAAATTGAAATTTATATAGTCTACAATGTCATAAATTATCAAATTATGTAAAATTAACAACACATAAGTGATTATTTATAGCCATTTAAAATTTAGAATTTTATTACCACAAATAAAATTAAATAGATTAAATAAGGATAAATAAAAATGATAAGGTTTAAAATAAGATCAAAACATGTATAAATTTGATTTTTTGATTCTATTACAACCCTATATCATCTAATATTCTAATTCAGTCATTTTGTGAGGTTTTTATGTGGGTTTTGAATTTATATTAAACTAATATTTTTTAGGATTCCAAAGGTGCCCCTCTCCTCTCTTATAAAAGGGCACCTCCTCCCTCTCATACTTACACAACTTTGAGCCTTGAACCTTTCCCAACCCCTTCCAATTTCTCTTATCCACTTCCCTAGAAACATTCTTTAGGTTCTGGTCTTCTCAAAAGACCAACTCTACTTCCAAAATAGGAAGCTTAAAGGAGGTGCGTCGAAGAAGAGGTAATCTCTTCTTCCGATTCTTTCAAGTTTCTTTCTTCTTCTACTTCCTCTTATTTAGTTGTTTCATTATAAATTAATAACATCATTATTAATTAAATACTGATATGTTATTATAAATATTAGACAACCCTATTTCACATACTATCCATCCTATGGAAAACGAAATCATCGTGCGTGCGTACGTACGGAATATCGTCTCCACATCGTGGTGTAATCAGTTTTCCCACCACCACCTTACTTGGATGGGTATAATGGTGTAAAGAATGAAAATATATAATTATTATAACATCATACTGATTATAATATATTATATCATCCACTCAAATTCCATTCAATAAATATGGAAATGATATCATCGCTCGTGCGTACGTACGGACTACCGTCTCCACGACGCGATGAGATTCATTCTCCATGTTAACCATTCATAAATGATTATAAAGTATATATAATAAGTAATCATGAAATATAAGACATAATAATGATTTTGGATTTATGTGTATATATATGTACGTCATCAACTTAATTCCATTCAATTCAATAAGGAAACAAAAACAGCGTTCATGCGTACGTACGGCCTACCGTCTCCATGAACAGTGTATTTCATTCCATTTATCAATCTATCATATATATATGTATATACTGAATATATATTATATATAAATAATTATTTATATTCTAGAATTAATTAAATCAGGATATAAGTAATAATATCAAGAACAACAAGTCCAAACACGTACGATAAATAAAACAATTTTACCCAAAACGCTGCTTTAACATGGAATTTACAAAAGAACGGGTAATATAAAGTCATAATTGAACCATTTATGACATCATAACAATGATATGATTCTATAATAAGTCAATGACATTATTTAAATCATTATACAAGAGGTTTGGATACATACGAATCATATCGGACCTAAGGTAAGGGATAATTATTCTAATCTCATTCTTATCCAAGATTGTTTATTCGTAAGTATTTACTGGGGTTATGTTTATTATCCATGTCCATATGTTCTCAAAATGTTTTCATAAAATTTTTACATTTCTTCCATGTATTTTTAAAGTCATTTTTACCCTTTTTTACTTTTACCACATCGTATGGAAGGAATCTTTCTTTTTTTTACCATACGAGGTACTTTTTGACTTTTCTGACAAAAGTACAAGAAGGATGTTATTTTTAACTTATACGGCGTGAACGGATTTTAACGGTTTCATAATGCCTCATTTTCATGAATCTTACTCTACAAGATTTTATGAATATTTTCAAAAAAATAATTTTCTTTTAAAATTGCATGGAATTTTTTGAAAATAAAATGATTATGAAGAAGAAAGGATGTTTTCCTCAAGAATTCATTTCAAGTGTTTTATCAAAACCATTTTCCATCTAAGATGACATTATTTCATATGTGTATGTTTCAAGTATAATGTCTCTACAATTTACATGGTTTCACTTTTCTTATGATGAAATATCCATTTGTTTTATATGGATTATGTGATGATGGGATGATGTTTATAAAACCCATTTTATTTTTTTGGGTTATGATGAATGATTTATGTTTATGTTGCGGCACAAGTAAGAATGATTTCATTATGAGATGGGTGGGACCTATATCTCTCTACAATGCATTGGGTAAATATTTATATCTCATTAGATAGACATGGCTGGAATGGTAAGTTAATCTGGTTCAGTGTTACAGGACTGAAACGAGGAGTGAACTCGATTCAAAAAGGGACTTTGTCCACTAAGATGGTCTTGGCAGCAATGTCTTGGCTGCTATAGAAATCATAACATGTGTTGAATGGTTTCCAAAATTACATGTTTTATTCCCATTATATTTTATCATGGTTGATGTTCCATTATGATATATGCCTTACGTACTTCCAAGATTTATATCTTTGCTCAAGATTATGATGTTTAGATTTTATGTTCAAGCTTTTTCATTAAAATGTTTATGGATTGTTTTATGTTCTCTATGTTTACCCTTACTAAGCATTTGAGCACACCCTTTATATGTTTTCTTTTCCCCATGATATAAAGAAAGGTTTTAGGTAAGAAAATTAAGGGGGGTGATCTTTATGGGAGATGTTGAAGATCTTTCACCACGATTAGAAGATCAAATTCAGAGTTTCCAAAGGCACTAAACTATTACGGTCCTTTGGTGTCTGTTTTTGTTATGTATTAAGTATTCCACAAAAGCAATGTAATGTCCATGTATGTCAAGATTTGGGTCTATACATAAATACCAATAAATTTAATTATAATAATAATATAATAAATCAATTTTTAGTATACACACAACAAAAAATAAATGAGTGATGAATAAGACATGTATCTCATGGAAATAAAAATTGAGATGAAATTCTCGTACCTTATGTCTTGACTTTTGTCACACACGTACAAGATTCTTGTATAATAAGTATAAGTTTATTATAAATATTTTATAGAACCATATTATTATATATAATACCATATATTATTTCATTATAATTTTATATTACCCACTTATTAATAATTCTATGTTAAGGTTTTTCTTCGGGTAATATCAGTTTTGTTCTTCGTATATATTTTTACTTATTATTCTTGATTATATTACTTAGATCATGATTTAATTAATTAAATAATATAAAAAATTTATAAATATCATAAATATTCATTATATATTTATTTATAATAATCGATAAAATATATAACTATGAAATAGAATACACTGTTCATGAAGATGGTAGATCATATGTACGCATAAATATTGTTTCTATTTTTTCATCATATTGAAAGAAAGTAAGTAAATGAAAAATATATATATAATATAATTATATTAAATTTATTATGTTATATATATCATATATTTTCACTAAACCATCATTAATACATTCCATGTAAAGTGTGAATGAATCACATCGCTTTAAGGAGGTAGTAGTCCACACATCCACAAACAATGTTATCCTATTTACACAAGATGGAATGTATAAAGTAATTTTTTATAAAATAATTAAATAAACTTGATAAATATAATATATATCATATATAAATATCATTTACATCATAATTAAAAACTATAAAAGGTGGTAAAGGAAAAATGAACAACATCATTTCATGAGGTGGAAGTTCTCCATACACAAGAACTGTAAGTTCGTTACACATTAGATGGAAGTGTGTGTAAGTGTAGGTAAAAAAATTAGAATAAAAAATATTTGTATATTTAGGATAATTTATTTATTATATAATCCTAGAATAATGATATTTTAGGGTGTGAAAAATGGAAATAAAGATAAAGAGCTTGATGAAAGATGTTACCTCTTCTTTGGGTAACTCCTTTTGGTTTTCACCAAAGGGATTCCTTGGATAGATTTCATAAAAAGGTGAGAATTATAGGTTGAGGAAAGGTATTTTGAGAATATATTTGGGTATATAGTGTTCAATCCAAATGGTATTGAGAGGTTTGAATAATTGGGAGGAGAGGATGTGTTTTTATAGTGGTGCAGGAGTGGCACTCTTGTAAATTTTTGTAAAGGGAATTCCACCCATGTTTTTTCCATTGAAATTGGATCCAATAAAGGTCAAAATTATATAAAAACAAGTACAGGGTCTATATATGTTCATAAAATGGATTTTTTACAAGTTTCTGGGACATTTTAGCCCATTTTATCCCTTGTTAAGCTTAATTTCACCTTAATTGTTATAATTAATTTTAATTACTTTTAGTAATATTTTTTATCAAAAAATAAGTTGGGATTATTAGAAATTATAAATTATGATGATTCAAAATATGGAATCCATTTTTCAAAATTCTAATCACATAAGTTTTAGAAATTAATTTAAATTTAATCCCGTATACGGGATGATAATGTGGGTTTTCAAAGTAAAAATATTCAAAAGATTGCTATGTTTTTATAGTCAATTTCAAAGAGAAATTTATTCCAATGACCTAAATTGGATTAATTGATAAAAAAATTGATCTAATTAAAAATTTAAAAAAAAATAAAACATAATTTAACCTTATAAATAAATTAGATAGAAAAGAAGTTTTGAATTAAAATTCAGTATTTTTCACTATTCATTAAAAAATAAAACTTCACAGAAAAATACCAAAAATTCACCCTAACATAATTTTTATGTTTAACTTTAAAATATGAAGTTTAATTTTACATATTAAATTTATAGAAGTTCCAAAAAATGGATTTAAAATAGGTTCTCCATTAAAAGGTGGTAAAACTACCTTTATAAAAATATTGATTCTTATATAAAATATTGGGTTTGTTTTTATCTTATACTTATCTAATATATAAGATGAAAAACAAATACATTTTATTGAATATAATATATATATATATATATTACATTAATATCACTTACTAATTGTAATTACTTTAATTTATTACGATAAAACAATTTTTTGAACATAAAAAAAATATTTTATATTCAACTAGTTTACATTTTTGTTTCTAATTAATTAGTAACCAATGAATTCATATTATATTTTTATAAAACATATATTTTCATAAGTTAGTTTATATTATTCATAGCCACTAATTTAATAGCTAGGTTATATCATATTATATTAAATAATAACGTGTTGATGATATTTTTTTGTTCGGTTAAACTCAATAATGTGTGCAATGAAATTCATTGAAGAAACTCATTGTTGCGTACGATGCATACCAGCTCGGTATTGTGTACATTGAAAGATATATAGAATATATATAATCTATTTAAAATAGTAAATATATTGTAAAGTCTTGGGATATTATATTCCCTTACACGCATGGTATTGCGTGTAGTACAAGCTTAACTTGGTATTTCGTATAATGAAATCCAAACTTATAACTTTCACATAAATAAAGCTATATTTAATGTTTCATGAAATGAAAAATATCGACAAAAGATTAAATTAATTAAAAAATATATATTTCACAAAATCTCAGGGTCTGGCATACTTTCTATTTAAATTTCACTTGAAACTCTAACCAAAAAATATCTCTTAGAATTCATTTATTCATCCATAATTCCTTGGTCTCTAAAAGTTAGATTATGTCCTTCACTTCCAAGGAGATCTCTAATTGAAGATCAAGTCTCTATCGTAAGTAATACCTTTTTCATATTCTTTTCTCCTTAATATTTCTCTTAAAAATATTTTATATCCATAATAACGTAATGACATTAGTATAATTATTATATTGAGATGTTATTATATTAATTTAATAACCATTATTTATTCCTTTCCATCTTCTAAGAAAAAAAGCTTCATTAGTGCATTGTATAGACTACTACCACCACAAAGCGTCATATTCTATTTTTTATACTGCCTATAATGGTTGTTTTTAGTGATGGGATTGGTGGATAAATATGATATCTATAATATAAATATGATTCTAAAATGTAAAATTATCATACACATTAATTCCATCTCATTCTTATGGAAATGAAATTGTTAACTCTGCGTTGTGCGAACTACTGCCTCTATGAAGTTACGATTTTTGTTTTCCATCATGATTTTCATTAATTATCCAAACAAATTTAAATATGATTTAAAAAATTAAAAAACATATATATATAATCATTATACTTGTAAAGACCTTAAAATTCCATGTAAATTGTTTTTTAAATTATTTGGGATTTTTACGAGCCTGCGAAAATTAACGGTGTGTGATTCCGAGGCACGGTGTGCCCGGAATGAATTTATAAACTTTTATTAAGGTAAATTCAGTAAATTCATAGGAGGAATTTTCTATCTTTTGAACCAGTGCTCAGATTAAAAATATGAGGGCACCATTGAATCTGTAATGCTGGGATTCTCCTAGAAATGACTTAACTTCGTCCGGTGAGGGAAAAATGAAAAAGTTAATTTTTGGACTTTTTAAGAAAAATAATAAAATGATTTAAAAGAATTATTTTATTATTTTCTCTCCATTGCATGGAGGATGGAGATGTTGTGGGGCAGCGATGATGCAGCGACAGGGGTACTTTAATGAAACACATGGATGACCTATATTCTGCAACGTGACAGTGAATTTAATGGTGCAAAACAGTGTAATGATGTGACATCACGTCATTATAGAAACACTGCAGTGTGGTTCTATAAATAGTCTGACGTGTCGAGAAAATAAGAAGGAAGGATTTGGGGGATTCTCAAGCGAAGCTCTGACACACTTCCACCCCAGCGAAGAATGGAGAATGATGAAGAATGCCTTTCGAAGGTCAAAATCGGGAAGTGTCGTCGACATCATATACACTCGAGGACGAATGTATGGAAACGAATGTCATAAAAGGTAGGGGTTTATTTGTTTTGGTGTTCCATATCTTCTCATTCTTGAAAAATATATTAAATGTGGACAAACTGACTAACGTGTTGATCTGTATCTCGTCTAATCATGTGGATAGTAGTTGTGGGATCTTAAACTCAGGGATTATTCTTCCTTTTTTAATTATTAATTTTTCCTCATGTTTAAAATGCTAATGAAGAGGGAACAGGCTGAAACCAAAAAGGCCCTGACCCTCCGCTAAACTTGTCCTCGGTGCGTTCTTTGTGGCAGAGCAACGAACGTAGTGGCACGGTGTTTGGGAGCCGCGAAACGACGACAACATTCCGGTGGCCTGCGAAAACAATCATCGGCATGCTATGCCGGCTGTGGCCGACGGTGGACGGAGGAGACCCACGACAACCAGTCGCGGGTAGTGGAAGGCGGTGCGTCGTCATGCGCCACGGTGGCCAGAGGCAGCCGGCCCGAGCCGACTGCGAAAGAGATGGGCGAAGCCCACCGGCACCGTCGGCGGCAGTAGCACGGCCAATAGACCACGCCAGGAGGGGGCGGCGCAAACCCCGTGTTGTGCTGCATCGTGCCAGACGAAATGGCCCTGCACCCACGGGGCTAGCTGGGTGAAGCTGTCCACCTTCAGGTGGACCGGGCCAGACACGGGTCGGTCGAACAATCCGGACCCGCGGCCCAGCGGGCCAGTGCAGGTGGGCCGAGCCCCGCCTGGCGGGTTGGGCCAACCGCGGCCCGGGCCTGCGAACCAGTTAGGCTGAACCTGACGGGCCATACCCAGTGAAACCAGGCTGACACTTAATGGATAGGACTCGGGTGGGGTCAGGTAGACCCCGGGACCAATTGTGTCGGGCCGGCCTGACCAAGTCAGACCGGGCCCCGAATAAAGAAACCCTCATAACAGACGAAACGGGTGTCCATTTGATACACCGTCAGTGGTGTTGGGACCCCTTTTTAGAAGGGGTCCCTTTGGCATATTCTGGTGGGCCCGACGGAGCTGGGCCGGACCAAGGAGTGATCATCCCCGTTTCATGGAAAGGGGTGTAACTAACAGACCGGGCATCAGATCGATGCGTCGTCTATGGAATAAGGACCCTTGTGACAAGGCAGTCATTTAGAGTTACTCTAAGTGAGTTTTGACAGAGTTTTATGTGAGAGCTGGGTTGGATTAAACTTGAATCTAACTGGGCCCTTTTTACAAAAGTGCCCATATCTCACAGACCGAGCGTCCAATCGATGCATTGTCTGTCACTTTGGGACCCCTATGATAGGGCGGTCCCTTGGGTATTCTTTTTTTGGGACTTCGTACCAGTTGAAAAAGGACCGATGGCTTGAGGAGAAGAGTCTTCCGGAGATCAGGCGTGCTTCGTGCGAGAATCCATTGGTTGGTTGTGACATGAAGAAGAAGAGCGGCCAATGCGGGTCAGCATTAGAAACTCCAGAGTGGGATGATCTAGTTTTACAACTAATCATTCCTACCTCTGCATCTGTGACCAAGATGGGTCAGCTCCAGTAACCAATACGGGTCAGCACCAGCGACCAATATGGGTCATCACGAGCAACCAATACAGGTGAGAACCAGCGACCAATATGGGTCAGCACCAGCGACCGAGACAAGTCTGCACCAGCAACCAATACGGGTCAGCACCAGCAACCAATATGGGTCAGCACCAATGACCAATATGGTCCATCACCAGTGACCAATAGGGGTTATCATGAGTGACCAATACGGGTCAGCACCAGTGACCAATACAGGTCAGCATCTAGTGACCAATACGGGTCAGCATACAGTGACCTATATGGATCAAAAATAGAGTTACAACAGATAGGATGATCTGGCTTTATAACTAGTATTCTCTATCCCAGTAACCATGAAGTTATACCATTATAGTGAGCTATCTCTTTTTATTTGTGCTTCACGATCTAAATCGGGCTTTTGATATTACCTTTGTAGTATTTCTTGTGATGTTTTCCTTTTTGGATTACTAAGGGACCTTCAAGGGTCTCAGGGTCCCTACTTGGTATTGTTATACTCAACCTTGCACGGGCTTTGCCCGCATCTTTTTGTGTCTGGTGTAGACTACTGATGCTCTGAGCTAGACTTTGGAGGTTCAGGACTTGGTGGAGCTTGGTGTGACTAGATCAGTCAAGATCCTCTTCTACAACTTCAGACTTACAACTACTACCCTCCAGGTAGAGCTCCAGGGAAGATGCGATAGCTTTTTACTTTCCTTTAGTTTCTAGGGATTGTATTCCAGCCCACTGTTTTTAGTTTACAGTTGTACTTATGGTTGTACTTTACTCTCGTGGTTGTACCTTAATTTTATTGATTGTTAATTCAGTTTCCCTTTTTGAGTGTGTACATATCTCTAAGGTAATGCCTTCCCTATTCTAGAAAAAACTTCTGGTGTTAGTCGCTAACCCCTATCCAATGGAAGTCGGGCTTGGTGTAGTCACATCAGGCCCCCGTGGGATGGGTCGTGACAAAGTGGTATCAAAGGGAGTTTGGTTCTACCAAAATAACTAAGAGTCTACTTTTAATGAGGCAATGGTGTAAAGTGTCTTCAAATCGGTTTTCAGTTCAGGGAGTCCAGTGTTTGTGTGGAGGTCAGCATATCCATACACCAGGACCCTAAATTCTATTTTCCAACTCAGTACACGAAAACACTGGTTGTTGGTGTTTTGAAAGGTTTTCTTGATCTTTCTTAAGTCATCTCACCAGGTATAGCTTATTGACTGTGGCACATCTGTTTCTTATAGGATTCCTCTACGAAGACATCCATCCAGGATTCTGATTAGAGATTGTGATAGTGGTCCACTGAGTGAAGAGGCATCAATACAGGGACCACTCATAGTGATGGCACCTTCGGGGGGTGTACCAGCATCACCACCACCCATTGAGCAGTAAATGCTACTAGTGGATCATGCATGTCGGCTGAGCGCATTGCATGAGTTATAGAGATTGAGGCCTCCAAGGTTTTGAGGAGAGAAGAATCCCAAGGCAGCAGAGGACTAGATTGAGGTGGTTTCGCAACTCTTTTGCTTAGTAGAGACACCCGTCAATCATATGGTGATTTTAGCTGCTATCCTTCTTCAGTGCTCGGTAGGATGATGGTGGATCTCGATGCTCCAGGTGCATGAGGAGATGACCCTCATATGGTCGGACTTTGAGATCATTTTTATAGTGTATTTCATGCCAACAACACTACTCTATGTGCCTATTCAAGAGATGCTACATCTACAGTAGGGCAAATAGAGTGTGGCTCATTACTCGATGAGATTTATTAACCTCTCCTGATACTCCACCGACATGATATGGAACCCTTATTTCAAGAATCAGACCTTTGAGCAGGGGCTCCAATGAGATATTAGAGTTGAAACTGTTTCTCTCAACATCCCGACACAAGATGGGGTACTAGAGCGAGCTTTGATAATAGAGAGCTTCCTTGCCGAGCAGGCACCGATAGTGAGATCCCCTACTGTATGACAGGTAGCAGAGTCATTTGCAGCTGGTAGTAGACAGACGACGCAGAATCCCAAGTGGGCTAGACCTTCTGGAGGGTGACCCCAGGATGCAGGTTCAGAGGTGCAAGGCTCGAGAGGCCAAGGGATCCACCAGCGAGGCATGAACTGTTTTTCTTGCGAGGGACAGGGTCACAGAGCTTGTGATTTTCTGACTCCCTATGTGGATGATCGGTAGATGGTGGAGGGGCCACCGAGGCAGCGGTAGTGGTAGGAGCATAAGCGACATCCAGGCAGCAGATGAGGTAGGGGAGTAGGACGTGTAGTGGGAGGTGGTTGGGGTCACCATTCACTACCACCACTACCCCCAGGTAGTTCACCATGAGCTCAGGGAGCAGGTGGATGGGGGAAGGCTCAGTAGAGGCTCACGATCCTAACATCCCTAAGATGATATGAGGTATGATCTGTATCTTCTCTACTTTAAAAGCAGTGATTATAAACCTAGGTGTTAGCCATTCTTTCCTTGTCACGAACTTAGTTTGGGACTCTGATATTCTGACTGAACTTTTAGATCGACCTTTGCGTTTGGATACTCCTATGGGAGGAGATTCCGCGGTCACACACTAATGCCGACAGTGTGATATTACTCTCATAGGAGAGAGTTTCAGATGGGATCTTCTAGTAGTGGCATTAAAGCACTACGACGTCATTCTAGGCATAGACTGGCTATCAGCAGTTCACGCACAGATTGACTGCTTGAGACATACAGTGCGATGTATGCATGGAGATGGAGGTTAGTTTTCCTTTTTTGGTGAGAAGGAAAACATAGCAGCACAAGATGGACTTGCACTCAGGAGGGTGTAGCCGATTACATATCAGAAAGATTGCATGACCTTAGACACAGTGGATGAGGCGAGTCTACAGTTTTTAGCAGTGGTGGATGAGTATGAGGACGTCTTTCCAGAAAATTTCCCAGGACTACCTCTTCATAGATAGGTAGACTTCCATATACACTTGTACCCAAGAACAACATAGATATATACACCAGCATATCGTATGGCCCCTATGGAGATCTGGGAGCTGAGGGTACAATTTGAGGACTTACAGAAGAAGGGGTTTGTAAGTCCCAGTGTTTCTTCATGGGTATTCTCAGTGTTGTTTTCCAAGAAGGAAGACGGAAGTTTGAGACTATGTGTGGACTCCCGGTGCCTAAACCAAGTGACCGTGAAGAACAAGTATCATCTCCCTAGGATTGATGGTCTGTTTGATCAGTTGAAAGGAGAGAAGTGGTTCTTGAAGATAGGCCTCATATCAGGCTATCATTAGCTTAGGGTATAGGATGAGGATGTACCAAAGACAACCTTTAGATGTCAGTATGTCCATTATGAGTTCTTGGTGATGCCTTTCGGCATGAACAAAGCTCCAACAGTGTTCATGGGGCTCATGAATAGGATATTTCAGCCATACCTCGATCGCTTTGTGGTGGTCTTGATCGACGACATCTTGGTGTACTTATCATCTGAGGAAGAGCACATTGTACACTTGAGGATAGTTCTGGACACACTTCCACAGAACCAGTTATATGGGAAGCTATTGAAGTGTGAGTTATGGATACGGAAGGTCCACTTCTTGGGACACATCATCTCAGAGGCTGGAGTTGCAGTAGATCCAGCGAATATTGAGGCAACACTTGCTTGGGAGCCACCCAGGAGTGTTACTGAGGTGTGGATCTTCCTTGGATTAGCAGGATAATATCAGAGGTTTGTACCTGATTTCTCCAGATTAGCAGCACCTATGAAAACCTTGATGAAGAAGGGTAAACTCTTCTTATGTTCAGAGTCATGCCAGTAGAGCTTTCAATAGCTGAGGCAAAGCTTGACCAGCACTCTCATCCTGAGGTTTCTAGAGGAGGGCACTAACTACGTGGTTTATTTTGATGCATCAAGGACTGAACTCGATTGCATCCTGATGTAGGATGGTGCTGTGATTGTTTATGGCACCTAACAGCTGAGGCCTCATTAGCAGAATTATGTGACTCCCTATTTGGAGTTGGCAGCAGTAATCATAGCCCAAAATATGTGGCGACACTACTTGATGGGCAAGTGGTTCGTTGTTTACTCATACCACAAGAGTCTCAAATATATCTTCACATAGAAAGATCTAAATCTGATATAGCGACATTGTCTAGAGTTCCTCCAGGACTATGACTTTGAGATATTCTATACTCCTAGGAAGGGGAATGTAGTGACAGATGCATATAGCAGAAGACTGATTTCGCAGCTATTGAGCGAGGCTTTAGAGAAGTTATCCTTGCTTCAGATATCCTACATGGATAGAGATGAGACATCCTACCTCCAGTCAAGGTTAGTATCCCCTCCACTCTTTTAGCGAGTCAGGGAGGCGCAACTAGGAGACAGTAGCTACGAGACTACACGTGCTTAGATATCCTCAGGCTATACACCTGATGGATATTATGAAGGTGGGGACCAGGCTACCCTTTTCAAATGACATACAGTTGTACTAGTGGCGCTACAAGAGTTGGTGCTGAGGGAGTCCCATACATCCCCCTTGGTAGTACATCCAGGTATGATGAAGATATATCATGACTTCCGGCGTCAGTACTGTTGGACAGGGATGAATAAAGTTGTGGTAGAGTTTGTTTCTAGATTCCTCACTTTCTAGCAAGTGAAGGTCGAGCATCAGGTACCAGCAGGCTTGACTCAACCCCTCAAGATACCAAAGTGGAAGGGGGAAGGGATGTTGATAGACTTTGTGAAGGGGTTACCATGTTCATTCAGAGGGCATGATACTATCTGGGTGATCATTGACCGACTCACCAAGTCATCCCACTTCCTTACTATTAGAGAGAAAGGTTCAGTAGAGAGATTGGGACATCTCTACATTCAGGAGATCATGATAATTCATGGGTTGCCTTCGACGATAGTCTCAGACTGTGACACACACTTCACATCCCGGTTGTGGAATGAATTTTATGAGGCTTTCGGGACTCATCTTCGCCTGAGCACATCTTTTCACCCACAGAAAGATGGTCAGACTAAGCAGACCATCCAGACCATGGAGGACATTCTTCATGCATGTGTCCTATATTTTGGTCGTAGTTGTGAGGACTACCTACCCTTAGTGGAGTTTGTGCATGACAACAGTTATCACTCCACCATTGGTATGACCCCTTTTGAGGTGTTGTACGGATAACCATTCAAATCATCCTTGTGTTGGACGGATCTAGGTGATCCAGCACTCTTGGACCCAGAGATGGTGCAGGCTACCACTGAGATGGTGTAGGTCATCCGAGAGCAGATGAAGACTACAGAGAGCTGACAGAAGTCTTATGTTGATAGGTGACGGAGACCACTAGAGTTCTAGAAGGGGGACCACATATTCATGGGAGTCTCCCCTCGACGGGAACTACAGAGATTTGGCTGAGGTGGAAAACTCTCACCGAGGTTTATCGGATCATTACTGATACTTCGGAGGATTGGTGAGGTGGCATACCACTTGGCACTTCCATCGCAGTTGGAGAGGGTTCACGATGTCTTCCACATATCATCGCTGAGGAGATATGGGCATGACCCATCATAGGTCATCGACCATGGTGAGATAGAGATGGACGACGGGGTGACTTTTACGTAGTACCCAGTGGAGATAGAGGATCGACAAGACCAAATCCTTCATGGGTGGTCGATACCTCTGGTGCACATTCTACGGTATCATGGGAATCTTCAGGAGAGCACATGGGAGCAAGAGGCTCATATGTGTGCCCAGTACCCCTCTTTGTTTGTGTAGCCTTGTTTGGATTTTGGGGACGTAAATCCCCAAAGGTGGGGTGAATTTAAAGACCTGAAAATTCCATGTAAATTTCTTTTTAAAATTATTTGGTATTTTTACGAGTCTGAGAAAATTGATGGCGCCTGATTTCGAGGCCCGGTGTGCCCGAAATTAACTTTTGAACTTTTTTAAGGTATGTTCAGTAAACATGTGGGCGGTGTTTTACATCTTTTGAATTGCTGCTTAGATTAAAAATATGAGGGTGCCATTGAATCTATAATGCCATGATTCACCTAGAAATGACTTAACTCCGGTCGGTGAGCGCTGAGCGAAAAAATTACTTTTTGGACTTTTCAAAAAAAATAAAAAAAATATTTTAAAAAAAATATTTTATTATTTTACCTCTATTGCGTGGAGGATGGAGATGATATGGGGCAGTGACGATGTAGATATGGGGAAATTTAATGAAACACAAGGATGACATGTATTCCGCAACATAATAGTGAATTTAATGGTGCAAAACAGTGATGTTGTTTCATAAATGAAACAGCGTAACGACGTGACATCACATCATTATAGAAATGCTATAGCGTGGTTCTATAAATAGTTTGAGTGTTGGGAAAAATAAGGAGGAAGGATTTGGGGGATTCTAAGGAGAAGCTCTGATGCACTTCCACCCTAGAGAAGAACGACGAATGACGAAGAATGTATTTTTAAGGTCGGAATCGGGAAGCGTCATTGACGTCATAAACCCTCAAGGACGAACATGTGGCAATGAACGTTATAAAAGGTAGGGGGTTTATGTTCTTTGATGTTCCATCTCTTATCATTATTGAAAAATGTAATGAACGTGGACCAACTGACTAACGGGTTGATCCGCATCTCATCTAATCATGTGGATGGTTGTTGCGGGATCCTAAACTCGGGGATTATTCTTCCTTTTGTTATTATTAATTTTTCCTCATGTTTAAAATGCTAACATGGAGGGTGCCGGATGAAACCAACAAGGCCTGAACCCTCCGTTAAAGTTATCCTTGGTGAATTCTTCATGGTGGAGTAATGAACGCGACGGTAAGGTGTTTGAAGGCCATGAAACAATGGTGTCATTCTGGTGGCTGGAAGAAACAACCGCTGGCGCGCCATGCTGGCGGCAGCCGGCAATAGATGGAGGAGACCCGCAACAACTGGTCGCAGGCAGTGGAAGGCAGCGCGCCATGGTGTCCAAAGGTGGTCAGCCCGAGCCGATCATGTGGGAGATGGGCGGTGCCCATAGGCACCCCCTGTGGAAGTAGCTATGGCCAATGGGCCGCAGCAGGATGGGGCAGTGCGGACCCCGTGTCGTGTCGCGTCACGCCAGACAAAACGGCCCCACACCTGTGGGGTCAGCTAGGTGAATTGGTCCGCCTTCAGGCGGATCGGGCCGGGCTGGGGTCGCAGCCCATCGAGCCCGCGAACCAGTCAGGATGACCTCAATGGGCTGGACCCAATTGAACCAGGCCGACCCTTAATGGGCCAAACCTAGGAGAGGTCAGGTAGACCCCAGAACCTGTTGCGTCAGTCCAGCCTAACCAAGTCGGACCGGGCCTAGACCCAAACAGGCCCCGAATAAATAAACACCCGTAACATATGAACGAGGTGTCCGTTTAACACGTCATCAATGGCGTTGGGACCCCTTTTTTGAATCGGTCCCTTTGGAATATTCCAGCGGGCCTAGCTAAGTCGGGCTAGACCGAGGTGTGATCACCCCCATTTCATGGAAATGGGTGTAACTAACAGATCGAGCATCATATTTACGTGCCATCTGTGGCATAAGGACCCTTGTGACAAGGCATCTTTGATGGATTTTGACATGCGATCTGGGTTGGATCAAACTTGAATCTAACTAGGCCCTTTTAACAAAAGTACCCATATCTCAAAGACCAGGCGTCCGATCGACGCACCGTCTATCGCGTTGGTACCCCTATTATGGGGCGGTCCCTTGGGTATGATTTTTTCAGGACTTCATATTGGTTGAAAATGAATGATGGCCTGAGTATTATAGTCTTCCATAGATCATACCTTCTTCTTGCGGGAATACAGTGGCTAGATGTGATCCTCCAATGGCCCAAAGGCCTTCATTTTTTATTGATTTTGATAATCCACCTTTCAAGGGGTGAGGTGGAAACCTTACAAGGCCCATAGGCATAACTATTACATGGACTGTAGGCCTTAGAGGAATTCATTGCAGATAGGCTTCAAACATTACATACAACCCAGACTAACTACTTGGAACTGCTCCTCCCCAGCATCTTCATTGTGAAATCAGCTCTCCACCTTTGCATGGCTGTTCAGATAGGCTTTCCCATGCATTCACAGGCTTGTCCCAATGGCAGGTGCCAAACCCTCTCATTCTTACAATCTTTTTATCTTGTGCAATGGTGAACGCCCCTTGCTCATCCTCCTTCTAGCACTTGTTCTTTATAGGTTGTCTGGTTTGCATCTACACTTAAGGTAACCTTAAAGTTATAATATTCAAATGAGATATATTTTTTTCTTTGTGCTTCTTGATCTAGATCATTCTTGTGATATTACCTTTGTTTTATTTATTGTGATGTTTTCCTTTTTGGATTACTGAGAGACCTTCGGGGGTCTTAGGGTCCCCTACTGGTTTTTTATACTCATCCTTGCACAGGCCCCACCCACACGTGTGTGTCTGGTGCAGACTATTGATGCTCTGAGGTAGAATTTAACGGTTTAGTACTTGGTCGATCTTGGTGATATGGGTACAGTCGAGATACTCTTCTTCAAAATCAGACTTATAGATACTACCCTCCAGGTAGATCTCGAGGGAAGATGCAACAGCTGTTTACTTTCTTTTCAGTTTCTAGGGATTTTATTCCAACCCACTATTTTTAGTTTACAGTTTTACTTGTAGTTGTAATTTATTCTCATGTTTTTACCTTAATTTTTTTGGTTGTTACTTCAGTTTCCATTTTTGAGTGTGTACAGTTCTCTAAGTCAATGCATTCCCTGTTCAGGAAAAGCCTTCAGGTGCTAGTCGCTAACCCCTGGCCTACGGAAGGTGGTCTTTGCGTAGTCACATCCAGGCCATGTGGGATAGTTTGTGACAAAACTTACTTTATAATGATACTACATAATTCATTAACCTTACTCACTCATTAAGATATAGTGTGTTCATGTTTGGGTTAGTTTAACCACTTACTTGAGTAATGTTATAAAACTATATCATGGATGACTATGGTAACTTAAATAATATTATTATTATATTTTTATAAGTAAATAATGATTGGATTTTGGTTTTTTAATGGTTATATTAAGTATTTAACTTAATATTAAAATATTATATTTGATCTCTAAAACTACCAAAATAAGCTGACACTGATTCAATTTTTTACAAAAACATAAGAAAAAACTATATAATAAAAAAATAGCATATGATAAAAATCATACCATATTAAATTAAAATATGATAATAATTTTCATTATAAATTATTTAATAAATTTAATTTTATTATTCAATAATTTAGGTGTGTGCATAGATCGAATATGGAACTAGGTAAGGGTTTCATCGCAAAATTTCCTTCTTTGAGATACATCTTATTTTATGCACCTATTTTATTTTAAATTGTGTGTATACTACCAACTGAATGTATAATATCATGTATTATCTTTATTCATGGTATTTTAACTTCAAATTCAATCTCTCTTTCTTCTAATTTTTTTTATTAGAATGTTTCTTAAATTTTAATAGATTTATCTAAATCGTCCTTCATTGAGGAATGATTTGATATAATGCACAAATCTTTATTTTTTTGGTATAAATACTACCACTAATAACTTATAATATCATAAATTATTATTTAATTTATAAACTTAACTTTCATTCATGCTCTTCCTTTTTATGGGCTATGATTGATGTCTTACCAAAAATATAGAGGTTTTTTTATAACTCAATCTGATTTCTTGAGTGATAATGTTTCTCCTTGAGTTTCATCTTTATTTTAATATGGTATACATTTTTTATATCTTGGGATATAAATTTTTATTCAAACATTAATTATTAATGATTTCTAATCCTTTTTGAAAATGCAACTATGTTAATAATTCCCATCCATTTAAGTGAAGATTTATCCTCATCCATAATTTTCGTTCCCACCAATGTTCTTATTTTTAATTTTAAAACTCATTAATTGTTATATAATGTGAACATACTATATACCACATCCCATTTTTAAAATAAATTTTTATTATCATAATTTATGATGTTGTATTTCAATAAAGTTGTTTTAAAACATAAAAAGGGATATTTTGTATCTTTTTTGTGACATGTCGATTACGCATTCTCTTTCTTTTCTCTATTTTATGAAATATTATTCTCATGTACCCATTCTATTTTTGTATATATATACATTACATATATACCTAGTTAATTATCCCATTAATTTTTATATTTATACATGTTTTTATTTCCCATTGAATTTATTACTTTTAAGTAAACCCAGTTTAAGGGAACTTTCCTATTTATTGTCTTGTGTTGAGTATCACCCTCAAAAAATGTTTTTAAACCATGAATATATTCTAAAAACCCTTATTATTTTATGTAAAATCATATTGGTCCAATATTGGTTTTATATAAAACAATAATTTCTTTTCTTCTTTAAAAATATTTCTTACTAATTTCATAAAACTTCACCCAAGTGGTGAATTTTTATTGCTTATTCACCTAGATCCTTCTCATGAAATCTCTATATTAGGACTCAATGATCAATTACTATATTTAATTTTCAAATATTAACATCCAAATGATTTAATTACTTCTTATATTGGGAATCCTTATGATTTAACCTTTAGTTATGACTTAAATTAAATTATGAAAATCACTTCTATCTCATGGGTTTAATAATGCTTATGATTTATGTATGGTTTATTTTAATCATTTGGAACACATATATATGATTTTAATTTATGTTATGGATGGTATTGGAATTATATATCCCTCCAATTCATTGGGTAAATATTTATATCTCATGAGATGTTATATAAGATATTAGGGAGTGAACATAATACACTATGGGACTTTTTCCACTATGTTTAAGGGAATGGGGAGTGAACAAAATCCACCATGGAACTTTGTACAATTTATGATGATGCTCTAGGGAGTAACCCTTGACTTATGTTCATAATGAAATGTCTTATGTTTTTTCCACATATTCCATGATTCCATGATATTATTCTTTCATTTCTTTATGTAATGTTTTCATGCTTATGATCATTCTCTTAATGATATCATGGTTTTCCTCTTAACTCCCATATTGTGATTTATTACTATTTTTATTCCCTTATTGGGATTTATAGATCAAAATTTTCTCTATGTATTTTCCCTAGGGTATCCTATGCAATTTTAGAAGACCTATGGGAGTTAGGATCACTATGTGGATTTTTAAATAAATATGTTGTTTTTATGTTTAGGATAATGTATTTATGTGTATAATCTTACAAAGATACTAAACTTATATATAATTATCTTGTATTGTTGTAAAGTGTGTTATAATTCATGAAATAAAGTATATTTAAGGTTTGGGTCACTATAATTGGTATTAGAGTAAGGTCTAGTTATTTTTATAGATTAGGATGACAGAACCTTAGTGAAAACCCTATGGAGAAGTCTAAGGGATAAGCCTATGTATATGATAACATTTTAAAATTTTGGTATAAGAACCAGGATTTTAATATCAAGTATAGATCCATTATTTTTAGTTTAATTTCTTAATTATGGCCTAATATGAATAACCTTTGAGGGAATAGAGGTTATGGGGTTGTATGTGGATTTTTTAGAGCCTGGAACCTGGTTTTATGGGGATTTTCACTTACCGTGCAATAATTGTAAATCGTGTGGGGTAGGCCACATAGTTTACCAAATCATGCAAGTGGTGGGTAGTGAGTAGAGATAGGTTGCACAATTTGTACAAATTGTGTGGAATGGTCTGCATGGTCATGTGGCCATGTATGCAGTTTTTGTAGACTTGGACATGGGGTTAGCGCATGGTTTCCACATAGTTAATGAAACCATGTGAGGAAAACAAACAGGTTCCCCTTGGCTTATAGGAAGTTGTGTGATTTTGCATATAGTTTATCAAACTGTGTGCTTAAACCATGAGACCCCTTTTTTAAGGATTTTAATAATTTTAAGTTTAAAATTAGTTATTTTTATAACCTATTTTAGGTTTTCATTCCATATATAGTAGCTCAACATTTTGCGAGCTCCTTTAAAGTTATAATCATTTATTTGAGGATTCTTCTTCGTCTGATCTCTGATTTGAGTGCAATTTGTCTCATCAAATATGCATCAGTAATATCTAAATTCATTTTTTGTTGTTCTTAATTATTACAAATATTGATTGTGCTATTTTTATTTAGGCTCATATGTCCTAATTTCTCATTATTTGTCTGTTATTCAGATTTCTCCTAAACCAAGTCAAATCAGGACTTGATACTGGATGGGAACTCCACTACCAAGAAAAGGTAGGTGGTCTATACTTTTCCTTTGAATTTTGGTTCCATATAGAGTTGTCGGCCATTATTTCACCCACCAAAATTTCTAGCATGGCCCTGAAATTGAAATGTTAAATTGATATAAATGAAATAGAACCTATTAGGGATGCCCATAGGTTTCTTTGAGATAATTTGGTAGTTTTTTCCCAACCCAAGGCCACCCATGGGGTCTTCCATGTCTTTGCCTTGATTTTACCCTTTAATGAACAACCCAAGGGGTGTGTTCTTGAGTTTTCCTAGATATAGAAGGCTTAATTATAATTACATGGAATTGAATTACATGCTTATGAGATGTATTGTCTCCTTTCCTTGTATCATTATGTTATTATAAGCTTAATTGGATCAATGTACTGAATGTAATTAGTTAAATGGGTGGGTATACACATGTGACTTGATTAAGTGGGAATGGAAAACATGAGTGGGTATACTCATGGGATGTGATTAGTTTGAAATGTATTAAATGAGTAGGTAGACTCATATGGTGTTTAAGTGGTTAATTTTTGAATTGATAAAATGGTTAAATTTTCACTTCGTATGAATTAATTGGTTTTTTTAGTAATTTATTAATGAGTGTGTATGCATATTAAATTCCTTGTAGTGAATTGTGATGAATGGTTGGGTATTCCCATGTTAAATATTTAATTATGAATGGTGATAGGGAGTATACCGATGTTATACTATGAAATGTGAATGGATTTCATGAGTAGGTAGACTCATGTGTAATGTATGGAAATGGTATAGATGGATAGATGTTTGTATGGATTCCATGGATGGATCTCTATAGATCATGAATGCAATAATGGATTCCTTGGGTTGATTATTCCCCTTGGTTCTTGATTCCATAGGATTCCTGGGTCCTTTATACCCCTTGGATCTAGCTTGCTTGGACTCTCATAGGACTTTTCTATTATGACATGCTTCTAAGACTCCAACTAGTGACTATACCCAGTTTCCATCGAGATTCTCCTAGGACTCAATGAGAATGCATTGGTCTTGACGCCTTGGATTCAGGCCTTGTGTGGTCTGGTACTTTAGTTAATACAGTATGGTCATGGGAATGTGATTCACTCATATTATAAGGAAAGGCCAAAGTGATTTGATAAGTATGGATGTATAGTGAGGCTGTGTGGTTTACTTTTATTATTATAGTTACCTGGATACAAGAGCTGACACTTGTTTTTCAGGGAGCCTTGAGATGCTAGTTAGCATCATTGGCTTGGTACTGGACGTGCCATAGGAACTTTCATTCTCTGTATTACTTAACTTCTTACTATTCACCTACTTTGCTATTATATAGTACATCATGGAATTGTATATATCTTAGGTGGTTGCCTATTGGGATGTTTATCACACACCCTATTTGGGCAACCTCAGGGACCCAAATAGAATATATGGTTATATGTGTGGATAGGGTAAAGCACCCTAACTTAGGTTGTTGATCGTTCCTTTGGATCATGGGAGTAAGGGACCAAGCTAAGGCTTACAATGCTACTGGTACACTTTTGTTCTTTTTTTATTTTTGGATATGTGTATTATATTGTACTACTATTGACCTATTCCATCTATTTTCTAGATACATGTATCATCTGAATCATTGTATATGAGACACTTCTAGGTTTTTTATATATTCATGTCTGGTTTAGTTACAAGTTGTATTCTTGTTAATCTGCTTATTTTATCTATATGTTATTGAATTTCGATGTGTTATACTCTGGTAATAAGGTAATAGTCTCCCCACAGACACACTCAGGCCCTCACTTCTAGTTTGAAGCCTCTGGAATTTGAGGAGATATGATTAAGTCCTTGTAACCCACTAGGCTTAGGGCACTATTGAGTGGAATCCAGGTCCAAGATGTTACATATTTTGTGGTTTTACTTAAAATTACATCCCTGTATATAAACTAAAAAGTGAATATATGTTCTCACACAGTTTTACATAGGGGTAATGACCCCAAAGAGGTAAATTTAGTTATTAACTCAAGTGTGAGTGTATGAAAGAGAGGCATAATAGCACACCTAGCTAGACACGCTTGGTGGATATTATTTGTTTAATCATATAGTCTTTACTAACTACTGTAAAGGATTAACTTCCTAGTTACATTTAGGAATTAGGTCAAGAATTATAAGATAACTCAACTTAAAGTATCCTAGGTTAAAATAATATTGATATAGGTTGAACTAAATGAATTATGGGATCACTTGATGATGTGAAAGGGTAAAAGGTTTTAAGTTTGAATCCCTTTCATATTATTGATTATAGTAATTCCCTAGTATTGTTAATGTTTTCTCACTTATTTCATCCCTTTTGGTTTTAGTAATGGCTGAAACTTGAAGGAACCATGGTTTTGAGGGAAAATACAGTGATTACCTTAATGAAAAACCCTTGAGAATGGGAGATGGAGTGATAAACATTGTGATTATTCTGAACCAACTACTGTGAAACATGATTAATAATATAACCATAGTTAAAATCCTAGGTGCACCAAATAATAGAATGATGGAGTCTCATAGAAACTCAATTGATGAAGATGATGAGGGAAAGAATATTCCACCACCTAAATGTCAAAAATGTGGAAATAAGTGTCAATTAAATTGTCTCAAAGGGGCTATAAAATTCACTACTTGTATAATAGGGGTTCATCGAGCATTAAACTTCCATAAGAAAATTAAGAGGATAGTTAGCATGATAGGAGTAGTTTATATTCATCCAAAATCCCCACTAACAGTCAAATGCCTTAAGTGGGGAAAAATGGGAATTATCTAAGTCAATTCCCTAATATAAAGGATAATAAGTATAATAGTCATTAATAAATTATAAAGTTAAGGGAACAAGAAAAATCCTATGTAATCGTAACTACTTAAGTTAGTTCTGAAAATGATGTGCAGTGAGGAACATTGATCATCCACTCAAGAACTATGAGTATTATGTTATTGTCTGGATCAAACAACTCCTTTGTTAATATAATATTTTTTAAGAACAAAAAAGAATCACCTTAGTGACTATATGTTTAATTATTAATAAAAAATTCTAGTGGTACAACTATTGTATCCCAAGTTTATGTTTTTAGGAAAGTTCCTTATTAAAATATTAATATCCTTGATAAATTTAATGAGATTTTATAAATGAATTGGTTCTCCCCACTTAGAGGAAAAATAATTTGGAATAAAAAGTCACATTTTATATCAACTAATTATAAATTGTGCATGGATGATTATGAACACCCTTTATAATGAAATTATACAATATGAGTCTCAATACTGAATAATAATAGACTTTTGGCTCAAAGGGTTGGAGAAAAACTAAATATTAAGGATAATCCTATTGTAGGTAAAAAAGATATGTTTTATAAGTTTTTATAGTTGATATAACTATATAAATTATATCTCAAGTCATTTCAATCTATAATAAACCCTTATATATTTTCGTTAATAAGTAATAATTTAAATTGTGATGACGCAATTTATTTATGGGAGGAAGAATGTAACATCCTGAGATTTGAAGGTATATTATCCTTAAATAAGTAATATATTGAATAGTGTGTTTCACATTCTACACCAAACTAAAACGACCTTTATATATTTTTAATGTTAAATGTAACAGTTAAAACATGGTTATTAAATTAGATGGTATAAATTGAAGTAACCATATCAAAAAATAAATAATGTAAGAGAAATGGAATCCAGAAGAGGAATTATTCCATATGAAGCACATTTATCTTAGCTTGGAAGGGAGGTATCTTCTATATATCATGACTTGGACATATATAAATCCAAACTCTAGAAATTATGGTATGATAGAAACTGTATATGGGGAAATTTCAAGCTCATAAAGATTGTCACAAGATCTATGTCAGTTGAACCACCGCCTAAAATTACAATCAGAGCTTATCAAATTCTTAGGACTTATGTGGAGATCATAAGGGGTTATTTAATTAGAAATTGGTATTATATAAACATGTAATAAAATATTTATATGTATAAATATATCATGAATTTTAATATTTTTTGAAAATTTATTTTTTCTCAATTCACTTTAAGATTAAAAAATGTATTTTCCCAAAATTAGTATTTTATTTCATGGAACTAAGTTTATTATGATTAAATAATAAAAAAGTATATTGATTTAATTAATAATAAGTTAACACTATAGTAGTAAGTAATTTATAGTAAAAATAATAGTTAATATAACAAATGAAGGTTTCCTATGAAAACAATTTTTCATTATATTTTATATGTTTAATTAAAAATAAAGTTTATAAATTTTAGAAAAATAATTTTAAAAAAATAACTTAATTTTTTGATTTATTATATCAATATTATCTTAAGATGATTTTTTTGGATCTTTCAAAAATAATTAATTTTAGTTGAATAGTAAAAATATCTATTTTTCTAAAAACTATCAATTTTATTATAAAATAATGGTTTATAATTTTTTTAAAAAAACTTTTTATATACAAAATATATATTCAATAATTAATATAAAATTCTATGTTGAATTTATAAAATACATTTTTAACATTTTTGAAACTTAAGTAATATTTCACACTAAAAATTGTTACTACACGCTTATATTAAAAATAAGATTTTATCACTTTTAGAAATTCATTATAAAAAATGATTTTAATAATTGATTTAAAGATTAAAATATCAGTTAAAAAATCTAATTTCAGTTTTAGTCATGGAGATAATATTAGTAAGATTAATGTTAATTAACGCAGTAGTGGTAAAGTAATTTTTTTAGGAATTATGTTATTAATATTGTGTAATTTTTATTTAATCAACAAAATTAATATTATTTAAATGATTAAACATTATTATTTTTTAAAAAATATATAACTATATTAATACTCTATAAATTTCTAATCAATACAAAATAATATTAGGAACACATTATAGTTAAAAGTCATTTTTCAATAAAAACTTTTCTTATATATTATATATTTTCATTTAAAATTTAATTTTATCATATATAGAATTTAATTGTATCAAATGAATATTAAATTTATTTTTAAAACATAAAAATTTGGTAATCTATTTTTCCTTATATTTTTAAATAAAATATAAATTACTTAGTTTAAAACCAGTTACCATAGTAAAAATTAAAATGTAAAAATATAAAAACTTATGGTAAAGGACTTAAAACATGTTTAAAACATGTGGTGAAAGTATTTTTTAAGGATTTATCGACTCAATATTACTCTAAAATCCATTATTACTAAATTTTGGAGTCATTGGCCAAGAAACAGTGTAAATATTTCATGTAAGTGTAATGGGTATTCCCAAAAGTGACATTTTCTTCACTTATAAAATGGGGTCACTTCCATCCCTCCCTGGTTACACTTAATATTAAAATTTTCATTAAAACTATACCCAAAATACCTCTCCTATAAGTATTTTATTCATCTATAATCCCTCGTTCTCTATCATTTTTCTTAAGGCTTCACTTCTAAGGTGATCTCTAAGAGAAGATCGAGTCTCCAATGTAAGCATTACCTTTTTCATAATCTTTTCTCTTTGATATTTCTATTAAAAATATATTATATCCATAAAAATATAATGAAATAACTATAATTATTATAATTATATTTTATTATATTAATTTAATAACCATTATTTATTCCTCTCAATCCACTAAGAAAAACAAAAGTGTTTTCAGTGCGTTGTGTGGGCTATTTCCTCCACAAAGTGACATCTTCTATTTTTCATATCACTTCTCATGGTTGTTTTTAGTGATTTTATTGCATAATAAATATTATATATATAATATAACTATTATTATTAAATTTAAAATTATCATATACCTTAATTTCATCTAGTTATTTGGGAAATGAAAATGTTAATCGTGCGTTGTGCAGACTACCGCCTCTTTGAAGTAATATTTTTCATTTTTCATCATGATTTTAATTAATTATCCAAACCACTTAAAATAGGATTTAAAAAATTAAAAAATATAAATAATATAATTTTTATTTTATTAAAATTATATTATAAAATTTCTTAATTGTAATCACTCATCAAGACATAACATGTTCATGTTTGGGTTGGTTTAAGTTGGTTTAACTACCTACTTGAATAATGATGTAAAAATCTATCATGGATGACTATAGAAACAAAAATAATAAAATTATTATAATTTAATAATAAATTAATTATTATTTTTATTATATAATTTTAATATTATGTATTTAACTTATTATTAAAATATCATCTTCAATCGCTAAAACTATCAAAATAAACAGACACTAATTAAATTTTTTACACAAACATAAGAAGATAATATATAATAAATAAGTATAATATTATAATGAATCTTCCATATTAAATTAAGTATATATTAATAAATTTTATAATAAGGTATATGATAAACTTAATTTTATTATTTATGAATTCAGGCATGTGCACAAAACAAATCTAAAACAAGATATGGATTTCATCTCAAAATTTCCTTCTATTAGACACATCTTCTATTATGCATCTAATTTCTTTTAAATGGTGTGTATACTACCAATTTTATGTATAATATCATGGATTATATTTATTCATAGTATTTTAACTTCAAATTCAATCTCTCTTTTTTCCAAGGGGTTTTTATTAGAATGTTTCTTAAGTTGTAAGTGTTTTGTCTCAATCACCCTTTATTTAGGAATGCTTTGATATTATGAACCAATATTCATTTTTATGGTGTAAATACTACCCCCATGACTTATAATATCATAAATTGTTATTTAACTTTGATAAATTACTTCCATTTATTCCCTTCCTTATTATGGGATATTATTGATGTCTTCCCTAAAATATAAATGGTTTTTCATAACCCAGTCTGATTTCTTGATTCATAATGTTTCTCCTTGAGTTTCATATTTCATTTCATGTGGTATACCCTATTTGAATATTGGTATTTCACTTTTTATTAAAACCGTATTTATTTATGAGTTCTAATCCTTTTTGAAAATAAAACTATGTTAAGAATAATTCTCATCCATTTAAGCAACGGTTACCCCTACTTGTCTATAATTTCCCTTCCCGTTAATGTTATTATTTTAAATTGAAAAAATAATTATGCTTTATCTCATATGAAAATGATATTTAAATCCTGCTATTTTCAAAATAAATTTTTATTGCCTTATTTTATGATGTGGGGTTTCAATAAAGGTGTTTTAAAACATAAAAAATGATATTTCGTACTTACTCCATGACTTACCATTTACATATTATCTTTATTTTATCCCTTTTATAAAATATTATTTTCAATTTAATCTCATATTTTTTTATATATTTACCTTAAATATATACCTTGTTAAATATATCTTTGATTTTTTGGGGTTATACATTTTTTTAGTTCCCTTGGAAATTCACACTTTTTAGTAAACCTAGTTCAAGGGAACTTTCTTATTTATTGTCTCATGTTGAGGATCACCCCCATAAATTATTTTTTAATCATTAATATATTATAAAAAACCCTAATTTTTTTTATGGTGAACCCTCTTGGTTAAATTTTAGTTGTATATAAAACAATTATTTTTTCATTCTTTAATAAGATCCTTTACTTATTTCATAAATCTTCAACCAAGTGATACATTTTGATTCTTTATTCTCCTAGATCCTTCTAATGAAAACTCTATATTTGAGATAAATGATAAATATATATGTTTAATTTTCAAATATGAACATTAAAATGATTTAATTCATTCTTCTCTTATTATTTATCCTTCAATTATTCCTAAAATCAAAATTATGAAACACACTTCCTTCTAATGGGTTTGATCAAGATTATGATTTGTGTATGGTTTATTTTCCTCATGCGTCATACATATGTATGATTTTCATTTATGTGAAGAGCGGACCTAGAATTATATATCCCTCCAATGAATTGGGTAAAGCTTTATATCTTATGATATGTTATGTAAGGGATTAGGGAGTGAACCTAATCCATTATGGTACTTTTTACACTATGTTTATGGGAATGGGGAGTGAATGAAATACACCATGGTATTTTGTCTAATTTATTATGATGGTTTTGGGAGTTTACCTTGAATTATGTTTATGATTTCATGTCTTATGTTATTTCCACATATTCCATGATTCCATGATCTTATGCTTTCATTTCCTTATCCCATGTTTTCATGATTATGATCATTCTCTTTATGATATAATAGTTTTCATCTTGACTCTCATGTTATTATTTATTGTTATGTTTATTACCTTACTGAGATTTCTAGATTAACCATTTTCCTATGAATTTTCCCTAGGTTGTCCTATGTAATTTTAAGAGATCTATGGGGGTTAGGATCACTATGTTGAGTTTTTAAATAAATATGAGGTTTTTATTTTTAGGATGATTTATTTATGTTTATAATATTCCAAAGACACTAGAATTATATATACTTGGATTTTACTATTGGTAAAGTGTGTTATAAATCATTAAATAAAGTATGTTTAAGGTTTGAGTCACTATAGTTGATATCAGAGCAAGGTATGGTAATTTTTAAAGATTATGATTATATAATTTTTGTAAAAAAACCTAGGGAGAAGTATAGGGGTAAGCCTAAGTATAGTATAACATTATAAAATTTTGATAAAATAGAGATTTTGTGGTTTTAATTTCAATTAAATCCCTATATGGATACTATTAAGTGGAATCAGGATCTAACACAATTCTGCCTAGGGGTAATAACCCCAAAGAGGGAATGTTGGGAATTAAATCAACCAAGACCTAGTGAACGAAAAAGAATACTAATTGAATACCTAGATAGAAACTCTAATTGGATATTATTTGGATAATAATATAGTCTTTACAAACCACTATGAAGGATTAACTTTCTAGTTACTTTGAGGTATTGGGTTGAGAAGTATAAGATAACTCCACTTAAAGAAACCTAGGTTAAAATAAGATTTATATAGGTTGAACTAAAGGAATTATGGTCAAACATGATGATTTGAAGGGGTAAAAGGTTTTAAGATTTAATCCCATTTGTGTTATTTATTATGATAATTCCCTTGTATTATTAGTATTTTTTCACTTATATCTACCCTTTTGGTTTTATTAATGGTTATAACTTACAAGAACCATGGTTGTGTGGGAAAATATGAAAATTACCTTAACGAACAACCCAACAGAATAGGAGAGAGAGTGAGAAACCTTGTGATTATGTCAAAATATCTATAATGAATCATGATTAACAATGTAACCATAGTTTATATCTTGAGTAAACCAAATAAGATAATGATGGAGTCTCATAGGAACTTGGGTGTTAAAGATAGTTAGGGAAAGAATATTCAACCACCTTTATGTTAAAAATGTGGAATAAAGAACCAAGTAAATTGCCTCAAGGGAACTTTAAAATTCTTTACTTGTTGAATAGGGGGTCATAGATCACAAAACTACCATAGTAAAATGAAGAGGTTGGTTATCATGATGGGAGTGGAAAACATGCATCCAAAAGACCCACTAAATGTCCAATTCCTTAAGTGGGGAAAATGTGGGAATTATCTGATTCCATTCCCTAATATAAAGGCTAATAAGAATTATAGGCATCCAAAAATTCTAATTCCAATAAAATAATATAAATCCTATGTAGTCACAACTACTGAAGTGAATGTTGAAAATGATGTGGAGTGAGGAACACTAATCATCCACTCAGGAACTTTGAGTATTATATTTTTATCATGTTGAACCCACTCTTTTATAACAATAATGTTTTCTAGGAACATAAAATCATCACCTAGATGACAATATATTGAATTATTAATAAAAACTTATATTGGTATGATTATTGAAACCCAAGTTTAAGTTTTTGGGAAAGTGACTTATGAAAATATTACTATCCTTGATGAATTTAATGTGATTTTGGAAATGGATTGGTTATCCCCAATTATAAGAAAAAATATTTGGAATAAGGATGTCACATTTTATATAAACATATAGTTTTCTATGAAACTATGATTATAAACACCCTTTATAAAGGAATTCTACAATGTGAATCTCGATACTGAATAACGATAGACTATTGGCTCAAATGTTTTGAGAAAAACACAATATTAGAGATAATACTATTTTAAGGAAAAAATCCATGTTTACTAAGTTTTTATGGTTGAGATAACTCTATAAATTATATCTCGAGTCACATCTATATACAAAAAAACCCTTATATATTTCTGTTAGTAATTAATATTTTAAATTGTTAGGATGTAATTTATTAAATTGTGCGAATGTAACGACCCAAGATTTCAAGGTATATTATCCTTAAATAAATAATTTATTGAATAGTGTGTTTCATACACTATACCAAACTAAAAAACCATAATATATTTTGAATATTAAATAGTATTTTTAGAATATAGTCTTTAAATTAGTTAGTATAAAGTGAAGTTACCATATCACAAAATTAATAAATAAAGTAAGAAAAAATGGTATCCAGAAGCAGAAGTATTCCTTATGAAACTCATTTAACTAAGATTATATGGTAGTAATTTTCTATAGGGTTTTACCTAGACCAATACCAAGATTAACTTGAGAAATTTTAGTTTGATAGAAACCATATATGGGGGAATTTCACGCTAATGGAGATTACCATAAGATCCATGGTAGTTGAGCCGCCACCTGAAATTTAAATCAATGCTTATCTGAGGTTTAGTCTTACACAATGATCATAATGGTTCATGAAAATAGAAATTTAGATTATATAAGCATGTAATAAAATATTTATATGTATAAATATATCATTAATTTTTATACTTTTTGAAAATTCATTTTTAGTCAATTCACTTTATGCTTAAAAATGTATTTTCCAGAAATTGGTGTTTTATTTCAAGGAACTAAGTTCATTATGATTAAATAATAACATGATACATTTATTTAATTGGTAAAAAGTTAATACTACACTAGTTAGTAATTTATAGGAAAAAATAATAGTTAATATACCAAAAGTCATTTTCCAATAAAAATAGTTTTTCGTTATATTTTATATATTTAATTAAAAATAAATTTTATAAATTTTATAAATTTAACTTGACCAAATTAAATTCATTTTTATATTTATTATATAAATATTAGCTTAAAATTAATTTTTAAGATTTTTTAAAAATTATTAATTTTTAGGTGAATAGTTAAAATATTGATTTCACTAAAAACTAAAAAAATTATAATACAAGAGTGACTTAAAAGTTTAATAAACTATTTTTATATAAAAAATATATATTTAATAATTAATATAAATCACTATGTTCAATTTATAAAACTGATGTTCAACATTTTTGAAATTCAAGTAATATTTCACACTAAAAATTGTTTTACATACTTATATTAAAAATAAGACTTTATCACTTTTATAAATTGAATATAAAAAATATATTTACTATTTTAGTTAAAAATTTTATTATTATTTAATAATTTAAATTTCATTTTTAGTCATAAATATAATATTAGTAAGATTAATTTTCAAGATAATGGTAAAATAGTTTTTTTAAGAATTGTTTTACTAATAATGTGTAATTTTTATTTAATAAATAAAATTTATCTATTTAAATGATGAATATAATATTATGTTTAAAACTATATATAATTATATTAATACTCATTCAATTTCTAATTAATACTAAATAAGATTAAGAGCGCATAATGTTTAAAATTCATATTTCTACAAAAAAACTATTTTTTTATATTATATATTTTATTTTAAAAGTTATTTCTCTCATATTTATAAACTTAATTAAAATAAATGAATATTAAGTTTATTCTTAAAACATAAATATTTTTTAATGGTTTATACCTTAAATTTTGTAAAAAAAATTAAATTACTTAGTTAAAAACTAGTTACCAAGGTAAAAATCAAAATATAAAAATGTAAAAACTTATGGTAAAAGACTTGAAATTTTATAAAACATATGTGTAAAGTATTGGTTGATGTTTTATAGACCTAATATCACCCCAAACTCTATTATTATGAATTTTTGGAGTCATTGACTAAGGAATAGTGTAATGATATCATGGAAGTGTAAAGGATATTCCCAAAAGTGCCCTTTTCTTCACTTATAAAAGGGGATCACTTCTACCCCTCTATGGTTACAATTACTGTTAGAATTTCCCTTGACCATTTTCCAAAAAAAAATTATACTATACTTCCTTTATTAATCAATAATCCCTTGGTCTCTAGAAGTTGGCCTAAGGCTTTCACTTACAAGGGGATCTCTAAGATAAGATCAGGTCTCCAACATAAGTATTACCTTTTTCATAATCATTAATTCTTAATATTTCTCTTACAAATATATTATATACAAAATAATATAATGACATAAATATCATTATTATACTGATATGTTTTTATACTATTGTAATAACCATTATTTATTCCTTTCTATCTACTAAGAAAAATAAAAAGTGTTGTTAGTGCATTGTGCGGACTACCACCTCCACAAAGAGATGTATTTAACTTTTCATACCACCTATAATGGTTTGTTTTAGAGATATTATTGGTGAATAAAGATGATATCTATAATATAACTATGATTCTGAAATTTCAAATTTACATATACCTTAATTACATATCATTCTTCGAGAAATGAAAACGTTAATCATGTATTGTGAAGACTACCCCCTCTATGAAGTAACATTTTTTGTTTTTCATTATGATAATTATCCAAACCATGTAAAATATGATTCAAAAACTTAAAAATATCTAAATAATATCATTATTCTTCTATTTTAATGATATTATACAATTCTTTATCCATACTCACTTATTGAGATATAGCGTATTCATGTTTGGGTTGGTTTAACCACCTACTTGAATAATGTTATAAAACTCTATCATGGATGTTTGAACTTAAATATTAACATTATTATAAGTTAATGAGAAATTAATGATTGGTTTTTGGGTCTATAATGGTTATATTATGTATTTAACTTATTAGTAAAGTATCATCTTCGATCGGTAAAACTACTGAAATAAGTCGACATTGATTCAATTGTTTACGCAAAAATAAGCAAAGACTATATAATAAATAAATAGAACATGATAATAATGTAGGTTCAGGGTGCAGTGTAAGTGTGTAATGGTTTGGGCCTAACTTTTCTTTTTTCATGATCTATGATCCATATAAGATCTACATGATAATAAACATAGTGATTAATGGAATTGAATCAAAGAAAATACACAATGGATAAAATTTCAGAACTATAGGGAAGATCGTCACATGTTATTTATAATTAATTTAAAAAATTAAAGAATTACCTTTTGTGAATTATTTCTTCATTGATGGATCTGAAAACAGATTTATGTTTCATGGTCACTGCATTGTAGGAATCAAGAGCAGATCCCCTCTAGCGGTGATCCACACATGTTCCACAAATTTCTAAACATTTTTGTAGGAATATCAGGGTGCTAACAACGTAGATCCTATCACTTGCGTAATTCACCTTTGATCACCAAAATAATCACTTCCAAAGTGTTCTCCTTGATCTCTCTTGACTTGAGAGTGATAGGTGGAGGAAAATCACCCTCCATTCTTGGGATAATTCTTTTAGAGGGAGCTCTATTGGGATTGATAGGATTCTCTCTATTTGTCATTGTGCACAATACAAATGAATTGTGTCTTTGAAAAAATAATAGAATTGGGTTTATATAATGCTAGGGTTAGAAATAAATATTTTCATAATTTACCTTTAATATATATTTAATCCCTTGCATAACCCTAGGTCTAAAATAATAATATTATTATTATTTCCTTAACATGCACTTAACTTGCGAATTAAATTAAATATTATTTAATCAAATAATATTCAATATATTTATTATTTTTACCAGACCTAAAAAATCAGTCTGTCATTCCTCCATAATATTTGTAGGCACTTAAATAATGAAAAATTATTTAATAAATAAATATCACTGCATTATTCATCAATAAATAAATATATACTATATTTACTAAATAGAAATAAATATTTATTTTTTTCAAAGTTTAGGGCTAAAGCCTCATTTATTATTAAATCAAAGAAAAGACCTCTTTAACTAGGTAGAGGGAGACCCATTATATATCCTGAAGTCCATGTGGGCATTTAGCCCATTACATGGCCCGTAGGCCCAATTTTTTGGCCCAAGGTCCATTATGTGAATAGTACTGCTATAGTACCTACCTGATACAGTTCCACACAGTACCCGTCGCTGCTATAGTGACCTTTCGCCGCTACAATGTATGTCGTTTCTACAGTGTCGACGCTGCTATAGTACACTACAGTACTGCTACAGCACCCTACACCCAATGGGTTTTGAACCACATACAAGGATAATATTTATTAAACATGTTAAATAATAAAAAATAATATATTATTTAACTGAGATTCTGGATACACTTAGTATGTGACTCTCTAGGCCTCTTTCTTAGTGGTAGAAGGTGCAGCAGCCTAAAGTCCAAGTTTAGCATCTATAAAAACACCAAAGCACCCATATAGAAATAAGTTAATGCAAAAAAGACATAATACCTCATATGGATTCTTACTGTGTGATACAATCCCTTTATCACGATATCTTTAATCAAGCAGGTTGCATGCTAGTGTCATCAACTTATGTGCTTGATGTCTCTTTCTTTGACATCCCATAAATTGAGATTTCCTATAAAACGCTATGGTCGTGGATTTATTTATGCTATATCATTTCCATCAAAGGTCCTGGGATATCAATTTAAAATAAAAACAAAATGGAAAAATTCTTTCTCACACTATTCATTAATGCAATATTAATCGTGACATGCTTAATATGTCCTACCTCTCCATGAACATATATCATCACGACTTTCATCAATACATCAAATTACATGACTAATAATACTCATTAATGATAATATTAAATTTTAAGAATCAATGCACACATACGTAGATTAAAACATCTAATGACACATATAAATGTGGAGTTCTTACTAGCAGGTCTCATTCTTGTTAGATTCGGTATCCAAAAAACAATTGTTTATACTTTGAGTACATGAATATTTAATGTATTAAATATTAAATTAAACATATTATTACATTTTTCAGTGTACTTCATGACCATAATGTAATAATTTTCTAGAGTATTTTTCACATTGATAAGGTCGTAGTAGTTCCCCACTATGATGAGAACTTTGAAATGCTATGAAAATATTTTTAATATAGTTCTATGGTTGGATAACATACTATGATGGGACAAATAGTATATAGACCATCAGGTGTGAGTACTTTTCAGTAGATGAGACTTCTTCTCATGAAGTTCGCAAATAGAAATCTCCAATACATGAGATTATGAGAACATACCCGCTAGTAGGAATTCTGCATGTTTTGGTGTCATCGAATATTCCAATCTGTGAGTGTGTATAATGGTACATATACTTCAAGATTATCATTAATGCATGTCACAACTCACACACTTATATTTTATAATGAAAACTATCATGCCATATGTTGGTGGGAAGTAGGGTACGTTGGGTGCGTCACAAATGACATGTTATTAATTGATAATTCAAGAAAGGATTTTCTCCTTCCATATTTATGGAAGTTGATATATCATCCCTTTGATTAAAATAGAAACTTCTCCCTAAATTCTATGTACATGGTTTCACAACAAGTTTATTTCAAATAGTCAAAGAATGATGTGTCAAGCATATAGGTGGATGACACCTTCATGAAACCTTCTTGATTAGATTATGTGAGAAGGGGATTATATTACACAGTGAGTGTTCATATGTGGTTGTCATCATTGAGACTTTAATTTCTTTATCTTAGGTGACTTGACCCGTTGCTAGAAAGTAATCTTGGACTTTAGGTAGACCCACCTAATGTCAATAATAAATAATCCCAGAGGGTCACACAATAATTGTTTCTGGTGGTCTCTATTAAATTATATTTGAATTTAATTAATGGAATAAATATTATTCTCAATACTGAGGAATAATTTTATTTAAGTTATATTTATTACATAAATTAAATAAATATTTATTCACCAGATTTTGAATAAAATTTATTTATTTATTTTATTGAATATTTAATAAATATTTATTTACTAATTTTTGAATAAAATATTTAATTCAGAGAATAAAATATTTAGTCGGGTGTTTAATAAATACAGGAGGAGTTAGAATGGACCAAGACGGTGTCCGATGATAAAATAATTATTTACAAGTTAGTAAATAATATTTATTCATTTGGAATAATTGGCGCACCAAAAAATAATAATACTATTATTATTATTATGTGGTATGAGATTTCATTAATGGTTATAATAATATTTAATGGTTGTTACGCAACTAAATTTTGTAACTGAAATCCCATATCTATAAATAGATGGCTACGTCTATTGTGTAATTCATTCGAAACCAATTCCAAGTTTGTGAATATAGAATTGTTACGCATAATGAATTCTCTCTTGACTCCTCCTCCTCTCTCCCTCTCAAGAATGAGAAACCCAGGAGATAATCTCTTCAAGACTGAAGAATGATCGATAAAAAATGAATGACATAATACATTTGATTCGTCATGATAGAACCCCAAGAATGAGTGGTGTTGCTCAGAGACCATTAGAGCACGTGTGGATCACCGCTGAAGGGATTCTACCCTTGAATCCTCACAAGCGCAATGAAGGAAATCCGGAAGGGCCATTTTAGACTATCAAAAATAATTAGTGAAGAAAGTCCCTAAGCCCAGGTATTTATTTCTTCAGATATTAAATAAATTAATTATAAATTTGACATTCATGATCCTTGTTCTTGGTTTCAAGCAATGATTATTAAAATAATTTTTAATATATCACCCACCACTGCATGCTTCCGCTACGCCCAAAACCAACAATTGGTATCAGAGTGGTCACATTTAAATTTATAATTATTTATTTGATTGTTGATGTATGCACAATTATGGTTAGATTTTATTTCATGTTATTCATTCTTTAATCTGATTTGAATTAACATGTTATTGACATATCAATCATGTTTGTTCAGTGTTTCATTTTCTTAATATTTTAAGAACAAATAAAGAATAACTAGAGATGTCATCGAGAAGTTCCAAATCATTGGCCGGTAAAAATGGGTTGCATGGCATGTGGTCATAGCACAAGTTGCATACCCATGTGAATTGTATCTAGATGTGCTGAGTAATTTATTACACATGATGGTTTTATTGCACATCACATGTTGACCAGGCCAACCTAGAACATGGAAAGTGGATACAGGGTGTGTAATTGGCATGTACACACTATATAGTCGGGTCAATTCAACACACCAAATCCCCAGGTGTGTGACTTGGATATATGGAAACTGGGGTACATGGCGTATAGCTCCATGTACACACCGTGTAGTCTCCAATTAGTATAAAAAATTAAAATTATATTAAATTTGAAATTACATCATTAAAACCTTATTTTATTGATTAGTACATCGTTGTGTCTTTGACATTTTAATAATGGTTATAAATAATTTTAAATGCTCAATTATTTTATTGTAATTAATATGCCATTATTATAGTTGGGGTTTGGCTTAGTGGTAATCACCCTGTAATCCTACATGAAAAATGGGGGTTCAAAACTCATTGTGCATAGGTACTGTAGCAGTACTTTACTGTAATGTAGAAGTGGTGACTGTAGCAACGGCGGGCACTGTAGCGGCGGCAGGGCACTGTAGCGGCGGTAGGTCACTGTAATGGCGGCAGGTCACTGTAGTAGCAGCAGGCACTGTGGTACTATAAAAGGCATTATTGTAGCAGTACTATTCACAGAATGACCTTGGGCCAAAAATTTGGGCCTACAGGCCATGTAATGAGAAAAATGTCCACTGGGCCTTCAAGATATATAATGGGTCTCCCTCTGCCCAGTTAAAGAGGTCTTTACTTTACTTTAATAATAAATGAGGCTTCGGCCCCAGATTTTTAAAAAAATATGTCATTATTGGTTATGTCATTTGTTTTCTAAGAAATTCATTAATTATAGGTATCTACAAATAAGATTTGATTATCATTAAGATGAAAGGGAATTAATTAATTAATTTATTAATTAATGCAAGTGTGTTTATCTTAAATAATAAAAAGAATGAATAATGAAATGATTGTTAACCATTTACTTTTGCATATTAATTTTATGTGTGACCATTCAAGATATTAACCAAGCCCTATGTATGTGTTGGAATTTATTTAATTAAATTTATTGCATGATTTTTCAATTATTTAATATTAAATTAAAAGATGGTTTATGATTCATCCCTCCTTCCATTATTATGTAGGACTTGTGTGTTCAAGGATATTTATGTGATTCTATTTGACCAATCATTTGGTTCCCCTCACCTGTGTGTGAGTAATAAATATTTGTAATTAATGAAGCATCCTAAGTCACGTGGGGATGGTTCAATATGGAACGATAATGATTCCAACTCGGTGATACATAGGTGGACACATGGAATGTTGTAGCTCATTCCAAGTCTAGAATAAGGAGTTATTTCCCCTAGGTCATAAGTTGATTTAATGTATAATCATTAAATCAACCATTAGATAAGATCATGATCCAATCATTTAATTATTTATTTATTTTATATCTAATGCATTAAAATTATATTTATTAATTCAAGACCATGATCATATAAATAAATGAATTAATTTGTAAAGACAAAATTTAAATAAAATTGATTATGCTTAAATGTTTTATCCAAACATGGTTAATTAATTAAGTAAACATCCACTTAAATATTAAAAATACATGTAAAGGATAAAACAAGATAAAAATTTATGCATAATAAAATAAAATCCCTCAATCTAATATTAATTCAGACTAAGACTTTCGTTACTTGATTATAAACAAAACTCAATAGAACTATGTATTTGACCAACCCTTATTGGGACACTTACTTTTATAAGAGGATTTATTATAAAAGTTTCAGTTGGACTTAACCATTTTACATCAATAGGAGTATCCCTTGCTATACTTGGTGTAATTTAAAGGCAAGTGTGGAGAAAATCCAAGTAATTATTTCTAGATTAGGGAGTCCACTCAACAGATCAAGGATCTGCAAGCCTGCAGTTGGCAAATACCTTCAAAATAGCTTGAACAACCCTTGTTGGGGTTATGTGAAGGGGAATATGGATCCTTTCCACTAGAATGTCCTAGAAACTAGACATTCTAAGTTCAATGTTGAGGGCTATTGGGACTTTATAAAATAGAAAAATATTTAATAAAATCAATTAATTTATTATTTCTCACAAAATTTTTAATCAAGAAAATTTCTAATAATATAATCATTTTAATTTTAGAATAAAATGACAAGCTCATCATCCATACTATCCCTATGATCAATATTGTATAAATAAAATCTCCTCACTGGAAGTAACTTCTAAGAGTGGTTTGGAATCCTTCAGGTTGTTCTACCTTGTGAATAGAAATATTATGTGTGAGAATCCTCAATGCTTGATCCTTCTACTCAAGAGGTGATTTATGAAGAGTTCTTAGTCTACAAAAACATATGAATGACGTGGTCGATGTTCAATGTTTTATTATTTCATCTATTTCTAGTGAACTCGTGAAGTCTCATTAAAACATGGATATATATAGCACGCTTGAGAACCTTTGTGTCCTTTACCAAGAGAGAGCTAGATATGAATAGTTTGAGATTTCCAAGGTGATCTTTCAGATTAATCTTGGAGAGGGTTCCCCAGTTGGGCCTCATGTAGTCAATATCATTAGCTACATCAAACGCCTAGAGATTCTAGGGTTTAAACTCCCCAAATAACTAGGAATAGATCTCATTCTAGCATCACCCCGTCAGAGCTTCTCCAATTTTGTTATGAATTTTAATATGAACAACATTGAGAAGTCTTTTCCATAACTTCTTATCTCTTTCACCAAGTAGATAAAGATATGAAGCATGAATATCCTTCTATCCTTATGGTAAACAAACAGAAAGGGAAAGAAAATAAATTTAATCCCAAATCTTCTTCATGCCCTTCTAAGAAGAAGAAGATCAAATGGGGATTAGGAGAACAGGATGTTGTCTGTTTAGCATGTGGAAAGAAGGGCCATTGGAAGAAAAACTGCACCCAACTAAAGAAGCAAGGGGAAGCTTCAGGCGAATTTTTTATTGAGTGAAATTTATCTATTTCTAAAAATTGGGTATTATATATATCTTTTGGTGCTCACATATGTATTAAAATACAGTGACCAATTAAATTCAAAAAAATTGACCAAGGGTGGGTAGATCTACAAGTAGCCAACGGAGCTAAAATTGTTATTGTAGCTATTGAGGACTACCACCTCACATTGCTAACCAGAATGATCTTGGTTTTAAAGGGTTGTTATTATGTGCCTTAAATTACCAAAAACAATATTTCTATATCCAGGCTATATACAGATGGATTCATTTTCAAATTTTGAAATAAATGTTGCTCGTTTTATAAAGATATAATTTTTTATAGTAATTCACATTTACATAATGGTCTTTATGTGTTGGATTACATGAACCAAGTAATGGAAATTGATAACAAAGTTACTTCACATAACTCATATCACACCCAACTTTGGCATCACCAACTAGGTTATGTAAATGAAAAACTCTTGAAAAAATTAAATCAAGATGGATATTTAGATTCTTTTGAACTAAAACCACTTGGTGTATGTCAGGCATTTTTACAAGGAAAAATGACCAAATCCCCATTTAGTGGGAAAGGTGAAAGGGCTAAAGATATTCTTTAATTAGTTCATACCAATTTGTGTGGACCATTTCCTATTAAATTAAGGGGTACGTACTCATACTTCATAACTTTTAATGGTGATTTTAGTAGATATGGATATATTTCCTTAATGAGGTATAAGTTTGATTCTTTTGATAAATTCAAGAAATAAAAGAATGAAGTTGAGAAAAAGCTTGGTAGGAAGATTAAGAAACTCCTCTCAGATTGAGGTGTAGAATATCTTAATTAATACTTCATTGATTACATACAGGAGTTTGGGATCCTATCCCAACTCACTCCTCCTTACACGCCTTAGTGTAATGGTGTAAGAGAAAGGAGTAATTTCACCTTATTGGACATGGTGAAATCAATGTTGAGTCATGCAAGTATTCCATTATCCTTTTGAGGATGTGTATTACAAACAGTGACACACATACTAAACCAAGTACCAACTAAATCAATAAATGGTATTCCACATAAATTTTGGAGTGGAAGAAAAATCATGTTATCGAATTTGAATGTTTGGGGAAGTGAAGAATTTTTTAAGGCCTCTTCATGTAACGAACTTACACCCTGAGGCATAAAGTGTAACTTTATAGGATACCCTAAGGAAACAAGGGGATATTACCTATAAGACCCCTAATAAAAAAGGGTTATAATGGAAAGACACACCATATTACTTGAGAGAGAGAACATCTCCAAAATAGATAGTGGTAGAGAGATAAAATTCAATGAATTTGAGGCCCGAGGTATACAATAGTTGGTACATGATCAGATTCTACAAATCCACATGGAAGAAGAAACTATTTAAGAGACACAAGAACTGTGTAGGATTACAAGAGAGGTTAGAGAACCAGAATGGTTTGGTTTTCTAGTTATTGAGGATGGTGACTCATTATTAATTGATAATAATTATCCTCTAACCTATAAGGAATTAGTAAGTGACACATATCTTTCCAAGTGGAAAGAATCCATGAATTTTGAAATGGATTCCATATACCAAAAAAATCTAGATTTTGGTATATCCTCTAGTGGATGTAAATCTTGTTGGATTAAAATGGGTATTCAAGTAGAAATTGGATTTTGAAGGACAAGTTAGTACCTATAAAGTGTGACTGGTTTCAAAAGGATTTAAACAGTGTCAAGGTATTGACTATGATGAAACCTTTTCACAAGTTGTAATGATGAAATCCATCATAATTCTACTTGCCATTCCAGCTTACCATGAGTATGAGATTTTGAAAGTGGATGTCAAAATAGCCTTCCTTAATGGGAACCTTTGGGAATATTTATACATGACACAACCTGAAAGTTTTGTGACTCCAAAGGATTCCAATAAGATATATAAGTTGAAAAAATACATTTACGGATTAAAGCAAGAATCCAGGTCATGAAACATTAATTTTGATAAGGGCATAATGGAATTTGGTTTTATAAATAATTAATGTGCACCTTGTGTCTACAAACAGTTTATTGGGAGTGAAATCATTTTCTTAATAGTATATGTTGATGACATATTACTTATTGGAAATGAAATACCATTATTACAATCTGTTAAGGCATGGTTGAATAAATGATTTTCAATGAAAGGATTGGGCAAGGTAGCATATATTCTTGGGATCAAGATCCATCATGATAGATCCAATTGGTTTCTCATCCTAAGTCAAAGTACATACATTAATAAGATACTAAATAGATTCGGTATGGAACAATCCAAGAGGGTATTGTTGCCAATGTCACATGGAATTCATCTTTCTAAGAAAATGTGGCCTCTGACCTATCAGGAAATAAATAGAATGGAAATTATTCCATATACATCAGTGATTGGGTCAGTCATGTATGATATTTTATGTACTAGGAAAGATGTTGCCTACGCATTAAATGTGGTAGGCAGATATCAAGTTAATCCAAGTGACCACCATTGGATGAAAATCAAGTCTATCTATAAGTATATGAGGTATACTAAGGATATGTTCCTGGTTTATGGAGGAGATTAGGAACTATTCATCAGAGGATATGTAGATTCTAGTTTCCAAAATGATCAAGATGACATGAAGTCACAAACAAGGTATATCTTCACTTTGAATGGAGGTGTTGTGAGCTGGTAGAGCTCAAAGCACGCTATGGTCATAGATTCTATAGTAGAGTCCAAGTATATTAAAACATCTGACGTAGCTAAAGAAGTAGTTTGGATGCATAATTTTATCTAAGAGCTTGATGTGGTACCTATTATTAAAGATCTCATCACACTCTATTGTGATAATAGTATAGAAGTGGCTCTCTTAAAAGAGCCAAGGTCACATCAGTAGATGAAGCACATACTTCGGAAGTATCATCTTGTGAGGGATTTTTCTTAGAGAGGTGATGTTCTAGTGGGTAGTATTTCTATGAAAGACAACATGGAGGACCATTTGACTAAATCCTTGACTCAACAGAAACATGATTATCATATGAGGTCTAACAGACTGAAAGTCGTAGGCAGTTGTCTCTAGTATAAGTGGGATTTTTTTAGAGTTGGTGTCATAGAACCAAATGTTTATTCTTTGATTACATGATTATTTGATGTATTAAATATTAAATTAAATATCTTATTATATATTTTTCATTATTCTATGTGACTATAATTTAATAATTTCCTAGAGTATTTATCACATTGATAAGGTCATATTAGTTCCCCACTATGATGAGAACCTTAAATTGATATGAAAATATTCTTAATATAGTTATGTGGTTGGATAAAAAAACTATAATGGTACACGTAGTATATAGATTGTTAGGTGTGAGTACTCATAATCATACGAGACTTCTTCTCATGAAGTTATCACTTGGTAATCTTAAATACAAGAGATTATGAGAACAGACCCGCTTGTAGGAATTCCACATGTTTTGGTGTCATTAGATATTCTTATCTTGGAGCATGTGTAATGGTCCTTAGACTTTAAGATTATCATTAATTCATGTCATGACTCACGCACTTAGATTTTCTTATGAAAACCATCACACCATATGTTGGTGGTAAATAGGGTACATTGGGTGCATCACAGATGAAATTTATTAATGGATATGTCAATAAAGTATTTATCCCTTCTATATTTATGGAAGTTGATATCTTAGACCTTTGATTGAAATAGAATCATTTCAGTAAATTCCATGGTCATGGTGTAATGATGTTTTTATTTCATATAGTCAAAGAATGATGTATCAAGCATATAGGTTGATGACACCATCATGCAACCTTCTTAATGATATTATGTGACAAAGGGATTATATTACACAGTGAGCATTCATATGTGGTTGTCGTCATTATGATTTTAAGTTCTTTATCTTGGGTACCTTGACCCATTACTAGATAGTAATCTTGGACTTTAGGAAAGCTCACCTAATGCCAATGAGAAAGAATCCTAGAGGGTCACACACTAAGTGTTTCTAGTGGTCTCGATTAAATTATATTTGAATTTAATTAATAGAATAAATATTATTCTCAAGACTGTGGAATAATTTTATTTAAGTTATATTGATCGCATAAATTAAATAAATATTTATTCACCAAATTGTGAATAAAATTTATTTATTTATTTTATTGAATATTTAATAAACATTTATTTACTAGTTTGTGAATAAAATATTTATTCAAGAGAATAAAATATTTATTCAGGTGTTTAATAAATACAAGAGGATTTTTAACGAACCAAAACCATTTTTGGTGATAAAATAATTATTTACGTGTCGGTAAATATTATCTATCCATTTTGCGCAAGTTGGTGCACCACAAATAATAATATTGTTATTATTATTATGTGGCATAATATTTTATTAATGGTTAAAATTATATTTAATGGTTATTATTCAAATAAACTTTTTAACTGAAATCCCATCTCTATAAATAGACAAGTATGTCTATTGTGTAATTCATTTGAAACCAATTCCAAGTTTAGGAATAAAGAATTGTTGCGAACAATAAATTCTCTCTCGACTCATCCTCCTCTCTCCCTCTCAAGAACAAGAAACCCAAAATAGAATCTATTCAAGACCAAAGAATGATTGATCAAAAATGAATGATGCAAGACATTCGATTAGTCATTCTAGCACCCAGAGAATGAGTGGTGTTGCTCGGAGACCATTAGAACATGTGTGGATCACCGCTAGAGGGATTCTACCCTTGGATCCTCACAAGCGTAATGAAGGAAATTTGGAAGGGCTATTTCAAATGATCAATAATCATCAATGAAGAAAGTTCCTAAGCCTGGGTATTTATTTCTTCAGATATTAAATAAATTAATTATAAATTTGTTGTGAAAGATCCTCGCTTTTGGCTTCAGGAAATTATTATTATTATATATATATATATATCATCCCCATCACCTACATCTGCTGCATCCGGAACCAATAGTTCTCACATTATCCTACACTAGATATTACCAAGGGCATACACCATGAAAAGGTGCCTCAAAGTTCTATGAGTCTCCACCCCTGATAGCTTGTATCATTTATCTCCCTCAAATGATATCATATGGCTATAGAAAATATATTTAATAATAGTATCGTAACACTTCTGGGTTCTCATCATAGAGGGGAACTGCTATGACCTTTTAGTGTGACAACTACTCTTAGAACATTATCACATACTATGTCATGCAGAAGAACAATCATGATGTGATAAGTAGTTTATTAATATTCAAAACTATGAATACTGGTTATCATAAAGTACAATGAAGTTGGTTCTAGGGTACTAACTCCAACAAATAAATGGTCCATATAAATTAAATATAGAATAATAAGGTTTCTAATAAGGTATCTAATAAACTTAATTTTATTATTTAGAAAGTTAGGTGTGTGCATAGAATAAATCTGATGCAAAGTGAGGGTTTTATCTAAAAATTTCCTTCTTTGTGACACGTATTCTTTTATGCACCTAATTTATTTTAAATGGTGTGTATACTTCCAATTGGATGTATAATATCATTTATTATCTTTATTCATGGTCTTTGAACTTTAAATTCAACCTCTATTACTTCCAAGGTATTTTTAATAGAATGTTTCTTAAGTTTTAAGGGTTCTGTCTTCATCACCCTTCATTGAGGCATACTTTGATATTATGAACCAATATTTATTTGTATTGTGTAACTACTTAACCCATGACTTATAATAACATAATTTATTTTTGAACATATAAAATTCACTTCTATTCATGCTCTTCCTTTTTGTGGGCTATAATTGATGTATTCCCTAAAATATAAAGGGTTTTTCATAACTCAATATGCTTTCTTGAGCTATAATATTTCTCTTTGAGCTTCATATTTCATTTTATATGGTATACCTTATTTACATCTTGGGAGATCACTTTTCATTCAAATATTAATTATTGATGAGTTTTAAACCTTTTTGAAAATTCAACTATGTTAAGAATAGTTCTCATCCATTGAAGTGACAGTTTCCCCTCCTTACCCATAATTTCTCTTCCCGCCAATGTTATCCTTTTTAATTTGAAACCTCATTAAGTGTTATCTCATGTGAACATCATATTTACCTCATCCTATTTTCAAAATAAATTTTTATTTTCTTATTTTACGATGTGTAATTTTAACAAAGGAGTTTTAAAACATAAAAAGGGACCTTTCATACCTCCTTCATGACTTGTTGGTTTTGCATTGTCTTTTTGTTCTCCCTTTTATGAAATATTCTTCTCATGTACCTCTTATATTTTTATATATATTTCCCTTAAATATATACCTAGTTAAATATATTTATTGGGGTTATACATGTTGTTGGTTCCCTTTGAAATTCTCACTTTTAAGTAAACTCAATTTAAAGGAACTTTCCTATTTCTTGTCACGTGTTGAGCATCACCCCCATGAAATGTTTTTAAACCATGAATAAATCCTAAAAACCCTCATTATTTTATGGACAATCCTCTTGGTTAAATTATAGGTTTATAGAAAACAATTAGTTCTTTCATTTTAAAAAAATATTCTTTACTTATTTCATAAAACTTCACCCAAGTGGTGTGTTTTTATTCTTTCTTCTCCTAGATCCTTCTCATGAAATGTCTATATTGGAATTCAATGATCAAGACCTATGTTTGATTTTCAAATATGAACATTCAAATGGTTTAATTAATTATTCTCTTAGGAATCCATATGATTTAACCTTTGGTTGTGCTTTAAATTAGAATTATGAAACTCACTTCCTGCTCATGGGTTTGATCATTCTTGTGATTTATGTATGGTTTATTTTCCTCATGTGGCATGCATATGTATGATTTTTATTTATGTGATTGGTGGACCTGAAATTATATAGCCCTATAATGCATTGGGTAAAGATTTATATCTCATGAGATGTTATGTAAGGGATTAAAGAGTGAACCTAAACCATTATAGGACTTTGTACACTGTGTTTATGAGAATGGAGAGTGAACTCAATCCACCATGGGACTTTGTCCACTTTATGATGATGGTCTTAGGAGTGACCCTTGACTTATGTTTATAATATCATGTCTTATATTGTTACCACATATTCTATGATTCCATGATCTTATCACTGAGAAAAACACATATTTGGGATGGCCTATTTGCGACGGACCCATCGCCCGTTGCAAATAGTCCTCACGTCAGGACTATTTGCGACAAGATTCTTTTCTCATCATAAATAACCCTAAATAAACAATTTTTTACGATGGGAAAGGTTTTTTGTCGCAAATACCATTGGTGTGCTGGTGTGCCAAAGGGTGGGAACCATTATTTTCAATGAGTATTTTTTTAGGACACAAATATTATTCTTCATAATAGTTATTTGCGAGGGAAATTTATCACTCATCGGAAATAATGTGTTAAGAGAATAGTATTTGTGAAAGATTATATTGTAAATAAATTTTTTATCATCCACACCCTTATTTATGGTGGGTACTATTTGCGATGGGTCTCGTCGCAAATAGTATCGTCACTACTAATCAAACATATATATATGCCCCCCACCCAATCCCCCCCCCCCCACATTCCTCTTCTTACCTCTCCTTATCTCTTCTCTCCTCTCCTCTCTGATTCTCTTAATTTCTTCCTTTAAAAGTTTTAATTTGTACAGGGAAGCAATACATTCATATTTGCATTCGATAAAAGCATCAATTTTGAGGTATTTGTTTAATTTTTTTAATTTTTAATTGTTTTATTTTATTTTATATTAGAAATTAGTATTATTAATTAGTAGTAATTAGGTTTAATTAGCAGTAATTAGTTTAAATTAGCAGTGATTAGTTTTAAGTATCAGTAATTATTTTTAATTAGAAGTATCTAATCTTAATTAGTAGTAATTATTTTTAATTAAAAGTAATTAGTTTTAATTAGCAGTAATTAGTTTTAATTATTAGTAAGTAGTTTTGATTAGTAGTAACTACTTATAATTGATAGATAAATTGTATTAATTAACAGAACTTAGTAATAATTCACGAATCTTAGTAATAAGTAATAATAATTAGCAGTAACTAATAATTAGTAGTAATTAACACAATTTTATAGTAATCAATGGTAAATATTAATAATTTAAAAAACTAGTAAAAATTAGTAGAAATTATTAGAAATTACCAGTGATTAGTAAAAAATAACGAAAATTAGTTGAAATGAGCAGGAAATAGTAAAAATTAGCGGAACTGAGTGGAAATTTGTAAACAAATAGAGGAAATGAGCATTAATTAGTTAAAATTAGTGAAGAAATGCATTAATTAGTTAAAATTAGCAGAAATGATCCTCAATTAGTTAAATTTAGCAAAAATGAGCATTAATTAATTAAAATTAGTAGAAATGAGCGTTAATTGGTAAAAATTATTGGTAATGAAAGGTAATAAGTAAAAATTATCGAAAATAAATGGAAATCAGTAAAAATTACTGGTAATGAGTAGTAATTATTAAAAATTATCACTAATAAGTAATAGTTATTAAAAATTATCGATAATGAGTGGAAATTAGTAAAAATTATTGACAATGAGAGGAAATTAATAAATTTTACAAGTAATGAGTGTTGATTAGTACAAATTACCTATAATGAGTGGTAATTAGTAAAAATTTCTTGTAATGAGCGGTAATTAGTGGTAATTAGTAAAATTTAACGGTAATGAACGGTAATTAGTAAAAATTACTATAATGAGCGGAAATTAGTAAAAATTACTGGTAATGAGCATAAATTAGTAAAAATTAAAGGTAATGAGCAAAAATTAGTAAAAATTATTAGTAATTAGTGGTAATTAGTAAAAATTACTTATAATGAGCGGTAATTAGTAAAAAAATGACAATAATGAGTGGTAATTATTAAAAAAATACCATAAATTAGCATAAATTAGTAAAAATTATCAGTAATGAGCGAAAATTAGTAAAAATCATCAGTAATGAATGGTAATTAGTAAAAAATACCTATAATGAGCAAAAAAATTTAAAAAATATCGATAATGAGCTGTAATTAGTAAAAATTACCAGTAATTAGCAGTAATTATTATAAATTACCGGAAATGAGTGGAAATTAGTAAAAAATACCATAAATGAGCAGTAATTAGTAAATATTATCAATAATGAGTGGAAATTGGAAAAAATTACAATTAATGAGCGATAATCAGTAAAAAAACCAATAATGAACGATAATTAGTAGAAAGTACCAGTAATGAGTAGTAATTAGTAAAAATCATCGGTGATGAGTGGTAATTAGTAAAAACTACCTATAATGAGCATAAATTAGTAAAAATTATCATTAATGAGTGATAATTATTAAAAACTATTGGTAATGAGTGGTAATTAGTAAAAATTACCAATAATAAAAGGTAATTATTAAAAAATACTGGTAAGGAGTCTAAATTTGTATAAATTACTGGTAATGATCAAAATTAGTAAAAAATTACAAATAAAGAAGGGTAATTAGAAAACATTATCGGTAATGAGTGGTAATTAGTAAAAATTTCTGGTAATGAGTGGAAATAAGTAAAAAAAATTCTAGTAATGAGCGGTAATTAGTAAAAATTACGGGTGATGAATAGTAATTAGTAAAAATTATCAGTAATGAGTAACAATTAGTAAGAATTGCAGTTAATGAATAGCAATGAGTAAAAATTAGCAGAAATGAATAGTAATAAGTAAAAATTGGCGAAAATGAGTGATAATTAGTAAATATTAGCGGAAATGAGCAGCAATTAGGGAAAATGACCGTTAATTAGTAAACAAATATTTGAAATGAGCATTAATTAGTAAAAATTACTGAAAATGACTAGTAATTAGGAAAGCGTACAGGTAGTTATCAATAATTAGTAAAAAATAACGAAAATGAGCTATAATTAGTAAAAATTACTGGAAATAAGTGGTAATAAGTAAAAATTATCGGTAATGAGTGGTAATTAGTAAAAATTTCCGAAAATGAGTGGTAATTGATTAAAATTATTGGTAATGAGAGGTAATTAATGAAAATTACTTATAATGAGCTGAAATCAGTAAAAAAATGCCTATAATTAGCAAAAATTAGTAAAAAATAGCAAAAATTATTAAAAATTAGTGTTAATGAGCAGTAATTAGTAAAAATTAGCAGTAATGGTTGGTGATTAGTAAAAAATACCGGTAATGAGTAGTAATTAGTAAAAAATATCAGTAATGATAATTGATTAGTAAAATTTACTAAAAATGAGTGGTAATTAGTAAAAATTATCGGTAATGTGTAGTAATTAGTTAAAATTACCAGTAATGATCGAAAGTTAGTAAAAATTACCTGTAATGAGTATAAATTAGTAAAACTTAGAGGCAATGAGTGGTAATTTGTAAAAAATAGAAAAAATGAGCACTAATTAGTTAAAATTAACAGAAATGAACATTAATTAGTTAAAATTAGCAAAAATGAGCTATAATTAGTTAAAATTCGTGGAAATGGTAGTTAAATAGTAAAAAAATACTAGTAATGAGTGGCTATTAGAAAAAATTATCAGTAACAAGAGGTAATTAGGAAAAATTTGTAGTAATGAGCAATAATTAGTAAAAATTAACAGTAATTAAATAAAATTTATAATGTTAACAAGTAATTTGTAATTTTTTGATTTTATAATTATTTTTGGATAATCTCTTCCTTATATCAGATTAATCATAATTAATATTTTTATTTTCTATTTTTTAGAAAGATATTGAAGAAAGAAGTAGACAATATTTTTTATGAAAATATCACAATTGGATAAATATTCACAAAAAATCAAAAGGTTCTTGTATAAATCCTTTATATATTAATGTTTTTGAAGCTTTTTTATAATTTCTATTATCTAAACCAGAATTTGTTTCATAAAGGAAAATTAAGTGTCCATGTAAAAAATGTGATTTGAGGAGATTTAAAACTGATAAAACACATTTTATTGAATATTTTATTGATAATAAATGATATAATTTCCACATATTGTGGTAAATGTGTTCATTTACAAAGAATTTGGGATTGGATCATTCATTTGAAAATTTGATGAAAATTTCAATTTTACCCTATAACATTCACTGTAGAATTTCGGACATAAATATTTTGATATGTATTATTTGAACTTAAAATTTTTTAAATATGTTCTTGACTTAATGGTATAAAACTTTAATTTATGACATTGGATCTAAATCATGCATTTTGTTGGTGAAAATGGGCTATGAAGTCAAAGTCAGGCTGGACTCGTCAGATTGGACATGGGTTCTGTATTTAGGATATAACTTCTCCATTCGTGCTTGGATTAGGTCCAAATTTTGAGAGGATCTCTAGGACTAATTTTATAAAAAATAATCCTCCTGTAAGGACATCTGATTCACATGTTTTGTGGTCAAATGGGTGGTGAACGTTGGCTTAAAATATTTGGCCAAGATTCCCCATTCACACTTGAAACAACTTTGAACCTAGCCTTCCCACCACTCTATAAATTGGTTTTATTAGCATTTTGAGGGGTTGTGACATGAATTAGAAGATTTTAAGCAGATTATAAGTGGTTCTACACCATTTCAATTCAAAATAGGATGAGGAAAGCTACCAATCTAGGATCTCCTCCAAAATGATCTTTTTTTCCTCTTCTTTATTATAATGTTGCTGTGCTTTCAATAAACTCTTATTTTCTCTTCCATTTCTTATGTTATTTTCAATTTTATTCTTCTATTAATCTTACTATTTGAGATGGAATTAAATATTAGAAACAATACTAGGTTATATCCTTTCTAAACTTTTTCACTTGCATAACGTTTCTACGATGACTACACCACCCATGGAAGGGCAGTTTTTTTTTAGCAATCGGTCGACCTCTATCCTTATTAATTAATTTATTTTGAATCAATGATATACTTTAATTCACATAATATGATCTGTTAATTATTTTTTTAATTTAATTTAAACTAAGAAATCAATTGAACAATTAACACAAAACACATGAGGTCAAAAATTGTGTGAATTGTGAGATCACAACCTTAATCAGTAATACAAAACCATACAGGATCAATTTTTAGTGTTCCAATATAATCCCTAAACTCAATTAATTCTAATTTATATAGAGGAAATGTGCCTTAATTTACCACTGACCATAATCTAACCTTAGAACATCAATCAAAGCAGGGTGATGTGATTTCATGTTCTGAAGTTAGTCTAGGGTTAAATTCACTTCATCTTTGTGGTAAAGTTAATTCTCGTAGGGTTTGGGATTTAACAAATTAAGGGATCATAATTAAGTGAATGTTAATCTAAATGATAATGATAAATAATTGAGTGAATAGGTAGAGTTAGATTGATTACTCCTTTTAAAATATTTTCTAAAAAATATTTTCTTGTTGGGTCTTTTCAATCGAACTTCATTTCAAAAATAAAAACAAAAAAACAATATTATTCCAGAAAACTTATTTTATATTTATAAACGATGAACAACCCCCATACTTTTAATTGTTGTTCTTATTTACTTTTATTTTATTTTCCAAATACCTTTAATATGTTGTTAAATTTACTTCCTCCTTTGAGAGACGGCCTTGGTCTGCCACTCTGCTGCACATAAGTACTCAACAATCACATATCATTTGAAAGAACCCATGACAGTGCCTTTCAAATTGACATTGTTTTTGTGGAGGCAAGTAATTACTTCAAACAATTATATGTATTTATTTTATTTTACATTTTATTCTCTTCTTCTCTTATTTTTTCCTTCTTTACCCAATCTGAATTTTTTTTTCTTCTTCTTTATTTTTCTTCTTTTTGGACCATCAACTCAAACTTCTCATTTTTATTTTACTATGGTATACTTTCCTTATTTTACTTTTTATTTTATTTATGACACAAACTAATAACAATGATCTTTTAGATCTTGACCCTGATATTGAACATAGACTTCAGGATCGTATTAGACATTCTCAGTCTACAATAAGTTTCAACATTCAAACAGTTTGAGAATTCCTCCACTCCCAGAACATTGAAATTGGAAGCATTTAAAATTCAAACACAAAACAAGAATAAATGGATGAAAATAATAGAAATTAAATTAATAGAACCATTCAATAATTTGTTTCACCAGATATTAATTATTAACCAAATTTCATTGCATACCCAAATCTTGAATCAGACTTTGAACTGAAATCTAGATTAATTCACCTTCTTCCAAAATTTCATGGATTATCTGGTGAGTATCCAAACCAACATATTAAAGAATTTATTGTAGTTTACTCGACCCTAAAACCAAGAAATGTCTCTGAAGATCAAATAAAACTAAGAGCATTCCCATTTTCACATGATGGATCTACAAATGATTTTATGTATTATTTACAATCTAAAGATGTAACATGTTGGAATGATTTGAATCATCTTTTCTTGAAGATATTTTTTCTAGTATCAAGGGCCACTTCCATTTATAAGGAGATCTCTAGGAAAAGAAAGAACAAGGGGAGTCAATTTATGAGTACTGGGAGCGATTCAAGAAATTGTGTGAAAGCTGTCCATGTCACCAAATCAGTGAGAAACTCCTCATCCAATACTTATATAAAGGACTCACACCTATAGAGAGGATAATGGTGGATGTCACTACTAGAAGAGAATTGGTGGAAAATACACTAGTGGATATATGGGAATTGATTGACAAGATGGCCCAAAACACATAACAATTTGATGATCGAGGTACACCACATGTTAGAGGAGTACATCAGGTAAGTCCGTCTTCTCTTGAAAGTTATTTTATTGATACAAAGTTATAATAATTGAAAACTATGGTGAGATAGATTGATTTGGCTCAAAATACATCCCAACCCACTCCTATAAGGCCTTGTGGCATTTGCACTGAAACAGACCACCCGAATGATTGTTTCCCTCAACTACAAGAGACAGAGGATTTTGCAATAGTATTCCCAGGGAGACCATATCAGTAGCAACAACAGCCATATCCCTAAAATAAGTTTGATTCACTTTATTCAATATACAACTAAGGGTTGAAGGATCAACCAGACATGAGTTATAGCTCTGGACAACCACAAAATCCCCCTTTTCAACAAAACTTCCAGTATCCTTCACCTTACCAATAGGGTTTCCAACAACCCCAAAGGAGATTCGAAGCTCAAGCATCAACAAGTCAATAAAAAGATAATCATCAACCAAAGGTATATTATAACACTGATAACCTTTTGAAACAAATTTTTCTTAAACAATATAATGAGCTGAAGAGTCAAGGTTTAGAGCTAAGGGAGATGAAGACTCAAATGAGCCAGATTTCCATTGCCTTCCAGGAAATGGTATGTAATAATTCTAAAAATCTAATTTTCAAACCTACTCCAAATCCCAAGGGTAATTTCAGTTCCATCACATTGAGAAGTGGGAAGCAAACAACTGATACATTTTCACCTGTTTTTCCACTGGGATTCACCTAAATTCTAAAGAATCCCCATTCCATACCAACAGAAGAGCAACCAAAGGAGAAAGATAAAGGTAAGAAAAATATTGATGATATTACTCATAAACCCCTTCCCTTTCCAAATAGGTTTTTACAAACCAAGAATTTGGCTAAAGAGGAGATGCAGAAAGATGTTTTGGACACATTTAAGTGTGTGGAGATCAACATCCCTCAACTTGAATCCATCAAGAAAATACCAAGGTATGGCAAATTCCTAAAATAAATTTGTACCAATTGAAGAGGGATCAAGGGAAATGAGAGGATCGAACTTGGAAGGAATGTGTCAGCACTCATTTCACCAACTCTACCAATTCCAACAAAGTGAAAGGATCCAAGAACATTCACCATCCCATGTATCATATGGGAGTTGTACTTTTCTGATGGTCTTTGTGATGTAGGAGCCTCCATAAATGTAATGCCGCACTCTGTATTTTCTTCTTTACAAGTTGGTGAGTTGAAGCTGGCAAGAGTAGTGGTGTAGTTTTCAAATAGAGCTATAACATATCCAGTGGGAGTTCTTGAGGATGTACTTGTTTGGGTAAGATACATGATTTTTCCAGTATATTTCTACGTGCTTAACATGGAGGATGATCGGGTAAGTTCTCAGGATCCCATTATCTTAGGTAGACCCTTCCTCAAAACTGCAAAAACTATCAAAAATTTCAATGATAGTACACTTTCTAGGTATTTTGGGATAAAGTTGTTATATTTAATGTTATGGGCTCTATGAAGTACCCCTCAGAAGACCATTATTCATTTTTTACCTCCCATTTTGAACCACCAAATAAAAACCCCATGGATTTTGATTGTCCTGTGCTTAGGAAGATTATGAGCATTGGTTCTGTTTTAATGTCTAAAATTACTTCTAAACATGTTTATAACACACAAAACTCTCTTAGATTTGATTTTGAAATGGATTCATATTCTAATTTTGATCATGTAAACTCTGATTAGGACTTGGCTGTTGATTATACTAATGGATTTGATGTTTTATTCTCAAATTGTGCTGATTTATATTCTGATACTGATGCTCTTTATGCACATATTTTAGTTCCTTCTATGTATACATCCATACACCACCCCCTCCACTGGAACTCAAGACATTACCCTCAAATCTCAAATACTCATACTTGTTGAGTGGTGAGAAATTACCTATTATCATTGCTAAGAATATCCCTTTTTAACATGAAGAAAAGCTTTTAATTCTTATAATGGAAAACGTTAGGAAATTGGGTGGACCTTGGCTGACATATCAGGTATTATCCCCTCCATTTTCATGCATAGGATTCTTTTAGAGGATGGGGCTAAATCGGTTAGGCAGCCACAATGGAGACTGAATCCAACTCTTTTGGAAGTTCTTAAAAAAGAATTTGAAAAATTGCTCGAGGTAGGTATAATCTATCCCATTTCAGATTCCTAGTGGGTGATTCTTATTCAATTTATATCTAAGAAAAGTGGTGTTACTATTGTTAAAAATGATAAAGAGGATTTAGTTTCAATGAGGGTGAAAAACAGTTGGTGAGTATGTATTGATTATAGGAAACTAAATCAGTCCACTCGCAAAGCCATTTCTCCCTCCCATTTATTGATCAGATGCTTAAGAGACTAGTTCAGAAAACACATTATTATTTCTTGGATGGATTTTTTTGGATATTTTCAAGTTCCTATTGATTCAAATGGTCAAGAGAAGACAGCATTCACTTGTCTATTCGGCACATTTTCCTATTGGAGGATGCCATTTGGACTTTGCAATTCCCCAGGTACCTTTCAGAGATTCATGGTGAGTATTTTTTCTAATTTTATTGAGACCTACATGGAGGTATTTATAGATGATTTTACAGTGTATGTATCCATATTTAATAAATGTATAAATAGTTTGGGAAAGGTGTTAAATCATTGTATTGAGAAGAATCTAGTCTTGAACTTTGAAAAGTGTCATTTCATGGTAGATCATGGAATTATCTTAGGGAATGTAGTGTCAAAACATGGGATAGAGGTTAGTAGATCTATGGTAGATATTATTTCATACCTACCCTATCCTTCATGTGTGTGTGATGTTAGATATTTTTTAGGGCATTCGGGATTTTATCAGCGCTCTATCAAATATTTTAGTAAGATTGCTCTTCTTATGTAACAATTACTTCAAAAGGATTCTGATTTTGTGTTTGATGTTTCTTCCAGTAATTACTTTGATGAGATAAAATAGCATATAAATAATCCACGTATCATATAGCCGGCATGGTTGGAGCTTCCTTTTGAGCTTATGTGTGATGCTTCCAACTTCGTGGTTTGATATATCTTATCTCATATGGTAGAGGGATGTTGATATGTGATCACCTATGATTCGAGGACATTGGATTTAGACCAATCAATTTATACAACCACAGAAAAGGAGTTTCTTGCTATCATATTTTCTTTAGATAAATTTTGCTCATATTTATTGGGCTCTAAAGTAGTTTTTTTTTTAACCATGTATCCATGAGGTACCTCTTGAAGAAGCCAGATGCAAAGCCCTGGATTATCCGATAGATGCTCCTTATTCAAGAATTTTATATTGAGATGAAGGACAAGAAGGGGTTGGAAAAACTAGTGGCCGACCACATGAGTAGGCTTACTCACACACTTGAGGAAGACACCATAGACCAGGTACCACTTCGGGATACTTTCCACGATGAGCATCTTTATTACATCTTAGGTATGCATCCTTGGTATGTTGATTTAGTTAACTACCTTTTGACCTCTGAAATTCCTAAAAATTTAAAGAAACATCAAGTCCAAAAATTAAACAGTGATTCTAGGTTTATGTGTGGGATGAACCCTACCTCTGGTACATGTGTAGTGAACAAGTCATTAGGAGGTGTGTTCTTGATCATGATTTTGAATTTGTTCTAAAATTATGTCATACAGTTGCTTGTGGTGGGAACTTTGGACCCCAATGGACAACTAGAAAAGTCTTAGACTCTGGATTATATTGGCCTAGTTTATTCCATGATGCCCATGTGTTTAGTAAGTTATGCTCTCATTTTCAACACACTGGGAACATTTCTAGGAGAAATGAGATGCCCCAACAACCCATACTATTCTGTGAGGTTTTTTATGTATGGGGCATCGATTTTATGGGTCCTTTTTGTAGTTCATTTTAGTTTTTGTATATTTTGGTTGCTGTTGATTATGTGAGTAAATGGGAAAAGGATAAGGCCACCAGGACTGATGATTCTCGTGTTTTAGTGGAATTTTTCAATACACAGATTTTTTATAGGTTTGGAGAACAAAGTCCATCATCAGTGATCAAGGGACACACTTCTGCAATTAGAATTTTCTTCCCTCCTTCAGAAGTATGGGGTGACACACAAAACATCAACACCATACCACACCCAAAAAATGGTCGGGTTGAGGTTTCAAATCGTGAGTTTAAACAAATTTTGGAGAAAACCGTGCATCCGAATAGGTAGGATTAGAGTAAGTGATTGGATGATGCGCTATGGGATTATAGGACAGCATACAAGACATTCATCTGTATGTCCCCCATTTTAGATTGTTTTTGGTAAATCATGTCATCTCCCCATAGATGTTGAGCATTGGGCTTATTAGGCTATAAAGAAATGCAACATGGACCTAAGAAGGAATTCAACGGAAGCTGAAAATTAAAGAGCATGAGGAGATTAGATTATCTTCATATGAGAACTCAAGGCTCTATAAGGAAATATCCAAAGCATCTCATGAAAAAATGATCCAAAAAAGGAAATTTCATGTTGGAGAGAAATTCATTCTCTACAGTTCACGACTGAATTTTATTCCTGGTAAGTTGAATTCCAAATGTTTAGGTCCTTAAATTGAATCTAATGTTTTTTCTTATAGTGCAGTGGAGACTGCACAAGAGGATACTAGAAGGATATTTACAGTCAGTAGGCAACGATTGAAGAAATACATTGAGGGGATTCCAACTGATGCAGTGTATTTTATCACACTGCATGACCCCATCATCACTTGAGCATATCAGGATATTCCTAACCCTTCCACTTTTAAATTCTTTATCATATTTAAAATTATAAATTTCATGTGTATATATCATCTCATATGTTCACATTGAGGACAATGCATTATTTTAAGTGTGGGGGAGGGGACGAAATTTTGGGGTAGATATTTAGGATTTTCATTTGTGTGTTTTTCGTGTATTTTCTATTAAGATTTTGGTTAAAATTTTCAAAAAGAAAACAAAAAAACAAAAAAATCATTAAAAAAAGAAAAAAATATATCATGTAACATTCTCATGTGAAACATATGTAAAATGCATGTTTTTAAAATTCATTGGTATAATTATAAGCATGAGTAATATTTTATCATCAAGGGTTGGTTTTTATAAAAATTGAATTCTTCGATGATATAAATGATTGTGTCATTATAAAACCTTTTAGATTTTGACATCATTATTTGTGATATTTGTTCATGGTAAATTGTGTCATTTATTTCTCCACACAAATTTTCACTCAACCATGACTTGTGAAATTTGTCCTACTCAATTGAAGGTATAGTCAAGTTAGGTAAAAAAATCATTGGTTGATCTATACGTTCATTTCTCTTCTGATCAGATTCATTACTGTACTTAATTGACCTATGTGTGTATACCTGTTATCCAACTATTGTACGCCCTCAAAAAAATATGGATTGTTTCTTGGATAGTTCAAAATCCACTCTTCATCGACCTTTGATCTTGTTATAACTATTACAATTAGTGTCGGGAGGAGATCAAATATGGGTTGAGAGTTGAGTGTGATATTTGTTCTAAGTGAAACTTAAAAAAACAAAAATAAATAAATGAGGGGAGTGATGAAATGTACAACATATGGGGATATCTAGTCCAAGAGCATAAGGTTTTAATTTCTATAATGCTTAAGTGAGTAGGTCTTGAAATTCAATTACAAAGGAATGTATAACATGTTCGGTGAATTAAACCATTTAAGAAGAATTTTTTTAATTGACCTGAATATACTGAATAATGGGTAGATTTATGATCTTTTAATGGTTGGAACACACACATGTGGATATTTAGTGGCATGGAAGACCCATGACTTGTTTCACTATGATTAGTGTTATAAATCTAACTAGATTTTGTTTTGACACAATTTAGGAGACAATGACTTTAAAATTTATTGATATTGACTTTTTATGGGATTCTTACTTTTCCTATATTTTCACTGTAGATTTAGAAATTTGAATATGCATATCTTTTCACAATTTTTTTTTGAATACATGATATGAGGTTTTTTCCAGGAGTGCAAAAGGGTAAGTCTAGGGGAGTTGATAAAACACATTTTTATTGAATATTTTGTTAATAATAAATGATATAATTTCTACAGATTGTGGTAAATGTGTTCATTTATGTAACACCCCAATAATTTACAAATAAAATTAATATAGAATTCATGAAACATTGAGTCTCTAGAAAACACCACTTCGTTATAACCTAGCCATTAAACTTAAATTTCTTAGCTCTGTGATTTGAATTTTAAAAATCTGGCATAAACAATTACGATTAGTAAGTTATTTAGAGTCTGATAGAATTAACTTAATTTTCAATTAATATTAACCTACCCTTATGAATAGTAATATGACCCTTAATAATGGTATCTATACCCATGAATGTATAAATAAATTTAGGCAACTTAAAAAATGAAGATGAATAATTTAAGTGTTTATATTTTTGGATTAAATAATAAATGTAATTAAATATTTAATTAATCATATTTAGGAGATTATTTATGAAAAATGGACTTCATTTTTGGATTCTACATGTTGAAAAATGGTTTGGGTGATTTTTTGGGATTTTTCTGAAACACTTGAAATTTTGGTGCATAGTAAAATACATTAATTTACCGTATAAATACATTATAATTTAAATTAACTATTCATATCATCATGAGTGATGTAAGAACTAAAATATAAAAATCACATTCATATATTACTATTCTTGGTCATGGAAGACTCATTATTCCTTGTCTTGTGGAGAAATAATAAATTAATGGATATAATATAGAGAAATCCCCTCTCCCATCCACCATATATACCGCCCCTCACCCCCTCTTCCTACTACACCACTAAAGCTTCAATACTTGCCTAAATTATGCTCAAATAGATCCCTAACGTCCTCCCCCATGTCCAAGACCTTCTGGTCTCACCAAAAGGCCAAAAACAAAGGCCTTAAGGAGTTTCTCAAAGAGGAGTACTCGAGAGGTGAACCTCTCTTCCTTTTTCTTTCAATTCCTTTTACAAGTTCCATTATTTTGTTCTCTCTTCTCACCTCACCTCATCAAAATTCCATGATAATTCCAGTACCATACATGTACTGTATTTTCAATATTCTAATTCAATATTTCATCATAATCTCTCTCTTTTCATTTCTTTTATACTATAAATGAAAACATCATCCTAGATGTGTTAATTTATCACACTCAAGGAAGAAGGGTTTTTGATTTTCATTACTATATTCAAGACTGTTCATAAAACATTTTAAATGGTTGAACCAGATCATAATATATGTATTTTACCTTTTTTAATTTTCTATAATCCTTACACACTCATAATATGGAATAATAATACAAAACAAGTTCATTGTGCACAAAACCACCGATCCAAATCCAACTGTTTATCATTAACTAATCAAATGAGTCATCCTCGTAGTATATAACCATAATCATTATAAAATAATTTATATAAATTTAGTTTCACTAATAATATATAATAACAATTCTTTATGTTTAACCACATTTCAAATGAACTTCCCTTCACGAATTCAAGTAAATGTATCATGAAAACCAAGGAAGAAAATGCTTCAAAAACAATAAAATTAAATCTCTTAAACCCATTAAAAAGGACATTAATGAACCTAATAAGGTTATACCATATCAATTAAATGTTTATAAGGTTCTGTACATATTAATTAATGAAACTAAATTTGATTATTCAGGTCGTTAAGAACAATCAAGATCACCTTCGAGCATAAGGAAAGGGATTGCTTAACTCAATTTTCATTCTTTGAGTTAAACATCTATTTCATTGGTTACATTGTTCCAAGAATATGTGTGAATGACATATTATTGTTTTATAATATATATCCACTTATATTTTTTGGATTTTTATTTTTCAAACATAAATATTTCATTGATTTATTGTCATTCTAATGACACAATCTTTGTAAGGGGTATCTTAACTCAATTTACATTCGTTGAGTTAAACATCAATGTCATTGATTTTTTATTTTACCATAATATGTGTGAATGAAATATGATTGTTTTATTCTATATATCCACTTGTATTGTGTGGGTTTATTTTTGTAACACATAATTATGTCATTGATTTTTCCTCAATCTAATGAAACGTTCTTAGTAAGGGATCCTCTCTCTCACTTTTGTTCAAGAATTTCGCCTATGTTGTGCCCTTTTATATTTAATTCCTAATGATGGGGTATGTTTTATCACATCCCCCATATTGCCCTAATTATATATAAATAATTTTATACCCATTTACCTCTCATTAATCTCTCACAAGAACACTTGTTACCATGCCGAAATGTTTGTAAGGGGTTTTCTCATCTCACTTCCAATTCTGTGGGATTTCCATTGTTCGCATCTTATTTCTTATATGTGGTACAGTTGTACTATAATTTGATATATATTATCATTATTATCTTTATATTCATGGTATTTTATGATTATTTTTGTGGTTATTAACTTTTTTTCATACGACTCAATTGATTATAATGTGGTAACGAGCTTTGTCCCAATTTTCACTTCGGTGTAACTTGCTTAGTATTGTGCACCTAATCTTTCTTATGTGGTGTACCTACTACCCATTTTAGATCAATTTTCAATTGAAATTATATTCCATTTAAATTTCCATATTCTCATATCATTTATATGAGTATTTTTTAAGCTATATACCATTTTACATACGGTGTTTATTTTGAATGTTACTTTGACAGTGGAAATATTGATGAATCTGTATCCTCTAGTCTATACAGATAATGTAAAGGCATAATTATCATGGTTTGAATATATGTATAAAGAATGATTTGGACATGCAGTGGTGGTTGGGGGCCACTACAGCCCCTCTATGCATCGATATGTCTCATGAGACAAATCAGTTGGCGAAAAACACTTCGAGTTTGTTTCCAAAAATCAGATGAGGTTCTACCCACAGAACTAACCCATTTTAATGCTATTATGGTATCATGTTCCAAATAAATTACGTCTAGTTAATAATCATTCTCTTTATTCATTATCATTTATTACTATCTATGAGGTTTTCACTATGAAAAAATCTATGGATGCAGTTTTATTCTCAGTTTATTAATAGTGTGAATTTTTCATTTACTCACCATGCCATATTGATTATACCAAGTTGTTTATTATTTGCTTATTATTGAATTCATTATTCTGCTATTTTTAACCCTTACTGAGCATTTAAGTTCACCCCTTTTATTTTTTACCTTCAACATGTAATGAAGAGAAGATAATTTATTGAGTTCCTATGGATGCAGTTTTTAGTTTTTATTATGTATTGTATTTTGTAACCTTTTCCAAAGTAATTTGAGTTACATCTATGTATCTAGTTTTTTCAAGGCTACTAAACAGATCTTTCCTTCTGGATTTTCATTACTTCTAACCATGCCAATGTAATTAGTAATGCACCGACTCTGGTTTAGAGGGTTTGGGGCGTTACAGTTGGTATCAAAGGAAGTTTGGTAACAAACTTGGAAACTAGATTAGAAAATGTAGATTAGGGAAAAAATCCCTAAGGTAGTATTTGAGGAAAAATATAAAATAATGTCCCAATATTTTGGTAAGGAAAATATTTTTTGGATCTTTCTAGCAAATACATCCATGTCTGGATATGGGGAGGTAGAGGTGGCTTTGGCACAGATGTACCTAGGAGTGAAAGCTACGACAAGGAGTTTCAGACTTGACCCGGGGTATCCTAGTACATGACAATGGTCCTTTTTTCACTCTTGGTTACGACACTCCTGAGGGATATGATAAGGATAATTCATATTTTCTTTACAAGCAATTATGAAGGATTGAAATGTAAATGTTTCCTCAGAGAAACCATGTTTATGAGATTAGCTATGCATAGAATTTAAATCTATGTTAAGTTCTTTTCTATTTTATATTCATAAACTAATATAGTGTATGTCATTATTTAGAAATGGAACCTAATGGAATAAGGGGAATCAATACTCGAAGATAACTTTTGGGATTATGAGTTTTAGTTAAGCATATGGTTAGCCTCCATGTCTATTATTTAAGTTAAATCATTGTTTTATAACTTTTCAGATCAAGGAAATTCAGTTACAAATGGAAGGTGGAGGATCTAAAATGGCATTTCTATCCCTTCCTGATGACTTGCTTGAATTAATTATTGCAAAGCCATGTCCCGATAATTGTGAAACATTTTCTAACATACAACTCTCTTGCAAGCAATTGTTTGAGATATAAAACACCTCCACTATACTTTAATGCCATCGTGGATCATAGGTTGTATTTAATCAAATCCTATTTTCTCAATATTCTCATATTTTCAAGAAAGGTAAATATTATCAAGGAATTTTCAAATATTTTACCTTATCACAATATTTTGAAGCATATTATGATTTTGAAAACGGTGCTGAAGAAGGAGATCCTTGTGCAACTTATTTATATTTGCTTTTGAAATATAATCTTTCAGCACATACTTATAGAATTTTAAAATAACCATTGATTGAAAGTTTCAACTAAAATTTGGTCTGAATGTTTTATAAAAATCAAGTTTTATCAGATGTTTTGAAATTAAATTTCATACATAATTATATTCCAAAACTATTTTTCTGTGAACACCCATATGACCCATGTTGTACAAGGTGTATCTGGATGAAGGAAGCAAATGATTTTGAAGGATCTCTAAATCATTGTTGTAATGCATGGACCTTCTATTTATGTGAGCAGGATGATGATGAAACTAGATGGACACCATGATCAAGGTACCCTCATTTTTTTAATAAGTAAATAAAATTGCGAGGACACAATTTCTCGAAGGTAGGGATAATGTAACACCCCAAGAATTTACAAATAAATTTAATATAGAATTCATGAAACATTGAGTCTATAAAAAACACCACTTCATTATAACCTAGCCCTTAAACTTAAATTTTCCTACTCTATAATTTGAATTTTGAAAATTTTGACATATATGGTTGCGATCAGTAAGTTATTTAGAGTCTGATGGAATTAACTTAATTTTCAATAAATAGTAACCTACCCTTATGAATAGTAATATACCCTTATGAATAGTAACTTACCCTTATGAATATTAATATGACTCTTATGAATGGTATCCATACCCATGAATGTATAAATAAATTTGGGCACCTTAAAAATGAAGATGAATAATTTAAGTGTTTATATTTTTCGATTAAATAATAATTTTAATTAAATATTTAATTAATCATATTTAGGAAATTATTTTTGAAAAATTGACATCATTTTTGGATTCTACACATTTAAAAAAGGTTTGGGTGAATTTTTGGGATTTTTCTGAAATACTTGAATTTTTTGTGAATAGTAAAATACATTAATTTACCGTATAAATAGATTATAATTTAAATTAATTGTTACAAGCATCGTGAGTGTTGTAAGCACTCAAATATAGAACTCATATGCATATATTACTATTCTTGGACATCTAAGACTCACAATTCCTTGTCTTGTGGAGAAATAATAAATTAAGGAATATAATATAGAGAAATCCCTTCTCCCCTCCACTATATAAACCACCCCTCACCCCCCCCCCCCCCTTCCTCCTACACCACTGAAGATTCAAGACATGGCTAAATTATCCTCAAATATCTCCCTAACCTACCACCCCACGTCCAAGACCTTCTGGTCTCACAAAAAGGCCAAAAAAAGGCCTTAAGGAGTTACTCAAAGAGGAGTACTCCAGAGGTGAACCTCTCTTCCTTTTTCTTTCAATTAATTTTACAAGTTCCATTATTTTTTTCTCTCTTATCACCTGACCTCATCCAAATTCCAGGATAATTCTAGTACCATAAATGTACTATATTTTCATTATTCTAATGGAATATTTCATCATAATCTCAATTTTTCCATTCTTTTTATACTATAAATGCCAACACCTTCTAAGATGTGTTAATTTATCACACTCAAGGAAGACGGGTTTTCAATTTGCATTAATATATTCAATACTGGTCATGAAAGATCTTAAATGGGTTAACAAGATCATAATATATGTATTTTATCTTTTTTAATGTTATGTAATCCTTACACACTCATAATATGGAATAATAATACAAAACAAGTTCATTGTGCACAAAACCACCAAGCCAAATCCCAGCGTTTATCATTAACTCATCGAATGAGTCAACCTCGTGGTATATAAATAGAATAATTATAAGATAATTCAAATCTATTTAATGTCACTAATAATTTATATTAACAATTATGGATGATTAACTACATTTAAAATGAACAAACCTTCATGAATTCAAGTAAACGGATCATGAAAAACAAGGAAGAAAATGCTTCCAAAACAATAAAATTGAATCTATTAAACCCATTAAAAAGGCCATTAATGAACCTAATAAGGTTATAACATATCAATTAAATGTTTATGAGGCTCTGGAAATATTAATTAATGAATCTAAATTTGATTATTCATGTCGTTAAGAACAATCAAGATCACATTTGAGCATAAGGTAAGGGATTTCTTAACTCAATTTTCATTCTCTGAGTTAAACATCTATTGCATTGGTTACATTGTTCCAAGAATATGTGTAAATGACCTCTTATTGTTTTATTCTGTATATCCACTTATATTTTTTGGATTTTTATTTTTCAAACATAAATATTTCATTGATTTATTGTCACTCTAATGACACAATCATTGTAAGGGATATCTTAACTCAATTTCCATTCGTTGAGTTAAACATCAATGTCATTGGTTTTGTATTTTACCAGAATATGATTGAATGACATATGGTTATTTTGTTATCTATATACACTTTTATTGTGTGGTTTTATGTTTTTTACATATAATTATCTCATTGATTTTTCCTCAATCTAATGATACGTTCTTGGTAAGGGGTCATCTCTCTCACGTTTGTTCAAGAATTTTCCCTACATTGTTCCATTTTATTTTTAATTCCTAATGATGGGGAATGCTTCCTCACCTCCCCCATACTTCCATTATTATATATAAATGATGGGATACCCCTTTACCTCTCAATAATCCCTTGAATGAACACTCGTTACCATGCCGAAATGTTTGTAAGGGGTTTTCTCATCTCACTTTCAATTCTGTGGGATTTCCATTTTTCACCTCTTATTTCTTATATATGGTATAGGTGTATTTAAATTTGATATATATTATCATTATTTTATATATATTCATGGTATTCTATGATTATTTTATTGGTTATTAACTTTTGGTCATATGACTCAATTGATTACAACGTGGAAATGAGCTTTGTCTCAATTTTCACTTCATTGTGACTTGCTTAGTATTGTGCACCTACTCTTTCTTATGTGGTGTACCTACTACCCATTTGAGATCACTTTTAAATTGAAATTATTTTCCATTTAAATTTCAATATTCTCATATCAGGGATATGATTATTGTCTAAGTTGTATACCATTTTATATAAGATATTTATTTTGAATGTTGCTTTGACTGTGGAAATACTGATGAATTTGTATCCTCTATTCTATATGGACAATGTTAAGGCATATTTATCTTGTGTTGAATCTATTTATAAAGAAATATTTGGACATGAAATGGTAGGTGGGGCCCGCTATAGCCCCTCGATGCATCGGTAGGTCTCATGAGACAAATCAGTTGGCGACAAACCCTTCGAGTTTGTTTCCAAAAATCAGACGGGTTTCTACCCACAGAACTAAACCATTTTAATAGTATTATGGTATCATGTAACATATACATGACATACAATTAATAAATATTATATTTATTCATTATCATTTATTACTATCCTTGAGGTTTTCACTATGACAAAATCTATGGATACTGTTTCATTCTCAGTTTATTAATGGCGTGAGTTTTTCATTTATTCACCATGACATATTGATTATGCCAAGTTTTTTATGATTCACTTATTATTTAATTCATCCTTATCCTATTTGTAACCCTTAATGAGGATTTTATCTCACCCCTTTCATTATTTACCTTCAACAGGTGATGAAGAGCAGATCATTTATTGAGTTCCTATGGATGCAGTTTTTATTTTTTATTATGTATTGTATTTTGTAACCTTTTCCAATGTAATTTGAGTTACATCTATGTATCTAGTTTCTTCAAGACTACTAAATTGATCATTCCTTTGGGATATTTACCTCTCATTAACCCTCCCAATAACACTCATTACCATGAATAAATGTTTGTAATGGTTTTTCTCATCTCACTTTCAATTTTGTGGGATTTCCATTGTTCGCATCTTATTTCTTATATGTGGTATACAACTGTAACGCCCCAACCCCTCTAAAACAGAGTCGGTGCATTAAAAAATACATTGTAATGGTAATAAGTAATGAAAATCATGAAGTAATGATCAGTTTAGTAGTCTTGAAGAAAATAGATACATAGATGTAACTCAAATTACATTGAAAAATGTTACAAAATACAATACATAATAAAAACTAAAAACTGCATCCATAGAAACTCAATAAATGATACTCTATTCATCACTTGTTGAAGGTAAACATTGAAAGGGTGATAAAAAACACTCAGTAAGGGTTAAAAATAGCAGAAGAATAAATTCAATAATAAGAGTATCATAAAAAACTTGGCATAATCAATATGGAATGGTGAATAAATGAAAAACTCATGCCATTAATAAACTGAGAATGAAACTGCATCCATAGATTTTGTCATAGTGAAAACCTCATGGATAATAATAAATAAAAATGAATAAAGATAATTCTTATTAATTGGATGTCATGTATCTGGTACATGATACCATAATACTGTTAAAATGGTTTAGTTCTGTGGGTAGAAACCCGTACGATTTTTTTGGAAACAAACTCGAAGGGACTGTCGCCAACTAGTTTGTGTCATGAGACATGTCGATCCATAGAGGGGCTGTATTGGGCCCCACCTTCTACTTAATTTCCAAATCATTATTTATACATTGATTCAAAATAAGATCAATATGCCTTTACATTATCAATATAAAATATATGATACGGATTCATCAATATTTCCACAGTCAAAGCAACATTCAAATTAAATACTGTATGTAAAATGGTATACGGCTTAGACAAAAATCATATCCATGATATTAGAATATGTAAATTTAAATGTATTATAATTTAAATTGAAAATTTATGTCAAATGGGCAGTAGTTACACCACATAATAAAGAGTAGGTGAACAATACTAAGCAAGTCACAACGAAGTGAAAATTGAGACAAAGCTCGTTACCACATTGTAATCAATTAAGTCGTATGAACAAAAGTTAATAACCACCAAAAGAATCATAGAATACCATGAATATATAGAAAATCATGATAATATATATCAAATGTAAGTACACATATACCACATATAATAAATAAGAGGTGAACAATGGAAATCCCACAGAATTGAAAGTGAGAGGAGAAAACACCTTACAAACATTTTGGCATAGTAACAAGTGTTCTTGCGAGAGCTTAATGAGAGGTAAAGGGGTATCCCATCATTTATATATAATAAGGTAAGTATTGGGGAGGTTTAAAAACATACCCCATCATTATGAATTAAAAATAAAAGGGCACAACATAGGGTAAATTATTGAACAAAAGTGAAAGAGAGGATCCCTTACCAAGAACGTATCATTAAATTGAGAAAAAATCAATGACATAATTATGTGTGACAAACATAAACCCACATAATAAAAGTGGATATACAGAATAAAACAATCATATTTCATTCACACATATTCTAGTAAAATACAAAACCAATGACATTGATGTTTAACTCAACGAATGGAAATTGAGGTAAGATATCCCATACAAAGATTGTGTCATTAGAGTGATGATAAATCAATGAAATATTTATGTGTGACAAATAAAAATCCAAAAAATATAAGAGGATATACAGTATAAAACAATAATAGGTCATTCACCCATATTCTTGTAACAATGTAACCAATGCAATAGATGTTTAACTCGGAGAATGAAAATTGAGTTAAGCAATCTCTTACCTTAAGCTCGAAGGTGTTCTTGATTATTTTTAATAAACTGAATAATCAAATTTAGATTAATTAATTAATAATTCCAGACCCTCATAAACATGTAATTGATATGGTATAACCTTATTAGGTTCATTAATGGCCTTTTGATGGGTTTATGAGATTCAATTTTATTGTTTTGGAAGCATTTTCTTACTTGGTTTTCTTGATTCATTTACTTGTTTTCATGAATGGAAGTTATTTTGAAATGTGGTTAAACATCCAAAATCATTAATATATCTTATTAATGATATTATAGTGATATAAATGATATTATAATTATTTGGTTTATATAACATGAGGATGACTCATTTGATGAGCTAATGATAAACCCTTGGATTTGGCTTGGTCGTTTTGTGCACAATGAACTTGTTTTGTATTATTATTCCATTTCATGAATGTGTAAGGATTCCAAAACATTAAACAAGATAAAATACATATATTATGATCTCGTTAAACCATTGAGAAAATTTCATGACCAGCCTTGAATATAGTAATGCAAATTCAAATCCCATCTTTATTGAGTGTAATAAATTAACACATCTCGGATGGTGTTTGCATTTATAGTATTAAAGGAGGGGAAAAATAGAGATTATATGGAAATATTCCATTAGCACAATTAATATCTAGTACATGTATGGAACTCGAATTATCATGGCATTTGGATGAGATGAGGTGAGAAGAGTGAACAAAATAATGGAAATTGTAAAAGGAATTGAAATAAAAAGGAAGAGAGGTTCCACCTCTTGATTACTCCTCCTTGAAAAACTCCTTAAGGCCTTTTGGCCTTTTGGTGAGACCAGCAGGTCTTGGACGTGGGGGAGAATGTTAGGGGTCTATTTGAGGAGAATTTAGGCAAGTATTGAAGCTTGAGAAGTATGGGAGGAAGAGGGGGGAGGGGTGGTTTATATAGTGGAGGGGAGGAGAGTTTTATTAATATTATAATCATTAATTTATTATTTCTTCTCAAGACAAGCAATTGTGAGTATTCATTGACTTATAATAGTAATATATGCATGTGAGTTCTAGATTTGGGTGCTTACATCACTCATGATGCTAGGAATAGTTAATTAAAATTATATTGTATTTATACGGTAAATTAATGTATTTTACTATTCACCAAAAATTCAAGTATTTCAGAAAAATCCAAAAAATTAACCCAAACCATTTTTCAATGTGTAGAATCCAAAAATGAAGTCCATTTTTCAAAAATAATTTACTAAATATGATTAATTAAATATTTAATTAAAATCATTATTTAATCGAAAAATATAAACACTTAAATTATTCATCATCATTTTTAATATGCCTAAATTAATTTATCCATTCATGGGTATGGATACCATTCATAAGAGTCATATTACTATTCATAAGGGTAAGTTAATTTTCATAAGGGTAGGTTACTATTCAAAAGGGTATATTACTATTCACTGGAAAATAAGTTAATTCCATCAGACCCAAAATAACTTACTGACTAAGACTCAACAAAAATCACTTTATTATAACCTAGCCAATTAAACATAATTTTGTTACTTCTATGATGTGAATTTTGATAATATGACATACACGGTTGCGATCAGTAAGTTATTTGGAGTCCGATAAGAAAAACTTAAGTTTTAGTGAATAGTAACCTACCCTTATGAATAGTAACCTAACCTTATGAAAAGTAACTTTCCCTTATGAATATTAATATGACTCTTATGAATGGTATCCATACCCATGAATGTATAAATAAATTTAGGCACCTTAAAAATAAAGATGAATATTTTAAGTGTTTATATTTTTCAATTAAATAATGATTTTAATTAAATATTTAAATAATCATAATAAGAAAAATATTTTTTAAAAATGGAATTAATTTTTTTATTCTACACATTGAAAAATAGTTAGGGTGAATTTTTGGTATTTTTCTGAAATACTTGAATTTTAGGTGAATAGTAAAATATATTAATTTACCGTATAAATACATTACAATTTAAATTAACTATTACAATCATCATGAGTGATGTAAGAACCCAAATCTTGAACTTACATGCATATATTACTATTCTAATTCAATGAATAATCATTATTGTTTTTCTTGAGAAAAAATAATAAATTAATGATTATAATATTAAGAAAACTCTCCTCCCCTCCACTATATAAACCACTCCTCACCCCCTATTCCTCCCACACTACTCAATATTCAAGTCTTACCTAAATTATGCTAAAATAGCTCCCTAACATCCTCCCCAACGTCCAAGACTAGATGGTCTCACCAAAAGGTCAAAAACAAAGGCCTTGAGGAATTTCTCAAGGAGAAGTACTCAAGAGGTGAACCTCTCTTCCTTTTTCTATCAATTCCTTTTACAGGTTCCATTATTTTGTTCTCTCCTCTCACATAACCTCATCCAAATGCCATGATAATTCCAGTACCATACATGTACTGGATATTCATTGTTCTAATGGAATATTTCATTATTCTCTCTCTTTATCCCCTCCTTTTATACTATAAATGCAAACACCATCCGGGATTTGTTGATTTATCACATTAAAGGAAGATAGGTTTTCAATTTGCAGTACTATCTTCATGAATAGTCCTGAAACATTTTCAATGGTTAAAACATATCATAATATATATATATTTTATCATGTTTAAAGTTCTGTAATCCTTACACACTCATAAAATGAAATAATAATACAAAACAAGTTCATTGTGCACAAAACTGCCAATCCAAATCCAAGGGTTTATCATTAACTCATCGAATGAGTCATCCTCATGGTATATAACCAGAATCATTATAAGATAATTTATATCTTTATAAGGTAATTAATAATATATATTAATTATCCCATGCAATGCTAAGTACGAGGGAATGTAGTAGTCATGTAAAGTAAGTTTTCAATAAAGATGTTGTATTTCATGTTTTAAGTTTTTATGTAATGATCCTAAGACCCAAATACACTAAACCTCTCAATCTTATTTATTGTATAAAGTGAAGTTTTATGTAATAAATCATGTTTAAGTTGTAATAAAAAGCAGGGTTGTCATACCCCCCCCCCCCCTTCCTGGATAGATTGTCAAAGCTATGACGAGGTTTGGTTTTAGGGAATGGTCTTGTCAATTTTCAATTGTATATTACTATATGGTATTATAATATTTTCATTATCGATAAGGTTGTAGCAGGGATAGAGAGTTGAGACATTCATGTATGAATGATCCAAACTGTTATCCTTTCCTAGCAAAAAAAGACTTGGTTGATACATCGACAACCATATAGTACAATAGAAACATAAATCTAGAAATAAATTAAAGTTATTGTATAACAAAAGAAATTAGAAACGTTGAATTTTTCAAGATACCGTAATATGTGACGCACTTTTCTTGATCAATATGATCTCTTGGAAGTTTTTCCTACATTGAAAACAGGACATCGTGTTATTTTTAGTAAAATAATAATCACAAAAGTGGTTGTTTATTGTTCAGAGTTTACCTAAATGTAGAATAAAGCAATATCTATTTACAAAGTCTTGATGAAATGTGGTGTATTTGGATATATCTAATGTAATTTAAAATATCATATTGAATCTAGCTATGTAATGGTTGTTCAACCATATCTAAGATTAAAGAAACCTATAGAGACTAACTACACCCCCCTGCCCCACCCCCTTGCCCCACCGCCCCACCCCCCTTGCACCCCCTCCCCCCTGCCCGGTAGACCCCCTACAGACCACCCCTGCCCTGCAGACCTCCCCACTCAACCCTACCCCCTCCACCCACCCCCTCCCTCCTGCCCTACAGACCTCTCCCCTACCCCCTGCTCTACAGACCTCCCCCCTCTCCCTCCCCCTGCCCCCTACCCCCCACCACCCTGCCCCCTGCCCACCCTCCACCCACCCCCTGCCCCCTGCCCTGCAGACCTCCCCCCTGCCCCCTGCCACCTGCCCCCTCCACCCTCCCCCATGCCCCTTCCCTGCAAACCTCCCCCCTACCCCCTACCCCCCTCCACCCTCCCCTCTGCCCCTGCCCCCTGTCCCCCTCCACCCTTCCCCCTGCCCCCTGCCCCCAGCCCCCTGCCCCCCTCCCCCAGCCCCCTGCCCCCTGCCCCCCTCCACCCACCCCCTCTCCCATGCCCCCTACCCCTACCCCCTTCCCCCCTCCACCCTCCCCCATGTCCCCTGCCCTGAAAACAATGTGTAAGATCCTAGATTACCAAAATTTTCAAAGCCAGTGGCATGAAAAATCCATGAAACAACTATTTTTTACTTAAGCTAACCATAGAGTATGATTTCATTGGATGAAGAATGAAATGGTATGAAATCTAATTCTATGCCTACTTTATTACTACCCCAATCATGCTTTATGATTGTGATGGAAGTGGTATAAAAATCACATTTTATTACCCCTTTCAATATCCCATAATCATTTGATATGATATATACATTTATCACATACAGGATATGATTTATATGCCTTTATGATTACATCAATAATTAAATATGATCACCCATTTTTATCGTATAAAAATTGGATTTATGTTATATATCTCTTTTAGAAATACATTGTGGGCCAGGGGTCACATTGTGATGTGTTTAGAAGGAGAGTCATGTCATTATCCAGGGGTCACGTTTGGATGTTCTTATGCCCAGTTTTTTTTTAATTTACTAAATCGTAAAATTAAATATAAAATGATATTTTGGCTAGTGAGGTTAACATGCATCTGTCCCAGCTTCTATCACATTGGATTTTAGATGAACAACATGGGTTTTTGAATGGAAGGACAATCCAGGTTGCACACCCCCCTCCCCACTACACACCCCCCTCACCCTGCACACCCCCCCAAACTAGCCCCCTAGCTTGCACCCCCCCCCCCCGCACCACCCATCCCCCCTAGCCTGCACCAGCCCCCCTTCACCCCCCCCCCCCCCAAACCAGTACCCTCCCCCACAACCATATCCTAACCCCCCTGCACCCCCCCCTACCCCCCCAAACCAGTCCCCTAGCCTACACCATCCCCCCCTGCACCACCCCTCTAGCCTGCACCAACACCACCCCCCCCCCCAAACCAACCCCCTAGCTTACACCATCCCCCCTGCACCCCCCCCCCCCCAGCCTGCACCTACACCCCCCTTACCACCCCCCGTGCCCCACTACCCCACCCCTCCCCCCTCCCCCTACCCTGCAAACCACTCCCCAGCCCCCCTACCCCCTACCCCCCCTCCACCCTGCACCCTGCCCCATACCCCCCTCCACCCACCCCCTGCCCCATGCCCCCCTACCCTGAAGACCTCCCCCCTACCCCCTACCCCCTCCACCCTCCCCCCTGCTCCCTGCCCTGCAAACCTCCCCCTTGCCCCCTGCCTCTAGCCCCTACCCCCTGCCCTGCAGACCTCCCCCTACCCCCTGGCCCTGCCCCCTACCCCCCGCCCCCTGCCCCTGCCCCCCTCCACCCTCCCCCTACCCCCTTCCCCCTTTCCCCTGCCCCCTGACTCCCTCCACCCTACCCCCTACCCCCTACCCCCTCCACCCTGCCCCATGCCCCCTGCCCCCAGCCCCTATCCCCTGCCCCCCCCCCCCTCCACCCACCCCCTTCCCCCTACACCCACCCCATGCCCCCTGCCCCCTACCCTGTAGACCTCCCCCCTACCCCCCTCTACCCTCCCCCTTGCCCCTGCCCTACAGACCTCCCCCCTTCCCCCTACCCCCTTCCCCCTACCCCCTGCCCTGCAGACCTCCCCCTGCCCCCTGCCCCCTGCCCTGCTATGTTTTGTTGCTGGTTCTCTACCTAGCATGAATCCCTATCCACAGACACATCCTATCATGATAAATCATACACACAAGAAATCCAGTTCTTGTGAAGACATTGAGACAAATAAAACCTCACAAAGATATATTCGGAATGAGTTATACTAATAAAAGGGATGAGAAGAATGCCTGGGGAGGAATCTGTTTCAAAAATACCATCAGCATTTGAGAAATAATATTGGAAAAACAAGGTCTAATGGAAATGTACTCCGAAAGCTTGTACTAAAAAGAACAGCACAGTGGTTATCGAACAAAAGGACCAAAAGTAGTATTGCATTGAAATTGATTATAATTACCTCTCAATGTCATCAAGGATTATGATGCTTGATTGTGACTTATATGCATCCTCAAATACCTGAAAATAACAGGTGAAAAAAATGACTAAAAGTATTCATTATACAAGTTTCAAATTCAATAAGCATAAACAAATAGAAACCTAGTTGATTTTAAACCTTGACAATTTGTGCACATTTACTAGCCTCGCTCACCCCAATCATTGATTCAGCTGAAAACTAGCCATATAAAACCTAGAAAAAGTTGAAAACACAAATAGATGCAAGTGCATGCATGTGAGAATGAAGTCTGACAGAAGGGAAGGAAATAATGATAATGACTAAAATACACTTACAATCTTAACATATGTGAAATCACTTTCAATACCAATGGTTCTTGCATAGCCCCTGCCCCCTTGCACACCCCCTCTGACCCCCACTTCCCCCTTGCACCCCCCTCCCCCTGGACAGCACCCCCTCTCCCTCCCCCTGCCCCCTTGCACACACCCCTACACACCCCACCCCTGCCCCCCCCCCCACCCTACACAGCCCCTGCCCCCTTGCACACCCCCCTGCACACCCACCCTGCACAGCCCTTGCCCCCTTGCACACCCCCCTGCACACCCCCCCTGCACAGCCCCTACCCCGTTTCACACCACCCCCCCCCCCCCTCCCCCTTGCACACCCCCCTACCCCCCCTTCCCCCACTTCCCCCTTGCACACCCCCTACCCCTCTGCCGCTTGTAATGGAATTGAGTATTTAGAACCCAAAAAAACAATTTATCACAGTATTTACATGAAACAAAAATAAAAACACAAAAAATGGTTACTAATGTCTTGCAAAAAATGGTATAAAATAACCATTACCTCTTGAATTTTATATTCACGTCAATCCCGGTTGCAAGTCGTGGGAGAAAATCAATTGCATAGGCTATGTTTTCTTGTTGGTTCTCTGCATATCATGCATACCTATCCTTCATAACAATACAAGTCATCAAACTCACAATATGATCAGTGAAACTAATAGAGGGGATGGCTCAAGAAAAAAATGGAAAATTGGACTACATACCAACGGAGGTGTGCCGGAGGAGATAGAGGGGTTGCCTCAGAGCTGCGTTATCGAGGAGGTACGATGGTCGTGTCGGAGGAGGATACAATTCAATATAAAAATAATAATAAAACTTAACTACTGCATAAATAAACATATCTCATAATAGCATAATTCAATATATGTAGAAACAATCAGAAACCCCACAATACAATTCAGTATTACAATAATCAAACCTCACTGCATAATAAAATTACAGATATTAACAATTCAAAAATACAATTCACATAAATAGTGAGTCTCAATATCAGTATCATCATATTCATGATAACCCTCATTCACACCTCCTATAGAAACACCATCAACACCTCTCACGCCACCAGCATCATTATCGACATCAGCATCGGTACCAGCACCGACACTGGGACCGGCTCCGGCTAGAGCTCTGGCTCCAACTCCGGCTCCGACTCCAGCTCTGGCTCCAGTAGAAGAATATACATTATCATAACTTATCGACATCAAACATGAATCAACCACTACAGGTGCTTCTAGTGAAAGTGTAGAAGAAATGGCAGACATAACTTTCATCATATTTTCAAATATCGCCTTTTCTGCTTTTTGAGTTGCTTCTTTGATTGTGGAATTCATTTGTTCTACTGTGACCAAGCCAGAACCGGTAATCGAAGAAACATTGTCAGTAGACTAGTATCGAGATGGTACAATCTTCTTCCCAGGTCAACAATGCACTCTTCCCTGATTCTCATCTCCTAATACCTGATGTAGAAGAACGTTCGGGCCCAAATTGTCAGGTTTTTTTTCTGCCAATGTCTCCAAATCATTCTGTTGATTGATATAAAACATAAATTAAAATTATAAAATAATATAAGGAATTAAATTCATTCAAAATAAAAGAAATTTAAATATACTTACAATCTCCTTCTCGGTGTCAGTATTTGGCACAGTACCATCTTTCTTTTTTCTGCTTGCACAAAACAAAGTAGAGCGAGGAACACAAATCTCGATATTCAATGTTTTTTTCTGGAAAAAACAAATAAATAAATCAAAATTGGAAGTCAAAAAATTACACTAAACGAAGCTAAATATTTTAAATATTAAATTACCTATGTTTTCTCGAGATCTGGGAGTGAAGTGTGTCCACGAGTATAAACATGTTTCATTCCACTCTTATTTATTTTATTTTTGTCAGGTTTTTTCGATAGAAAAATAATTATATAATTTTATTAACATAAATAAAACTCATTTTCAAATAAATAAATGAATATATATATAAATTTAACAAATACCTTAAACTCTGGACTCTTCTAATAGGCGATCATCTCTTTGTATTGTGATATTGGGCAATCTTGAATCACCGGTACTTCTTCAAGCTCCATGTCAACTCTCTTTTTCCAACCAAGATATAAGTCATACTTGTACGCTCACCACATTTCACCTAAATCCATTAACCTTGCAGCCTTGTCATTTTTTCCATCAGAAAAATTATATCTGATCTACAATGGACAAAATATTTGTTAAGAAAATATTATAAATTAATATATATAAAAGGTGATTAACATTACTTACCCAGATCTTTTCCCAAGCATTTTCCTTTATTTGTTATCTAACTTCCCTTCAACTTATTAGTTGAACCAAAATGATATTGTTGTGTCTAGAAAGTTTTCTCATAAAGATTTTATATTTCGTACCATTTTTTTTAATTATAGCTCCGTCCTCATTGTATTCAACCATGATTTTCATGTGTCGATTCCAAACCTCTCGCATTTTTGTGTGGCCTCATCATCTGGTGGAGGATGGATCTAATCATGAAAAAAAAGTAATAAGGGGTAATAATATATATGAATTTATCATTAATCACTCACAATAATGTTTAAACACATACCAGTAGATGGGGGATCTGCTCACCCCTGAAGTGCAGCATCTAGAGGGGGAGTAGCCTTTGTGGTAGGTGGGATATCTACAGTAGGATTACTCTGTATAGTAGATGGATAACCCTATACAGATGAGGGTGGATATGAATATGGATATGGTGGTGGGATATATGGGGGCGCATTACCCTGTACATTGGATGGTGGGAATGGAAAATAAGGAGGGATGGGAGTCTGATAACTACCATCCGATGCGGGTGTGGGCAGAAAGGGATATGGAAAAGGTGGGTGTGGATAATATGGAGGTGTAATAATGTGATGATGACCTTATAGTGACTCAAGCGGCATAGTATTAGGTTGAAGTGTAGAATCAATACCCCCCACCATACTATCATCCTCGATATTATAATGCAACTGTCTCCTCAATTAAGTAGCCTAAAATAACATAGATGATAAAATAAAATGAATGATAACAAGATAAATAATATGAAAGACCATAATATTCAAACATAAATTGTACTTACAATGTTGGCCATATGAGACATATGTTGTTCATTTCTTTGTGTTCTTCTAATTCTTCTAATTTCATCATATTCAGACATTTTGACCTGGAAATTTAAAATAATATTCTCAAATAAATAGAAATAATGCAAAATTTTAAATAATAAAATTGTATCCTAAAACAATGAGATGAATTTTCAATGTGATATTTATATTGATAAAATATCAAGGTTTTTCTATGTTCAAGAATTACTATATATGTGCTTAAACATAAATTGGTCAGACAATAAATAGTTTTATATTCGACAATGGTATAAAATATACAAATTAATTTGATATCATGTATGGAAGTTTAAAAAAACACATACAATATTACGATAATGTCAAGTAAATACTTACATATGTGTCAACGTTATGTGTGCTCTGTGACAATTTCCAGTTCACAATCTGTTCTAGAAATTGAGTCATCTGTGTCATCAAATGCAGCATTCAAATAAATACCGACAGGTTCATCCACAACATCATTGGCATCCATGCCTTCATCAAAAATATGTCTAGGAATGACATCAACAATAACACCAAATTGTTGTTGTAACGGGTCAGTTACATAAAACACATGTCTAGCCTATGACGCAAGAATATACGGTTCATCGGTGTGAAGCTAGAGATTCATATCAATCACTCTAAATCCACAGTTATCAATATGAATTCCTTGTCATGTCATTGAATCAAACCACTTACATTTCATCATTGTGACACAACCATGTGCATAGTAATCTAATAAAATGATTCTTTCAACAACATCATAATATGATATATTTTTTGACTGATGTTGTCTATCCGATGCACTCGCATAACAATCTGTTGTGGAACTTATCGTGACATCATCATGTTGTGTTGCCATTTTTTTTGCACAGCTATTTATAAAAAATTTAAATCCATTGACAACTATTTCTTTACAATCACGTACCACATCTTTTGGACCAAAGGAAAATGATATTACTTAATCTTATACTTCATTCATTGGTAGAGTTAAAACCTAAAAGATACCAACATTGAATATTAAATAGAGACATGCGATTATGTTATGAGAAGAAAAAAATCTATTACCTTTGACTTTAACCAAGCATCAAATTCTTTGTTGTGCAACAGTTCCTTCCTCTTAATAGATAGAGAGTGATGTCACTTTTTTATAATTTCTAAATGTTCTCTACAAATATGAAAGCTTAAAAATGTCAGAAGATATGAAGAAATAACATAATGAAAAAAATGCATATTTATTAGTTTACTTACTTGATATAATCATCAATCACACCACAGTTGAATAATACTTTACGATGAGCCATTTCCCACTCTTCCCTGCTTAAAGTACACAACGAGTACGATCCAGATATCCCTCCTATTTGGGGAAGTGAAGGAAATGCAGACTCAATGGGATCATATTACTCATCTTCAGTTATAATTAGTCGATTAGACCTCGTAGTGACGTTACCCAAGTACAATGAACAGAAATCCATGCATTCTTGTGCTAAATAACATTTCACAATAGAGACTTCGGGGTGATATTTATTTCTCACATAATATTTCAATGTAAAAATCATTATTTATGTATGATACATCCACTGACTCGAAACATTATCACCAAAAAGAACTTATGTGGGAAGATGCAAAGTCAGATGTAACATACATGTGAAAAATGATGGTGGAAAAATTTTCTCCAAGTTGCAAAGAATAATCGGTGCATCTCTCTGCAATTTCTGAACAACACTTCTGCTCAATCTTTAAGCAAAAAGGTCTCGATAAAAATGAAATAACTTAATCACAGCAACTCTAACATTATGTAAAAGTAAATGCCAAATGGAAATAGGAATCAACTAATGTAACAAGACATGGTAATCATGGGTTTTAAGAGATTTTATTTCCACATCTTGGGTATTCACCCTTTTTAAAATATTACTTGAATAACCATCTGGAGCCTTAAAACTTTGCAAGACCTAAATAAATTGTTTCTTCTCCATATTTTTCATCGAAGAACAGGAAATGGGGACTTTCCACTTATTTTGACCAATTAACTCAGGATGAAGTTTTTCTCTTATACCCCAATCCATCAAATCACGACGAGACCGCAAATCGTCTTTTTTTTTCCTTTGACATTTAAAATCATATCAAGTAACATATCACAAATGTTTTTCTCAATATGCATTACATCCAAACAATGATGCAATAAATTCGATGACCAATACGGCAACTCAAAGAATATACTTTTCTTTCTCCAATTACAATTGGAATTCGAATTAACATGTTTTTGCTTTCTGATATTTGATTGAATTTTGTTGAGAACATAATTAAAATCATCAAGTTATTTAACAATATCATTCCCTGACATTTGTTAAGGTGTATCATCTGTCTCGACAGCATTATTGAACTGTCTTTGATTTTTCCTATATGGATGATCCATCGATAGAAATCGATGATGCCCTATGAAGCTGAAAGTTCATTGAAACTTTAATCTTTAGAAACGAGTATTTTTCATACAAATAGGGTAGGATAATTTCCCTTTAGTACTCCAACCAGACATCATTTTGTAGGCAGGGAAATCATTTATCGTCCATAATAAAGATGAACGAAACATAAATTACTCTTTCCTGAATGCATCGTATGCTTGTGCACCAACAATTCAAAGCTCCTTTAACACCTATATTAATGGATAAAAGTATATATAATTATCATTTCTAGGATCACTGGGTCTAGATATCAATATACTCATGATAGTAAACGGATTCTTCATACACATCCATGAAGGAAAGTTATAAATGTGAATGAAAATAGGCCAAGTACTGTGTACAGTATGCATTTGGTGAAATGAGTTTAAACCATCATAAGATAATCCCAATCTAACATTTTGTGGGTCAGCTACAAAATCAGGATGTAACCTATCAAATTTCTTCCAAGACAACCCATCTGCAGGATGCACTATTTCATCATTATCTTTATTTCTTTCATCTTCATGCCATCTCATATTCTTTGCCATTTGTTCTGACATAAAAAGTTTTTGAAGCATGTGAATTAAAGGGAAGTGTCACATCACTTTCTCTGGTATGCGAGATTGTGTTCCGTCTTTATTAGTCTTCCACCTTGATATGCCACACTGTTTGCACTAACTCAACTCTGCATTTTCCTTCCAAAACAGAAAACAATATTTGGGGCAATAATGAATCTTAATAGATGAAAATCCAAATTTGTCAACCTACTTTGATACCATGTAAACATTTTCTGGAATACATGCGCCATCAGGCAGTAAATCCTTAATACATGTAAGGATATAGTCGGTTGTAGTATTAATAAATCCATACATTTTTTCCATGATATAATCGCATTAAAAACTCAAGTTTACTCATTTTTTCACATGCTTGATATACTGGGGTATTTGCATCTTCCATCAGATTTCTAACACTCTCAACATCATCATCGTGATTAATAGATGAAAACTGTGTTCCGGTATTCATTTTATCTTGAAATGGTCTACATGAGGAGTTGGCTTCAGAAACAAAAGGAAACCAATCAGAAATCATATTTTTCATACTAATCATTTCCACTAAATCGATGTCATTCACCACTTGTGCTTTTTCTCCATTGTGATACCACACATGATAATTTTTTTGGAAACCTTATTTAGTGATATGGTAACTCTCTTCCTCACGAGTTAACCATGGTCTTCCAACATAATCAAAACACAGGTATCGAATCAATCTGCCATCTGAATCATTAGTGAATTCAAAGTCTAAGAAATATCATAAGTCCTTCTAAAATTCATCAGTGATCCGATCAATGTTGTACATCCAGTATCTATCCATTCTGAGGCATATAAACATACATTAAATAAATAATAAAGAAAATGAATTAACATTATATGTATTTTTTCATAAGATAATAAGTAACCATCAATAACATGTCAATAAAAAAATCATAACAAATATTATGGTTAAGGGAATTCATAAATGTTTCAAATTATAAAAAAACATGAATATTCACACCTTTCTATGACCACATAAGATTATTTTGGTGTACTTCCAACACCCACATTAAAAACTAGATGTTTGAACAATGACCTATTATGTTTTTTATAGAATTATATGATGGGATACCCCCCATCCTGGACACCCCTCCCCCCTCACTCTTAGACAACCCCCCCCCCTACAGTCAGCCCCCCCGACCCCCGCTGGATAGCCCCCCTCCCCCTGCACCCCCACACGCCTTTCCCCCCTCCCTGCCTCCTGCACACTGCTCCCCCATCCCCACCCCCCCCCCCCCACCTTCTGGACAGCCCCCTCCCCTTGCCCCCCCTACCCCCTCCCTACACACTCCCCCCCCCGGACACCCCCCCCCCCTCCTGGACACCCCTCCCCCTGGACCTCCACACCCTCTGCCCCCCCTTCATCCCCACACCCCCTGCTCCATCCCCCCTGTAACACCCCAAGGTTTTGAAAATAAATATAGAATTAAATTTTATAATATAGACATTTAAACACAACTTTTCCTCTTCTATGTTTTGAATTTCGAAAAATGGTCATCTAGAGTTGTGTTCAGTAAGTCATTTGGAGTCCGATAGAACAAACATGATTTTTTAGTGAATAGTAACATACCCTTATGAATAGTAATATGACCCTAATGAATAGTAAATTTTATTATTATTTTATTTTCTTAAGTCTAGAAAATAATAACATCTTGGTTAATTTTTCATTGTGATAAAGAAGTAGTTGTAGAATTAGAACTGTTAATTTTTTAATTAAGTATGATTTTATTTAAAAGTTAAATTAATAATGTTTAGAAAATTATTTTTCAAAAATGGACTACACTTTTTAATTCTACACGTCGAAAAATTGTAGGGTTGAATTTTTGGGATTTTTCTGAAATTCTTGAATTTTTTATGAATAGTAAAATACGATAAAATACGATAAATGCAAAATACTTGATTTACTGCATCATAGGTGATGCAAGGATGATGTAAGCCCAAATGGTTTGAAATCACATGCCATTATTACTATTAGGAGTCACATGAAACAATACTATTGGTTTTCTTGAGATAAATAATAAAATAATGAATTAAATATTCAAAATTTACCCCTCTCCTCCACTATAAAAACCCCCCACCACTACCTCTTCTCTTCACTACTCTAAGACTTGAAGCTCCTCAAAGTTCTGCCCAATTACCCTTCCCTAGTCACTCCCCACAACCATAAATCTCTTATTCTTTCCAAAAGACCAAAACCCTTTCCCTTAAGGAGTTTCTCAAGGAGGTTATTTCAAGAGGTAAAGCACCCTTCTTTCTCATTTGGTTTTATTTCAATTTATCTACTTCTGTTATCCTCTCCTCACCTCCTCTGTCCAAATGACCATGATAACTCCATTAACATCTATATACTGGATTTATATCATGTGAATGGAAGAACCATCATAAATATTCTTATTCCCTCCCTTTTATTTTTATAAACGAAATCGACGTCCATGAGGTTCTGATTTATAACCTTCGTGGACGAAGAAGTTTCGTTCTTCAATTTCTTTTTCATTACTGGTCATGAACCCATATTCATGGTTGAACCAGACTATAATATATGTTTTATAACCTAATTAATATTCATGAACCAGAATATGTACATATAATTAAGTTATATGACAAAACTAGTTCATAATATTCTAAATACCGCCAAATAATCGAATTGGTGGTCATCTAATGGTTCATCCTCATTCCATGTAACCAAATGATAGAAACAACCATTATAAATTATTTATGTTCATTAATAATATATAATTCCAATCCTGGTTATTTATAATCATTCCACATGAACTTCATTACATAAAAACAAGTGAATCGAATATGAAAATAAAGGAAACGAACACTCCAGAATGACGAAATTCAATACAATAACTTATCAATAAAGACATAAATGAACTAACCAGAATTATGGTAACTAAATAAATGTCTAATAGGTTCTGAAATAATTTATTAACAAGTATAATTTCATATTCCAGGAGCTTAAGTACAAGATCAGAACACGTTTGGAGTTAAGGTAAGGGTTTTTCCACCCGAACTTCCACTTTCATTCGAGATACCTTAATTGTCTAATTACCTCGATGTAATTCCTATGTATCATTATGTAATAATCATATGTTCTGTGTGAGTATCATATACATGTTTAAAAACCATAATCCTTCCTTATTTTATGGATAGTTACACGTTTTAAAAAGAAATTTCAAAATTGATTCAAAAATACAAGCCCAATTCAAGGGAGTTTCTCAAATTATTACCTATTTTCAAGGGCACTCTATAATCTGTTTTTGGAAACCATTATCTTTATAAAATCACTCATTTTATTATGAAAATACTATCTTACTTTACTTCTGGTTTTATACAAAGATTTTTCCAAAATAACTCTTCTTTTCAAAATAAAAGAGTATTTATCTCCAGAATTGCTTAATGATTTTATAAGAGTGTTTTCATATAATTCAACACTCTTGTTGATTCCATGGTATTATTGGATCTAATCATTTATGAAGTAATCTACCATATTTTATTAAATGGTTTATTACTAAATCTATTGTGGATGATCTATCCTAAAACCATTCACCATATTACTCGGAATGGTTAGTGCTTTATGTTTAATGATTGGGGAAAGATAGTTACATTTCATATGATAGTTTCAATATGAATGTATATGTTGTTTATGTTTATCCCCACTCATATGAGGAATTAATTGGACTTATTATGTGACAATTGGGGCCTGATATAGTGCCTCGATGCATCGGTAGGTCTCATGAGACAAATAGACGTGGAATTGGCCGAGGCCTTTCCCAATGTGATATAGATTTTGGTCGAGGACTTAATCACTAGATGTCTTGGACGAGGCCAGGACAAAATGATTCAGAATGTCCATAATATGCACTTACCTCATTATGAAGCTTGTAATTGAAAGTTCATGTGGTTATTAAACTAGTAGAATACCCATGGGTATTTTTTATTATGGCATTATTTACTCAGTTCATTTTCCTGCCATGATATGTTCATATTTATTATTAAAGGCATGTGTTTTCAATTATTAATCATGTCTAATGTTTATATTATCTTTCATTGTATTGCTTACTTTTACTGAGAATTTGAGCTCACCCCTTTCTTATGTTTCATTTTTCTCAGGATATGAAGAAGTAAATTATGAATAACATGCAAGAAAAATCTAGGAGACATGATGTTGCTAGTGGCATAAATTAGTGTTGTTTTTTCCTTCATGTTGTAATGATCAACTTATGTATGTAACTTGTTTCCAATAATACTAAACTACTCGGTCCTTCGGGATTCATATTCCTTGTATGTATGTCAATGTAATCAAATAAGGCACCGACTCTGGGAAACTGGGGTCGGGTCCTTACAGTTGGTATCAAAGGAAGTTTAGTAGAATACTTGGAAACAAGATTTAGAAAACGTAGAATTAGGAAAGAGTCCCTAAGTTAGTATTTGAGGATATACATAAGATAACATCCTGGTATTTTTTTTAAGGAATAGATTATGAGGATATTTCTAGGAATACATCCCTGTCTGGATACGAGCAGGTAGAGGCGGCTCTGGCATAGATGTATCTAGGGTTAAAACCCAAAAAAACCGCTTTGAGCTAGACTCGAACGGGAATTGGTGCACGATAATAGGTCTTGCTTCACTCTTGGTTACGACACTCTCGGGGGATATGATTAGGATAATTCACATTTTCTTTATAAGCCATTATGAAGGAGTTTAATGTAAATATTACTCAAAGAAATCATTTTTTGTGAATATGGGATTAGTCATGCGTAGGATCTCAATTTTTCTGAGTATTTTTAAGTTAAGATTATACATTATGATTCATAACCTAATATAGTGTATGTTATTATCAAGATATGGAGCCTAGTGGACGGAATGGAAATCACATGAATGCATGTGTCCCCTGTAGGGATTTTCCTCCGATGTAAGATAATGATGTTGGCTATGGTGCTATGACTGGTGCTAAGCAACTCATAACTATACTGGGACAACTTACTCAGGTTATGAATAATAACCTTACCCGTATGGAACATCCGGATCCACCACATGGAGGAGCCATGATAGATCGCTTTATGCAACAACAACCTCTATCATTAAACGGGACTACAAACCTGTTTGTAGCACAGTAGTGGATATGTTCCCTTGAGAAGATATTTCTTGCTTTGGGATGTAATGAAAGAGATAAGGTTTTCATGGTAGTATATCGTCTATCATGAGATGCGGATCAGTGGTGGTCATTAATCCAAAACACAAAGGAGAAGGAAGAGATATAAGAGATGGAATGGAGGGATTTTAAATAAATATTCTTAGAAAAATATTTCCCTTGTGAGAAGTGAGCAGATATGGAAAGACAATTCTTGAATCTGAGGCAGAAGGAAGATGATAATTTTGCAAGGTACGAAGCTAACTTCACAATATTAGCAAGACATGCTGTGGACTATATACAAAATCCAAGGAGCAAAATTGATCGATTATTCAATGGCCTAAATCCATTCCTCCAGCAGGCACTGGTCTCCCAAAGTTTTTCATCATATGAGGATATATTTTCATGTGATATCAAGAAATAAAAAGAATTCTCTAAGTATAATGACTTTAAGGGAAAGTAAGAAAAGAATAGGGCTACTGAAAACCCTGGCAAAGGAAATAAGGAAATGGGGAATAAAGGAAGAGTTGAATTTACACCATGTGAAAATTGTGGAAGGAAACACCCTGGTGCATGCTTAAAAGGAAAAGGAGTATGCTACAAATGTGGTCAGAAAGGCCATCTTGCTGGTGATTGCAAAGGGAATAAGGAAGACAATGATGTTCAATGCTATAATTGTAGGGAAATTAAACACTAATATAATTATTTTCCAAAGATTCAAGTAAATATGCAACAGAAAAGGCCAAGGGATCAGGGACAAGATTATGAAATCACAACTACAGAGGTTGAAGTTCCTAATGATGTAGTCGTAGGTACTTTAATCATTTCCTCAAATTTAGCCAATACTTTATTTGATTCTGGATCGTCGCATTTGTTTATATTTTCCCATTTTTCCAAGAAAATTAGATATGTCTAATTGAATTTAATAAAAGAGTTATCAATCAAAACTTCTAGTGGATGTGTCATTATAAAAAAGGCATGTTGACTAGTCCCCCTCCAGACACCAAAATGTGCTCTAGTTGCTAACCTTATCATCATACCAATGACTGAATTTGATATAATTATTTGATTATATTGGCTATCAAATTATGATGCGAATATTTATTATAAGAATAAGGAGGTTATGATTTTTGATGAAGATGATAAAGAATACCTTATCTTTAGAGCAGAATCGTCACCACCTGATTCTTATCTAGATCCACCCCCAGTAGCTCAACTAAATTCAATTATTGAGGAGGAAGAGAATGAAATAACTGTGGGTGAGGAAAGGAATGTTCAAATAGATGATTTACCTATTGTGAGAGAATATGTTGATGTGTTTCCAGAATATTTACCTGGACATCCTCCAGAATGAGAAATTGAGTTTTCCATTGATTTAATTCCTAGTTCAAGGCCCATATCGAAGAAACCTTATAGAATGGCCACTATGGAATTAGTAGAGCTAAAGAAACAACTAGAGGATTTGAGTGAAAATGGATTTATTCGACCTAGTGTTTCTCCATGGGGAGCCCCTGTCCTCTTTGTCAAGAAGAAAGATGGATCCATGAGGCTTTGCATTGATTACAGGGAAATCAATTCTATTACAATAAAGAATAAGTATCCCCTACCTCGCATTGATGATTTATTTGAACAAATACATGGAGCTCAATACTTTTCAAAGATTGACCTTCAATATGGATATCATCAGTTGTGTGTGAAGAAGGAAGACATTCTGAAAACAGAATTTTGAACCAGGTACAGGCATTATGAGTTTACAGTGATGCCTTTTGGATTGACTAATGCACCCTCTGTCTTCATGGATCTAATGAACATAGTTTTCAAGGAATATCTCGATGATTTTTTAGTGGTATTTATTGATGATATCTTGGTATACTCCAAAATCTGTGAAGATCATGAAAATAACTTGCACATTATCCTGAAGACTCTTGGAAGACATGAATTATATGGGAAGTTTAGCAAGTGTGAATTCTGACTTTAGGAGATTTCTTTCCTTGGCCATATTGTCTCTAAGGATGGAATCCTAGTTGATCCTACAAAGAAAAAGTCAATCCAAGATTGGCCCATTCCAACAAACATAACTGAGGTACGCAGTTTTATTGTCTTAGCAGGTTATTATCAGCGTTTCGTGCAGAATTTTGACCGACTGGCTAACCCGCTAATGAAGCTCACACGTAAAGGGGTTAAATTTGTTTGGACAAAATATTGTGAAGAATGTTTCTAAGAACTGAAGAGAATATTATTCAATGCTCCTATATTGACTCTACCATCAGGGAATGATGGGTTTGTTATTTATAGTGATTCTTCAAAGAAAGGACTTGGTTGTGTCCTTATGAAAAATGATAGGGTTATTGCTTATGCATCACAATAGCTAAAAATTCATGAGAAAAACTATCCTACTCATGATCTTGAGTTATATTCTATAATCTTTTCTTTGAAGATATGGAGACATTATCTCTATGGTGAAAAATGTGAGACTTATACTGATCACAAGAGTTTGAAGTATATTTTATCACAGAAAGAACTCAACATGAGGCAAAGGAGATGGCTTGAACTACTCAATGATTATGATTACATGATACACTACCACCCGAGGAAGGCAAATAAGGTGGAATATTCTTTGAATAGAAAGGATCATGGAGTTTTGAATAAGATGAGAGTTGAAAGAGATACTGTTTTAATGGATCTAGTAAAGATGGATATGGGAATAACCATGGAAGGTAAAACTTCAATGCTTTTTCAAATGGTTTCCAAACCATCTTTACTAGAAAGGATAAAAAGTTCTCAGGCTGATGAGAAGGAGTTTAAAAATAAGATTAAAGTTGTGAATGATGGGAGATTGAGTGACTTCGTATATGAAGATGGAATTTTGAAATTTGGGAAGAGACATTGTGTTCCCGATATACCTGATCTAAAAAGAGAATTGTTGGATGAAGCTCATAGTTCCAATTTCTCTATACACCCTGGTAACACTAATATTTATAGATATTTGAAGGAACATTTCTGGTGAGACAACATGAAGAGGGAGATTGCTGATTTTGTGTCAAGATGTATGGTTTGTCAACAAGTGAAAGCTGGAAGGAAACATCCAGGAGGATTATTGCAACCTCTTCCCATACCAGATCGGAAATGGTATAATATCATGATGGACTTTGTCATGGGACTACCAAAGACTCCTAGAAGGAACAATGCAATATGGGTCATTATTGATCGTCTTACCAAGTCAGCACATTTTCTTGCTATAAGAGAAGATCTACCACTTGAACGTCTAGTAATACTATATACTAATGAAGTTGTGAGAGTTCATGGAGTAACCCTATCGATTGTTTCTGATTGTGATCCATGTTTTACATCATGATTCTGGAAGAGTATTTAGAAGGCCCTAGATACTGATCTTCATTTGAGCACTGCCTACCACCCACAAACTGATGGACAATCAGAATGGACTATTAAAACATTATAAGACATGTTGAGGTCTTTTTCACTTGATTTTAAAGGCATGTGGGATCAGTATTTACCTCTCATAGAATTTTCCTACAACAATAGCTTCCATTCAAGTATTCAGATGGTGCCCTATGAAGCATTATATGGGAGGAGATTTCATACACCAACTTGCTGGGATGATATTAGTGAAAGAAAGCTCGTGGGCCCAGAACTTGTTGAAGAAACAATGGAGAAGGTGAAGATTATCCAGAACCATATCAAAATAGATCAAAGTAGGTAAAAGAGCTATATAGATAACCGAAGGAAGGATTTAGAGTTTCAAGAAGGTGACAACGTTTTCTTCAAGGTATCTCTATGGAAGGGTATTATTCAATTCGGTAAGAAGGGAAAGTTAAGTCCCAGGTATGTCGGACCTTTTGAAATTCTAGACTGAATTGGAGCCGTATCTTACCGTTTGGCAATGCCGCCAAGTCTCTCCAAGGTTCACAATGTGTTCCATGTGTCAATGTTAAGAAAGTACATGCCAGACCCAACACATGTACTCACTTATGAAGAAGTGGAACTTGAGCCCGATCTATCTTACTATGAAGAGCCTATCGAGATTCTTGATACAAGAGAACAATTATTGAGAAATCGAATGACTCGTCTGGTGAAGGTTCTATGGAGGAACCATAAGATGGAGGAAGCAATATAGGAGCCTGAGGAGCTTATGTTAAAGACATACCCAAATATTTTTAGGTAATATTATGTGAATTTCGAGGACGAAATTTTTGTAAGGAGGGGAGAATGTAACACCCCAAGGTTTTGAAAATAAATATAGAATAAAATTTTATAATATAGCCATTTAAATACAACTTTTCCTCTTCTATGTTTTGAATTTAGAAAAATGGTCATCTAGAGTTGTGTTCAGTAAGTTATTTGGAATCTGATAGAACAAACTTGATTTTTTAGTGAATAGTAACATACCCTTATGAATAGTAATATGAATAGTAATATGACCCTAATGAATATTAAATTTTATTATTATTTTATTTTCTTAAGGCTATAAGATAATAACATCTTGGTTAATTTTTCATTGTGATAAAGAAGTAGTTGTAGAATTAGAACTGTTAATTTTTTAATTAAGTATGCTTTTATTTAAAAGTTAAATTAATAATATTTAGAAAATTATTTTTCAAAAATGGACTTCACTTTTGAATTCTACACATCTAAAAATGTTAGGGGTGAATTTTTTGGGATTTTTCTGAAATTCTTGAATTTTTGATGAATAGTAAAATACGATAAAATAAGATATATGCTAAATACTTGATTTACTGCATCATAGGTGATTCAAGGATGATGTAAGCCCGCTTGGTTCAAACTCACATACCATTATTACTATTAGGGGTCACATGAAACAATACTATTGGTTGTATTGAGAGAAATAATAAAATAGTGAATTAAATATTCAAAATTTACCCCTCACCTCCACTATAAAAACCCCCCACCACTATCTCTTCTCTTCACTACTCTAATCCTTGAAGATCCTCAAATTTCTTCCCAATTACCCTTCCCTAGTCACTCCCCACGACCAGGATGCTATTAGTATTTCCAAAAGACCAAAACCCCTTCCCTTAAGGAGTTTCTCAAGGAGGTTATTTCAAGAGGTAAAGCATCCTTCTTTCTCATTTGGTTTTATTTCAATTTATCTACTTTTGTTATCCTCTCCTCACCTCCTCTGTCCAAATGACCATGATAACCCCAGTAACATCTATATATTGGATTTACATCATGATAATGGAATAACCATCATAAATATTCTTATTCCCTCCCTTTTATTTTTATAAACGAAATCGACGTTAATGAGGTTCCGATTTATAACCATTGTGGACGACGAAGTTTCGTTCTTTAATTTATTTTTCATTACTGGTCATGAAAACATATTCATGGTTTAACCAGACTATAATATATGTTTTACAACCTAATTAATATTCAGGAACCAGAATATGTACATATAATTAATTTATATGACAAAACTAGTTCATAATATTCCAAATACCGCCGAATAATCGAATTGGTAGTCATCTAATGATTCATCCTCATTCCATGTAACCAAATGATATAAATGACCATTATAAATTATTTATGTTCATTAATAATATGTAATTACAATACTGTAGATTTATAACCATTCCTCATGAACTTCATTACATAAAAACAAGTGAACCGAATATGAAAATAAAGGAAACGAACACTCCAGAACGACGAAATTCAATACAATAACTTATCAATAAAGACATAAATGAACTAACCAGAATTATGGTAACTAAATTCATGTCTAATAGTTTCTTAAATAAGTTATTAATAATTATAATTTCATATTCCAGGATCTTAAGTACAAGAGCAGAACACGTTTGGAGTTAAGGTAAGGGTTTTTCCACCCGAACTTCCACTTTCATTCGGGATACCTTCATTGTCTAATTATCTCGATGTAATTCTTATGTATTGTTATTTACTCATCATATGTTCTGTGTGAGTATCATATACATGTTTAAAAACCATAATCCTTCCTTATTTTATGGATAGTTACATGTTTTAAAAGGAACTTTTAAAATTGATTCAAAAATACAAGCCCAATTCAAGGGAATTTCTCAAATTATTACCTATTTTCAAGGGCACTCTATAATCTGTTTTTGGAAACCATTATCTTTATAAAATCACTAATTTTATTATGAAAATACTATCTTACTTCACTTCTGGTTTTATACAAAGATTTTTCCAAAAGAACTCTTCTTTTCAAAATAAAAGAGTATTTATCTCCTGAATTGCCTAATGATTTTATAAGAGTGTTTTCATCTAATTCAACACTCTTGTTAATTCAATGGTATTATTGGGTCTAATAATTTATGAAGTAATCTACCATATTTTATTTAATGGTTTATGACTAAATCTATTGTGGATGATCTATCCTAAAACCATTCACCATATTACTCAGAATGGTTAGTGCTTTATGTTTAATGATTGGGGAAAGATAGTTACATTTCATATGATAGTTTCAATATGAATGTATATGTTGTTTATGTTTATCCCCGATCATTTGAGGATTGCATTATACTTATTATGTGATGGTTTGGGTCCACTATATCCCCTCTATGCATCGGTAGGTCTCATGAGACAAATAAATGTGGAATTGGTCGAGGCCTTTCCTGATGTGATATGGATTTTGGCCGAGGCCTTAATCACTATATGTCTTGGCCGAGGCCATGAGAAAATGATTCAGAATGTCCGGAATATGCACTTCCCTCATTATGAATCTTGTAATTGAAATTTCATGTGGTTATTTGACTAGTAGAATACCCATAGGTATTTTTTATTATGGCATTATTTACTCGGTTCATTTTCCTGCCATGATGTGTTCGTATTTATTATTAAAGGCATGTGTTTTCAATTATTCACCATGTCTAATGTTTATATTATCTTCTGCTATATTTCTTAATCTTACTGAGCATTTGATCTCACCCCTTTCTTATGTTTCATTTTTCTCAGTATATGAAGAATTAAATTATGAATGACATGCAAGCAAAATCTAGGAGACATGATGTTGCTAGTGGCATAAATTAGTGTTGTTTTTTCCTTCATGTTGTAATGATCAACTTATGTATGTAACTTGTTTCCAATAATACTAAACTACTCGGTCCTTCAGGATTCATATTCCTTGTATGTATGCAAACGTAATCAAATAAGGCACCGACTCTGGGCAACTGGGGTTGGGTCCTTACACCCCCCCCCCACCTCCTAGATAGCCCCCTCCCCTTGAACCCCCTCCCCCCTCCCTGCATAGTCCCCCCCAGACCCCCCCCCCCCTCCTAGACATCCCTCCCCCTGGACCCCCACACCCTCTGCCTCCTTGCACCCCCACACCCTCTACTCTCTGCCCCCCCACCTCCTGGACATCCCCTTCCCCTTGAACCCCCTCCCTTCCCTGCACACTACACCCCCCCCCCCCCCCCGGACACCCCCCCCCCCCCCTTGGACACCCCCCTTGGACCCCCACAACCTCTCCCCCCTGGACCCCCACATGTAACGCCCCAACCTTAGAATCCAAGAGTCAGTGCATTATTTTAATATATTGGAATGATTATAAGGAATCATGTCCCGAAAGACCGATCAGTTTAGTAGTCTTGGAAACAAGATACATACATAAGTTCAACATTACAACTTGAAAAGAAAAACAACACTAATTTATTCCATTAAAAACATCCAAGATTTCAAGATTATTCCTACAAGTCACTCATAACTAACTTCTTCATATCCTGGGAAAATGAAACATGAGAAAGGGGTGAGCTAAAATGCTCAGTAAGAGTAATCAATATAGCGGAAGATAACATAAACATTAGGCACGGTGAATAATTAAAAACACATGCCTTTAAAAATAATAAACATGAACATTTTATGGCAGGATTATGAGCTGAGTAAATAATACCATAATAAAACATAGTCATGGGTATTCTACTAGTCAAATAACCACATGAAATATCAATATATAATCTCATAATTATGGAATACATAATGTCGTACATCATAACCACATAGTCAAGGCCTCATGCCAAGACTACAAATAATATTTTGTCAAGGCCTTGTACCAAGACACTAGTTTGTCTCGTGAGGCCTACTGATGCATCGAGGAGCTATAGAGGGCTCCACTTATCACTTAATAATTCCAATTAATTCATCATATAAAAGGGTGAAACATAATCTAAAAATTCATTTTAAAACTAGTATACGAAATGTCAATACTTTAACTAAAAACCATGAATGGCATAAAAATAGCACATCTACAGTCAAACATAACTCATTAAATATAATATAGATTATTGTATTATGATAAATCAACCTTAATCAAGAATAAAATACACTTAAGGATATTCACATAGATTAAAATAGTCATTAAAACTATTTGAGAGAAATATCCCCTTTTTCTTGAAAACAATTAAAAGTCTCAATATTTATCAAGAAGCTATTTAAAATAGGTTTTTGAATCAAAGTGTCCCATACCACTTTGAAATTTTTAAAAGGAATTTCAATTTTAAAACATTAATGTCCATATAAATAAAACTTTAAAACTATTTTTAAAACATGGACATTAATGAGAAAGATTTAGAAGAATAGATTTTTAAAACATTTAAAATGATATTTTAGTTAGAGTTCCTAACCAAAAGAGAAACACTTGAATACAAATAATTGAGGTAATAAGAAATTTATAATATCATGAGAAGAAAGGGATTCATGATATACTTTGTCAAAGTACATTATATACACCATATAAAAGTGAATTGGCGTATAACAACAAAGAAGTCTCAATGGGATGTAAATTGAGATGAAATTCCTTATAAAGACCGTATCCTTAGGTTAAGGATAAATCAATGAAATAATTATGTGTGATAAATATAAATACAATAAATATGATTGGATATTCAGTGTAAATAAATCAGAGGACATTCACACATATTCTTGTAAAAACAACACCAATGACTTGGATTTTTAACTCAACAAATGGAGATTGAGTTAAAATTACTCTTATCAAGTTCATATCGATGACTTGAGAATTTATCAATGGAGTTATTATGTGTATAAAAAGTATATACACAGAAAAGGGATTTTAAATTACAACAAAAATAATAAATAGTGATTCCACACATAATCATGGATTACAATAATCAATGAAGTATGTGTAAAGCCCAATGAGTAGAAAATGAAATTTGAAATTCCCTTATCGATTTGGTAACTTATGAAACATACACTCCATGAAAGAAGGATCGTAAAATGAAGATTTAAATACCCATAAATTAAATTATATTACACCAAGAATACAATCATGGGCAGTACATACACCACACAAAAGGAAATATTGTCCAATATAGCATGAATCTCACAGAAATAAGAAGTGAGATGAAAACTCCTTACCACGTTTTAATTAATCGAGTCGTATGACCAAAAGTTAATAACCATCAAATGAATCACATAATACCATGAATATAAAGATAATAATGATAATATATATCAAATGGAAGTAAAAAATACACCACATGCAATAAATAAGTGGCGAACAATGGAAATCTCACGGAATTAAAAGTGAGATAAGAAACCCCTTACCTCAAGTCTGACATGTCTTGTATGTTCCTTGTTCTTCCTGAATAATAAACTTAAGTTAATTTATACTTGATTAATAAAATTTTTCAAGTTTATTATTCCTTTTATATCACTTATTACCTTGATATAACAATTATTTAATTATTTGAGTTCATATTGGATATTTTATCGATGTTCGAAACTTGAGTAAAAAATGAACTTGTTATAATTACAATTTTTCCATGTGGTAAAAATTCCATTATCTCGAGAAAGATATACATGATTTAGATATCATATATATATTATATATCTAGTATATATATGTATTTATAACAGTACATAACATTTGGAGATAAGAAATGAAATGTACCGTTCATGGAGACGGTAAGCCGTACGTACGCATGAACACTACTTTCATTTCTATTTTGTATTTTAATAAAATTAAAACATAATTATACATAGGTATATTATAATTACAGTATAATATCATATATAATATCATTAAATCCATCCTTTATACATCCCACATAAGGAATTAACAATTCATATCATTTTGAGGGGGCGGTAGTCCGCACTTCCTCAAATGAAATTATCACATTTTACCCATAATGGAAACCATAAAATAATGATATAAATGGAAAATAAAGAAGAAAAAAATAATAAATAAACATAATATATATATATATATATCATATATAAATATTGTGCATCTTAATGGCCACCATGAGAGGCGGTAGAAGATAATCGAACAATCATCATTTCATGAGGCGTTAGTTTTTCATCCACAGAACCAGTATGTTCTTCACCCATTAGATGGAGGTGTGTGTAAGTTTAGTTTGAATCCTTCTCATAAAAACATCCTAGTATATTAAGGATACTGGTTTTGTTATAAAATAAAGTAATAAAAAGAGTTTAGGGGGTTTGAGAAGTAAAATAAAACAAAATAAAACAAAAGAATTTAAGACAAAGTGTTACCTTTAATTTGGGTAAATTCTGTTGGCTTGAACCAAAAGGACTTCTCGAAGTGCATTCTACCTAAGTTAAGGCATCTAGGAGGAATAGGGGGATATTGAGAGATTATTTGGGTAGGGTTTGGATGAGCCAAGGGGCTTGAAAGGTGTGTGGAATGGGTTATAAGTGGTGTCCTTTTTTTAAGGGGGAGGAGGGGTTCTTTAGGAAAGTGTGAAAATATTATTTTATTATATAGTGATATTCGGTTTCTAAAGATCTAAAACTAATTAAAATATAAGATAAGATAACTCATGGTCGAAATAAAATCATCCAATATGAATTGGATAGGTTTTATATATTGTTTTAATATTAATAATCTTATTTATTTAAATCATTTATTAATGAGGTAAATACTACATCATTATGGTGTCATGAATAATTTAATTTATTTGATGTCAAAAAATTATAAAAAAAATTTCCATAATGTAGGAAATATTTTTATATTTCCAATGATTATTCATAGTAGAAAAGATTACGTATATAACCTCATGTAAAAAATGATATACTAAAAGATATTTGTTAACGTCATTTTTGTCTTTAATTTAAGTTAATTAAAATAAAGTGTCATTATCATTCTTAAGTGGCTCCATGGGGTCCCAAAATCGACCAAAGGATGCTCATGGTCGGCCATTACTCATAAAATAAGGTTAGTACAAGTGTTAAGGTAATTTTGTATTATTATAATATTCTTTTTACCTTGAATTACCCTATTTACCTTTAACCGTGTTAAATATAAGTCAAAAGTTACTATTCACCAAAAAATATTTTCATCTTATCGAACCACATTTTACTTACTAATAACAATCATGTATCTCAGATTTTCAAAATTCAATTCACAGAAGCAATAAAATTTCATTTAAATGAAAAGATTGGATTTTTTACTACTACTTAGTGGTTTCACTATTCATCAAAAATTAAAGTTTTTCAGAAAAATACCAAAAATTAATCCTAAGATATATTTTCTATTCTGAATTTAAAAATTATGTCTATTATACCAAATTCAAAACATAGAATTTGGATTAATTAATTTAAAATTAATTCTCGTTGTCAAAACAAATAGCGTGTTTTTAAGAAACAATAACTATCAAAATATTGACACTTGTTTATGTATAATTTCATAGTTAAATTAATTCCAATGACCAAAATTAGATTAAAGGGTAAAAATATAATCTAATTACACTTTAAAACCAATTTAAAATATAATCTAACCATATAAATAAATTAGATTAAAAGGCAGTTTTGAATTAAAATACAGCATTTCTCACTATTCATAAAAAATGAATATTATTTGAAAAATAACAAAATTTCATCCAAAGTAAATTTTGATGTCTCGATTCTAAAAAAAAAAAAATTTTCAAAATGAATATGAAAAATGGTCAAATATTGGATTTAAAAAGGGTTCTCCATTAAAAGGTGGTAAAATTGGTTTTTTTGAAAAATACATTTTTTTATCTGAAAAATTGAATTTGTTCTTATAATATGTATAAGAAACACATAATACATAAGTTAAAATTATATGGAGTATGTAAAATTCAAATTTCAGTTAATACTATTCAAAACCGCTTTTGAATAGCTAGTTTGGTAAGTCGTGGTGCGCTCGAACTCGGTGTTGCATGTAGTGAAAGCTATTGAATTTAAAGAAAATAACTTACTATGAAATCTTGGGGTATTACGCCACACCCCCTACTCCCTGTCCCCCCCCCCCCACCTTCTAGACAGCCCCATCCCCTTGCACCCCCTTCCCCCCTCCCTGCACACTCCCCCCCCCCCCCCCCCCGGACACCCCCCCCCCTCCAGGACACCCATCCCCCCTGGACCCCCACACCCTCTGCCCCCATGCACCCCCACACCCCCTGCTCCCTGCCCCCCCACTTCCTGGATAGCCCCCTCCCCTTGCACCCCCTTCCCCCCCTCCCTGCACACTGCCCCCCCCCCCCCCCGAACACCCCCCCCCCCTCCTAGACACCCCTCCCCCTGGACCCCCACACCCTCTGCCTCCCTGCACCCCCACACCCCTTACTCCCTACCCCCCCCCCCACCTCCTGGACAGCCCCCTCCCCTTGCACCCCCTGCCCCCCTCCCTGCACACTACACCCCCCCCCCCCTCCTGGACACCCCTCCCCCTGGACCCCCACACCCTCTGCCCCCCTACACCCCCACACCCCGTGCTCCCTCCCCCCCCCCTCCTGGACAGCCCCCCTCCCCCCACACTGCCCCCCTGGACACCCCCCCTTCACCCCCACACCCCTTTCCCCCCTCTCCCTGCACCCCCACACCCCCTGCCCCCCTCCTCTTGCACCCCCACACCCCCTACACACTGCTATATTTAAACAAATCCTTATGAGAAGAGTTGAATCAGTTGTCTTTAGAAAAACTTCAAATAGAAGAAAAAATCTAGATAAAGATATTTCTAAATTGGAAATTCTCTTGTTGTATTATATATTCTTCAACCAATAAACTATATGTGATCAGTAGAACCTTAGTTTTTATCTTCAGTTTCTTCTCTTCTTTTATACAAAAAACTTTATCTCCAAAAATCTAATATTTAATAAAATTATGTTCAGTAAATAATAAATCTCTTTAATTTAAATATTCAATAAATCCCATGTTGATGATCACCTTACTTATTCTTCCTCAATCCTTATTGTAACTCTCTATTCCTTTAATCTATTTTATCTATACTATCAGGATAATTTCTCCTCTATTTATTATATCCTTCTCCCTCTATTTTTAAGTAAGTAGATTTTAATTTCCAATTAAAATTAAAAAAATTAAATATGTTGAACATCCACTTCTTTAATTTTATCCATTGGATTGTCTTTATATAGATCTTCACCATTGAACTCCATTTAGGTTGGTGAAGTTTATGTGAAAACTTATAAATAGTTACAAAGTTAAAACTAGTCAATTTTGGGTGAACCAATATTTTTCAAACTTCTATAGAGTAGCCTCTATATAAAATGTCTATTTTGAGATTACATTAAGACTGATCATGGAATAGTAAAAAAATTCAATGAAAAGGTACAAAACAGATTTCTCCATGCTTATCTACATGTTTATTATTGAACTCCAAAAAATACAACACTCAAAACTTCTTCTTACATGGTATGGAGATTCTTCGATTTCCCATTTCAGTCATTCTTAAATGCAGTTCATAACAGCCTTTAAAACTTATGTTTTGGGTCACTCCTCTTTGTATATAGATTATGTAATCCTAAAAAATCTTCTAATATGATGTGTTACTCATCTTCTCCATGTTTGAATATGTCTTTCACCCACCATGTGCTTCACAACACCCAATGAAACATTTTTATTATTGTATTAAAATCTCTAGGTATTCCACTATTTCAGGTAAATATTCATTGAATTCTGAAACAATCTTTATTCTATTCCTAAAATTGTGACATTATTTATGCATATAACTATAGAAACATGGTATTATTTTATATTTCCCATTTATACAAATGGAATCCCATGTTTCTCCTAGAATTATGATTTACTCATACATATATAGTAGAAAAAGAATTTTGATGATTCACATCCTATTGAAATGGTAGTTTAATGATAAAAACACAATAAATGCTTCCAATACGTGACTCTTCATTCTCGAAACATATTCAAACCTGCCTGAACCTATTCTAAATCAAAAAAATTATTGGATAAGTACATTAAACATCATACAACATCCTAGGAATCCAATAGCATATACTTTATTATCAATAATTCTTATATTGCCATCACTGTGTATGGTTCCCTTATATGTTCAACATCATCACATCAATATGCCTTCAATTTCTACTCATACTCTACCCATGTCTTCTATAAATACAAGAGTAAGGTAGATCTAAATAACCATCACATGAAATTCAAATCATAGTACAACCTTAAAATCAGAACATTGATGAAATAATATGGTATAAAATACCTGCGTTGATTGGAAGCCAGGAGGAGGGCACCACGGTGACAGGTCGTCAGAGAGGAGGGCATAGCGATGAGAGAGGTCTCCGGGGAGGAGGGTTCCACTGTGAGAGAGTTCGTTGGGAGGAGGGCGTCACGGTGAGAGAGATCTTCGGAGAGTAGGGCACCGTGGTGAGGAGAGGTCAGGGAGGAGAGGTCGGGAAGGAGAAGTTGTCGGGGAGGAGGGCACCGCGGGGAGGAGAAAACGTTAGGGAGGAGAAGTCGTCGGGGGAGGAGGGCACCCCGGTCAGGTGAGGTCGGGGAGGAGGTCACCATGGTCAGGCAAGGTCGGGGAGGAGAACTCTTAGGGAGGATAAGAATCTGGGAGGATAATAAGTCAGGAGGAGAGCAAGAGTAGCGAATCGGGGGACCCCGATAACAAATAGGAAAACACACGGTATATCCATAGTTATTAAATTAAACTGTGTAAATTAGAAATATATAGCCACAGACCAATAAAATCGTGACTATAGGTTCATGGATATAGCTTTAATTTCTAGTAGTGTTGGAATAATCAATATGGCATGGTGAATAAATAAAAAACTCACTCCATTAATAAACTGAGAATGAAACTGCATCCATAGATTTTGTCATAGTGAAAACATCATGGATAGTAATAACTGATAATGAATAAATATAATTCTTATTAATTGGATGTCATGTATCTGGCACATGATATCATAATACCGTTAAAATGGTTTAGTTTAGTGGGTTGAAACCTGTCTGATTTTTGGAAACAAACTCGAAGGGTTTGTCGCCAACTGATTTGTCTCATGAGACCTACCGATGAATTGAGGGGATGTAGCAGGCCCTGCACACCACTGTATGTCCAAATAATTCTTTATACATATATTCCACATAATATCAATATGCCTTTACATTATCCATATAGAACAGAGGATACGGATTCATCAATATTTCCACAGTCAAAACAACATTCAAAATAAATTCCTTATGTAAAATGGTATACAGATTAGACAATAATCATATCCCTGATATAATAATATGGACATTTAAATGAAATATAATTTAAATTGAAACGTGATCTCAAATTGGCAGTAGGTACACCACATAATAAAGAGTAGGTGCACAATACTAAGCAAGTCAAAATGAAGTGAAAATTGAGACAAAGCTCGTTACCACGTTGTAATCAATTTAGTCGTATGACCAAAAGTTAATAACTACCAAATGAATCACATAATACAATGAATATAAATATAATAATTATAATATATATCAAATTTCATTACACCTATAACACATATAAGAAATAAGAGGCGAACAATGGAAATCCCACAGAATTGAAAGTGAGATGAGAAAACCCCTTACAAACATTACGGCATGGTAACGAGTGTTCTTAAAAGAAATTAATGAGAGGTAAAGGGGTATACCATTATTTATATATCATAAGGGCAGTATGGGGGAGGTGATAAAACATACCCCAACATTATTTATTAAAAATAAAAGCGCACAACATAGTGGAGATTCTTGAACAAAAGTGATAGAGAGGATCCCTTATAAGAACGTATCATTAGATTGAGGAAAAATCAATGACATAATAATGTGTGACAAACATAAACCCAAAAAATAAAATTTTATATAGATAATAAAATAATCATATGTCATTCACACATATTCTAGTAAAATAAAAAACTAATGACATTGATGTTTAACTCAACAAATGAAAATTGAGTTAAGATATCCCTTACAAAGATTGTGTCCTTAGGGTGATGATAAATCAATGAAATATTTACGTGTGACAAATAAAAATCCAAAAAATATAAGTGGATATATATTATAAAAAAATCATAGGTCATTCACACATATTCTTGTAACAATGTAACCAATGAAATAGATGTTTAACTCAAATAATGAAAATTGAGTTAAGCAATCCCTTACCTTATGCTCGAAGGTGATCTTGATTGTTCTTAACGACATGAATAATCAAATTTAGCTTCATTAATTAATAATTAAATAACCTCATAAACATTTAATTGATATTTTATAACCTTATTAGGTTCATTAATGACCTTTTATGGGTTTATGAGATTCAATTTTATTATTTTGGAAGCATTTTCTTACTTGGTTTTCATGATTTTTTTACTTGTATTCATGAATGGAAGTTCATTTGAAATGTGGTTAAACATCCAAAATCATTAATATATCTTATTAATGACATTATGGAGATATAAATTATCTTATAATGATTTTGGTTATATACCATGAGGATGAATCATTCGATGAGTTAATGATAAACTCTTGGATTTGGCTTGGCAGTTTTGTGCACAATGAACTTGTTTTGTATTATTATTACATTTTATGAGTGTTTAAGGATTCCAGAACATTAAACATGATAAAATATATATATTATGATCTTTTTTAACCATTGAAAAGGTTTCATGAATAGTCTTGAAGATAGTAATTCAAATTGAAAACCTGTCTTCCTTGAGTGTGATAAATTAACACATCTCAGATGGTGTTTGCATTTATAGTATAAAAGGAGGGGGAAAAGAGAGATTGTAATGAAATATTCCATTACCATAATCACAATCTAGTAAATGTATGGTAATGGAATTATCATGGCATTTGGATGATGTGAGGTGAGAAAAGAGAACAAAATAATGGAACTTTTAAAAGGAATTGAAAGAAAAAGGAAGAGAGGTTCACCTCTTGAGTACTCCTCTTTGAGAAACTTCTTAAGGCCTTTGTTTTTGGCCTTTTGGTGAGACCAGTAGGTCTTGGATGTGGGGGAGGAGGTTAGGGAGATATTTGAGCAGAATTTAGCCAAATCTTGAAGCTTTAGTGGTGTGGGAGGAAAAGGGGGTGAGGGGTAGTTTATATAGTGGAGGGGAGAGGGGATTTCTCTATATTATATTCATTAATTTATTATTTCTCCAAAAGACAAGGAATAGTGATTCTTCAATGACCAATAATAGTAATATATGAATGTGAGTTAGATATTTGGTTTCTTACATCACTCATGATGCTAGGAATATTTAATTTAAATTATAATGAATTTATATGGTAAATTAATGTATTTTACTATTCATCAAAAATTCAAATATTTAAGAAAAATCCCAAAAATTCACCCAAACCATTTTTCAATGCGTAGAATCCAAAAATAAATTCCATTTTTCAAAAATACTGTAAAACCCTAAACCCTCTAGACCGGAGCTGGTGCATTACTTGTTATATTGGCATGGTTTGAAGGAATGAAAACCCCAAAGGAGCGATCAGTTTAGTAGTCTTGAAGAAACTAGATACATAGATGAAACTCAAATTACATTGGAAAAGGTTACAAAATACAATACATAACAAAAAATAAAAACTGAAGCATGTGAACTCAATAAATGATCTCCTCTTCATCACCTGTCAAAGGTAAACAATAAAAGGGGTGAGCTCAAATTCTTAGTAAGGGTTAAAAATAACAGAAGCATGAATCTATAATAATTGAATTGTAAACAATTTTACATAATCAATATGGCATGGTGAATAAATGAAAAACTCACACCATTAATAAACTAACAATGAATTCGCATCCATATATTTTGTCATAGTGAAAACCTCATGGATTGTAATAACTGATAATGAATAAATAGAATGCTTATTAATTGGACGTCATGTATCTAGAGAATGATACCATAATACCATTAAAATGGTTTAGTTCTGTGGGTAGAAACCCGTCTAATTTTTGGAAACAAATTCAAAGGGTTTGTCATCAACTTATTTGTCTAATGAGACATGTTGATGCATCGAGGGGCTCATGAAACAAATCAGTTGGCAACAAACCCTTCGAGTTTTTTTTCCAAAAATTAGATGGGTTTCTACCCACAGAACTAAATCATTTTTACAGTATTATGGTATCATGTGGCTGATACATGACATCCAATTAATAAGAATTCTCTTTATTCATTATTAGTTATTACTATCCAGGAGTTTTTCACTATGACAAAATCTATGGATGCAATTTCATTCTCAGTTTATTAATGGCTTGAGTTTTTCATTTATTCACCATTTCATATTGATTATGTCAAATTTTTTACATTTCAGTTATTATTGATTCATAATTCCACTATTTCTAACCCTTATTGAGAATTTGAGCTCACCCCTTTCATTGTTTTCTTTCAACAGGAGGTGAAGAGGAGATTATTTATTCAGTTCTTGTGGATGCAGTTTTTAGTTTTTGTTATGTATTGTATTTTGTAACATTTTCCAATGTAATTTGAGTTACATCTATGTATCTAGTTTCTTCAAGACTACTAAACTGATCTTTCCTTCAGGCTTTCATTCCTTCTAACCATGTAAATGTACTTAGTAATGCACCGGCTCCAGTTTAGATGGGTCGGGGTGTTACAGTTTGTACCAAAGGAAGTTTAGTAGCAAACTTGGAAACTAGATTAGAAAACGTAGATTAGGGAACAAATCCCTAAGGTAGTATTTGAGGACAAACATACAAGAACATCCTAGTATTTTGGTAAGGAAAAGATTATGTGAATCTTTCAAGCAATACATCCCTGTCTAGATATGAGAAGGTAGAGGTGGCTCTAGCAAAAATGTACCTAGGATTGAAAAATCCAACAAGGAGTTTCGGGCATGACCTGAGGCAGCCTGGTACATGACAACAATCCTTGTTGCACTCTTGTTATTGAAACTCGTGGGTGATATGCTTAGGATAATTCACATTTTTTTATAAACCATTATGAAGGACTGAAATGTAAATTTTTCCTCATAGAAACCATGTTTATGAGATTAGTTATGCATAGAATTTCAATCTTTGTTAAGTTCTTTTCTATTTTAGACTCATAAACTAATCTAGTGTATGCCATTATTTTGAAATGGTTCCTAATGGAAGAAGGGGAATCAATACTTGTAGACAACTTTAGGGATTATAAGTTTTTGTTAAACATATGGTTAGTCTCTATGTCTATTCTTTAAGTTAAATCCTTGATTTATAACTTTTTAAATCAAGGAAATTCAGTTACAAATGGAAGTAGGAAGATCTCAAATGATATTCCTATCCCTTTTTGATGACTTTCTTGCAATAATTATTGCAAAGTCATGTCCCAAAAATTCTGAAAAAAAAATTAACATACAACTCACTTGCAATCAATTTTTTGAGATATCAAACACCTCCACTATACCTAGATACCATCATGGATCATGGATTGTACTTAATAAAATCCTATTTTCTCAATATTATCATATTTTCAAGAAAGTTAAATATTATCAAGGCATTTTCAAATATTTTACCTTATAAAAATATTTTTAAGAATATTATGATTTTGAAAAATTTGATGAAGAAGGAGACCCTTGTGAAATCTATTTATATTTGATTTTAAAATATAATATTTCAACACATACTTATTGAATTTTAAAAGGACCATTGATTGAAAGTTTCAACTCAAACTCAGTCCGAATGTTTTATAAAAATAAATTTTTATCAAATGTTTTGAAATTATATGTCATACATGATTATTTTCTGAAACTATTTTTCTGTGAATGCCCATATGACCCAAGTTGTACAAGGTGTATCTAGATGAAGGAAGCAAATGATTTTGAAGGATCTATAAATCATTGTTGCAATGCATGGACCTTCTATTTATGTGAGAAAGATGATGATGAAACTAAATAGACACCATGATCATGGTACCCTCACTTTTTAATAAGTAAATAAAATTTCAAGGATGAAATTTCTGAAGGTGGTAATAATTAACACCCCAATAATTTACAAATAGAATTATTATAGAATGCATAGATCACTAAGACTCTACAAACACCACTTTGTTATAACCTAGCAAAGTAAACATAATTTTGTCACTTATATGATGTGAATTTTGAAAATCTAACATATACGGTTATGATCAATAAGTTATTTGGAATCTGATAAGAAAATCTTAATTTTCTATGAATAGTAACCTACTATTATGAATAGTAACCTACCCTTATGAATAATAACCTACCCTTATGAATAGTAACTTATCCTTATAAATATTAATATGACTCTTATGAATGTTATCCATACCCATGAATGTATAAATAAATTTAAACATCTTAAAAATAAAGATGAATATTTTAAGTGTTTATATTTTTTGATTAAATATTGATTTTAATTAAATATTTAATTAATAATAATAAGAAAATTATTTTTTAAAAATGGACTTTATTTTTGGATTCTACACATCAAAAAATGGTTGGGGTAAATTTTTTGTATTTTTCTAAAATACTTGAATTTTTTTGAATAGTAAAATACATTAATTTACCGTATAAATACATTATAATTTAAATTAACTATTCCTAGCATCATGACTGATGTAAGCACCCAAATCTAGAACTCACATGCTCTTATAACTATTCTAAGTCAAGGAATACTCACTATTTCTTGTCTTGAGAATAAATAATAAATTAATAATTATAATATTAAGAAAACTCTCCTCCCCACCCCCACTATATAAACCACCCCTCACCCCCTCTTCCTCCCACACCACTAAAGCTTCAATCCTTGACTAAATTCTACTCAAATAGCTCCCTAACCTCCTCCTCCAATTCTAATACCTACTGGTCTCACCAAAAGGCCAAAATCAAAGGGCTTAAGGAGTTTCTCAAAGAGGAGTACTCAAGAGGTGAACCTCTCTTCCTTTTTATTTCAATTCCTTTTACAAGTTCCATTATTTTGTTCTCTCTTCTCACCTCACCTCATCCAAATTCCATGATAATTCGAGTACCATACATTTATTGTATATTCATTGTGATAATGGAATATTTCATTATAATCTCTCTTTTTCTCCTCCTTTTATACTATAAATGTAAACACAGTCCGAGATGTGTTAATTTATGACACTCAAGGAAGGTGGGTTTTCAATTTGCATTAATATATTAAATACTAGTCATGAAAGATTTTCAATGGTTTAAAAAGATCATAATATATGTATTTTATCTTTTTTAATGTTCTGTAATCCTTACACATTCATAAAATAGAATAATAATACAAAACAAGTTCATTGTGCACAAAAACTACCAAGCCAAATCCAAGGGTTTATCATTAACTCGTTGAATGAGTCATCCTCATGGTGTATAAACAGAATAATTATAAGATAATTTATATCTCTATAAATTCATTAATAATATATATTAATTATTCTAGATGTTTAACCAAATGAACTTCCATTCATGAATACAAGTAAACGAATCATGAAACCAAGTAAGAAAATGCTTCCAAAACAATAAAACTGAATCTTTTAAACACGTCAAAAAGGTCATTAATGAACTTAATAAGGTTATAACATATAAATTAAATGTTTATGAGGTTATGTAATTATTAATTAACTAAGATAAATTTGATTATTTCGGTTGTTCAAAACTATCTATAACACCTTCGAGCTTAAGGTAAGGGATCCTCTCTCTCACTTTTGTTGAAGAATCTCCCCTATCTTGTTCCCTTTTATTTTTAATACCTAATAATGGGGTATTTTTTCTCAACTCCCCCATACTTCCCTTATGATATATAAATAATTTTATACCCCTTTAACTCTCATTAATCCCTCTCAAGAACACTCGTTACCATGCTGAAATATTTGTAAGGGGTTTTCTCATCTCACTTTCAATTCTGTGGGATTTCCATTATTCGCCTATTATTTCTTATATGTGTTATAAGTGTAATTACATTTGATATATAATATCATTATTATATTTATATTCATGGTATTATGTGATTCTTTTGGTGGTTAATAAATTTTGGTTATACGACTCAATTGATTACAACGTGTTAATGAGCTTTGTCTCAATTTTCTCTTTGTTGTGACTTGCTTAGTATTGTGCACCTACTCATTCTTATGTGGTGTACCTACTGCCCATTTGAGATCAATTTTCAATTGAAATTTTATTCAATTTAAATTTCCATATTCTCATATCATGGATATGATTATTGTCTAAGCCCTATACCATTTTACATATAATATTTATTTTGAATGTTGTTTAGACTTTGAAAATATTGATGAATCTGTATCCTCTATTCTATACGGATAATGTAAAGGCATATTGATCTTATGTTTAATCTATGTATAAAGAATTATTTGAACATGAAGCAATTGGTGGGGCTTTCTACAGCCCCTCGATGCATCGGTAGGTCTCATGAGACAAATCAGTTGGCGACAAACCCTTCAAATTTGTTTCCAAAAATCAGATGGGTTTCTACCTATAGAACTAAATCATTTTTATGGTATTATGGTATCATGTGCTAGATACGTGACATCCAATTAATAATAATTATCTTTATTCATTATCAGTTATTACTATCCATGAGGTTTTCACTATGACAAAATCTATGGATGCAGTTTCATTCTCAGTTTATTAATGGCATGAGTTTTTCATTTATTCACCATGCCAAATTTATTATGTCAAATTGTTTACAATTCAGTTATTATTGATTCATGCTTCTGGTATTTGTAACCATTACTGAGCATTTTAGCTCACCGCTTTCATTGTTTACTTTCAACAGGTGGTGAAGAGAAGATTATTTATTGAGTTCTTTTGGATGTAGTTTTTAGTTTTTGTTATGTGTTATATTTTGTAACCTTTTCCAATGTAATCTGAGTTACATCTATGTATCTAGTTTCTTCAAGACTACTAAATTGACCATTCTGTCAGGATTTCATTCCTTCTAACCATTCCAATGTACTTAGTAATTCACCGGCTCTGGTCTAGAGGGTTTGGGGCATTACAGTCTTTAGTATGCCTTTACAATATCCATATAGAATAGAGGATATGGATTCATCAATATTTCCACAGTCAAAACAACATTCAAATTAAATTCTATATATAAAATGTTATACGGATTAGACAATAATCATATCCATGATATGAGAATATTGACATTTAAATGGAATATAATTTCAATTGAAAAGTGATCTCAAATTGGTAGTAGTTACACCACATAAGAAAGAGTACGTTCACAATACTGAGTATGTCACAAAGAAGTGAAAATTAAGATAAAGCTCGTTACCACATTGTAATCAATTTAGTCGTATGACCAAAATTTAATAACCACCAAATGAATTAAAGAATAATATGAATATAAATATAATAATGATAATATATATCAAATGGTAGTACACCTATACCACATATAAGAAATAAGAGGTGAACAATGGAAATCCCACAAAATTGGAAGTGAGATGAGAAAACCCCTTACAAACATTTTGGCATGGTAACGTGTAACACCCGAGATTTTTATGAGAAATATTTTGTTTTTATGTTATATACATCATCAAAGGAATCTTTCACTACACAAAACACTAGCTTGGCTTGCTTTACATGCAATCGCGACCTTCCTCGATAGCTTGCATTGTATGCAATACTGAGTTTCACTAAACAAAGATATGCTATTAAAATATTATTAAAACTAGCCGTTATGAATAGTAATACCCACTTTTTGGAATTTTATAAATTTTATCTTTCAAAATAGACTTCATTTTTGGATTTGGAATATCGAAATTATCCTAGGGTGAATTTTTGGTATTTTTCTGAAAACTTTCAATTTTTGATGAATAGTGAAAACACCGGGTTACTATTTAAAAACCGATTTTTATTTAAATAATTATTTATTCTACTTAAATTTATTTTAGGTCAAAATTGATACATAATATCTATATAAGTTCAAAGTAATTCATTGGAGTCATTTTATAATAATTTTATATATATAAAAATTTTATTGAACTTTTCACCGTCTTTTACCCACCTCCTAGGAGAATTTGAAAATTTACATAAAACTTAATTTTATCACTTATGTGAGTGGAATTTAGAAACTTTTAGAGACACGGTTAATATCAAGGAGTAAAATGTGGTTCAATAAGATAAAAATAATTTTTAGTGAATAGTAACTTTTTACTTTTATTTACCATGGTTAAAAGTAAATAGGGTAATTAAAGGTAAGAATGATATTATTATTACCCTAAAACATGTCCTAATTATATTGGATAAGTTTAATTCGACCAAAAAAAACCTTAGTAATAAAATATGACCATTTAGGTCCACTTGGATTAGATTATGACATTTAATATTATTTTATTTAAAGAAGAGTTAAAATAGTTAAAATCAAAGTTTAATAACTAAAACATTTTTAATATAGGGTTATAAATAAGATAAATTCGACTATAAATATTCATTAGAAATATAAAAAGATTTCATACATAATGGAATTTTATTTATAATTTTTAGACTTTAAATAATTTAATTTATTTATGACACAATGATGATGCAGTAATTAACTTATTAATGAAATATTGACATAATTGATATTATAAATACCCAAATAAATGTAATTTGAGACTTTTTATGAATTGAAATAATTTTATAGGTCAATATGACATATTATTATTTATTTAATTAACTTTTTTCGAACTAATAATGTTGTTATGATTTTCACAAAAATCAATTACCAAATAGTTTCAAAATTGACATAAAATAGTTTTTAAAAAAAATATTATATTATTAATTGTTATTTTATTTCTAAAAATCTAAGGTTCGGACAAATGACTTAGATAAGGTTATATATATTAATAATGAACCACTTGGATTTTGTTTGGCTTGTTATAGTAAGTTTATTAACCATATAGTGTAAGAAAAAAAGAAGACACGGTAAAAGTTAAATTATTTAACTTAGAGTTAAATCTAAATGATAAGGTTAAAATAGTAACCTAAACTTGTCTAAAATCTATTAGTTGAGATTATTTCTACCCATACCCACCTTAGCTTCAAAATAAATTAATTTGGAGCTATTAAAAACCGAATATGACTTTATTATAAAATAATATTTTAAGTTTTTCCTAAAGTGCCCCTCTCCTCCCTTATAAAAGGGCACCTCCTCCCTCTCCTCCTCACACCACTTTGAGCCTTCAAGCTCGGCCAAACCCTACCAATTTCTCTTCTCAACTTCCCTATAAACATCCTAGAGGTCCTGGTCTTCTTCAAAGACCATCTTTATTGCCCTAAGAAGTGGTTAAGAAGAGGCGCTTCAAAGAAGAGGTAATGTCCGTTACCGATTCCTTCAAATTTATTTCTTCTTCTACTTATTCTTCTTTATTTGTTTCATTATTAAGTAATAACATCAGTATCACTAATATACTGATATGTTATTATAAATATGAAACAACCCTATTTCACCTTCTATCCATCCTATGGAAAATGAAATCATCGCGCATGCGTACGTACGGAATACCGTCTCCACGCCGTAGTGTAATCTGTTTTCCATCACCACCTTACTTGGATGGGTATAATGATGTAAATAATAACTATATATGATTATTTTAAAGTGATATTGATTCTGAAATAGTATACATACAATTCAATATAATTCCATGATCATGGGAACGATATCATCGCTCGTGCGTACGTACGGTCTACCGTCTCCACGATGTGATGCGACTCGTTATACATGATCTTCAATGCATAATTATTATATAAATGAATTGAATGAATAAAGATGATATATATTAAACCAATACCATTCTGTAAATGAGGTATGTATAACCTAAAAAGGATAATAGAAATTTATTCGACAAAACACGCGTAAGAACAAAAAGCAATAAACACCCGAATAACAAGTAACAATGAAATATTACTAATAAGAAGCTAAGAATATGACCATATATGATATCATAACAATAAGTACGATTCTGGAATAAGTCAATAACATTATTTAAATCATTATACAGGAGGTTCGGACACGTACGAAGCAAATCGGACCTAAGGTAAGGGAAAATCTCACAATCTCAATTTTTATCCGAGATTGTTTATACTTCAGTAATTACTGGGGTATATTTATCATCCACATCCATGTTTCGTCAATATTTAATATTATTTCTATCCTCCTAAAATTTTTTAAATCCAATATTACTCAATGGTGAGTTTTTAGTAAAAGATATGAAAGGAATATTTTGTCGTTTTTAGTACGAGGTACTTTTTGACTTTTCTGGCCAAAGTACGAGAAGAATGTTTTTTTAACTTATATGGCATGAATGGATTTTTATGATTTCATAGAACATTATTTCCATGAATCTTATTTTACAAGTTTTCAAGTTTATTTTTAATAAACTTCTTTTAGTTTAAAATTATTTGACATGTTAAGAAAGTAAAATGTTTTTTTGAAGTATAAAGGATATTTTCCTCAAGAATGGAGTTCAAGTGTTTTATCAAAATTATTTCCCATATAAGATAATATAGGGTTATATTCCATCCCTATTTTTACATTGATTTGATTATATTATGATGTAATTATTTTTATGATGTCCTTTTATCTTATATGATTTATGTTATGATGGCATGATGTTTAAGAATTCCATTTTTATTACATACATTATGCTATGATGTATGATTTATGATCTTGTGGAACACGTAATAATGGTATCATTATGAGATGGGTGGGACCTATATCTCCCTCCAATTCTTTGGGTAAAGATTTATATATCATGAGATAGACATGTCTGTAATGGCACGTTAATCCAGTTCAGTGAAACAGGACTGAAACGAGGAGTGAACTCGGTTCAGAAATGGACTTTGTCCGCTAAGATAGTATTGTCAATGAGTCTTGAATACTAAGAAATGATTCTCTATAATTATGTGTGTATGCCACAAAGTTTCATGTTATGATTATTGGGATTACATTTCACTACTATGATTTATCCCATGTTATGAAATTATGATCGCTTTTGCAGGTTAAGATTTACAAAATTTTATGTTCTTATGAATATGATGTGATTGATATTTATTTTTTTTACCCTTACTGAGCATTTGAGCTCACCCTTTTGTATGTTTTATTTTCCCCAGGTCAGGAAGAAGGTTATTAAGTAAGATATGGCAAAAGGGACTCTATATATGATAAAATAAAAGGGAGATAGTGTAGATGATTTATGAACCAGTTGTTTATGTTTCTCAGTTTCTAAAGACACTATACCTATGCGGTCCTTTCATGGTTTTGTTATATGTTGTAATAAGTGTGCTTCAATTCTGAAGTAATAACAATGTATGTAAAGTATGGTTCATTATAGTTGGTATCAGAGGAAAGGTATAGTCAACCTTTGGAAGCTAGGATGTGAAAGCCTTAATAAGAACCCTAAGGATATATCTAAGCATAGAACACAGTCTTAGTGTTTTAGAAATGGCCATGAAAAACCTATGATAAGACCTTAAGTGTGAAATTTTATTCTTGATTATGTGGTTTTCCTATTATAATTAGTGTTTCTCACACTATTCTTATTGGTTTTAGTCAATGGCTGGATCCCGAAGGAACCGTGTTAATAGGGAATGCGACAGGCAATGCAATGATTGTCCCCCTGAGAAACCAAACATTATGGGAGCTGGAATGCAAAATCTTGTAGTCATGATAACACAACTTTCTCAAGCTATGAATCATGTAGGACTTCCAAACTAGCAAAGGAAGGAGCAACATTCTGTTGAATCCTTCATGAGGCAACGTCCACCCTCATTCAGCGGGTCTACTGATCCATTAGTTGCTGAAAAATGGATCAGTACCACTGAAAAGATATTTTTAGTTCTTCAATGTTCTGAAAATGATAAATTCATCTTAGCAGTATATTGTTTGGAAGGTGAAGTTGATAAATGGTGTAATCTTATCAAGAATACGAGTCCAAGAGATGAAATTGAGTTCATGTAATGGACGAGTTCAAGGACTTATTTTTCAATAAGTACTTCCCTCATATTCTTCGAACAAAGATGGAGAAGGAGTTTATTGAACTGAAGCAAAAGGATGATGAATCTGTTGGTACCTACGAAGAAAATTTTACAAGACTTGCAAGGTATGATTCTAGGATTATTATCCAACCTAAGAGTAAGATCGATCGATTCATTAGTGGCTTAAAACCAAGTCTTAGAAGGGCGTTAGCCATAAGGTACTTCAATAGCTATGAGGAAATCGTTCGATGTGCTCTCAAGGTTGAGATGGAGATTGGAGTAACCCATCAGTCATATGCGTTTGATAAGAAGAGGAAAATGGAATTCAAAGGGAAATATAAAGAGCACACTGAAAAGAAGATGATTTTTCCCTTATGATCAAAGTGTGGAAAGAAACATGGAGGGAGTTGTCTTAAAGGGACAATTAAATGTTTCAAATGTGGAAAATAAGGTCATCGGGCATTTGAATGCCGCAATGATGGGAAGAAGATGTCTAGTGATGCGAACAAAGAAAAGGCTACATAGAGTGCACCTCCTACACTTCAATGTTACAAGTGCAAGGAAATTGGGCATTATTCCAATCAATTCCCTAATCCAAGGGCTGTTGATGATGATCGACATCAACAAACTCTTAAGGTGAAAGACAAAGGAAAGTCACATGGAATTTCTATCAGTGATGTGGAGTACGATAACGAAGTGGTGAAAGGTACACTTACCATCCACACTAAAGTAGAAAATGTTTTATTTGATTCTAGATCCATCCACTCTTTTATTTCTGAATAATTTTCTAAGGGTATCGCTGTATTACCTCAACAATTAGATGTTGAGTTAGCTGTGACAACCCCTAATGGCACAACAGTCGCATCAAAAGTTTATAATTTTTCTCTGATTGAAGTTTGTGGGAAAGTGCTTCCTGTAAATCTTTTGATCCTTCCTATAGTGGAATTTGATGTGATTCTTGGCATGGATTGGATTTATTTATATGGATCTCATATCAATTTCCAAAGAAGGGAGGTCACATTTCATATTCCATATCAATCTATGATCGTTTATCGATGCAAGGATGAACATAACCTTCCAGTGGAAATTTCTTCCATCTTATGGGTCTTGATTCCACTAAATGAAGGTTATTTATCTCAAATGTTTGGAGAGAAACTCATGATTAAGAATATTCCCATTGTATGGGAGTTTTATGATGTCTTTCCGAAGGAATTGCCAGGTCTTCCACCAAATCGTGAAGTTGAGTTTTCAATAGAACTCATACCGGGTGTTATGCCTATTTCAACGACACCTTATAGAATGCCACCAATTGAGTTATAGGAATTGAAGAAGAAACTCCAAGAGAATCGTGATAAGGGATTCATACGCCCTAGTGAGTCACCTTGGGGAGCACCTGTTCTGTTTGTTAAGAAGAAATATGGATCAATGAGACTCTGCATTGATTATCTAGAACTTAACAAGATCATTATCAAGAACAAATATCATCTCCCACGCATTGATGACTTATTTGACCAACTACATGGATCTCAATACTTTTCCAAGATTGATCTTCATTCAGGGTATCATCAATTAAGGGTCAAAAGGGAGGATATACCAAAGACATCTTTCCATACAAGGTATGGACACTATGAATTTATAGTGATGCCATTTGGTCTTACTAATGCCCCTGCTATCTTCATGGATCTGATGAATAGAGTCTTTAGAGACTATCTTGATCAGTTTGTGGTAGTCTTTATAGAATACATTCTTATCTATTCAAAGAGAAAGGAAGAACATGAAGATCACTTGAGAATTGTATTGAAGACCCTGAGAAAGGAGAAGCTTTATGCCAAATTTACCAAGTGTGAATTTTGGATTTAAAAGGTCTCATTTTTGGGTCACATAATCTCAAAAGAGGGGATATCTGTGGATCCATCAAAAACAAAGGTTATTGAAAGATAGTCGAGACCAACCACAGTAACTAAGATCCGAAGTTTTCTTGGTTTGGATGGATATTATCGATTTTTTGTGAAAGATTTTTCACGATTATCTAATCCACTCACCAGGTTGACTCGGAAAGGAGTTAAGTTTGTGTGGACGGAGGAGTGTGAAGAGAATTTCAAGGAGTTAAAAAGAAGGTTATCCAGTGCACCGGTGCTCACACTGCCTTGTATTAGAGAAAGGTTTGTGATCTACAGTGATGCATCCAAGAAGGGATTGGGGTGTGTTCTCATGCAAAATGATATGGTGATATCTTATGCCTCATGATAGTTGAAAATCTATGAGAAAAATTACCCAACTCATTATTTGGAGTTAGCTTCAATAATCTTTGCATTAAAAATATGGAGGCATTATCTTTATGGTGAAAGGTGTGATATTTATACTGATCATAAAAGTTTAAAGTATATTTTCACACAAAAGGAGATGAATATGCACCAAAGAAGATGGTTGGAGTTGATTAAGGACTACGACTGCTCAATTTATTATCACCCTGGGAAAGTAAACAAGGTGGTAGATGCATTAAGTTGACAAGACCATGCTAGCTTGTCCATGATGAGGATCACAAAAGATCCAATATTTATGGATTTACAAAGGATGGATCTTGGAGTTATAATGGAAGGGGAAAAATATTATCTTTCTCAAATTAATGTTCAACCATCTATACATTTGAAGATTAAAGAGGCACAAAAAGAAGATTTAGAGTTACAAAAGAAGGTGAGAAATGTTCCTGAATTCAACCTTGATTATGATGGGATAATAAGGTTCAAGAATCGGGTTTGTGTTCCTCCCATCCCAGAATTAAAGAAGAAGATGCTAGATGAGGCTCATAGTTCTTCATTCTCTATTCATCCTGGAAGCAGGAAGATGTATAGGGACCTAAAAGAGTACTTCTGGTGGGATGGCATGAAAAGATATGTTGCTGAATATGTCTCTCGATGATTGGTTTGTCAGCAAGTTAAAACTGAGAGACAGAAGTCTAAGCGGATGTTACAACCATTACCCATTCCAGAATGGAAATGGGAAAACATCATTATGGACTTTGTCACTAGACTTCCTAAAACATCCAAAGGCAATAATGTTATCTGGGTCATAGTTGATCATCTTACAAAGTCAGCACACTTCATTGCTATTGGAGAAGATTTCTCTCTGGATCAGCTTTCCAGGATATATGTGAAGGAAGTGGTAAGATTTCATGGAGTAACACTTTCCATTATATCTAATCAGAATCCAAGGTTTACCTTGAAGTTCTGGAGAAGTCTTCAGCATACTCTAGATACAGAGTTGAGTTTCAGCACTACTTATCATCCTGAGATAGACCGTCAGTCTGAGAGAACAATTCAAAATCTAGAAGATATGTTAAGAGCTTGCTCTATGGATTTCAAAGGTGGTTGAGATCAACACCTACCTTTGGTGGAATTTTCTTATAATAATAGCTTTCACTCCAGTATTCAGATGGCTCCTTATGAAGCTCTCTATGGAAAGAAATGCAGAACTCCAACTTGCTGGGATGAAGTTGGGGAAAGAAATCTATTAGGACCTGATCTTGTTGATGAGATGGTAGAAAAGGTCTGATCTATTCAACAACACATAAGAGCAGCTCAGAGTCGAAAAAAAAGTTATGCCGATAACCAAAGAAAATACCTAGAGTTTGAAGTGGGTGATAAAGTGTTCTTACGAATATCTCCTTAGAAAAGAGTAATGAGATTTGGAAAGAAGGGAAAGCTGAACCCTAGGTATATCGGTCCTTTCGAAATACTGGATCGTGTTGGGAAGGTAGCTTACCAATTGGCGCTTCCACCGAATCTCTCTCAAGTTCACGATGTGTTCCATGTATCTCTCCTGAGAAATTACATACCCGATCCTTCACATGTACTCAGCTCAGAAGTTGTACCACTAGAGAAAGATCTTTCTTATAAAGAACAGTCGATAGAGATTCTGGATCGAAGCGAAAAAGTCCTACGGAACAAGACCACTCGCTTGGTGAAAGTTTTATGGAGGAACCACCAATTAGAAGAAGCTACATGGGAGCTTGAGGATATGATGAGGGAAAGGTATCCTCATATGTTTGTTACAAAGTGACGAATTTCGAGGGAAAAATTCATTTTAAGGGAGGTAGAATGTAACACCCGAGATTTTTATGAGAAATATTTTGTTTTTATGTTATATAAATCATCAGAGGAATCTTTCACTACACACAACACTAGCTTGGCTTTCTTTACACGCAATCATGACCTTCCTCGATAGCTTGCGTTGTACGCAATACCGAGTTTCACTAAACAACAATATGCTATTAAAATATTATTAAAACTAGTCGTTATGAATAGAAATAATCACTTTTTGGAATTTTATAAATTTTATCTTTCAAAATGGACTTCATTTTTGGATTTGGAATATCGAAATTAGCCTAGGGTGAATCTTTGGTATTTTTCTGAAAACTTTCAATTTTTGATGAATAGTGAAAACACCGGGTTACTATTTAAAAACCGACTTTTTATTTAAATAATTATTTATTTTATTTAAATTTATTTTAGGTAAAAATTGATACATAATACCTATATAAGTTCAAATTAATTCATTGGAGTCATTTTATAATAATTTTAGATATATAAAAATTTTATTGAACTTTTCACCGTCTTTTACCCACCTCCTAGGAGAATTTGAAAATTTACATAAAACTTAATTTTACCGCTTCTGTGAGTGGAATTTTGAAAATCTGAGAGACACGGTTAATATCAAGAAGTAAAATGTGGTTCAATAAGATAAAAATAATTTTTGGTGAATAGTAACTTTTTACTTTTATTTACCACGGTTAAAAGTAAATAGGGTAATTAAGGGTATGAATTATATTATTATTAGCCTAACACATGTCCTAATTATATTGGATAAGTTTAATTCGACCAAAAAAAACCTTAGGAATAAAATATGACCATTTAGGTCCACTTGGATTAGATTAGGACATTTAATATTATTTTATTTAAAGAAGAGTTAAAATAGTTAAAATCAAAGTTTAATAACTAAAACATTTTTAATATAGGGTTATAAATAAGATAAATTCGACTATATATATTCATTAGAAAGATAAAATGATTTCCTACATAATGGAATTTTATTTATAATTTTTAGACTTTAAATAATTTAATTTATTTATGACACAATGATGATGCAGTAATTACCTTATTAATGAAATATTAACATAATTGATATTATAAATACCAAAATAAATGTAATTTTTAGACTTTTATGAATTAAAATAATTTTATAGGTTAATATGACATATTATTATTAACTTTGTTTGAACTAATAATTCTGTTATGATTTTCACAAAAATCAATTACCAAATAGTGTCAAAATTGACATAAAATAGTTTTTAAAACAAATATTATATTATTAATTGTTATTTTATTACTAAAAATCTAAGGTTCAGCCAAATGACATAGATAAGGTTATATATATTAATAATGAACCACTTGGGGTTCGTTTGGCTTGTTATAGTAAGTTTATTAACCATATAGTGTAAGAAAACAAGAAGACACAGTAAAAGTTAAATTATTTAACTTGGAGTTAAATCTAAATGATAAGGTTAAAATAGTAACCTAAACTTATCCAAAATATATTTTATGAGAGGATTTAGACCCATCCCCACCTTAGATTCTAAATAAATCAATTTGAAGCTATTAAAAACCGAATATGACTTTATTATAAAATAATATTTTAAGTTTTTTCTAAAGTGTCCCTCTCCTCCCTTATAAAAGGGAACCTCCTCCCTCTCCTCCTCACACCACTTTGAGCCTTCAAGCTCGGCCAACCCCTGCCAATTCTCTTCTCCACTTCCATAGAAACATCCTAGAGGTCCTGGTATTCTTCAAATACCATCTTTAGTGCCCTAAGAAGAGGTTAAGAAGAGGCGCTTCAAAGAAGAGGTAATGTCCTTTACCTATTCTTTCAACTTTATTTCTTCTTCTACTTATTCTTCTTTAGTTGTTTCATTATTAAGTAATAAAATCAGTATCAATAATATACTGATATGTTATTATAAATATGAAACAACCCTATTTCACCTTCTATCCATCCTACGGAAAATGAAATCATCGCGCGTGCGTACGTACGGAATACCGTCTCCACGCCGTGGTGTAATCTGTTTTCCACCACCACCTTACTTGGATGGGTATAATGGTGTAAATAATAACTATATATGATTATTGTAAAGTGATATTGATTCTTAAATAGTATACATACACTTCAATACAATTCCATGATCATGGGAACGATATCATCGCTTGTGCATACGTACGGCCTACCGTCTCCACGATGTGATGCGACTCATTCTGCATGATATTCATTGAATAATGATTATATAAATGAATTGAATGAATAAATATGATATATATTACACTAATACCATTCTAGAAATTAGTTATCTATAACTTAAAAAGAATAATAAGAATTTATTCGACAAAACACGCATAAGAACAAAAATCAATAAACACCCAAATAACAAGTAACAATGAAATATTACTAATAAGAAGCTAATAATATGACCACATATGATAGAATAACAATAAGTAAGATTCTGGAATAAGTCAATAGCATTATTTAAATCATTATACAGGAGGTTCGGACACGTACGAAGCAAATCGGACCTAAGGTAAGGGAAAATCTCGCAATCTCAATTTTTATCCGATATTGTTTATACTTCGGTAATTACTGGGGCATATTTATCATCCACATCCATGTTTAGTCAATATGTAATATTATTTCTATCCTCCTGCAATTTTTTGATGTTTAAGAATCCCATTTTTATTACATAGGTTATGCTATGATGTATGATTTATGATCTTGTGGCACACATAAGAATGGTATCATTATGAGATGGGTGGGACCTATATCTCCCTCCAATGCATTGGGTAAAGATTTATATCTCATGATATAGACATGGCTGGAACGGTAGGTTAATCCAGTTCAGTGAAACAGGACTGAAACGAGGAGTGAACTCGGTTCAGAAATGGACTTTGTCCACTAAGATAGTCTTGGAAATGAGTCTTGACTACTAAGAAATGATTCTCTATGATTATTTGTGTATGCCACAAAGTTTCATGTTATGATTATTGGGATCACATTTCACTACTATGATTTATACCATGTTATGAAATTATGATCTCTTTTACAGGTTAAGATTTCCAAAATTTTATGTTCTTATGAATATGATGTGATTGATATTTATTTTGTTTACCCTTACTGAGCATTTGAGCTCACCCTTTTGTATGTTTTCTTTTCACCAGGTCAGGAATAAGGGTATTAAGTACGATATGCCAAAAGGGACTCTAGATATGATAAAATAAAAGGAAGACAGTGTAGATGATTTATGAACCAGTTGTTTATGTTTCCCAGTTTCTAAAGACACTATACCTATACGGTCCTTTCATGGTTTTGTTATATGTTGTAATAAGTGTGCTTTAATTCTGAAGTAATAACAATGTATGTAAAGTATGGGTGGTTATATAACGAGTGTTCTTGTGAGGGCTTAATGAGAGGTAAATGTAAAGACACGTAAAATTAAAGGGAAATTTTTTTCTTAATTTTATTTGGAATTTTACGAGTACGCAGTTTCTGACGGCACCTGATTCCGAGGCCCGGTGTGCCTGGAATAATTTTCTGAAGTTTTGTTAAGATTAAATTAACGCGCATAAGCAGTTTTACTAAAAAAAGTATAATAACTCTTAAACGGTTACTCGGATCAGAAATCGGAGGGCACTGTTGCACTCAGGATGGCGGGTTTACCCTAGGCGCGACTTAAGTTTAGTCGGCACGGACCTCCTGTGAGAAATTCCAAAAATGGCATAACCGTTAATAAAATAATTAAATAAATTATTTTATTTTTCAAATGCTTATAACTCACAAACGGTACCTCGGATTAAAAATCCAAGACAACCGCTGAACTCGTGAGGGCATGGTTTATTTAAGCAGATACTAACTTTGGCCGGCATGGGCCACCAGAAAAAGTTAGTTTTTAGCCGCAAATAAAATAATTAAATGACAATTATTTTATTGTAAAATTTGTATCTTTTAAACAGTAACTCGGATTGAAAATCTGAGAGTACCATTGGATTCGTTGGGGCGTGTTTCACTTAGGCAGAGCCTAACCTTGACCGGCACGGGTCAAGGGTGACTGATAATAATTTTCCGAACTTTTTTTCGGGTACGTTCAGTAAACGTACGTGTGGGTTTTCCTATCTTTTGAACCGGTACTCGGAATTGAAATCTGAGGGCACCGATGAACTCGAAGCACCGGTAAATGCTTAAGGGGACATTTACCGCAGTTGCGTTTGAAGTGGGTTGAGAATTAATAATTGGGGATTTAGAATTAAATAAATAAAATTGGTGGTACACAATTTTATTTATATGGTAGTTATACCCTACAAAGGGGAGTTAAGGGTGAGACCCATAACCACCAACTACCCATGTGAGGATAAATGAGAGGTGGGGTCCACACGAGACCCTAACTCCTCACCTCCCCCTCAACTCCCTAAACCCCCCTTTATCACCCCTTAAATTAATTTGTAAACTCCCCTTTAATTATGTGAACTCCTCACCTTCTTCTCTCTCTCCCATAAGTTTTTCCAACTTGATTTCAAATAATGAATTGGATCCTCTTAGTTTTGAATTGCTTGGCATTATTAAATTAAGAGGAAGCCTTTCATTTTATTGTTGGGAAATTAAACTGTGGAGAAGCTTTGGAGGATTAGAAGGAAAAGCTTACTTTCCACGAATAACGCAATCTTCCTCTCGGCGAAGGGAATCTCTTTCAACCGAGGCAAGAATGTGAGGTGACGCCACGAGGAGCACCGTTCTTCCGCAATGCCCGACCACCACGATGCTTGCCTCTTTTCGCGGTTTGACGACGTGCGACGTCTTTTTGAGGTAGGGGTTTTTATATATGATTGAATTCGTTTTATTGATTCTTCATATCTTAAATTCACGATGATGATGACCAAATGAACATGGACATCGTCCCGCACATAAACCATTCTCCTTTTTCTTTTTATTCTTCACGTGTTCTTCGTGCGTTCTTCAATGCCAAATATTTATTGACGTTGGAAACATGAAGTTTTGTTGAGCGCAATATATGGATCCGAAGCCCTCGACGCAAGGATCACAAATATGCGATCGTTTAATTTTTTTGGGCTTTGAACGAAGCCGCAATGGATCGCGGAAGGAGGCGTCCAAATATTTATTAACGCTGGAAACTCAATGTTTCCCTGAGCGCGACATACGGACACGAAGATCTCGACCCGAGGATCAAGGATATGCGTTCGTATCTTTTTTCCGAGTTAAATCGAAGTCGAAATGGAGTGCGGAAGGATATGGAGGCGCAGCTGGGTGGGCAGCCAAAGGTGGTGGCCATGAGTAAAGAAGGGTGGTGCGTGAAGAAGGGTGGTGCGTGACATGGGGTAATTGAAAGAAATCAATTAAAATTAATAATATAATAATGGTATTATTAATTTTTATGATAAAACACTTTTTTGTCCGTAACTTCTTCGTGCGATCTCGGTTTCACGAACCGTCAGTGGCAGTGCGATTATGACTTCGAGACGGAATTTATGAGTCCAATATTGGATGTCTTTTTAGGTTTTTTGGATCGGGTACCTGAAGCGCTCGAAAAATAATAGATTTAATATTATTATTAAATCTTCGACCCACCATAACTCATGCGTGCGACGTCCGATTGGCTTGCCGTCAGTGGCGATATAATCCTGTCATTAATATGGTCGATTCAAGTCTAATGTTGGATACTAAATTCTAGTTCGTGGTACGGGGCCACAAAACACCGAATAATATTATTATTATTATTATTACGGGATCTTGTATCGGACATATCTCTTTCTTACGGTGTCGGAATGACGAACCGTCTGCGGTGTTGCGACCCTGGAATTACGACGGATGTTTCAAGAAAATGTTTGGATATTTAAGTCGAGGTTGTGGCGCGGGCCTCACGAGGCCCGGTTTTCACATGATGCGGTGAAATGAAACTTTTTCACCGGCTATCCGTTTGTGACCAAGGGGTAGTCCATCTCGTGTGTTTTTCCGTATGGATCGCAATGGTGTGACCGGTTTGGTTAACCGGTGTCATTTGAAGTATGACTAGGTTGGATCGAAAATGAATCCAACCGGGCCCTCGGAGCGGAAATGCTTATAACTTGAAGCTCCGGACGTCCGATTGACGTGCCGTTGACTTTGTTGGATTCCTCTTGATGAGACGGAACTTTTGGTATACTTCGCCTGAGGTTTTCACGCTATTGAAATATGGCTGGGTAGGATTGTACCCAAAATCCAACCGGGCCCCTGGAATGGAAAAGCTGATAACTTTCAGACTGGACGTCCGTTTGACGAACCGTCAGTGGCGTTGGTGATCTTGTTGAGAAATGGTCCCTTTGAGTATACCCTTTGAGAGTTCGGGGTACAGTTGAGATATGGCCGGGTTGGTTCGCACACGAAACCAACCGGGCCCCTGGGACGAAAAGGCTAATAACTCACAGACCAGGCGTCCGATTGATGCGCCATCTGTTACGTTGAGACCCCTATGACGAGGTGGTCCTTTGAGATACTTCTTCGTGGGACTTTTAGATACTTGGAGTATAGACCTGTAGCTCGTGGAGCAGACCCTCCCGGAGACGAGCGTTCGGAGTACGGAGACCGTGTAGTCGGCTGAGACCTGACGACTGCTTGACCGACTCGACTTGGAGTGAGTCGACCAGCCCAGTGGACAGAGTACTACTTTGTTGGGTACAGACCCATGGCAGATGGAGCACTACCTGTGTGACAGTGCAGACCCGCGGTACTCGTCCGGAGAGTACCTCTGCAGGCTATTAGGGGGTGTGCACTACTGTGTTTGGGTGGCATACCCCGGAAGGAAGCACTACTGTGTTTGGGTGGTTGGCCTGCGGTACTCGACAGGAGGAGTACCTCAGCAGTCTTAGGTTATTGAGCAGTACCTCGGAGTCGTGACAGGACCCCTGTACACTCCAGAGACTGGACTCTTCAGCAGTTACGGTTTTGATAATGAAAATCCTGGTTTGAGCTGAGTCTATGACCATTGTGTTTACCTCATGATTGAGATGGGTCACTTGATAACTTAGGTATATGTATGGTCATATATCTAAGTAGTGGTTATCCGTTGATTTCATAACCTTTGTGTTTCCTCTTGATTGAGATGGGTTACTTGATAACTTAGGTATAAGTATGGGCTTATACCTAAGTAAGGTTTATCTGTTGAGATCTTCTTTTTGGTTAACCTTGTTGGACTTAGTGAGACCTTGAGGGTCTCGGGGTCCCTACTGAGTATCATTATACTCACCCCTTCACGGGCTATGTCGCACCTTGTTGTGTTGGTTGCAGACAACGGGCAGCGAGACAGTATCTGGTGGTGGACTTCACGACGAGACGACACTTGGAGGAGGTTAACGGGCGAGAGAGTTGTGGAGGCTATCTGTACCTACCCTTCAGGTAGGATCCGTGGTGGACGATCCAGGAGCTACGCTATCTGTAACTACCGTTCAGGTAGGATCCGAGGAGGACGACCCAGGAGCTGTTTCTATACTTCCAGCTGTTAGTCTTTTCTATTGTACTTCCGTTCAGTTGTAGCTGTACTTTTCAGTTGGGTTTGTATTCTAGCCCTTTTCCTTTTCAGCACTTCTTTTATACTTAGTGTTTACTTCTGCTTGTACTCTGTGGTGTTTTGTTTACTTTTATAAAGGCAATGCCTTCCCAGTTATCGCGATTTACGCCTTTGGTGCTAGTCGCCAGCCCCTGGCCTATGGAAGGTAGGCTTGGGGTAGTCACGGCACGGGCCCCGAGGATGGGTCGTGACAAATTGGTATCAGAGGAGTTTGGTTCTACCGTAGAACTAAGGACTCTGATCTTTTTCTATGTGAAACAATAGTGTTAAGGGTACCGAGTGTGGTCTTCAGTTCAGGGAGTCCGGTGTTGGTGCGGCGGCTGACGTATCCATACACCAGGACCCTAACTACTGATTTCCGACTTTGTACACGAAAACACTGATTGCGTGTTTGTTTCCAAAGTATTAAAGTCATCTCAAACCAAGTCAGCTCACCAGGTATAAACGTTGATCGTGTCGCATCTGTTCAGGATGTCTCCACTCAGACAGTCAGTTGGAGTTCCGAGAGAGTACTCGATGACGGCCCATCGAGCGACGAGGCTCCGGTGCAGGGCCCTTTTTACTATGTTGTCACCCTCGGGTGGTGTACCAGCAGCACCACCACCTATTGGGTAGCAGATGCCACCAGCTAAACTAGCGAACTTTGCATGCTGGAAGAGCGCATTGCACGAGTTCCAGCAGTAGTGGCCTCTGAGGATACAAGGTGAGGCAGATTCCCAAACAGCAGAGCACTGGCTGGAGTCGATTGCTAGAGTTTTCCGCCTAGCTGAGACATCAGGAGAGTGGATGGTGGACTTGGCCACTATTTTTTTCCAGTGAATGACCATGAGGATGGTCCTCATAGTGAAGAGGCTTCAGTACATGGACCGATGCCTGAGATAGTTCTTTTGGTAGTGTGTCAGCTATACATCACTACCTGTTGGTCAGCAGTTACAACCGGCGGTACTGGTAGGTGACACATGTAAGCTTACTGCCTTACACGTGTTCTAACATCAGATACCCTCAAGTTCTGAGGCGAACCTGATTCATAGGCGGCTGAGGACTGGCTTGAGGAGGTGGATGAGAGTTTTCTAGAGCTTATACAACTTCGGCAGGACGATGTGTCGGTAGCTGAGAATTCATCGAGGCGTACCAAACATTCTGGGTACTCGATGAATACGATTCGAGCCATCACTTTTTCCTCTATACATTCCTACTCACATTAGGGTTATAGAGAGAACCTTGAGGTTGAATGTTCTTTGGATGAATGAATACAGCTAGAGAATGTTAGAAGTTGGAACGCAGCGACCTGGTGCCAGTCTCAGAGACTTGGGCGTGCGAATGTTTCAAGAAGAGGAAATGTTAAGGACAGATAAATCTGTAGAGCATCAGACGTGGAGGCTAATCTAGGAGAGCAGCATGAGGTGGTGTACATTTCAACATATTACAACCACCCGCCTTTTTTGTCCCCTCCAGGCTCAAGGAGCTGGAGGGCAGGGGAAAAGAGTAGCTGCATGCGGTCAAGAAGTGTGACCGAAATGGCTCTAAGGATGATTCGAAGTGTGGAATTTGTCTTCTACTAGCTTCCATAGCCACAGACATCGATATGAATCATCCCTTACTTCAAGGAATCTAGTCCCAGACCTAGAGTTTCTGGTTAAGCCGTTGACTTGACCCTCACGTCTGGAGATACCTTTGGGAGGAGACTCGATAGTCACACTTACGCCGATGGTGTGATCTGACCCTTGAGGCAAGAGTCTCGGTTGGGACCTCTTGGTGGAAGCGTCGAGGCCTTACGACGTTAGTTTGAGTATGGATTGGGAAATCACTGCTCATACTCAAATTGACGGTATTAGGCAAACGTCGGGATGGGTTTTCCTTGGTCGGCGAAAAGGAAATCTCAGGAAGCACAAGATAAACTCGTGCATGGGAGGGTGTAGCCGATCATTCTTGGGTCGGCCAACCTTACCCTCGTGGTAGCAGGAGTTTTGAGTTTTAGTTCTAATCAGGAAAGGGAGACCTCTAGAGTTCGAGGATGGCGACCACGTTCTTATATGGGTCTCACCTCGACGAGGTTGACGGAGATGTAGCCGAGGCGAGGAGATATCTTTGAGGTTCAACGGACCTTTCTAGGTCCCCAGTAGGGTAGGCGAGGTGGTTTACCACTTCACCTTTCCACCTCAGTTGCACCGGGTGCATGAAATCTTCCACGTACCTCAGCTGAGGAGATACGTGCAAGATCCTTCACACATCATCGACCTCAGGGAGTTGGATGTCGATGACAGGGCAACATGCACGGAGGTTCCAGTGGAGATTGAGGATCGACAGGAGTGGATCCTACGAGGACGGTCAATTCCTTGGGTGCGCTTTCACTGGTAGTACGGGAACCTCCAGGTGAGCACATGGGAGCAGAAGGCTCAGGTGCGTGCTCAGTACCGCTTTTGTATCCCTAGTTTGTGTTAAAGCTTTACGAGGACGTAAAGCCCTGAGGTGGGAGTAATGCAAAGACACGTAAAATTCAAGGGAATTTTTTTTCTTAATTTTCTTTGGAATTTTACGAGTACGCAGTTTCTGACGGCACCTGATTCCGAGGCCCGGTGTGCTCGGAATAATTTTCTGAAGTCTTGTTAAGATTAAATTAACGCGCGTAAGTAGTTTTAATGAAGAGGTGTAATAGCTCTTAAACGGTTACTCGGATCAGAAATCTGAGGGCACCGTTGCGCTCAGGATGGCGGGTTTACCCTAGGCGCGACTTAAGTTTAGTCGGCACGGAACTCGTGTGAGAAATTCCAAAAGTGGCATAACCGTAAATAAAATAATTAAATAAATTATTTTATTTTTCAAATGCTTATAACTCACAAATGGTACCTCAGATTAAAAATCTGATACAACCTCTGAACTCGTGAGGGAATGGTTTATTTAAGAAGATACTAACTTTGGTCGGCACAGGCCACCAGAAAAAGTCAGTTTTTGGCCGCAAATAAAATAATTAAATGACAATTATTTTATTGTAAAATTCGTATCTTTTAAACGGTAACTTGGATTGAAAATCTGAGAGTACAGTTGGATTCGTTGGGGCGTGTTTCACTTAGGCAGAGCCTAACCTTGACCAGCGCGGGTCAAGGGTGACTGATAATAATGTTCCGAACTTTTTTTCAGGTACGTTCAGTAAACATATGTGTGGGTTTTCCTATCTTTTGAACTGGTACTTGGAATTGAAATCTGAGGGAACTGATGAACTCGAAGCACCGGTAAATTCTTAAGGGGACATTTACCGCAGTTGCGTTTGAATTGGGTTGAGAATTAATAATTGGGGATTTAGAATTAAATAAATAAAATTGGTGGTACACAATTTTATTTATATGGTAGTTATACCCTACAAAGGGGAGTTAAGGGTGAGACCCATAACCACCAACTACCCATGTGAGGATAAATGAGAGGTGGGGTCCACACGAGACCCTAACTCCTCACCTCCCCATCAACTCCCTAAACCCCCCTTTATCACCCCTTAAATTAATTTGTAAACTCCCCTTTAATTATGTGAACTCCTCACCTTGTTCTCTCTCTCCCATAAGTTTTTTCAACTTGATTTCAATTAATGAATTGGCTCCTCTTAGTTTTGAATTGCTTAGCATTATTAAATTAAGAGGAAGCCTTTCATTTTATTTTTAGGCAATTAATCTGTGGAGAATCTTTGGAGGATTAGAAGGAAAAGCTTACTTTCCACGAATAACGCAATCTTCCTCTCGGCGAAGGGAATCTCCTTCAACCGAGGCAAGAATGTGAGGTGACGCCACGAGGAGCACCGTTCTTCCACGATGCCTAATAAAACACTATTTTGTTGAATATTTTATTGATAATAAATGATATAATTTCCTCACATTGTGTTTAATATGTTTATTTATAAAATATTTGGGATTTGATCATTCATTTGAAAATTTGGTGAGAATTCCAGTTTTACCCTTAATAGTGCACTATAGTATTTCGATGATAAATATTTTTATATTTATTATTTAAATTTTAAATTTTGTAACAGTCTTCCTAACTTAATTTTATACAACTTTTATTCAGGACACTAGAGCTAAAGAGTACATTTGGATGGAGTAAATGGGCCATTAATCCAATGGTGGGCTGGACTCGGCAGAATGGACATGGGTTCTGTATTTGGACCATACCTTCTACATCCGGGCTTGGATTGAGCCCAAATTTTTAGGAACTCTCGGGGACATGATTTGGCACAAATCATCCTTCTAAAAGTTTGGTCAATTCACGAGTTTTGGAGGTCAACTATGCGGTTCAATTTGGAATAAAATATTTAGCCGAGTTTTTCATTTCACACTTAAAAAGTTATGTATCCCTAGCCCTCAAAAACTCTATTTAAAGGGGGTTTTAACTTTTTGAGAGGGCTGGTAGAGTCTTTGGGAAGGTGTGGCCAAAAGGGTGTCTCTTGGGAGCCCCTTAAAACTCTTGGAAGAAGTAAGCATTTGTGCAAACCTCTCTTCCAAAAAGGCTCTCCTCTCCCACCTCTTCTTTGTATTTCTTTTCTTTCATGTTTGTTTCTTGAATTTTTCTTCAAATAATCTTCTGTGTTCATCCCTCTTCTTCTTCTATTAAACTTATTAATTGGGTTGTAATCAAGAGTGGAGACAATATTGGGTTCTACCCTTTCAATCCTTTGCTTATGCAAAACGTCTCAACGATGACTACACCGCCCATGGAAGAGCAGTTCTTTTTAGTAATCGATCGACCTCTATCCTTATTCATTTAATTATTTTGAATCATTGAGATACTGTAATTAACTTAATATGATCCATGAATTTTGTTTTTAAATTGAAAGAAACTAAGCAAACAATTTAACAATTAACACAAAACACACGAGGTCGGGAATTGTGTAAATTGTGAGAGCGCAATCTTAATCGGTAATACAAGACCATACAGGATAAATTTGTAGAGTTCAAATATAATCCCTAAACACAATTCATCCTCATTTCCAGAATGGATATGTGCTCTAATTAACCACTTACCATAAGCTAACCTTAGAACAACAATCAAATCAGGGTGCTGCGATTGCGTGTTCCGAAGCTAGCCTAGGGTTTAAGTAATTTCATCTTTGTGGTTAAGTTAACTCTCATAGGGTTCGAGAGATAAAAAATTAGGGGATCATAATTAAGTGGATATTGATTTAAATGATAATGATTAATAATTGAATGAATAGGTAGAGTTAGATCGATTACGCCTTTTAAAATATTTTCTAAAAAAACATCTTCTTGTTGTTTCTTTTTAATCAAACTTCATTTCAAAATTAAAAACAAAAAAAAAATGCAATCTTCTTCCAGCAAACTTCTTCTAGATTCATAAACTATAAACAATCACCCCCATACTTTCAAGTAGTGTTTTTATTCCCTTTTATTTTGTTTCTAGAATACCTCTAAAAAGTTTTCTTAATTCACTTCCTCCTTTGAGAGACGACCTTGGTCAGCCACTCTGCTGCACCTAAGTACCCCAAAATCACACTAATCATTTGAGGGCTCCCACGACAGCGCTCTTTAAAATTAGCGCCGTTGCCGGGGAGGCAAGTAATTATTTCAACCAATTAGAGGTATTTATTTTATTTTACATTTTATTCTCTTCCTCTCTTCTTTCTTCCTTCTTTACCCAATCTGATTTTTCTTCCTCTTCTTTTATTTTCTTCTACTTATTTTTGGACCATCAACTCAAACTTCTAATTTTTATTTTACAATGGTCCACTTTCTTTCTTTTTATTTTTATTTGACTTATGACATGAACTTATCCCTAAGATCTCTTAGATCTTGACCCTGATATTGAACGTAGCCTTAGGGATTGAATCAGACATTCTCAGTCTACGGGAAGTTTCAATATTCAACCAGTTGGTGAATTCCTCTCTTCTGGAAACATTGAAATTGGAAGAAATTCAAATTCAAACATAAAAGAGGAACCAATGGCTGGAAATAATGGAAATTAACTTAATAGAACCATTCAAGAATTGGTTGCACCGGGTATTAACTATCAACCAAATTGTATTGCATACCCAAATCTCGAATCGGTCTTTGAGTTAAAATCTGGATTAATTCACCTTCTTCTAAAGTTTCATGGCTTATCTAGTGAGGATCCCAACAAACACCTTAAAGAATTTAATGTGGTTTTCTCAACCTTGAAACCAAGAAATGTATCTGAAGATCAAATCAAATTAAGAGCATTCTCATTCTCACTTGATGGAGCTACGAAAGATTGGATGTATTATTTACAACCCGAAGATGTAACTTGTTGGAACGATTTGAAACGTCTTTTCTTGCAGAGATTTTTTCCAGTATCAATGACCAATTCCATTCGTAAGGAGATCTCGGGGATCAAGCAAGCCCAAGGGGAGTCAATGTATGAGTACTCGGAGAGATTCAAGAAGTTGTGTGCAAGTTGTCCACATCACCAAATCAGTGAGAAACTCCTCATACAATACTTCTATGAAGGACTCACACCCATGGAGAGGAGCATGGTGGATGCTTCAGCTGGAGGAGAATTGGTGGACAAGACACCAGTAGCTGCACGTGCATTGATCGACAATATGGCCCAAAACACCCAACAATTTAGTGATAGAGGTACACCACATGTCAGGGGAGTACATCAGGTAAGTCCTTCTTCTCTTGAAAGTCATTTGATTGATACTAAGTTGGAAGAATTGACAACCATGGTGAGGCAAATTGCTTTGGCACAAAAGACATCTCTACCCCCTTTTTCAAGGCCTTGTGGAATTTGCACTGAGACAAGCCACCCAACTGACTGTTGCCCACAACTACAAGAGACAGAGGATTGTGCAGCAGTATTCCCAAGGAGACCATTTCAGCAGAAACAACAACCATATCCCCAAAAGAAGTTTGATTAATTTGCTCCAACATACAACCAAGGGTGGAAATATCAACCGGACATGAGGTATGTCTCTGGACAACAACAAAGGCCACCCTTTCAACAAAACTTCCAGCAGCCTCCGCCTTACCAGTAGGGTTTCCAACAACCCCAAAGGATATTTGAAGCCCAAGCATCAACAAGCCAACAACAAGGGAATCCCCCACCTAAGGTAGATTCTAATACTGATGATCTTTTGAAGCAAATTGTTCTTAATCAACAGAATGAGATGAAGAGTCAAAGTTCGGAGCTGAGGGAGTTAAAGACTCAAATGAGCCAGATTGCCACCGCCCTCCATGAACTTGTAAGTAAGAATTCCAGAAATCTACCTTCCCAACCCACTCCAAATCCAAAGGGGAATGTTAGTGCCATCACATTGAGAAGTGGGAAGCAAATGAACGATACATCTGTACCTACCATTCCACCGGGATTCACCTCAACTCCAGAGAAGCCGCATTCCATACCAACTGATGAGCAATCCAAGGAGAAAGATAAAGGTAAGAAAACTTTGATGATGTTCCTCCTAAACCCCTTCCTTTTCCAAACAGGGTTGTTCAAACCAAGAAGATGGATGAATAAGCAATGCAAAAGGAGGTTTTGGACACATTCAAGCATGTGGAGATCAATATTCCTCTACTTGAAGCCATTAACAAATCCCAAGGTATGCCAAATTCTTAAAAGAACTCTACACCAATCGAAGAGGGCTCAAGGCAAATGAGAGGATCAACCTTGGAAGGAATGTCTTGGTACTCATTACACCAACTCTAGCAATGCCAACAAAGTTCAAGGATCTCGGGACATTCACCATCCCATGTACCATAGGGGAGTTTCACTTCTCTGATGCTCTTTGTGATTTAGGAGCTTCAATAAATGTGATGCCTCACTCTGTATTCTCTTCCTTGCAGGTTGGTGAGTTGAAGCCAACAAGAGTAGTGGTGCAATTGGTGAATAGAGCTACGACATATCCAGTGGGAGTCCTTGAGGATGTACTTGTCTGGGTAAGAGACATGATCTTCCCAGCAGATTTCTACATGCTTAACATGGAGGATGATCAGGTAAGTTCTCTTTCCCCCATTATCTTAGGTAGGCCCTTCCTCAAAACTGCAAAAACTATCATAAATGTCAATTAGGGTACACTTTCCATGGAGTTTGGAGATGAAGTTGTGATATTTAATGTTATGAATTCCATGAAGTACCCCTCAGAGGACCATTCAGCTTTTGTTATCTCCCTTTTGAACCACCAAATAAAAAATCCATGAAATTTGATTGTCCTATGCTTAGGGAGATTATGAGTATTGGTTCGAGTTTGATGTCTAAGAGAACTTCCACACATGTTGCTGATACACAATCCTCTCTTGGATTTGATTTTGATGTGGATTCATATTCAGATTTTGATCATGTGAACTCTAATTATGACATGGTTGTTGAGTATGCTGATGGATTTGATGCTTTATTCTCTGATTATGATGATGTATATTCTGATACTGATGCTCTTTGTGCACATATTTCAGTTCCTTCTATGACCCCATCCATACACCACCCCCCTACACTGGAACTCAAGCCATTGCCACCAAATCTAAAATACTCATACTTGTTGAGTGGTGAGAGATTACCTGTTATCATTTCTAACAATCTCCATTTTGAACATGAAGAAAAACTTTTGAATATTTTGAGGGAGAACATCAGAGCGATTGGGTGGACCTTGGATGACATATCAGGTATTAGCCCCTCCATTTGCATGCATAGGATTCTCTTGGAGGATGGGGATAAACCGGTGAGACAACCACAAAGGAGACTCAATCCCACCCTCCTGGAAGTTGTTAAAAAAGAAGTTGAGAAATTTCTCGAGGAAGGTATAATCTTTCCCATTTCAGATTCTCAGTGGGTAAGTCCTATTCAGGTTGTTCCTAAGAAAAGTGGTGTTACTGTTGTTAAAAATGAGAAAGATGAGTTAGTTCCAATGAAAGTTCAAAACAGTTGGTGTGTGTGTATTGATTATAGGAAACTAAATCATTCCACTCGAAAGGACCATTTCCCCCTCCCGTTTATTGATCAGATGCTTGAGAGACTAGCTGGGAAGACACACTATTGTTTCTTGGATGGATTTTCTGGATATTTTCAGGTTCCTATAGCTCCGGAGGACCAGGAGAAGACGACATTCACCTGCCCATTCGGTACCTTTGCTTACCGGAGGATGCCATTTGGACTTTGCAACGCCCAAGGTACCTTCCAGAGATGCATGGTGAGTATTTTTTCTGATTTTATTGAGACCTGCATGGAGGTATTTATGGATGATTTTACATTGTATGGGTCTTCATTTGATGAATGTCTAATTAGTTTGGGAAAGGTGTTGAATCGTTGTATTCATAAGAATATGGTCCTCAACTTTGAAAAGTGTCATTTTATGGTAGAGCATGGCATTGTCTTAGGGCATGTAGTGTCAAAACATGGGATAGAGGTTGATAGATATAAGGTAGACATTATTTCATCCTTACCCTATCCTTCATGTGTGCGTGATGTTAGATCTTTCCTAGGGCATGCAGGATTTTATCGGCGGTTCATCAAAGATTTTAGTAAGATCGCTCTTCCTATGTCACGATTACTTCAAAAGGATTCTGATTTTGTGTTTGATGTTTCTTGCAGGAATTCATTTGATGAGCTAAAACAACGTCTGACCACTCCACCTATCATACAACCCCCACGGTGGGAGATTCCTTTTGAGCTTATGTGTGACGCCTCCAACTTCACGGTTGGAGCTATCTTATCTCAGAGGGTGGAAGTGCGTTCACATGTGATTGCCTATGCATCAAGGACATTGGATTCAGCCCAATAAAACTACACTACCATAGAAAAGGAGTTTCTTACTGTCATATTTGCTTTAGATAAATTCCGCTCATATTTATTGGGCTCTAAAGTAGTTGTTTTTTCTGACCATGTAGCCCTGAGGTACCTCTTGAAGAAGCCAGATGCAAAGCCATGACTTATCCGTTGGATGCTCCTTCTTCAAGAGTTTGACATCGAGATAAAGGACAAGAAGGGATCAAAGAATTTGGTGGCAGACCACATGAGTAGGCTTACTCACACACTAGAGGAAGACACCTTGGACCAGGTACCACTTCGGGACACTTTCCCCGATGAGCATCTTTATTCCATCTCAGGTACGCATCCTTGGTATGCAGATTTAGTTAACTACATTGTTGAATCTGAAATCCCTGAAAATTTAAAGAAACATCAAGTCCAAAAATTAAAAATTGAGTCTAGGTTTTATGTGTGGGATGATCCTTACCTCTGGCGCATGTGTAGTGACCAAGTCATTAGGCGGTGTGTTCCCGATCATGAGTTTGATTCTGTTTTTCATTTCTGTCATACACTTTCTTGTGGTGGACACTTTGGACCCCAACGGACAGCAAGGAAGGTTTTGGACTCTAGATTTTATTGGCCTAGCTTATTCCATGATGCCCATGTGTTTTGTAAGTCATGCTCTTGTTGCCAACACACTGGGAACATTTCTAGGAGACATGAGATGCCCCAATAACCCATACTATTCTGTGAGATTTTTGATGTGTGGGGAATTGATTTTATGGGTCCTTTTCAAAGTTCATATGGTTTCTTGTATATTTTGGTTGCTGTTGATTATGTGAGAAAATGGGTGGAGGCCAATGCCACCAGGACTGACGATTCTCATGTTGTTGTGGACTTTGTCAAACCACAGATTTTTTGCAGGTTTGGAGTACCAAAGGCCATCATCAGTAACCAAGGGACACACTTTTGCAATAGGAATTTTGCTTCCCTCCTTAGGAAGTATGGGGTGACACACAAAACATCAACACCATACCACCCCCAAACAAATGGCCAGGCTGAGGTTTCAAATCGTGAGCTGAAACAAATATTAGAGAAAACCGTGCAGCCAAATAGGAAGGATTGGAGAAAGCGCTTGGATGATGCATTGTGGGCTTATAGGACAGCATACAAGACACCCATTGGTATGTCCCCATTTAGGATTATTTTTGGGAAAGTATGTCATCTCCCAGTGGAAGTTGAGCATCGGGCATATTGGGCTATAAATAAATGCAACATGGATTTGGCCCAAGCTGGAATTCAAAGGAAGTTGCAAATTCAAGAGCTTGAGGAGATTCGACTGTCATCATATGAGAACTCAAGGCTCTACAAGGAAAGATCAAAAGCAGCTCATGAAAAAATGATCCAACAAAGGGAGTTTCATGTTGGAGAGAAAGTCCTTCTCTATAGTTCACGACTCAAGCTGATGTCTAGTAAGTTGCGTTCCAAATGGTTAGGTCATTATATTGTGACTAATGTTTTTCCTTATGGTGCAATGGAGATCACACAAGAGGACACTGGAAGGAGCTTTACAGTCAATGGGAAACGTTTGAAGAGATACATTGAGGGACTTCCTACTGATGTAGTGGATTTTATCACACTGCATGACCCCATCATCGCTTGATCACATCAGGCTGTTCCTAACCCTTTCACTTTTATATTATTTGTCCTATTTAAAAATTCTGCATTTCATGTGCATATTTCATCTCATGGGTTCACATTGAGGACAATGCAATATTTTAAGTGTGGGGGAGGGAACCTTTTAGTTTAGTAATTTCAATTGTTTTCCTGTTTTAAAAAAAACCAAAAAAATGTGTGTTTTTCAAATTTTGTGTGTTTATTTTTTCAATTTTCTTTGTGTTTTTGAAATTTTTGAGCTAAAATGATTCTCATCACAATTTTTAAATGCATATAAATGAGTGAAACGATTTATCCCTTGAAACTAAGCTTAAATGAATGCTGAAATGACTTTGTTTCAAGTTCAAATATTTAGTAATTTCATGAAAAGTACACTGAATTTTGAATCCCATGCCACATCTCACTATCTTTATATTTGAAATCACTTTCCTATGAGGCTTCTAAACCATTATTTTCATATTCCATTCACCTCACTTCTTGAGAGAACCAAACCATGCTTGATTTAACCAGAATTTGATCTATTCCTGTTAAAACTTGAGGGTTTGATGTACTTATGTTTAAATGATCGAGGCATTTGTTTGGTATTAAATCCCCTATTTTAATGAATCCTTTTTTATAATGGCCTACCTTGAATATTTAATCTTTGTATCCCTTAGAAGCCATGCACATCCTGTTAGGTCAGCCACATTACAAGCCAATTTTCCCTATCCAACCAACTCTTGAAGTGAAATTGCATAATCTAGTTGAGCTTAAGTGTGGGGGAATCTATCTTGTATTGTGCCACCACATTCTGTGATATTTTGGGTGGAAAATTAAATTCTGAAGAGATGTGTTTTCTACTAAAGAAATTCATTATATTGAAAGTTGTGCCTTTTCTGGAGCTTTCATGACAAGTGAAGCTGTGCCTTTTCTGGAGCTTCTAATTGAGGTGAAAATTTGTGCCCATCTGGAGCTTTCAAGAAATTCATGTTTGAGAAGATTGAAATTTTTGATGCTAAAATGATGAATGGTGTAAACTATTCATGACTTTTCATGATGATGGAGCTGAATTGATACTATAGGGATTGAGGAGAAGACCATATTTAAGTGAAAATTAGATTAATGCAATTTTGCTTCAAAAAGAGTCAAGCCCTCCTCATTCAGCCTTAGAATTTTTTTTTCACATCTAAATCCTACTAACCGAAAGCCACAGAACAACCCTGGGAAGTCCTCATGATAAACATATGTCCTTGACTCACATCGGGTAGTGATGTAGGAATCTATCAAGCCTATGGTGACCCTTGTATGAGTTTGGATGAGAAAGACATTGCAAAAAAATGACATTTGTGTGATAAGAGAAAATTCAAGTGAGGTAAGTGTTTTGTGCATGGGAGGATAAATGAAGTGGAAATATATTGAATGATATAAATGGAGAACTTGAAATAATCTTTTTTATGATGCATTATATCTTTTGATTCTTGGTGTGAAATTGATTGATCTCAAGGATATGTGTTTTAAAATTGGTTTTGATTTGATATTGATGTTTACTTGATATGAGGTTTTGCTCAGGAGTGCAAAAGGGTAAGTGTGGGGGAGTTGATAAAACACTATTTTGTTGAATATTTTATTGATAATAAATGATATAATTTCCTCACATTGTGTTTAATATGTTTATTTATAAAATATTTGGGATTTGATCATTCATTTGAAAATTTGGTGAAAATTCCAGTTTTACCCTTAATAGTGAACTGTAGTATTTCGAAGATAAATATTTTTATATTTATTATTTGAATTTGAAATTTTGTAAAAGTGTTCCTAACTTAATTTTATACATCTTTAATTCAGGACACTAGAGCTAAAGAGTGAATTTGTATGGAGTAAATGGGCCATTAATCCAATGGTGGGCTGGACGCGGAAGAATGGACATGGGTTCTGTATTTGGGTCATATCATCTACATACGGACTTGGATTGAGCCCAACTTTTTAGGAAAGCTCGAGGACATGATTTTTCACAAACCATCCTTCTGGAAGGCCGGTAAATTCATACGTTTTGGATGTCAACTAGGCAGTGAAACTTGGAATAAAATATTTGGACGAGTTTTTCATTTCACACTTAAAAAGTTATGTATCCCTAGCCCTCACAAACTCTATTTAAAGGGGGTTTTAACTCTTTTAGAGGTCTGGTCGAGGCTTTGTGAAGGTGTTTCCGAAAGAGTTTCTCTTGGGAGACCCTTACAACTCTTGGAAGAAGTAAGAATTTGTGCAAGCCTCTCTTCCAAAAAGGCTCTCCTCTCCCACCTCTTCTTTGTATTTCTTTTCTTTCATGTTTGTTTCTTGAATTTTTCTTCAAATAATCTTCTGTTTTAATCCCTCTTCTTCTTCTCTTAATCTTCTTAATTGGGTTGGAATCAATATTGGAGACAAAATTGGGTTCTACCCTTTCAATCCTTTGCTTATGCAAAACGTCTCCACGATGACTACACCGCCCAAGGAAGAGTAGTTCTTTTTAGTAATCGATCGACCTCTATCCTTATTCATTTAATTATTTTGAATCATTGAGATACTGTAATTCACTTAATATGATCCATGAATTTTATTTTTAAATTGAAAGAAACTAAGCAAGCAATTGAACAATTAACACAAAACACGCGAGGTCGGAAATTGTGTAAATTGTGAGAGCGCAATCTTAATCGGTAATACAAGACCATAAGGGATAAATTTGAAGAGTTAAAATATAATACCTAAATACAATTCATCCTCATTTCCAGAATGGATATGTGCTCTAATTAACCACTGACTATAATCTAACCTTATAACAACAATCAAAGCAGGGTGCTGCGATTGCGTGTTCCGAAGCTAGCCTAGGGTTTAAGTAATTTCATCTTTGTGGTTAAGTTAACTCTCGTAGGGTTTGAGAGATAACAAATTAGGGGATCATAATTAAGTGGATATTGATTTAAATGATAATGATTAATAATTGAATGAATATTTAGAGTTAGATTGATTACTCTTTTTAAAATATTTTCTAAAAAAACATCTTCTTGTTGTTTCTTTTTAATCAAACTTCATTTCAAAATTAAAAACAAAAAAAATGAAATATTCTTCCAAAAAACTTCTTCTAGATTCATAAACTATAAACAATCACCCCCATAATTTCAAGTAGTGTTTTTATTCCCTTTTATTTTGTTTCTAGAATACCTCTAAAAAGTTGTTTTAATTCACTTCCTCCTTTGAGAGACGACCTTGGTCAGCCACTCTGCTGCACCTAAGTACCCCAAAATCTCACTAATCATTTGAGGGTGCCCACGACAGCACTCTTTCAAATTGGCACCATTTCCGGGGAGTCAAGTAATTATTTCAACCAATTAGAGGTTTTTATTTTATTTTACATTTTATTCTCTTCCTCTCTTCTTTCTTCCTTCTTTACCCAATCTGATTTTTCTTATTCTTCTTTTATTTTCTTCTACTTATTTTTGGACCATCAACTCAAACTTCTCATTTTTATTTTACTATGGTCCACTTTCTTTCTTTTTATTTTTATTTGATTTATGACACGAACTAATCCCGAAGATCTCTTAGATCTTGACCCTGAGATTGAACGTAGCCTTAGGGCTCGAATCAGACATTCTCAGTCTACGGGAAGTTTCAATATTCAACCAGTTGGTGAATTCCTCTCTTCTGGAAACATTGAAATTGGAAGCAATTCAAATTCAAACATAAAAGAGGAACCAATGGCTGGAAATAATGGAAATGAACTTAATAGAACCATTCGAGAATTGGCTGCACCGGATATTAACTATCAACCAAATTGTATTGCATACCCAAATCTCGAATCGGACTTTGAGTTAAAATCTGGATTAATTCACCTTCTTCTAAAGTTTCATGTCTTATCTAGTGACGATCCCAACAAACACCTTAAATAATTTAATCTGGTTTGCTCAACCTTGAAACCAAGAAATGTATCTGAAGACCAAATCAAATTAAGAGCATTCCCATTCTCGCTTGATGGAGCTACGAAAGATTGGATGTATTATTTAAAACCTGAAGATGTAACTTGTTGAAATGATTTGAAACGTTTTTTCTTGCAGAGATTTTTTCTAGCATCAATGACCAATTCCATTTGTAAGGAGATCTCAGGGATCAAGCAATCCCAAGGGGAGTAAATGTATGAGTACTGGGAGAGATTCAAGAAGTTGTGTGCAAGTTGTCCACATCACCAAATCAGTGAGCAACTCCTCATACAATACTTCTATGAAGGACTCACACCCATGGAGAGGAGCATGGTGGATGCTGCAGCTGGAGGAGCATTGGTGGACAATACACCAGTAGCCACACGTGCATTGATCGACAATATGGCCCAAAACACCCAACAATTTAGTGATAGAGGTACACCACGTGTCAGGGGAGTACATCAGGTAAGTCCTTCTTCTCTTGAAAGTCATTTGATTGATACTAAGTTGGAAGAATTGAAAACCATAGTGAGGCAAATTGCTTTGGAACAAAATACATCTCTACCCCCTTTTTCAAGGCCTTGTGGAATTTGCACTGAGATAAGCCACCCAACTGACTATTGCCCACAACTACAAGAGACAGAGGATTGTGCAGCAGTATTCCCAGGGAGACCATTTCAGCAGCAACAACAACCATATCCCCAAAAGAAGTTTGATTCATTTGCTCCAACATACAACCAAGGGTGGAAAGATCAACCGGACATGAGGTATGTCTCTGGACAACAACAAAGGCCACCCTTTCAACAAAACTTCCAGCAGCCTCCGCCTTACCAGCAGGGTTTCCAACAACCCCAAAGGAGATTTGAATCCCAAGCATCAACAAGCCAACAACAAGGGAATCCCCCACCTAAGGTAGATTCTAATATTGATGATATTTTGAAGCAAATTGTTCTTAATCAATAGAATGAGCTGAAGAGTCAAAGTTCGGAGCTGAGGGAGTTAAAGACTCAAATGAGCCAGATTGCCACCGCCCTCCATGAACTTGTAAGTAAGAATTCCGGAAATCTACCTTCCCAACCCACTCCAAATCCAAAGGGGAATATTAGTGCCATCACATTGAGAAGTGGGAAGCAAATGAACGATACAACTGTCCCTACCATTCCACCGGGATTCACCTTAACTCCAGAGAAGCCGCATTCCATACCAACTGATGAGCAATCCAAGGAGAAAGATAAAGGTAAGAAAAATATTGATGATGTTCCTCCTAAACCCCTTCCTTTTCCAAACAGGGTTGTTCAAACCAAGAATATGGATAAAGAAGCAATGAAAAATGAGTTTTTGGACACATTCAAGCGTGTGGAGATCAATATTCCTCTACTTGAATCCATTAAGAAAATCCCAAGGTATGCCAAATTCTTAAAAGAACTCTGCACCAATCGAAGAGGGCTCAAGGCTAATGAGAGGATCAACCTTGGAAGGAATGTCTCGGTACTCATTACACCAACTCTAGCAATGCCAACAAAGTGAAAGGATCCCGGGACATTCACCATCCCATTTACCATAGGGGAGTTTCACTTCTCTGATGCTCTTTGTGATTTAGGAGCTTCAATAAATGTGATGCCTCACTCTGTATTCTCTTCCTTGCAGGTTGGTGAGTTGAAGCCAACAAGAGTAGTGGTGCAATTGGCGAATAGAGCTATAGTATATCCAGCGGGAGTCCTTGAGGATGTACTTGTCCGGGTAAGAGACATGATCTTCCCAGCAGATTTCTACATTCTTAACATGGAGGAAGATCAGGTAAGTTCTCTTTCCCCCATTATCTTAGGTAGGCCCTTCCTCAAAACTACAAAAACTATCATAAATTTCAATGAGGGTACACTTTCCAAGGAGTTTGGAGATGAAGTTGTGATATTTAATGTTATGGATTCCATGAAGTACCCCTCAGAGGACCATTCAGCTTTTTCTATCTCCCATTTTGAACCACCAAATAAAAACTCCATGAAATTTGATTGTCCTATGCTTAGGGAGATTATGAGTATTGGTTCGAGTTTGATGTCTAAGAGAACTTCCACACATGTTGCTGATACACAATCCTCTCTTGGATTTGATTTTGATGTGGATTCATATTCGGATTTTGATCATGTGAACTCTAATTATGACATCGTTGTTGAGTATGCTGATGGATTTGATGCTTTATTCTCTGATTATGATGATATATATTCTGATACTGATGCTCTTTGTGCACATATTTCAGTTCCTTCTATGACCCCATCCATACACCACCCCCCTACACAGGAACTCAAGCCATTGCCACCAAATCTAAAATACTCATACTTGTTGAGTGGTGAGAGATTACCTGTTATCATTGCTAACAATATCCATTTTGAACATGAAGAAAAACTTTTTAATATTTTGAGGGAGAACATCAGGGCGATTGGGTGGACCTTGGCTGACATATCAGGTATTAGTCCCTCCATTTGCATGCATTGGATTCTCTTGGAGGACGGGGCTAAACCGGTGAGACAACCACAAAGGAGACTCAATCCCACCCTCCTGGAAGTTGTTAAAAAAGAAGTTGAGAAATTGCTCGAGGCAGGTATAATATTTCCCATTTCAGATTCTCAGTGGGTAAGTCCTATTCAGGTTGTGCCTAAGAAAAGTGGTGTTACTGTTGTTAAAAATGAGAAAGATGAGTTAGTTCCAATGAGGGTGCAAAACATTTGGCGTGTGTGTATTGATTATAGGAAACTAAATCATTCCACTCGCAAGGACCATTTCCCCCTCCCATTTATTGATCAGATGCTTGAGAGACTAGCTGGGAAGACACACTATTGTTTCTTGGATGGATTTTCTGGATATTTTCAGGTTCCTATAGCTCCGGAGGACCAAGAGAAGACGACATTCACCTGCCCATTCGGTACCTTTGCATACTGGAGGATTCCATTTGGACTTTGCAACGCCCCAGGTACCTTCCAGAGATGCATGGTGAGTATTTTTTCTGATTTTATTGAGACCTGCATGGAGGTATTTATGGATGATTTTACAGTGTATGGGTCTTCATTTGATGAATGTCTAATTATTTTGGGAAAGGTGTTGAATCGTTGTATTCAGAAGAATATGGTCCTGAACTTTGAAAAGTGTCATTTTATGGTAGAGAATGGCATTGTCTTAGGGCATGTAGTGTCAAAACATGGGATAGAGGTTGATAGATCTAAGGTAGACATTATTTCATCCTTACCATATCTTTCATGTGTGCGTGATGTTAGATCTTTCCTAGGGCATGCAGGATTTTATCGGCGCTTCATCAAAGATTTTAGTAAGATCGCTCTTCCTATGTCATGATTACTTCAAAAGGATTCTGATTTTGTGTTTGATGTTTCTTGCAGGAATTCATTCGATGAGCTAAAACAACGTATGACCACTCCACCTATCATATAGCCCCCACGGTGGGAGATTCCTTTTGAGCTTATGTGTGACGCCTCCAACTTCGCAATTGGAGCTATCTTATCTCAGAGGGTGGAGGTACGTTCACATGTGATTGCCTATGCATCAAGGACATTGGATTCAGCCCAATAAAACTACACTACCACAGAAAAGGAGTTTCTTTCTGTCATATTTGCTTTAGATAAATTCTGCTCATATTTATTGGGCTCTAAAGTAGTTGTTTTTTCTGACCATGCAGCCCTGAGGTACCTCTTGAAGAAGCCAGATGAAAAGCCACGACTTATCCGTTGGATGATCCTTCTTCAAGAGTTTGACATCAAGATAAAGGACAAGAAGGGATCAAAGAATTTGGTGGCAGACCACATGAGTAGGCTTACTCACACACTAGAGGAAGAAACCTTGGACCAGGTACCACTTCGGGACACTTTCCCCGATGAGCATCTTTATTCCATCTTAGGTACGCATCCATGGTATGCAGATTTATTTAACTACATTGTTGCCTCCGAAATCCCTGAAAATTTAAAGAAACATCAAGTCCAAAAATTAAAAAGTGATTCTAGGTTTTATGTGTGGGATGATCCTTACCTCTGGCGCATGTGTAGTGACCAAGTCATTATGCAGTGTGTTCCCGATCATGAGTTTGATTTTGTTTTGCATTTCTGTCATACACTTTCTTGTGGTGGACACTTTGGACCCCAACGGATAGCTAGGAAGGTTTTGGACTCTAGATTTTATTGGCCTAGCTTATTCCATGATGCCCATGTGTTTTGTAAGTCATGCTCTCGTTTCCAACACACTGGGAACATTTCTAGGAGACATGAGATGCCCCAACAACCCATACTATTCTGTGAGATTTTTGATGTGTGGGGCATTGATTTTATGGGTCCTTTTTCCAAGTTCATATGGTTTCTTGTATATTTTGGTTATTGTTGATTATGTGAGCAAATGGGTGGAGGCCAAGGCCACCAGGACTGACGATTCTCATGTTGTTGTAGACTTTGTCAAAGCACAGATTTTTTGTAGGTTTGGAGTACCAAAGGCCATCATCAGTAACCAAGGGACACACTTTTGCAATAGGAATTTTTCTTCCCTCCTTAGAAAGTATGGGGTGACACACAAAACATCAACACCATACCACCCCCAAAAAAATGGCCAGGCTGAGGTTTCAAATCGTGAGCTGAAACAAATATTAGAGAAAACCGTGCAGCCAAATAGGAAGGATTGGAGCAAGCGCTTGGATGATGCATTGTGGGCTTATAGGACAGCATACAAGACACCCATTGGTATGTCCCCATTTAGGATTTTTTTTGGGAAAGCATGTCATCTCCCAGTGGAAGTCGAACATCAGGCATATTGGGCTATAAATAAATGCAACATGGATTTGGCCCAAGCTGGAATTCAAAGGAAGTTGCAAATTCAAGAGCTTGAGGAGATTCAACTGTCATCATATGAGAACTCAAGGCTCTACAAGGAAATATCAAAAGTAGCTCATGACAAAATGATCCAACAAAGGGAGTTTCATTTTAGAGAGAAAGTCCTTCTCTATAGTTAACGACTCAAGCTGATGTCTGGTAACTTTCATTCCAGATGGTTAGGTCCTTATATTGTGACTAATGTTTTTCCTTATGGTGCAGTGGAGATCACACAAGAGGACACTGGAAGGAGCTTTACAGTCAATGGGAAACGTTTGAAGAGATACATTGAGGGACTTCCTACTGATGTAGTGGATTTTATCACACTTTATGACCCCATCATCGCTTGATCACATCAGGCTGTTCCTAACCCTTTCACTTTTATATTATTTGTCCTATTTAAAAATTCTTCATTTCATGTGCATATATCATCTCATGGGTTCACATTGAGGACAATTCAATATTTTAAGTGTGGGGGAGGGAACCTTTTAGTTTAGTAATTTCAATTGTTTTCCTGTTTTAAAAAAAACAAAAAAAATGTGTGTTTTTCAAATTTTGTGTGTTTATTTTTTCAATTTTCTTTGTGTTTTTGAAATTTTTTGAGCTAAAATGATTCTCATCACAATTTTGAAATGCATATAAATGAGTGAAACGATTTATCCCTTGAAACTAAGCTTAAATGAATGCTTAAATTACTTTGTTTCAAGTTCAAATATTTAGTAATTTCATGAAAAGTACACTGAATTTTGAATCTCATGCCACATCTCACTGTCTTTATATTTGAAATCACTTTCCTGTGAGGCTTCTAAACCATTATTTTCATATTCTTTACATTCACCTCACTTCTTGAGAGAACCAAACCATGCTTTATTTAACCATAATTTGATCTATTCCTGTCAAAACTTGAGGGTTTTAGGTACTTATGTTTAAATGATTGAGGCATTTGTTTGGTATTAAAGCCCCTATTTTAATGAATCCTTTTTTATAATGGCCTACCTTGAATATTTAATCTTTGTAGCCCTTAGAAGCCATGCACAGCATGTTAGGTCAGCCACATTACAAGCCAATTTTCCCTATCCAACCAACTCTTGAAGTGAAATTACATAATCTAGTTGAGCTTAAGTGTGGGGGAATATATCTTGTGTTGTGCCACCACATTCTGTGATATTTTGGGTGGAAAATTAAATTTTGAAGAGATGTGTTTTCTACTAAAGAAATTCATTATATTGAAAGTTGTGCCTTTTCTGGAGCTTTAATGACAAGTGAAGCTGTGCCTTTTCTGGAGCTTCTAATTGAGGTGGAAAGTTGTGCCCATCTGGAGCTTTCAAGAAAATCATGTTTGAGAAGATTGAAATTTTTGATGCTGAAATGATGAATGGTGTAAACTTTTCATGAATTTTCATGATGATGGAGCTGAATTGATACTATAGGTATTGAGGAGAAGACCATATTTAAGTGAAAATTAGATTAATGCAATTTTTCTTCAAAAAGAGTCAAGCCCTCCTCATTCAGCCTCAGAATTTTTTTTTCACATCTAAATCCTACCAACCGAAAGCCACAGAACAACCCTGGAAATTCCTCATGATAAACATATGTCCTTGACTCACATCAGGTAGCGATGTAGGAATCTATCAAGCCTAGGGTGACCCTTGTATGAGTTTGGATGAGAAAGACATTGCAAAAAAAATAACATTTGTGTGATAAGAGAAAATTCAAGCGAGGTAAGTGTTTTGTGCATGGGAGGATAAATGAAGTGGAAATATATTGAATGATATAAATAGAGAACTTGAAATAAGGTTTTTTATGAGGAATTATATCTTTTGATTCTTGGTGTGAAATTGATTGATCTCAAGGATATGTGTTTTAAAATTGGTTTTGATTTGATATTGATGTTTACTTGATATGAGGTTTTGCTCAGGAGTGCAAAAGGGTAAGTGTGGGGGAGTTGATAAAATACTATTTTGTTGAATATTTTATTGATAATAAATGATATAATTTCCTCACATTGTGTTTAATATGTTTATTTATAAAATATTTGGGATTTGATCATTTATTTGAAAATTTGGTGAAAATTCCAGTTTTACCCTTAATAGTGAACTGTAGTATTTCGAAGATAAATATTTTTATATTTATTATTTGAATTTGAAATTTTGTAACCGTGTTCCCAAATTAATTTTCTACAACTTTAATTCAGGACACTAGAGATAAAGAGTGAATTTGGATGGAGTAAATGGGCCATTAATCCAATGGTGGGCTGGACTCGGCAGAATGGACATGGGTTCTGTATTTGGGCCATATCTTCTACATACGGACTTGGATTGAGCCCAAATTTTTAGAAACGCTCGGGGACATGATTTTTCACAAACCATCCTTCTGGAAGTCCGGTAAATTCATAAGTTTTGGAGGTCAACTAGGCGGTGAAACTTTGAATAAAATATTTGGCCGAGTTTTTCATTTCACATTTAAAAAGTTATGTATCCCTAGCCCTCACAAACTCTATTTAAAGGGATTTTTAACTCTTTTAGAGGGCTGTTCGAGGCTTTAGGAAGGTTTTTCCGAAAGGGTGTCTCTTCGGAGCCCCTTACAACTCTTGGAAGAAGTAAGCATTTGTGAAAGCCTCCCTTCCAAAAAGGCTCTCCTCTCCCACCTCTTCTTTGTATTTTTTTTCTTTCATGTTTGTTTCTTGAATTTTTCTTCAAATAATCTTCTATGTTCATCCATCTTCTTCTTATCTTAATCTTCTTAATTGGGTTGGAATCAAGAGTGGAGACAAGATTGGGTTCTACCCTTTCAATCCTTTGCTTATGCAAAACGTCTCCACGATGACTACACCGCCCATGGAAGAGTAGTTCTTTTTAGTAATCGACCGACCTCTATCCTTATTCATTTAATTATTTTGAATCATTGAGCTACTGTAATTAACTTAATATGATACATGAATTGTGTTTTTAAATTGAAAGAAACTAAGCAAGCAATTGAACAATTAACACAAAACACGCGAGGTCGGGAATTGTGTAAATTGTGAGAGCGCAATCTTAATCGGTAATACAAGACCATACGGGATAAATTTGTAGAGTTAAAATATAATACCTAAATACAATTCATCCTCATTTCCAGAATGGATATGTGCTCTAATTAACCACTGACCATAAGCTAACCTTAGAACAACAATCAAAGCAGGGTGTTGCGATTGCGTGTTCCGAAGCTAGCCTAGGGTTTAAGTAATTTCATCTTTGTGCTTAAGTTAACTCTCATAGGGTTTGAGAGATAAAAAATTAGGGGATCATAATTAAGTGGATATGGATTTAAATGATAATGATTAATAATTTAATGAAGATTTAGAGTTAGATCGATTACGCCTTTTAAAATATTTACTAAAAAAACATCTTCTTGTTGTTTCTTTTTAATCAAACTTCATTTCAAAATTAAAAACAAAAAAATGAAATCTTCTTCCAACAAACTTCTTCTAGATTCATAAACTATAAACAATCACCCCCATACTTTCAAGTAGTGTATGTATTCCCTTTTATTTTGTTTCTAGAATACCTCTAAAAAGTTTTTTTAATTCACTTCCTCCTTTGAGAGACGACCTTGGTCAGCCACTCTGCTGTACCTAAGTACCCCAAAATCACACTAATCATTTGAGGGCGCCCACGACAGCGCTCTTTCAAATTGGAACCATTTCTGGGGAGGCAAGTAATTATTTCAACCAATTAGAGGTATTTATTTTATTTTACATTTTATTCTCTTCCTCTCTTCTTTCTTCCTTCTTTACCCAATCTGATTTTTCTTATTCTTCTTTTATTTTCTTCTACTTCTTTTTGGACCATCAACTCAAACTTCTCATTTTTATTTTACTATGGTCCACTTTCTTTCTTTTTATTTTTATTTGATTTATGACATGAACTAATCCCGAATATCTCTTAGATCTTGACCCTGAGATTGAACATAGCCTTAGGGATCGAATCAGACATTCTCAGTCTACGGGAAGTTTCAATATTCAACCAATTGGTGAATTCCTCTCTTCTGGAAACATTGAAATTGGAAGAAATTAAAATTCAAACATAAAAGAGGAACCAATGGCTGGAAATAATGGAAATGAACTTAATAGAACCATTCGAGAATTGGCTGCACCGGATATTAACTATCAACCAAATTATATTGCATATCCAAATCTCGAATCGGACTTTGAGTTAAAATATGGATTAATTCACCTTCTTCCAAAGTTTCATGGCTTATCTGGTGAGGATCCCAACAAACACCTTAAAGAATTTAATGTGGTTTGCTCAACCTTGAAACCAAGAAATGTATCTGAAGACCAAATCAAATTAAGAGCATTCACATTCTCACTTGATGGAGCTGCGAAAGATTGGATGTATTATTTACAACCCGAAGATGTAACTTGTTGGAACGATTTGAAAAGTCTTTTCTTGCAGAGATTTTTTCCAGCATCAAGGACCACTTCCATTCGTAAGGAGATCTCGGGGATCAAGCAAGCCCAAGGGGAGTCAATGTATGAGTACTGGGAGAGATTCAAGAAGTTGTGTGCAAGTTGTCCACATCACCAAATCAGTGAGCAACTCCTCATACAATACTTCTACGAAGGACTCATACCCATGGAGAGGAGCATGGTGGATGCTGCAGCTGGAGGAGCATTGGTGGACAAGACACCAGCAGCCGCACGTGCATTGATCAACAAGATGGCCCAAAACACCTAACAATTTGGTGATAGAGGTACACCACATGTCAGGGGAGTACATCAGGTAAGTCCTTCTTCTCTTGAAAGTCATTTGATTGATACTAAGTTGGAAGAATTGAAAACCATGGTGAGGCAAATAGCTTTGGCACAAAAGACATCTCTACCCCCACCTTCAAGGCCTTTTGGAATTTTCACTGAGACAAGCCACCCAACTGACTGTTGCCCACAACTACAAGAGACAGAGGATTGCGCAGCAGTATTCCCAGGGAGACCATTTCAGCAGCAACAACAACCATATCCCCAAAAGAAGTTTGATTCATTTGCTCCAACATACAACCAAGGGTGGAAAGATCAACCGAACATGAGTTATGTCTCTGGACAACAACAAAGGCCACCCTTTCAACAAAACTTCCAGTAGCCTCCGCCTTACCAGCAGGGTTTCCAACAACCCCAAAGGAGATTTGAATCCCAAGCATCAACAAGCCAACAACAAGGGAATCCCCCACCTAAGGTAGATTCTAATACTGATGATCTTTTGAAGCAAATTGTTCTTAATCAACAGAATGAGCTGAAGAGTCAAAGTTCGGAGCTGAGGGAGTTAAAGACTCAAATGAGCCAGATTTCCACCGCCCTCCATGAACTTGTAAGTAAGAATTCTGGAAATCTACCTTCCCAACCCACTCCAAATCCAAAGGGGAATGTTAGTGCCATCACATTGAGAAGTGGGAAGCAAATGAACGATACATCTGTACCTACCATTCCACCGGGATTCACCTCAACTCCAGAGAAGCCGCATTCCATACCAACTGATGAGCAATCCAAGGAGAAAGATAAAGGTAAGAAAAAGATTGATGATGTTCCTCCTAAACCCCTTCCTTTTCCAAACAGGGTTGTTCAAACCAAGAATATGGCTGAAGAATCAATGAAAAATGAGGTTTTGGACACATTCAAGCGTGTGGAGATCAACATTCCTCTACTTGAAGCCATTAAGCAAATCCCAAGGTATGCTAAATTCTTAAAAGAACTCTGCACAAATCAAAGAGGGCTCAAGGGAAATGAGAGGATCAACCTTGGAAGGAATGTCTCGGCACTCATTACACCAACTCTAGCAATGCCAAAAAAGTGCAAGGATCCTGAGACATTCACCATCCCATGTACCATAGGGGAGTTTCACTTCTCTGATGCTCTTTGTGATTTATGAGCTTCAATAAATGTGATGCCTCACTCTGTATTCTCTTCCTTGCAGGTTGGTGAGTTGAATCCAACAAGAGTAGTGGTGAAATTGGTGAATAGAGCTACAGCATATCTAGCGGGAGTCCTTGAGGATGTACTTGTTTGGGTAATAGACATGATCTTCCCAGCAGATTTCTACATGCTTAACATGGAGGACGATCAGGTAAGTTCTCATGCCCCCATTATCTTAGGTAGGCCCTTCCTCAAAACTGCAAAAACTATCATAAATGTCAATGAGGGTACACTTTACATGGAGTTTGGAGATGAAGTTGTGATATTTAATGTTATCGATTCCATGAAGTACCCCTCAGAGGACCATTCAGCTTTTGTTATCTCCCATTTTGAACCACCAAATAAAAACTCCATGAAATTTGATTGTCCTATGCTTAGGGAGATTATGAGTATTGGTTCGAGTTTGATGTCTAAGAGCACTTCCACACATGTTGCTGATACACAATCCTCTCTTGGATTTGATTTTGATGTGGATTCATATTCAGATTTTGATCATGTGAACTCTAATTATGACATGGTTGTTGAGTATGCTGATGGATTTGATGCTTTATTCTCTGATTATGATGTTGTATATTCTGATACTGATGCTCTTTGTGCACATATTTCAGTTCCTTCTATGACCCCATCCATACACCACCCCCCTACACTGGAACTCAAGCCATTGCCACTAAATCTAAAATACTCATACTTGTTGAGTGGTGAGAGATTACCTGTTATCATTGCTAACAATCTCCATTTTGAACGTGAAGAAAAACTTTTGAATGTTTTGAGGGAGAACATCAGGGCGATTGGGTGGACCTTGGCTGACATATCAGGTATTATCCCCTCCATTTGCATGCATAGGATTCTCTTGGAGGATGGGGATAAACCGGTGATACAACCACAAAGGAGATTCAATCCCACCCTCCTAGAAGTTGTTAAAAAAGAAGTTGAGAAATTGCTCGAGGCGGGTATAATCTTTCCCATTTCAGATTCTCAGTGGGTAAGTCCTATTCAGGTTGTGCCTAAGAAAAGTGGTGTTACTGTTGTTAAAAATGAGAAAGATAAGTTAGTTCCAATGAGGGTGAAAAACACTTGGCGTGTGTGTATTGATTATAGGAAACTAAATCATTCCACTCGCAAGGACCATTTCCCCCTCCCGTTTATTAATCAGATGCTTGAGAGACTAGCTGGGGTAGACACACTATTGTTTCTTGTATGGATTTTCTGGATATTTTCAGGTTCCTATAGCTCTGGAGGACTAGGAGAAGATGACATTCACCTGCCCATTCGTTACCTTTGCTTACCGGAGGATGCCATTTGGACTTTGCAACACCCCAGGTACCTTCCAGAGATGCATGGTGAGTATTTTTTCTGATTTTATTGAGACCTGGATGGAGGTATTTATGGATGATTTTATAGTGTATGGGTCTTAATTTGATGAATTTCTAATTAGTTTGGGAAAGGTGTTGAATTGTTGTATTGAGAAGAATATGGTCCTGTACTTTGAAAAGTGTCATTTTATGGTAGAGCATGGCATTGTCTTAGGGCATGTAGTGTCAAAACATGGGATAGAGGTTGATAGATCTAAGGTAGACATTATTTCATCCTTACCCTATCCTTCATGTGTGCGTGATGTTAGATCTTTCCTAGGGCATGCAGGATTTTATCGGCGCTTCATCAAAGATTTTAGTAAGATCGCTCTTCCTATGTCACGATTACTTCAAAAGGATTCTGATTTTGTGTTTGATGTTTCTTGCAGGAATTCATTCGATGAGCTAAAACAACGTATAACCACTCCACCTATCATACAACCCCCTTTGTGGGAGATTCCTTTTGAGCTTATGAGTGATGCCTCCAACTTCGCAGTTGGAGCTGTCTTATCTCAGAGGGTGGAGGGACGTTCACATGTGATTGTCTATGCATCAAGGATATTGGATTCAGCCCAATCAAACTACACTACCACAGAAAAGGAGTTTCTTGTTGTCATATTTTCTTTAGATAAATTCTGTTAATATTTATTGGGCTCTAAAGTAGTTGTTTTTTCTGACCATGCAGCCCTGAGGTACCTCTTGAAGAAGCCAAATGCAAAGCCACGACTTATCCGTTGGATGCTCCTTCTTCAAGAGTTTGAAATCGAGATAAAGGAAAAGAAGGGATCAGAGAATTTGGTGGCAGACCACATGAGTAGGCTTACTCACACACTAGAGGAAGACACCTTGGACCAGGTACCACTTCAGGACACTTTCCCCGATGAGCATCTTTATTCCATCTCAGGTACGCATCCTTGGTATGCAGATTTAGTTAACTACATTGTTGCCTCTGAAATCCCTGAAAATTTAAAGAAACATCAAGTCCAAAAATTAAAAAGTGAGTCTAGGTTTTATGTGTGGGATGATCCTTACCTCTGGCACATGTGTAGTGACCAAGTCATTAGGCGGTGTGTTCCCGATCATGAGTTTGATTCTGTTTTGCATTTCTGTCATACACTTGCTTGTGGTGGACACTTTGGACCCCAAAGGATAGCTAGGAAGGTTTTGGACTCTGGATTATATTGGCCTAGCTTATTCCATGATGCCCATGTGTTTTGTAAGTCATGCTCTCGTTGCCAACACACTGGGAACATTTCTAGGAGACATGAGATGCCCCAACAACCCATACTATTCTGTGAAATTTTTTATGTGTGGGGAATTGATTTTATGGTTCCTTTTCCAAGTTCATATGGTTTCTTGTATATTTTGGTTGCTGTTGATTATGTGAGAAAATGTGTGGAGGCCAATGCCACCAGGACTGACGATTCTCATGTTGTTGTGGACTTTGTCAAAGCACAGATTTTTTGCAGGTTTGGAGTACCAAAGGCCATCATTAGTGACCAAGGGACACACTTTTGCAATAGGAATTTTTCTTCCCTCCTTAGGAAGTATGGGGTGACACACAAAACATCAACACCATACCACCCCCAAACAAATGGCCAGGCTGAGGTTTCAAATCGTGAGTTGAAACAAATATTAGAGAAAACCGTGCAGCCAAATAGGAAGGATTGGAGCAAGCGCCTGGATGATGCATTGTGGGCTTATAGGACAACATACAAGACACCCATTGGTATGTCCCCATTTAGGATTGTTTTTGGGAAATCATGTCATCTCCCAGTGGAAGTCGAGCATCGAGCATATTGGGCTATAAAGAAATGCAACATGGATTTGGCCCAAGCTGGAATTCAAAGGAAGTTGCAAATTCAAGATCTTGAGGAGATTCGACTGTCATCATATGAGAACTCAAGGCTCTACAAGGAAATATCAAAATCAGATCATGACAAAATGATCCAACAAAGGGAGTTTCATGATGGAGAGAATGTCCTTCTCTATAGTTCACGACTCAAGCTGATGCCTGGTAAGTTGCGTTCCAGATGGTTAGGTCCTTATATTGTGACTAATGTTTTTCCTTATTGTGCAGTGGAGATCACACAAGAGGACACTGGAAGGAGCTTTACAGTCAATGGGAAACGTTTGAAGAGATACATTGAGGGACTTCCTACTGATGGAGTGGATTTTATCACACTGCATGACCCCATCATCGCTTGATCACATCAGGCTGTTCCTAACCCTTTCAATTTTATATTATTTGTCCTATTTAAAAATTCTGCATTTCATGTGCATATATCATCTCATGGGTTCACATTGAGGACAATGCAATATTTTAAGTGTGGGGGAGGGAACCTTTTAGTTTAGTAACTTCAATTGTTTTCCTGTTTTAAAAAAAAACCCAAAAAATGTGTGTTTTTCAAATTTTGTGTGTTTATTTTTTCAATTTTCTTTGTGTTTTTGAAATTTTTGAGCTAAAATTATTCTCATCACAATTTTGAAAAGCATATAAATGAGTGAAACGATTTATCCCTTGAAAATAAGCTTAAATGAATGCTGAAATGACTTTTTTTCAAGTTCAAATATTTAGTAATTTCATGAAAAGTACACTGAATTTTGAATCCCATGCCACATCTCACTGTCTTTATATTTGAAATCACTTTCCTTTGAGGCTTCTAAACCATTATTTTCATATTCTTTACATTCACCTCACTTCTTGAGAGAACCAAACCATGCTTGATTTAACCAAAATTTGATCTATTCCTGTCAAAACTTGATGGTTTGAGGTACTTATGTTTAAATGATTGAGGCATTTGTTTGGTATTAAAGCCCCTATTTTAATGAATCCTTTTTTATAATGGTCTACCTTGAATATTTAATCTTTTTAGCCCTTAGAAGCCATGCATAGCCTGTTAGGTCAGCCACATTACAAGCCAATTTTCCTTATCCAACCAACTCTTGAAGTGAAATTACATAATCTAGTTGAGCTTAAGTGTGGGGGAATCTATCTTGTGTTGTGCCACCACATTCTGTGATATTTTGGGTGGAAAATTAAATTCTGAAGAGATGTGTTTTCTACTGAAGAAATTATTAATATTGAAAGTTGTGCCTTTTCTGGAGCTTTCATGACAAGTGAAGTTGTGCCTTTTCTAGAGCTTCTAATTGAGGTGGAAAGTTGTGCCCATCTGGAGCTTTCAAGAAAATCATGTTTGAGAAGATTGAAATTTTTTGTGCTGAAATGATGAATGGTGTAAAATTTTCATGACTTTTCATGATGATGGAGCTGAATTGATACTATAGGGATTGAGGAGAAGACCATATTTAAGTGAAAATTATATTAATGCAATTTTTCTTCAAAAAGAGTCAAGCCCTCCTCATTCAGCCTCAGAATTTTTTTTTCACATCTAAATCCTACCAACCGAAAGCCACAGAACAACCCTGGAAAGTCCTCATGATAAACATATGTCCTTGACTCACATCAGGTAGCGATGTAGGAATCTATCAAGCCTAGGGTGACCCTTGTATGAGTTTGGATGAGAAAGACATTGCAAAAAAAATAACATTTGTGTGATAAGAGAAAATTCAAGCGAGGTAAGTGTTTTGTGCATGGGAGGATAAATGAAGTGGAAATATATTAAATGATATAAATGGAGAACTTGAAATAAGGTTTTTTATGAGGCATGATATCTTTTTATTCTTGGTGTGAAATTGATTTATCTCAAGGATATGTGTTTTAAAATTTGTTTTGATTTGATATTGATGTTTACTTGATATGAGGTTTTGCTCAGGAGTGCAAAAGGGTAAGTGTGGGGGAGTTGATAAAACACTATTTTGTTGAATATTTTATTGATAATAAATGATATAATTTCCTCACATTGTGTTTAATATGTTTATTTATAAAATATTTGGGATTTGATCATTCATTTGAAAATTTGGTGAAAATTCCAGTTTTACCCTTAATAGTGAACTGTAGTATTTCGAAGATAAATATTTTTATATTTATTATTTGAATTTGAACTTTTGTGAAAGTGTTACTAACTTAATTTTATACAACTTTAATTCAGGACACTAGAGCTAAATAGTGCATTTGGATGGAGTAAATGGGTCATTAATCCAATGGTGGGCTGTAATCGGCAGAATGGACATGGGTTCTGTATTTGGGTCATATCTTCTACATCCGGGCTTGTATTGAGCCCAAATATTTAGGAAAGCTCCGAGACATGATTTATCACAAATCATCCTTCTGGAAGGCCTATCAATTCACGCGTTTTGGAGGTCAACTATGCGGTGAAACTTTTAATAAAATATTTGGCCGAGTTTTTCATTTCACACTTAAAAAGTTATGTATCCCTAGACCTCACAAACTCTATTTAAAGGGGGTTTTAACTCTTTGAGAGGGCTGGTAGAGGATTTGGGAAGGTGTGGTCGAAAGGGTGTATCTTGGGAGCCCCTTAAAACTCTTGGAAGAAGTAAGCATTTGTGCAAACCTCTCTTCCAAAAAGGCTCTACTCTCCCACCTCTTCTTTGTATTTCTTTTCTTTCATGTATGTTTCTTGAATTTTTCTTCAAATAATCTTCTGTGTTCATCCCTCTTCTTCTTCTCTTAATCTTCTTAATTGGGTTGGAATCAAGAGTATAGACAAGATTTGGTTCTACCCTTTCAATCATTTGCTTATGCAAAATGTTTCCACGATGACTACACCGCCCATGGAAGAGTAGTTCTTTTTAGTAATCGATCGACCTCTATACTTATTGATTTAATTATTTTGAATCATTGAGCTACTGTAATTCACTTAATATTATCCATGAATTGTGTTTTTAAATTGCAAGAAACTAAGCAAGCAATTGAACAATTAACACAAAACACGCGAGGTCGGGAATTGTGTAAATTGTGAGAGCGCAATCTTAATCGGTAATACAAGACCATACGGGATAAGTTTGTAGAGTTAAAATATAATCCCTAAACACAATTCATCCTCATTTCCAGAATGTATATGTGCTCTAATTAACCATTGATCATAAGCTAACCTTAGAACAACAGTCAAAGTAGGGTGTTGCGATTGCGTGTTCCGAAGCTAGCCTAGGGTTTAAGTAATTTCATCTTTGTGGTTAAGTTAACTCTCGTTGGGTTCGAGAGATAACAAAGTAGGGGATCTTAATTAAGTGGCTATTGATTTAAATGATAATGATTAATAATTGAATGAAGAGGTAGAGTTAGATCAATTACGCCTTTTAAAATATTTTCTAAAAAAACATCTTCTTGTTGTTTCTTTTTAATCAAACTTCATTTCAAAATTAAAAACAAAAAAAATGCAATATTCTTCCAGCAAACTTCTTCTAGATTCATAAACTATAAACAATCACCCTCATACTTTCAATTAGTGTTTTTATTCCCTTTTATTTTGTTTCTAGAATACCTCTGAAAAGTTGTTTTAATTCACTTCCTCCTTTGAGAGACGACCTTGGTCAGCCACTCTGCTGCACCTAAGTACCCCAAAATCACACTAATCATTTGAGGGCTCCCACGACAGCGATCTTTCAATGCCTGACCACCACGATGCTTGCCTCTTTCTGCGGTTCGACGACGTGCGACATCTTTTAGAGGTAGGGGTTTTTATATATGATTGAATTCATTTTATTGATTCTTCATATCTTAAATTCAAGATGATGATGACCAAATGAACATGGACATCATCCCGCACATAAACCATTCTCCTTTTTCTTTTTATTCTTCACGTGTTCTTCATGCATTCTTCAATGCCAAATATTTATTGACGCTGGAAACACGAAGTTTTGTTGAGCGCAATATATGGATGTGAAGCCCTCGATGCAAGGATCACAAATATGCGATCATTTAATTTTTCGGGCTTGGAACAAAGCCGCAATGGCTCGAGGAAGGAGGCGTCCAAATATTTATTAATGCTGGAAACTCAATGTTTCCATGAGCGCAACATACGAACACGAAGATCACGACCCGAGGATCAAGGATATGCGTTCGTATCTTTTTTCCGAGTTAAATCGAAGTCAAAATGGAGTGCGGAAGGATATGGAGGCGTAGCTGGGTGGGCAGCCAAAGGTGGTGGCCATGCGTAAAGAAGGGTGGTGTGTGAAGAATGGTGGGGCGTGACCTGGGGTAATTGAAAGAAATCAATTAAAATTAATAATATAATAATGGTATTATTAATTTTGATGATAAAACACTTTTTTGTCCGTAACTTCTTCGTGCGATCTCGGTTTCACGAACCGTCAGTGGAAGTGCAACCATGACTTCGAGACGGAATTTATGAGTCCAATATTGGATGTCTTTTTAGGGTTTTTGGATCGGGTACCTGAAGCGCTCGAAAAATAATAGATTTAATATTATTATTAAATCTTCGACCCACCCTAACTCATGCGTGCGACGTCCGATTGGCTTACCGTAAGTGGCGATATAATCCCGTCATTAATACGGTCGATTCAAGTCTAATGTTGGATACTAAATTCTAGTTTGTGGTGCGGGGCCACGAAACACCAAATAATAATATTATTATTATTATTACTGGATCTTGTATCGGACATATCTCTCTCATACGGTGTCAGAATGACGAACCGTCTGCGACGTTGCGACCCTGGAATTATGACGGATGTTTCAAGACTAATGTTGGATATTTAAGTCGAGGTTGTGGCACGGTCCCCATGAGGCCCAGTTCGCGCATGATGAGGTGAAATGCAACTTTTTCACCGACTATCTGTTTGTGACCAATGGGTAGTCCATCTCGTGTGTTTTTTCGTATGGATCGCAATGGTGTGACCAGTTTGGTTAACCGGTGTCATTTGAAGTACGACTGGGTTGGATCGAACATGAATCCAACCGGGACCTCGGAGCGGAAACGCTTATAACTTGAAGCTTTGGACGTCTGATTGACATGTCGTCGACTTTATTGGATTCCACTTGATGAGACGGAACTTTTGGTATACTTCGCCTGAGGTTTGGACGTTGTTGGAATATGGCCGGGTTGGATTGTACCTGAAATCCAACCGGGCCCCTGGTACGGAAAAGCTGATAACTTTCAGACTGGATGTTCGTTTGACGAACTGTCAGTGGATTTGGTGATCTTGTTGAGAAACGGTCCCTTTGAGTATACCCTATGAGAGTTCGGGGTACAGTTGAGATACGACTGGGTTGGTTCGCACACGAAACCAACTGGGCCCCTCGGACGAAAAGGTTAATAACTCACAGACCAGGCGTCTGATTGACGCACCGTCTATTGCGTTGAGACCCCTATGACAAGTCGGTCATTTGAGATACTTCTTCATGGGACTTTTAGATACTTGGAGTATCGACCTGTAGCTTGTGGAGCGGACCCTCCCGGAGACGAGCATTCGGAGTACGGAGACCGTGTAGTCGGCTGAGACCTGACGACTTCTTGACCGACTCGACTTGGAGTGAGTCGACTAGCCTATTGGAAGGAGCACTACTTTGTTGGGTGCAAACCCATGGCAGATGGAGCACTACCTGTGTGACAGTGCAGACCTGCAGTACTCGTCCGGAGAGTACCTCTACAGGCTATTAGGGGGTGTGCACTACTGTGTTTGGGTGGCATACCCCGGCGGGAAGCACTACTGTGTTTGGGTGGCTGACCCGCGGTACTCGACAGGAGGAGTACCTCAGAAGTCTTAGGTTAGTGATCAGTACCTCGGAGTCATGACAGGACCCCTGTATACTCCAGAGATTGGACTCTTCAGCAGTTACAGTTTTGATAATGAAAATCCTGGTTTGAGCTGAGTCTATGACCATTGTCTTTACCTCATGATTGAGATGGGTCACTTGATAACTTAGGTATATGTATGGGCATATATATAAGTAGTGGTTATCCGTTGATTTCATAACCTTTGTGTTTCCTCATGATTGAGTTGGGTTACTTGATAACTTAGGTATAAGTATGGGCTTATACCTAAGTAAGGGTTATCTGTTGAGATCTTCTTTGTGGTTAACCTTGTTGGACTTAGTGAGACCTTGAGGGTCTCGGGGTCCCTACTGAGTATCGTTATACTCACCCCTTCACGGGTTATGCACGCACCTCGTTGTGTTGGTTGCAGACGACGGGTAGCGAGACAGTATCCGGTGGTGGATTTCACGACGAGACGACACTCAGAGGAGGTTGACGGGCGAGAGAGTTGTGGAGGCTATCTGTACCTACCCTTTAGGTAGGATCCGTGGTGGACGATCCAGGAGATGAGCTATCTGTACCTACCCTTTAGGTAGGATCTATGGTGGATGATCCAGGAGCTACGCTATCTGTACCTACCCTTCAGGTAGGATCCGAGGAGGACGACCCAGTAGCTGTTTCTATACTTCCAGCTATTAGTCTTTTCTGTTGTACTTCCGTTCAGTTGTAGCTGTACTTTTCAGTTGGGTTTGTATTCTGGCACTTTTCCTTTTCAGAACTTCTTTTGTACTTAGTGTTTACTTCTGCTTGTACTCTGTGGTGTTTTGTTTACTTTTATAAAGGCAATGCCTTCCCAGTAATCGGGATTTACGCCTTTGGTGTTAGTCGCCAGCCCCTGGCCTATGGAAGGTGGGCTTGGGGTAGTCACGGCACGGGCCCCGAGGATGGGTCGTGATAGTAAAGGGGTATCCCGTTATTTATATATCATAAGGGAGTTATGAAGGAGGTTCAAATACATACCCCAACATTAGGTATTAAAAATAAAAGAGCACAACATAGGGGATATTCTTGAACAAAAGTGAGAGAGAGGATCCCTTACAAGAACGTATCATTAGATTGAAGAAAAGTCAATGACATAATTATGTGTAACAAACATAAACCCACACAATAAAAGTGGATATATAGAATAAAATAATCATAGGTCATTCACACATATTATGGGAAAATAAAAAAACAATGACCTTGATGTTTAACTCAATGAATGAAAATTGAGTTAAGATATCCCTTACAAAGATTGTGTCATTAGGGTGATGATAAATCAATGAAATATTTATGTGTGAGAAATAAAAATCCAAAAAAAATATAATTGGATATATAGTATAAAACAATAATAGTTCATTATCACATATTATTGGAACAATGTAACCAATGAAATAGATGTTTAACTCAAAGAATGAAAATTGAGTTAAGCAATCCCTTACCTTATGCTCGAAGGTGATCCTGATTGTTCTTAACGACCTGAATAATCAAATTTAGCTTCATTAATTAATATTTAAAAAACCTCGTAAACGTTTAATTGATATGGTATAACCTTATTAGGTTCATTAATGGCCTTTTTAATGGGTTTAAGAGACTCAATTTTATTGTTTTGGAAGCATTTTCTTCTTTGGTTTTCATGATCTTTTTACTTGAATTCATGAAGGGAAGTTCGTTTGAAATGTGGTTAAACATCCAGAATTTTTAATATAAATTATTAGTAACATTAAATAGATATAAATTATCTTATAATGGTTCTAGTTATACACCATGAGGATGACTCATTCAATGAGTTAATGATAAACGCTTGGATTTGGCTTGGTGGTTTTGTGCACAATGAACTTGTTTTGTATTATTATTCCATTTTATGAATGCGTAAGGATTCCAGAACATTAAACAAGATAAAATAAATATATTATTATATGTTTTAACCATTGAAAATGTTTCATGACCAGTCTTGAGGATAGTAATGAAAATTGAAAACCAGTCTTCCTTGAGTGTGATAAATTAACACATCTCAGATAGTGTTTGCATTTATAGTATAAAAGGAGAGTAAAAGGAGAGATTATAATGAAATATTACATTAAAAAAATGAATATATATTACATGTATGGTAATGTAATTATTATTTCATTTTGATGAGGTGAGGTGAGAAAAGAGAACAAAATAATGGAACTTGTAAAAGGAATAGAAAGAAAAAGGAAGAGAGGTTCAACTCTTGAGTACTCCTCCTTGAGAAACTCGTTAAGGCCTTTGTTTTGGGCCTTTTGGTGAGACCAGAAGGTCTTGGACGTGGGGGAGGAGGTTAGGGAGCTATTTGAGTAGAATTTAGGTAAGGATTGTAGATTGAGTGGTGTGGGAGGAAGAGGGGTTGAGGGGTGGTTTATATAGTGGAGGGGGGAGGGGGATTCTCTATATTATATTCATTAATTTATTATTTCTACAAAAGACAAGGAATAGTGAGTCTTCCATGACCAAGAATAGTAATATATTCATGTGAGTTCTATATTTGGGTTCTTACATCACTCATTATTCTAGGAATATTTAATTTAAATTATAATGTATTTATACGGTAAATTAATGTATTTTACTATTCACCAAAAATTCAAGTATTTCAGAAAAATCCAAAAAATTCACCCAAACCATTTTTCAACATGTAGAATCAAAAAATGAATTCCATTTTTCAAAAATAATTTCCTAAATATGATTAATTAAATATTTAATTAAAATCATTATTTAATCGAAAAATATAAACACTTAAATTATTCATCTTCATTTTTAATGTGCCTAAATTTATTTATACATTCATGGGTAAGGATAACATTCATAAGAGTCATATATACTATTCATAATGGTAACATACTATTCATAAGGGTATGTTACTATTCATAAGGGTAGGTTACTATTCATAAGGGTAGGTTACTATTCACTAAAAATTAAGTTAATTCCATTAGACTCTAAATAACTTACTGATCACAATCGTGTATGTCAGATTTTCAAAATTCAAATCATAGAGCTGGAAAATTTAAGTTCAATGGCCAGTTTATAATGAAGTATAGAATGCATGAAACACTGAATCTCTACAAAACACCACTTCATTATAATCTAGCCATTAAACCTAAATTTTCCAGCTCTATGATTTGAATTTTGAAAATCCGACATACACGGTTGCGATCAGTAAGTTATTTAGAGTCTGATGGAATTAACTTAATTTTTGGTGAATAGTAACCTACCCTTATGAATTGTAACTTACCCCTTTGAATAGTAATATTACTCTTATGAATGGTATCCATACCCATGAATGTATAAATAAATTTAGGCACCTTAAAAATAAAGATGAATAATTTAAGTGTTTATATTTTTCGATTAAATAATTATTTTAATTAAATATTTAATTAATAATATTTAGGAAATTATTTTTGAAAAATGGAATTCATTTTTGGATTATACGCATTGAAAAATGGTTTGGGTGAATTTTTGGGATCTTTTTGAAATACAAGAATATTTGGTGAATAGTAAAATACATTAATTTACCGTATAAATACATTATAATTTAAATTAACTATTCCTAGAATAATGAGTGATGTAAGCACCCAAATCTCAAACTATCATACATATATTACTATTCTTTCTCATGTAAGACTCACTATTCCATGTCTTGTGGAGAAAATAATAAATTAATGAATATAATATAGAGAATTCCCCTCTCCCCTCCACTATATAAACCACCCCTCACCCCCTCTTCCTCCCACACCACTCAAGCTTCAAGACTTGCCTAAATTCTGCTTAAATATCTCTCTAACCTCCTCCCCCATGTCCAAGTCCTACTGGTCTCACCAAAAGTCCAAAAACAAAGGCCTTAAGAAGTTTATCAACTAGGAGTACTCAAGAGGTGAACCTCTCTTCCTTTTTCTTTCAATTCCTTTTACAAGTTCCATTATTTTGTTCTCTATTCTCACCTAACCTCATCCAAATGGAATGATAATTTGAGTACCATACATGTACTAGATTTTCATTATTCTAATAAAATATTTCATCAGAATATCTCTTTTTTCCTTTCCTTTTATACTATAAATGCAAACACCGTCTGAAATGTGTTAATTTATCACACTCAAGGAAGACGGGTTTTCAATTTGCATTACTATATTCAAGACTGGTCATGAAAGCTTTTAAATGGTTGAACCATATCATAATATATGTATTTTATCTTTTTTAATGTTTTGGAATCCTTACAATTTCATAATATGGAATAATAATACAAAACAAGTTCATTGTGCACAAAACCACCAAGCCAAATCCAAGCGTTTATCATTAACTCGTCGAATGAGTCATCCTAGAGGTATATAACCAGAATCATTATAAGATAATTTATATCTATTTAATGTCACTAATAATATATATTAACAATTCTGAATATTTAACCACATTTCAAACGAACTTCCCGTCATGAATTCAAGTAAACGGATCATGAAAACCAAGGAAGAAAATGCTTCCAAAACAATAAAATTGAATCTCTTAAACCCATTAAAAAGGCCATTAATGAACTTGATAAGGTTATTCCATATCAATTAAATGTTTATGAGGTTCTGGAAATATTAATTAATGAAGCTAAATTTGATTATTCAGGTCATTAAGAACAATCAAGATCACCTTCGAGCATAAGGTAAGGGATTGCTTAACTCAATTTTCATTCTTTGAGTTAAACAACTATTGAATTGGTTACATTGTTCCAAGAATATGTGTGAATGACCTATTATTATTTTATACTGTATATCCTCTTATATTTTGTGGGTTTTTATTTGTCACACATAAATATTTCATTGATTTATCGTCACTCTAATGACACAATCTTTGTAAGGGATATCTTAACTCAATTTCCATTCATTGATTTAGACATCAATGTCATTGGTGTTGTATTTTACCATAATATATGTGAATGAAATATTATTGTTTTATTATCTATATTCACTTTTATTTTTTGTGTTTATGTTTGTCATGCATAATTATGTCATTGATTTGTCCTCAATATAATGACACGTTCTTGGTAAGGGATCCTCTCTCTCACTTTTGTTCAAGAATTTCCTTTATGTTGTGCCCTTTTATTTTTAATTCATAATGATAGGGTATGTTTTCTCACCTCCCCCATACTTCACTTATGATATATAAATAATGGGATACCCATTTACCTTTCATTAATCCCTCTCAAGAACACTCGTTACCAAGCCAGAATGTTTGTAAGGGGTTTTCTCATCTCACTTTCAATTCTGTGGGATTTCCATTGTTCGCCTCTTATTTATTATATGTGGTATAGGTGTACTGAAATTTGATATATATTATCATTATTCTCTTTATATTCATGGTATTATGTGTTTCTTTTGGTGGTTATTAACTTTTGTTCATATGACTCAATTGATTACAACGTGGTAACGATCTTTGTCTTAATTTTTACTTCGTTGTGACTTGATTAGTATTGTGCACCTACTCTTTCTTATGTTTTGTACATATTGTCCATTTGAGATCACTTTTTAGTTTAAATTATATTCCTTTTAAATTCCCATATTCTAATATCATGAATATGATTATTTTCTAATCTGTATACCATTTTACATACGGCATTTATTTTGAATGTTGCTTTGACTGTGGAAATATTGATGAATCTGTATGCTCTATTCTATACGGATAATGTAAAGGAATATTTCTCTTGTGTTGAATCTATGTATAAAGAATGATTTGGACATACATTGGTGGGTGGGGCCCACTACATCCCATTGATTCATCGGTAGGTCTCATGAGACAAATCAGTTGGTGACAAACCTTTCAAGTTTGTTTCCAAAAATCAGACGGGTTTCTACCCACAAAACTAAACCATTTTAATGGTATTATGATATCATTTTCCAAATACATGACATCCAATTAATAATAATTCTTTTTATTCATTATCAGTTATTACTATCCATGGTGTTTTCACTATGAAAAAATCTATGGATGCAGTTTCATTCTCAGTTTATTAATGGCATGAGTTTTTCATTTATTCACCATGCCATATTGATTATGCCAAGTTGTTTATGATTCACTTATTATTGAATTTATTCTTACACTATTTGTAACCCTTACTGATCATTTTATCTCACCCCTTTAATTGTTTACCTTCAATAGGTGATGAAGAGAAGATCATTTATTGAGTTCCTATGGATGCAGTTTTTAGTTTTTATTATGTATTGTATTTTGTAACCTTTTCCAATATAATTTGAGTAACATCTATGTATCTAGTTTCTTCAAGACTAATAAACTGATCGTTCCTTTGGGATTTTCATTCCTTATAACCATGCCAATGTAATTATTAATGCACCTACTCCAGTTTATAGGGGTCGGGGCGTTACAATTTATGAAATATTTGGGATTAGATCATTCATTTAAAAATTTGATGAAACTTCTAGTTTTACCCTTTAAAATTCATTGTATCATTTCAGACATAAATATTTTGATATGTATTATTTGAACTTAAAATATTGTAAATATTTTCTTGACTTAATGAGATAAAATTTTAATTTAGGGCATTGGAGCTAAATCATGCATTTGATTGGTGCAAATGGACCATGAAGTCAAAGTTGGGTTGGACTCTCCAGATTGGACATGGGTTCTGTATTTGGGCCATAATTTCTTCATATATTCTTGGATTAGGCCCAAATTTCGAAAAAATATCTAGAACTCATTTTCTCACAAATAATCCTTCTTGAAGGACATCTGATTCACGCGTTTTGGTGGTCAAATGGGCGGTGAAAGTTGGCTTAAAATATTTGTCCGAGATTCCCCATTCACACTTGAAATCACTTGGAACCTAGCCTCCCCACCACTCTATATATTGATTTTTTTTCTCATTAAAATGGGTTGGGACGTGAATTAGGAGATTGGGAGTATAGGAGAAGTGGTTCTACACCATTTCAATTCACAATTGGTGGAGGAAAGCTACCAATCTAGGATCTCCTCCAAAATGCACGTTTTTCCTCTTCTTTGTTGTAATGTTGTTGTGATTTCAATAAACTCTTAGTTTCTCTTCCATTTATTATGTTATTTTAAATTTTATTATTTTATTAATATTACTCTTTGGTCTAGAATTAAATAGTAGAAACAATATTGGGTTATACCCTTTCTAAACCTTTGCACTTGCATAACATTTCTACGATGACTACACCACCCGTGGAAGAGTATTTTTTTTTAGTAATCGATCGACCTCTATCCTTATTCATTCATTCATTTTGAATCAATGATATAATGTAGTTTACATAATATTATCTATTTATTTATTTTTTTAAATTAATTAAAACTAATCAAGAAATTTAACAATTAACACAAAACACGTGAGGTCCGGAATTGTGTGAATTGTGAGAGCACAACCTTAATCGGTAATACAAAACCATACGGGATCAATTTTTAGTGTTCAAATATAATCCCTAAACTCAATTAATTCTAATTTCTAGAGAGGAAATGTGACTTAATTTACCACTGAACATAATCTAACCTTATAACATCAATCAAAGCAGGGTGTTGCGATTGCATATTCCGAAGTTAGATTAGGGTTAAATTCACTTCATCTTTGTGGTAAATTTAATTCTCATAGGGTTTAGGATTTAATAAATTAAGGGATCATAATTAAGTAAATGTTAATTTAAATGATAATTATAAATAATTGAGTGGATAGGTATATTTAGATTGATTATGTATTTTAAAATATTTTCTAAAAAAACATCTTCTTGTTGGGTCTTTTTAATCGAACTTCATTTCAAAAATTAAAAAAAATACAATATTCTTCCAGCAAACTTCTTTTAGATTTATAAATGATAAAACATCTCATCATTTTAATTATTGTTCTTATTTAATTTAATTTTATTTTCAAAATACCTTTAATATATTTTAAAATTTACTTCCTCTTTTGAGAGATGGCCTTGGTCAGCCACTCTGTTTCACCTAAGTACTCAAAAATCACATATCATTTGAAAGAACCCACGACAGAACCTTTAAAAAACATTTGAAAATATTGGAGGTCACCTGTTATGTTTTGGTTTTTTAAAATATTTTGTTTTTTGGTATCAACATGGTGAACATAGTTTTGAATAATATACTGATAATTTGGTTTTAAATCTATCACAATTTCAAACTTTAGTATATGAGGTTTTTGGTCCATCTTTTCAACAAAAAAAGCTCAAAATGGTATTAATTTAACTCTTGAGTTATAATAATATCGATTTTATGATTTTTTGAAGTCTATTAAAGATGCATTATATCTTTGTTGTAAGATCATAAAATTTAATGTGATTATAAAATTTATGGATATTAAATAGGATAATGGAATGTAAAATAGTTGTTTTGATCAAATATTATCTTTGGTTCAATTGTTGTTATCTGAAGGAAATGTGTTTCCTACTAATTTCTATAAGAGAAGGAGGCTAGTTTGTAATTTGGGTCTTGGTTATCAGAAGATTCATGCATGTTCAAATGATTGCATATTATATTATGGTGAAAATGGGTCATTGGTTAGTTTTCTTACATGTGGAAAATCGAGGTATAATGAGGCTCAACAAGGGAGGTCTATATTGTTTCATGTTAAATGGTTGAGGTATTTCATGCTTGCACCTAGATTGTAGTGTTTATTTTTATCTCAAAAAATAGTGTCATTGACGTCGTGGCATAAATCCAATATTTCAACTGATAAAATCTTAAATCATATATGTGATGGTGATTCATGGAAAAATTTTGACTATGTACATCTTTTTTTTACTTCATACGCCCATAATATGTGATTGGGTATTTCTATTGATTGTTTCTATCTATTTGGTTCTTATAGTAGTCAATATTCTTGTTGTGATATCTTTATAAATCTATATAATTTACCTACTTGGATGTTGATTAATGAAATGTGAAATCCTACCCCTCACCATTGGATTGGGAAGGCGGTGGGACATTACTAGACCTTAGGTGACATCCCCAAGACACTAAAGGTTAGAAATAAATGCCAAGGGCTTCATAAATAGTTTGGGGACAATTTACTCTTTTTAAAATAAAACAAACCAACCAAGAATAAAATAACCAAACTAACACTATATGATTCATGATAACAATGTAATATGAATCAAAGTAATACCTAATAGACAAAAAACCAAACTACAACCACGAACCATATCATAGTACAAAGCAAGAACCAAAACCAACAACTCAAAGACAACCAAGACATCCAGCATCAACTCCAAAAAATATTCAAGCTCTAACTCAATAATCCATTCCCAATGTATCATGATGATCACTAAAGAACTGGGATACATTTCCTTTACTTGTGTCTTGATACATGATATTTGCAAATGCACCAGAGTTACCAAGAATAGGGTGAGTATAAAACTCAGTAGGATTTCCCCAATGACTTCCCAACTCACGCCACTAGGGTTAAACATGTTAGAAAATTTTTATTAAAAAAATTAAAAAAAATTAAATCAAAACCAAAACCATTTCTAAGAAAAATAGTTTTCCATGGAAAGAAACCAAAAAAGTCCTTTAAACCATTTCTCAAATACATTGGCATTCCCATTCCATTTCCACACATCCGAACATGCATGAAACCATGGACCTCCTTATACTCATGATTGGGGAGTTATACTTTCACCAAGTCATAACTTGGTGAACCATTTTTATGGGGGAAAGTTCATACCCTTATTTATCCCAGTTTTGATGAGGGAAACTTCATACCCTTATCTCTCCCAATGCACATGAACACGCGCCAACCATTTATTCCATAAACCATGCCAAACCAATCGATACACAATTTCAATAAAGTAATACTTTTATTGAAAACATTTTATAACCAATTTTCCATGCATCAAACCCAAAAAACCATTTTAAAATAATCATTTTAAAATCATATAACCAATTGCACTTTCCAAAAAACAATAAATTTCTACAAATTTCACAAACCATCACTAAAGAGGGTTTCTAACAAACATTTCACATAAATTTAAAAATTTAGACCATGAAATTATATAAATTTGAAATCAAGACTTCAATTTCTAATAATAGGAGTCGATAGTGAAGCCACCTACCTCCCAAACTTAGGTGAAAATGAAGAACAATGTAAATTCTTCAACAAACCGGATTGAAACTCCAAGAAATGACCTTAGATATTGAATCCATTACAAAAAAACAACCATATCTCATAATGATTGTCATCACACAACATGAATATGTCCCAAATGAATTATATTCATGAATCCAAGAGAGGGGAGAAGAATAAAATTAAGTAAAACCACCAAGAACGGGAACTTACCAAGGAATTCGGCCTCAAACGCACCAAGATTCACCAATAGATCGGTCATGGATCAAGAGGAAGGGTTTATAAAACCTTTGGAAGGAGTGTAATTAATTTTAGGGATGTATTAGGGTAAAAAAACATTAAGGGGGTAAACTGAATTAGATCAAAAAAATTTGAAATTTTTTTTAACGGTGCACAGTGAGGGCGCGTGATTAGGAAAATTTTGCACTAACTTTGCATTAGCAACTACTTCCAAACAACCCTTGAATATTATCCTAACACAGTTAGAAAAAATGTGCTTCAACCATGTTAAACCTTTTTTTACAACATCACATAGTTTCTATTGGGTAGCTTCACAGTTTAGATAAATTGTGCGCCTAACTGTGTGCCTTCCCAATGCCCTCTATTTTAGTTGTGCAGTTTCCTGGAAGGTGTTGTATGGTTTTTACTAACTGTGATCAAATCATGAACCTCCATAAAAGATTCAAAAACTTTACAAAACTCCTCCAAAACTCCAAAAACATAACCTAATTACTATATATACTTAAAATAAATAAATAAAGGGTTAATTACTTAAAACTAGGGATGCTACATTCTCCCCATCATTGTTCTTTTCATCCTAAGAAAGTTGAAAACCACCATTTTTTTGAAAGAGTTCAAGAAATTTCTCGACCATTTTCTTTTCACAATCTCAAGTTTCTTCCTAAATCCAAACATGTTTTCATAAAACCTATACTAGACCAATGATTTTCCCATGATAGACTTTATATTGCCTATCCACAATCCATATCAGCACATGAACCAATGTAGCATTTGGATCTAGGTCAACATGATCCTATAAAATCACATGGTCAAGATTAGGTTGATACTTTTTCAACTTAGATACATGAAAAACATTATGTAATGAACTGAACCTTGGTGGAAAATACAGTTAATAAGCCACCTTATCAACCTATTCAAGTATCTCAAAAGGGCCTATGTATTGAGGAGATAACTTTTCCTTCTTCCCAAAACAATGATGCGCAAGCCTTGTAGATATTATCAAGAACGTATGATCACTCACCTTGAACAACAACGGTCGTCGACAATGATCCACATATGATTTATAATGACTTTGAGTCATCTCTATTCTCTTCATGATCAATTGGTATTCTCTATTGTCTCTTGTACAAGGCTTAGTCCAACCAGTGAAGTCTCGCCTATTTCCAACCAACAAAGTGGTGATGACAAGGATGCCTATACAATGCTTCAAAAGGATACTTATGTATTGAAGCCTAATAACTATTGTTATAAGAGAAATCCACTAGTGGTGTGTAATCCGCCTAAGATCCATCAAAATCCATTACACAAGACTGAAGTATGTCTTCTAATATTTGTATCATCCTTTCGGATTTTCTATTCATTTGAGGATGATACGACATGATCATAGTCAAATGAGTCTCAAGATTTTTCTATAAGAATTTCCAAAAATGAGACGTAAACCTCGGATGTCAGTCTGATACTATCCAAACCAGCACACCATGAATCTTTACCACTTCTAATATATATATTTTTGAAAATTTTCCACTATATGAGATTAAATAATGTGAATTAAATGGGATGAATTTGTTAGGTGATCCACTATCAGCCATGTGGAATCGTGTTTCTGAACCATACTTGGAATACCTATCAAAAAATCCATGGATATCTTCTCCTATTTCCAAATAGGAATAGGTAAAGACTACAACATGAATGTTGGCCACTGGTGCTCCACTTTAACCTACTAATGGGTGAGGAATATCAAAACAAACTCGTCCACCTTTATTTTCATGCCAACCAGCCAAAATTATTCTTCTGACACCTTATACATCTTTTGTATTCTAGGATTAATAGCCCATCTTGAATAGAGGTAAGCAGGAAGAATTTTTTCCTAACAAGCCATAGGTATGACCATATGATCTCAAAAACACAAAACTAATCCTCTTTCAAGCTTTCATCCCTCAATAGTCTCCCCACCAATTAGTTTTTACCTCATAGAATCACATTCTTAATTGGATGTTTGTTCCTATTTAACCTTATCAACCAAATCAGGAACAAAAGAAACTGGGAAGAAAACTACAATAGTATCTTGGTTGTCACAATCTAAGTGTATGTCTGCTATCACCGACATCTGCTACCATTTATCTGAAGTCTATATTTTCAACTGAATATAAAAATTTCTATTTAAGGCATCTATATCCAAATTTCCTTTACCCAGTGTGTACATCATGTCAAATCCGTACATTTGGAGATACTCCATCCATCTTCTTTATATCAGATTAAATATCTTTATTAGAAATTGTGATTAAAAATCTTATGATCAATAAACATCGTAAATTTATCATCAGAGAGGTAATAAAACTAAGTCATCAAAGCATGAACTACACTAGATAATTCCAAATCATGTGTTGGGTAGTTCTTATCATGAAACTATAGATATCATGATTCATAAGCAACAACATGATCTCCCTACATGAGAACACATCCCAACCTAGATCCTGAAGCATCATAATACACCACATAGCCTTGTCCTAATTTCAGAAATATCAAGATCAGTGCTAATGTAAGGTGAGATTTAAACTCTTGAAAAGACTTCTGACATTCATAATTCCATTGAAATGGTACACATTTCCTTGTAAAATCATTCATTGGTGAATCTAGCCATGAAAATTCATGAACAAAACATTGATAGTTTCCAGCTAAGCCAAGGAAATTGTGTATCTTGAAGAAATTATTTGGTGATTTCCAAGATATCGTAGCCTCTATCTTTTCTGGATCCACCTAAACAACTCTTTCATAGATAACATGGACAAGAAATCCTACTTCTTGTATCCAAAAATCACACTTTGAAATTTTAGAATACAGATGATGATCCTACAAGATACCCAACACTATCACCAAGTGTTTCTCATGCTCAGCCTTTGTCCTTGAATGCACCAATATATCATCCACAAACACCACCACAAAAGAATTCAGATACCTTTAAAATATCTGATTCATTAATTCCATAAAGACAGATGGTGTATTCATAATACTAAAAGGCATAATAACATACTAATAATGGCCATATCTACTCCTGAATGTTGGATTTAGAATATCCTATTTCTAAACCCACAATTAGTGATATCCTGATCACAAGTGAATTTTAAAGAACCAATGAAATCCCCTCAATTGATCAAAAAAATCATCAATGTGGAAGAGGATATTGATTCTTTATCATAACTTGGTTAAGTTTATGATAATCCATGCATAGATGAATAGTTCCATCAGTCTTTTTCACAAACAAAATAGGTGTTACCCATAGAGACATACTAGACCGAATGAACCCTTTTCTTTCCAAATCATCCAAATAAACTTTCAATTCTATTAATTTTGTTGGTTTCATATGATAAGATGAAAGTGAGATAGTATTGGTCCCTGGTAAGAGATCAATCATAAACTCCACTTCTCTTGTGGGTGGAAACCCTGATAAATTATCGAGAAAAAGAAATTAGGAAATTGATCAATAATTGGTGTAAAAATACTATCCTTAATCTTATCCACTGATGTCAAGGTCAAAGCTACCAACTGGTATGTGATAGTTCCAACTAATGGTCCAATAATCCCATTGCACATGCCTTTACATTCCGGTATCCTCTAAAGAGATGCTCAGTGACATCATCAGTTGTAAAACTAACCCTTTGGGTATAACTATTGATGTGAGCTTTGAACATATTCAACCAATATATACTTAGTATTATGTCATAGACATCCATCTCAAGCATAGATAAATATCATATCAACTCAGATCTATCAATATTTATAGAACATGATTTTTACATAAAGGCTCAACATTATATTTCACCAAGATGAGTTTGAAGTTTCAAAACATAAGGCATCATCTCAACATGAAAACCCATAAGATCAACAGTACGAGAATCAATAAACGAATGGGATGAACCTATATCAAAAAAATCTTGTATAAGGGTATAATTCAAAAAGAATTTTACCTCTCACCATCAATGGGTCCAGATTGATCATCCACAATAATTTTATCAACTACATAAAATTTCTTACTCGCTGCATTTTGTTTTTTATTATCATGTTGAGATTTCACTGGTTGAGGATTCATGGTATTCCTAGAATCACCATGTTTTCCTCAATTCTAATGATGATTTTTATTATGTTTCCTTCATCCCATAGAATCATACCGCATCTACGAAGCATGAGATGTTTCCTGAGCACCTGAACTTGGAGCACTACTACAACACCACTAAAGATGCCCCATTTGGTTGAAATTGTGGCATGCTCTAGGTGGTGTCATACAATCTCACTTCATATGATCAAAAGAACCACATTGAAAACATTTCATCTTACTCTTGGGTTTAGGAGGAAGATTCACTTATCTAGACATCTGAGTCTAATTCATTCCAATACCTTGGAAATAGGTGTCCATCTTCCACTTATTCTCAGCATTAGAGTTCCCACCATTTCTCGTAGGTATCAACATGCTTCCCCCACCTATAGTTCTTAAGATTTATCTTTATTCCACTGTCACTCTATTAACCATATCTATGTAATCCATTATACAAAGCATGAAAATCTTAGAGAAAATATCTGGCTTCAACCCCAATTCAAAAATATGTGCCTCTAAGGATACACTTGTAACAACTTCAGGTGAAAAGCAGACTAAATTCATAAATTTAGCCACATACTATATCATTGATATATTATCCTTCTTAAAGTTGAAAAAAAACCATTATTATATAAATTATGAACATGTGAGGATATAATTATTTGTTGAATGATTATTCAAAATCCTCACATGACATGACTTGGTCCAATTTAGCATGAACTATTAAATCCCACCATCAGCATGCTAGATCCTTCATCATGTACATTTACAACTTGAATTTCAACTCATCTGGTGTTCCTATGAAATCAAAGATTCTATTCATCATATTCAAACACACCACTTCTTTTTCTGATTCTGAATCACCCCAAAATATGGGTGGATTCTATTTCTAGAATTGAATAGAATGATCCACTTTTCTTGGTTCATCCCATTTTTTTCCTCTATCCATAGCCTGAAAAGGATGGAAATACTTTGAACCATCTATTGGTTCACCTATGGCTCGGGTGCAACCACATTCTCAATAGCCTCTTCTGGTTGGTTTCTTTTACACCTAACTAGTGCCATTTTCTATAACTAAAAGAAAACATCATTTAGTCCCACTCTCTAACAAATGAAGGCTTAGTAATTTCAAATCTACCACATCAGACAAATCATAGAAAGTATTTCAAAAGTTCAACGATTTTTGTTTCTAAACCATTTTTGAAAATTCCACCATGCTTTTTGAAAATCAACCATTTTCAATTTGTGTTCAAAAATCAACACTTTTTCACCAAATTATAAATCATTACTCAAAATGAATTATGCACTCCTAGTGGGAATTAATTTCTATTAATGGATTTCATTCTCTTCTCATTGGATAAACTCATGACAATGAGGTAAAAACTCCTAGGAGTGTCTTAAACACTCATGTACCCAAACTCCCTAGTAACTTGAAGTTCAACATAAATAGGTTAGATATGCCTATTTATGCTCTACATTTCAAGTTCCAATGATACCATATCCTTGCTACCCATCTAACCCAAGGAATAAACCAGAATTATTTTCAACATCAGGACTAAACAAACTGATACCATTTGTCCCAAAAGATGTCTGGAGCAACCAAAACTGATACCATTTAAAACATCCCACCCCTCACCATTGGATTGGGAATGTGGTGGTACATTACTAGGCCTTAGGTGACATCCCCAATACACCAAAGGCTATAAATAAATGTCAAGGGATTCATAAATAGTTAAGGTCTGATTTTCCATTTTTAAAATAAAACAAACCAACCAAGAATACAATAACTAAACAACCACTATATGATGCATGAAAAAAATGTAATGTAATTCAAAGTACAAACCGATAACATAACCAAACTACAACCACGAACCATATCAAATTAAAAAGTGGAAACCAAAACCAACAACTCAAATAAAACCAAGACATCCAGTAGCAACTTCCAATAAGCTCCAAGCCCCAACTCAATAATCCATGCCTAAGGTATCTTGATGTGTCACTAAAGAACTGGGATACCTTTCCTTTACCTGTGTCTTGATACAATATAACTGCAAATGTACCAAAGTTCCCAAGCAGGGGGTGAGTATAAAACTCAGTAGGATTTCCCCAAAGACTTCCCAACTCACACCACTATTATGGAACATGTTAGAACACTTATATAAAAACAATTTAAAACGGTTTATATCTAAAACAAAACCATTTCTAAGAAAAATAGTTTTCCATGGAAGTCAACCAAACAATTTACTTAAACCATTTCTAAAATCTATTGGTATGTTCATTTCGTTTCCACACATCCACACACGCATGCAACCATGGACCTCCCTATAATCAAGAGTGGTGAGCCTTCTTTTCACTAAGTTGTTATTTGGTGAACTATTTTGATGGAGCAGAGTTCACACCCTTATCTTTCCCACTTTTTATTAGAGAAACTTCATACCCTTATTTTTTCCAATGCACATGAACACACACCAACCATTTATGCCATAAAACATGTAAAAACAATTGAGCCACCATTTCAATAAAAAAATCATTTTATTGAAAAAAAAATTCTAACTAATTTTCCATGCAACAAAACCAAACACCATTTTAAAATCATGTAACCAATTTCACTTTCCAAAAAACAACCAATTTCTATAAATTTCACAAACCATCACTAAAGAGGGTTTCCAAAAAAATATTCCACATCAGTTTCACAATTGGTTTTTCCCAAATTTACCCTATAGGTAGAAATGTTCATTGTAGTACATTTAGATATTGAATCCATAGGGACTGAAGAAGAAACCTATAGACACTAAGATTTGATGGAGGATTGGCTATGAAGTGGCCAACTGTGGGGTTGATTTTAATTGGGAGAAAAATAATACTAACATACCTAAATGAATGGATTGAATTTATGAATGAAACTCTGAAATATTTTAATGTAAACAATTAAATAAGATGAGTTGGTCCTAGGTTATCAATAGGGATAATTTGGATGTATTTGTTTTCTTAAAAAATTTCATATCACTAATTTAAGATGTATCCAAAAAAACAAGATAATTCCCCAACACCATTCACCAATTTAATCCCTACATAATTCTAAGGATAATTATTAATTCACTTAGAGTGTCACTTAAATGATCACTCTATGTAATTGGATTGTACTAGCAATCAAAATGTGTCATTTTTAAATTTGACAAAGAGGAAGAAGATAATAACTCATTGAATGGAAATATTTAAAATAATGAATTGATTTAAAATATTAAATATCATGAAATAAAATCCAATAAACCCATTTTTACTCCCTTAGATTAACCCATAAGAGTTTTATCACTCCATTTATTCTATTTTATCAACGGTAGAAGGAAGTAGACTCATGGTAGTGAAATTGAAGAAGAAAAACATTAAAATAACGGTCACTCCACCATTGTGTGAAGAATATCACAAAATATTATGTGAATATATTAAATCCATAATTAAATGGTATAAATTTTATATTAATTATAATATAAAATTTTATTAATAATAATATTTATTAAGAAACAAAATTGATTCAAACAAGTTACATGAAAGAAATTGAGAAGCTATTACAAAATGATAGTGTAACATTAAAATTGAAAGAAAAACATGAATCTATCCAAATAAATTCTTCAAACCCACATTAAATAGTAAAATTATAATCCTTTTGTTTATATCCCATCAATAAATTCCTTCCCCATAAATTAGGAGAGTAAAAGTTGGGTGATAAATCAAAGGAGATTTGACTTTTCAATATTGCCCATAACAATAGGACTAGATCCATCCCCCTTTTGGACGTGCAAATTAAACATTGAATATAGAAGAATATAAAGGGGTGTTATAATATAAATATCTTATTTCATGTGTCCTATAATATATGTTGAAATTTCATACCAATTGGATCATCCATTCATAAGTTATGCTTTAAATGGTGGGATGGTTTTATGGGCCTTCAAATCTGGCCCACAAATTAAATGTAAACTTGGGATCCCTAGATCTCCTTGAAAAATTAAAAATTATCTCTTTTCATAGTTTAATCAAATGATCCCCATAATTTTATATTTTAAAATTTAAAATTTGAGCTTCATTGGGATTAAATTTTGGACTCCACTTTTATTTGATGGACTTAAGGCCCATTCTGATTTGTCCAGAAATTCTTGCATTCATTTCCAAAAATCTCCATATTCCCTTGTAATTTATCCATTGATCTTAAAATAAAAAAACTTCCACACTAATTGGTCAATAATATCTAAAAATATAAAATTAAAATAATTAAAATAATGAATTGTGCAATATGATGATCTATTGGGCCCAATTTGACATTTTGAAACATGAATTGCACAAGGATGTGAAATAAAGTTCAATTTATTAAATGCAATAAAAGTGGTGTTTATGGAAACTAAAATGCATGAATATTAAAATATAATCAATTAATATTAGACTCTTTCAGTGTATAATCACACCCCCCCAACTTGAGTTCTTCTAGTCCTGAGTAAAAAGTATCTCAAAAATATGAAATTGAATTACCTTTTCCAAAAACATTTTAACATACAATGCTCATCAAAAGACATCATGACAAAAAATAATGAAACCTATCAAAATAATTTCACACAAGTTATTTTCACAAGAATATATAAATCCCAAGATCATTCCTTTTTTCAAATTCATCATCACATTTCATTCAATTTCAATTAATCATGATGATGTTTTGTGCATCACTAAAGACATGGGGCTGATTTTTTTGTTAAAGGGGACACAAATAGAAGCTCTAGGTGGGAATCACAATAAACCTTAGGATGTGTATCCATTTTTTTCTTCTTTTTTTTGTATTTTTTTTTTTGTTTTCTTTTTTAAACTACAATAGATATGAAAAGACCAACTTTGGTCAAGACAACTATGGAGTCACAATCCCCAAGTATCGAACACCACACGTATTGTAAATTTCATGCTCTAAAATAGAGATGTACAGCCTAAATTTGGGAAATAAAACTATGGAGTCACGATTCCTAAGTGTCTAATTTCATTCATTTGGAAAAAACATTTCTATATGCGGTCATAATTTTTTTATTTTTTTTGTTTGATACTCAAATTAAACTAAAAGTGACCCCAAACCCCATGATATGATGAAATGGACCCAAGAAATCAAACTTACACCCAAAATAAAATAGATTTTCATTGTGAAATTTTGATTAAGAGTATGAAAATGTAAACATTGAAAATCACATTGGTCGTACTTTCCAAAAACAATACTCATGAACATAAACTTGCATTGAAATCATAATCAAGGCATGAAAAATTATTTGATATTCAGTATTCATGTTTCACAATGTAAATTAATGCATAAAAATATAATTAATTGAAATTCTCCATGAAATCCAAAAAAATATCTCATATTTTCACTCCCCCCAACTTAGAATGAAACTACCCTTGGTTTTGAAAGAGAAGAGAAGAGAGATATCATAATTTGGAAGAAAGAGGGGGATAATGTGATTTTAAATGAATTCATGGAACAAAACCACCTATTTTTAAGTTTATGACTCATCAATAATAAATTGATCACTTTGGATTCATGTCACATATAGACTCCTTGGGGTGATTGAATGATGGGTTTGAAATTTAGAAGGCATTGGTTTTATTTTGAAATACTAAAATGATTCAGATACAAAATATCACACACAAGAGAGATTAGATCATATTAGAAACCCCAAGGGGGTTCCCTTGATAAGAAAAGAAAAAAACACACAAAATAAAATAAAATAAAAACAATGCAAAATATGGGTCGCCTCCCAGAAAGCGCTTATTTTAAAGTCGTTAGCTCGACTTAGACCCCCAAAATTATCCAATACCAACTTTAAACATTTTAAGGACCCCATTTCTCTCTACTGAAAATAAATTGATATTGATTTTTTTTATAATTTGTTTCATTTCTAGAACCATGTTCAACAATGGGTATGAAAATCCAAGGAATTTCAGTAATGGTTGATCCAGTTGCTTCTGCAGTCTTCTCTAAGACATCAATGGTCATTCCTACTTTATGGGATTAAAGAGAAAAATGAATGATAACTTAAAGGTATTGGTTATAAACTATGGATAGATTCTTGAGTGGGGATGTAAGGACCATAATTTTGAGTTTGGGCTCATTGAAATTTCCCAAGGAAGATTGGAAATTTGAATCAAAATCATTTTCTTATCTAATTATTTTTAAAATAATTGGTTCCTTATGAACAAAATATTCAACCACCAAATTTGATAGATTAGTTTCAGTAATGGGTAAAGACTAAAAGTTTTTTATTTCTCCCAATGGTTCAATGATTGGTGTTTCTAAAAAATAATCATTGGAGTAATATTAATTATACTCAATCTACAATGTAAAATTTACCTCTTGTGAATAAAAAAGTAAATTTATTCATAATTTAAACTCTCATTAACAATCTCCTACTATTACTTAGGTTGAATTTCAACATTCCCTAACCAATTCACCTCATTATCCAGCTTTGACTTCTCAAATTCTAAAGTGGGTTCTTCAACATTTTCCTCTAATTTTAAAGCCTGTGATTATTTGGGAATTATTACTTCATTTTTTCATTATTTTCCTCACTAATATAAATATTCACATCTTGGATTTTTTCATAAGAATATTTTGTGTAACAAGGTTCTTCTATCAATAGTGAGGAAGAGACAACCTGAGTATGAATGGGTTCTATAACCATTTCAATTCCTTTTAGTTCTGATCTCAATGATGAAACTTTTGAATTCATTTTCTCCATTTGTTCACACAATTTTTCAATTAATAGTTGGGGATTAGGCTAGATAGAAGTTTTTACATCATGGAATTCTGCAATATTGATCACTTCAATCATTCTTTGGAGAGATGGAAATTGACCCTTTAAACAATCATCATCCAAGTGATTGTACATCTCATCTGGTGTGGGGTAATCATTCAAGGGTTGATCAATGAAATTTCCTAAGTCTAGTGATTCCCAATATTGATTTTCCATTTGATTCTAACTCGATCTTATAATGGGGTATTATTTAATACATTCCTCTAGAGAAGATAGAGATTTGGATTTGAGATTTTCTGGACACACACAAACAGAAAGGGGAAGAGAGAAGAGAAATTGGGTGAGAATAGAGAATTTAGGTTGAGAAAAGGATGCTAGTGTCTAAGATAACTTAATTAGGTCCCTATAAATGGTGCCAAAATTTGGTTGTTCCCAAATTTATGCTACAGGTATATGTGGCCATTGTATTACATGTAGGGATCGAATACACAAGGATCGAAGAAGAAACCTATAGACACTAAAATTTGATGGAGGATTGGCTATGAAGTGGCCAACTGTGGGGTTGATTGTAATTGGGATAAAAAGAATAATAACATACATAAGTGAATGGATTTAATTTATGAATGAAACACCAAAATATTTTAATTGAAACAATTAAAGAATATGAGTCTATCCTAGGTTTTCACTAGGGTTATATTGGATGTATTTGTTTTCTTAGAAAATTTCATATCACTAATTCAAGATGTATCCAAAAAAATGAGATAATTCCCCAAAATAATTCACCAATTTAATCCATACACAATTCTAAGGATAATAAAAAAATCACTTATATGATCACTTAAATGGTCACTCCAAGTAATTGGATTGTACTAGAACTCCAAATGTGTCATTGCTAAATTTGATGAAGAGGAAGAAGATAGTAACTCATTGAATGGAACTCTTTAAAATATTGAACTGATTTAAAATATTAAATATCATGAAATAAAATCCAATCCACAAATTTATACTCCATTGGATCAAAATAATAATAGGTTTATCCCTCCATTTATGTTATTTTATTAACAGAAGCAGGAAGTAGACTCATGAGTGTGTAATTGAAGAAAAAAAACATTGAAATAACAACCACTCCACCGTTGTGTGAAGAATATCACAAAAAATTATGTGAATAGATTCACTCCCTAAGGAAATTTTATCAATGTGATATTAAGAATAATATAAAATTTTATAAATAAGTGCATTTATCAAGAAACAAAATTGATTCGAACAACTTACATGAAAGAAATTGAGAAGCAATTACAAAATGATAGCGTAACACTACAATTGAAGGAAAAACATGAATATATCTAAATAACTTCACCAAACATTCCTTAAATAGGAAAATTAGTATACTATGGTAGATAACCCATCAATAAATTCCTTCTAAATTAATTATAAGAGTAAAAGGTGGGTGAGAAATCAAAGGAGATTTGAATTTTCAATGTTTCCCATAAAAATAAGATCAGATTCATCCCCCTTTTAGACTTGCGAATTCTACATTGAATATAGAAGAAAAATATGAAGGGGTATTAGAATATAAATATCTTATTCCATGTGTCTTATAATATCTTAAAATTTTTCATTCCAATTGTATCATCCATTCAGAAGTTATGCTCTAAATGGTGGGATAATTTTATGGGCCTTCAAATCTGACCCACAAATTAAATATCAACTTGGGATCCCTAGATTTTTCTTGAAAAAATCAGAATTAGATCTATACATAGTTGAATGAAATGATCCCCATAATTTTATATTTCTAAATTTAAAATTTTAGCTTCATTGGGCTTGAATTTTTTCTCCACTTTTATTTGATTGGCCTAAGGCCCATTATGCTTTGTCTAGAAATTTCTGCATTCATTTCCAAAAATATTCATCTTCCCTTGTGATTCATACATTGATCCTAAAAGAAAAAAATATCCACACAAATTTATCAATAATATCAAAAAATATCAAATTCAAATAATTAAAATAATGAATTCCACAATATGATGGTCAATTGGGCCCAAATTGACAATTTAAACATGAATCACACAAGGATATAAAATGAAGTTCAATTTACAAAATACACTAAAATTGGTGCTTATGGACATTTAAATGCATGAATATTAAAATATAATCAATGTATATTAGCCTATTTCAGTTCCTAATCAACAATTTAAATCAATAAATTCAATTGATTTGAAATCATTCCTTTAAGTTTTAATAAAAGGAGTCAAGAGTGAAGCCATTTCCCTCACAAACTTAGGTGAAAATGAAGAACGACACAAATTCTTCAACAAACCAGCTTAAAAATCCAAGAAACTTCCTTAGATCTTGTCCACTTCACACAAAACAACCAAATATCATCATTATTATCATCACACAACATGAATATACCCCTAACAGATTAGATTCATGAATCCAAGAGAGGGAAGAAGAAGAAAAATAAGGAAAACCACCAAAACGGGAACTTACCAAGGAATATAGCCTCCAACGCACCAAGATTCACCAAAGTATCACTCCTAAATCAAGAGGGAGGGTCTCTCCGTCATTTTAAAGAAGTGTAATTCATGTTAGGATTTGATTAGGGGGAAAGTGTAGGTTTTTGGTGTAGCTAAAGTGAATGGATGGGTGTACCCAACTTTAATTTTAACGTTAACAACAATCAATATGAGATCCATCACGATGATAAAATGACAGATCTTCGAAATAGAATAAATAAAGAAAAGGAAAGAGGTAAGTCCCATAACCATATAGAAGATCATCATATGTTGGTTGTAATTAATTTAATTAAAAGACAATAATTACCTTGATGGAATTCTCTCTTTGTTGATGCTTCCAATCATGATCCAATGTGATCTGTCATTGCATTGAAAAATTAAAGTGTAGGCTTCCTCTAGCGGCAATCCACATGTGCTCCATGTATCTTTGGATTTCACCAAAGGGATATTTAGGTGCTAGCGCGGAAGAGCCTTCACTTGCGATGTTTGTCTTCGATCACCTTGAGAGCCACTTCCAAAGCGCTCTCCTTAATCCCATGGAGAAGGATCTCTCTCATAACTTGAGAGTGTTCTTGGAGGAAAGGAATTATCTCTTGGATTGAGAGATTTCTCCAGATCTATTGTGCACAACCACATAGAATGGAAAGATCTAATGAGAATAATGTAATTGGGATTTATATTACTTAGAATAATAAAACGAATTAATTACCCAAAGGCATTTATTCATTTCATTTAATTCTTAGTAAGACCCCATGTCTAATAATAACATTTGACTATTATTATCACTTGACATGTGCCCAACGAATTACACCTAATATTATTTAATTAAATAAATATTATTATTTCTCACAAATCCCAAGAAAAACTAAACAATGTGTATATTAATATACACGGTCGAGGGTCATAGAAATGGTGTTCAGTGAGGTATGGGGTTAGATTCATGGGAGCCTTCTCTTGCGGGAATTTCCACCTCCCATGTACCACTCATCTTACCGGGTGGGAATAATGGGTGCACTTCACCTGGCTGACGGATTTCTATGTCGAACCATCACCGGTCGAGGTGTTACCCTATGGGATGCTCTGTCATCTCAACTGGAAAAGGATCCTTTCTAGATGGGGCATCATGACCTCTTCATGGGGAGGGGGGTTCCTTGGAGTAGAGGGTTTGAAAAGTCCACTCCTAGGGATTCCATTTTTAAAAAAAGTAATATACACGACGTGTACTTTTGTTTTTCTATTTTCTTTATTTCCTCCACCACATTTATTAGACCTTGAATAGTAACTATTTATTTCTTAAATAAATATCATTGCATTATTCACAAATAAATATATTAATTCACCCATAATATATTCTCTCGAATAACTAGTGTCGAAATAAATGAAATCAGGCATCCTTGAATAATTATTAAACCATAACTGGGAATAATCTTTATTCAACTTGTTAAATGAATATTTAACTGAGATACTTGGATACACTTAGTGTATGACCCTCTAGGCCTCTTTCTTAGTGGCATTAGGAAAATCCTACCTAAAGTAAAAGGTTAGAATCTAGCAACACACCAAGGCACCTATAGAGAAAGAAGTTAACACCACAATGACATGTCACCTCATATGAATGCTTACTGTATAATGTAATCCCTTTGTCTTGATATCTTGAATCAAGCAGGTTTCATGACAGTGTTATCAACTCATGCGCTTGATTACTCTTTCTTTGACCTCTCGGAATTGAACATGCCCATTCCTCACCATGGCCATGGATTTATTTAAGCTATATAAATTCCATCAAAGGGCATGAGATTTCAACTTTCGTTATGGAATAGAAGAGACAAATCCTTTCTCATGTTATCTATTAATGCAGTATTACTCATGATGCACCCAACATATACTACCCCACTGCGAATAGTGTATCATCATAGTGTTTGTCAATACGTCTAAGTGTGTGAGTTGTAATACCCATTAATAATAATCTTAAAGTCTAAGGACCAATACACATGTCCGTAGATAGGAACATCCAATGACACTGTGAAATGTGGATTTTCTACCGATGGGTGTCGTTCTCATAATATCCTCCTGAATATTACCAAGGGTGCACATCATGAGAAGGTGCCTCAAATTTTTATGATTCCTCACCTCTAATGGCCTGTATTATTTGTGTCCCTCAAATAACATCATCCGGCCATAGAACATATATTCAAGAATAGTGTTATGGAACTTTCGAGTTATCATCATAGTAGGGATCCACTATGACCCTTTAGTGTAACGGATATCCTTAGGACATTATCATATGCATTGACATGCAAAAGAACAATCAATATATGATAAGGTATTTATTAATATTCAAATCCATGAATACAAGTTTATCATAAAGTAAAAAGTATTTGGTTCTAGGCCACCAACTTCAACAGACTCCCACTTAGACTAGATCCAACTGCTAACAACCTTTAACCTGCTAGCTCTCACATGATATTCATGTTTCTACTAAGATAGGCCTTTAGTCATGGGGTCTACCACGTTCTCTTTCATGGACACTCTACTCACTACAACTTCAATCCTATGATAGAAATCCCTTAAGAGGTGATACTTCCATAGAATATTCTTTGTTTGTTGATGTGACCTTGGTTTATTTGCAAGATCCACCACCATAGTATTATCACAATACAATGTGATAGGGTCTTAATTTCTAGGCACCACATCAAGATCTTGGACAAATTTTTGAATCCAAACAGCTTCCTTGGATGCATTAGAAGCTGTTATATATTCAGACTCCGCTATAGAATCAGCGACAACTAGCTGCTTTGAACTCTTCCAGCTCACAGCCCCTCCATTGAGACAGAAAACATATCCTGATTGTGACTTCTGATCATTCTGAACTGTCTAAAAACTTGAATTAGCATACCCTCCGATGAAAAGATCATCATCTCTTCTATACACCAGGAACATATCCTTAGTTCTTCTCAGATACTTAAGGATAGTCTTAACATCAGTCCAATGTTTTTCTCTTGGATCTACTTGATATCTTCCCACCATGATCAACACATGGTCAACATCAAGCCTGGTATATAACATGGAATACATAATGAATCTTATAGCCAAAGCGTATGGGATCTTACTCATCCTATCTTTCTCCTGTTGTGTCTGAGGACACATTCTCTTAGAAAGATGTAGGTCATGTGACACTGGAACCAATTCCCTCTTGGATTGTTCCATACTAAATCTATTTAGTATATGGTCAATGTATATACCCTGAATTAGTCTGACCAGCCTCTTGGATCTATTACGAATGATCTTGATCCTTAGAATGTAGGTCGCTTCACCTAATTCCTTCATGGAGAAACACTTGTTCAACCAGTCCTTAACTGACTGTAGGACTGGTACATCGTTTCCAATAAGTAACGTGTCATCAACATATAATACTAAGATAATGACCTAATTCTCATTAAACTGCTTATAAACACATGGATCACATTCATTCTAAATGAAACCAAATTCCTTTATGGCTTTATCAAATCGAATGTTTCATCACATGGATTCTTTGTTTAATCCATAAATGGATTTATGCAACTTGCAAACCTGTTTGGCTTCACCTGGCATCACAAACCCTTCTGGTTGTGTCATATAGACATCTTTCTGAAGGCTCTTATTAAGGAATTTTGTTTTTACTTTCATCTTCCAAATCTCATAGTCATGGTGAGATACTATGGAAAGTATTATTCTTTGGATTTAAACATGGAAACTGGAAATAAGGTTTCATCATAGTCAATTCCTTGAAGTTTTCTAAATCCTTTAGCCACTATCCTTGCTTTATAGGTGTTAACTTGACCTTCCATGTCCAGCTTTCTCTTGAACACCCATTTTCATCCAATGATATTTTCATCAACTGGCTCATCGACTAGAACATAGACTTGGTTCTGATACATGGAATCCATCACAGAATTCAGATCTTCTAGCCATCTTGCAGTTTCTGATCTCTCTATTGCTTCCTTATAGGAGAGAGGTTTATCATTGTCCAACAATAATGATTCACCATCCTCAGTGACTAGGAAACCAAATCTCTCTGGTTCCCTTACCTCTCTTGAGCTCCTACGTAGTACTTGTGTTTCTGGAACCTCTTCTATGGGGACTTGTGGAAATTATTCCTATACCAACTCATGTGTATGTTGAGCATCAACTACATTGAAGTCAATCTTTCTCCCACTATCCTTTTTGAGGATGTGATCCCTCTCAATAAATATGACTTGTTTGGTGACAGTCATTTTCTTTTCTAAAGGGTTATATAGGTAATATCCTTTCATTTCCTTGAGATATCCTATAAAGATACACCTCATGCCCTGGGGTGATAGTTTTTTACTTGATAAGGCCTTAAAAAATGCCATGCATCCCCATACATGTGTGTGTGAGAAAATGGGTTTCTTTCCATTTCATAACTCAGAGGTAATTCCATCTTTCGCCTTAGTTGGTACTCAGTTTAATGTGTATGCTGCATTTTTTAATGCATATCCCCAAAAGGATAATGGAAGATGAGCATGACTCATCATCGACCTAACCATGTCCAACAAGGTGTGGTTCCTCCTTTCACTAACACCATTCCACTATGGTGTATAAGGAGGAGTGAGTTGAGATAGAATCCCAAACTCTTATAAAAGTTCGATGAACTCTTGGTTCAGATATTCTTCACCTTGATCTGATTGAAGCTTATTTATCTTCTTACTAAACTGATTCTCTACTTCATTCTTGAATTCCTTAAATTTCTCCAAGGACTCTGACTTATACCTCATTAAGTAGATATAGCCATATCTACTCAAGTCATCAGTAAAAGTAATGAAGTAAGAATATCCACCTCTAGCTTCTACTAAAAATGGTCCACACACGCCTGTGTGTACCAATCCTAGAAGCTCTGAGGCCCTTTCACCCTGTCCACCAAAATGTGGCTTGGTAATTTTCCCTTGTAAACAAGCGTGACATATATCAAGTGGTTTTAGATCAGTAGAGTCTAAATAACCATCTTGGTAGAGTATTGTCAAGCGCTTCTCATTTACATGAATGAGACGGTGATGCCACAACCGAGTGTTGTATGATTCATGTGAGTTTGTTTCGTTATCGATTTCCAACACTTAGTTTTTTTAGTTGAATACATACAAACCGTTATTTATATATTCCATACCATAACATACATTGTTCTTATAAAAGAAACAACCCTTATTTTCAAACTATAAAATAAATCCATCTATATCCGAACATGATACAGAAATTATGTTCTTAATAACACTAAGTACATAATAATAGTTATATAAAACCAAAAGCATCCCAGTTGGAAATGAGAGATGGTAATCGTTAATGGCCAACACATCCAACCTCGTGTCAATGGCAGCTCAAAGATCCACCTCTCCTCTGGAAATATTTCTAAATCTACTTGGTTCCCACATTTGAATATATATGTGAGCCACACATTCTATATCTAATACCCAATGTGTAGAAATGGAAATATTCCACTCGATAATAAACGCACCTTTAGCATCCCCAGGCTTCTGGGTACAATTCCTCTTCCAGTGGCATGGCTTGACACATGAAAAATATATTGCCTCATGTTCCTTTCCCTACCTCTAGATCTTCCCCTTCTTGATGGGATGGTTCTCAGGGGCTTCAAACCATTTATAAATCCTTGGCATATTTTCCTTATCCTTCCTCTTCTTATTCACCATAAGGACTGTGGTTTTGTCATGCCTCATATACTTATCTACCAGGAGAATCAAGGTCAGAACTTCTGATAGACTCTTCTCATTGTTTATCATGTTTTATTTGATAATAAAGCTAGAGAAGGTCTTGGGTAGTGATGATAGGATGAGATATGTATGCAACTCATCTGAGAACTTAATCCCTAAGATGTTCAGGTGTTCAATGTAGTCAATAAGTTTGAATACATGAGGTCTAGCTGGCACAGACTCTTCAATTTTAGTTGTGAACAAAGCATTAGAGATCTCATATCTCTCTTGTCTCACATTCTCTTTATATATATCCTTAAGGTGAGACGTCATATTATACGCATCCATGTTTTCATGTTGCTTCAAGAGCTCATTAGACATAGACGATAGCATAAAACATTGGACATCTGTGGAATCATCCAAATGTTTCATATAGAGAGATATTCCCTCATCACTGGCCTCATTTCTAGGTGCAACTGGAACAGGCTCCTCCAGCACATACAATTTCCTCTCATGGTGAAGTATGACGTGTAAACGCCTCTGCCACTCCTTGAAATTTGTGCTGGTGATAAAGTGTTCCTTCTCGAGTATAGTTTGTAATGATATGTTTGATGTCATTTTTCTTTCCATTTCTATAAATTAAGATGAGAAAATATTTAAAACTTTATCATGATAAAACTAAGACAAATAAATTAATTAATACTTATTAGTATCCCATTATTTTATCGAAATCCAATATCCCTCACCATTAACTTCGACATATTTTGTTTCCTGAATATTCTAGTGACAAGGATCCATATTTCCCTTCATATTACCCCAACTAGGGTTGGATAAGAAACTTGAAAGGTTTTAGGTAGGTATTCCAAATGCCAAATGCATTAACTCACAGCTCCTTAATCAGCTAAGTGGACTCCCCAATCCTGAAATCCTTTTATTTTGGATTTTCTCAACCTTTGCCTCTTAGTCACACCAAGTCCTACTATGACAGTCAACCCTTAATGTGAACCAAGTCAATTCAACCCAAAACCTTGAATTAGAATTCCTCGATAATTGAAAGCACCCCAACTAGGGTTGGTCAAGCACTTTGAACCACGGTTCGATTCTAACCAAGATTATGGAAGGCTATACCGACTTAATATTTCCCTGAGAGATTTTATCCTCATACATAAATTTCCATTTTATTATCTTTCTTGCATGATCTTTAATATTAAGTAGGATACACTTAAGTGATTAAACATATATAAGATAATATTTATGCATAAGTCGGTCTTATATTAGTTTCATCTTGCATGCTTGTTTAATTCATTAATTGTGTGATTGCGACAACACACCCATAATAAATAAACCATGCAACTGACAGAAATAAAATAAATGGAATGATCATGATCTTGTTCGATTGGTTAGTTTATCTAGTGGTTGATAAACTAACCCAAGACCTAGGGGAGAAAACACCTTGAACCACCTGTCCACCTGTCCACCTGTCCACCTTTGTATCAATTAAACTAACCCATGATATTGTTCGATTGGTTAGTTTACATCTTTCCACTTATCCACCTTTGTATCTCCTTGGATTAGTTTCGCCTTGGCTCCTAACTTGAGCCACCTCCACTAGCTTGGGATATCCATCCATTACATATGATTTTATCTCACACGTAGGTTGAGGGGTAAACGGGGTTTTACATAAAAGAAACCTTGTGAATGAAAGCCCTACATATTAATGAGGAGAAGTCTCACAGGCCAGCAATTTTAATTTAAATAAATAAATTAAAAAGAAATCAACTACATACAAAAGGTCCTAGTCTAGCTCATGATCATCCATACATGAAACGATATTTACGCATAAATAAAATTAGCATTAAATTCTTTAATCATTCTTGTTTAAGATAAATCACGCTCGAATCAATTAATTATTATCTTTAATTAATCAATCCTTTTATCTTAAACCCTTTTTCTGAATTTCTTTGAGATTCTCATCCATCATAATTTTAAACAAATAAATTCATTTAAAATTATATTTGTACGTAACTTTTACCTTGGAGGCAACCCAGTGAATTCTCATTCATAACTACCCAGTGAGTATAAATAAACATTATGCAGATGTTAAATGAAACACATATGTATAAAACACTTATCACGTGTTGTACCCTAGCTTTACGCTCGCACCATGGTACACGTCTCAAGGGTTTGTATAATATAATAATAAATTTTAATAAATCTACATAATTTGGATGACTACACATCATGTAGTTCCTACTATACAGTGTGTACTATCGTTCATCGTCTATCCAAAGTACACGCCTGGGGTGTCGGTGTGTAGATGTACTTAGGAATTATTTAGAGTACACGGCGTGTCTAGTGGGCCACATGTTGTGTAGTATCTGCGTTACACGGTCTCCAGTCGGGCAAGCTGTGTATGGGGTACACGGTCCAACCCTAACCTGAAGGGACTACATGCCATGTTCAGTGGGCCACACGGTGTGTAATCTGTAAACCATGTTCCACCGATTCCTGGTCAACACGTAGAGTCATAAAGTCTTATATAAACTTCAATGCATGGCTTGTTTTGGTAGACCAATCCCAATGCATTGAACCTTGACTACACGGCGTGTGAGGCAGAATACACGTTGTGTGTTCTGGTGTTGTACGGACAGGAACCTTTGGAACCTCCGAATGAGATCCTCTGTTTTTTATTTTAATCAAAATTAAAAGAAAATATCATTTCTGTAAGGTGAACAAAAAATGAAAGAGGGGGAACAGATCTCAAGATTCAGATTTACAGAACGATTAACTTGAATTGGAACAACTATATTATTAAATGCGTAAATCATCAATGAAAAAACTAAATAATTATAATCAATGATATGACCATTTGATACCACTTGTAGGTTCCGGGCATAGAGGAAGTGTTGGAGTTGGTGGCCTAGAACCAACTACTTTGTACTTTATTCATTAATAAATGCCTTATCACATCTTTATTGTTCTTCTGCGTGACAATGCATGTGATAATGTCCTAAGGATAGCTGTTGCATTAATGGGTCATAGCGGATCCCTGCTATGATGAGAACCCGGAAGTGCCATAACACTGTTCTTGAATATATGTTCTATGGACGGATGATATTATTTGAGGGACACAAATAATACAGGTCATTAGGGGTGAGGACTCATAAAACTTTGAGGCACCTTCTCATGGTGTGCGCCCTTGGTAATATCCAGGAGGATATTATGAGAACGAGACCCGCCAGTAGGAAATCCACATTTCATAGTGTCATTGGATGTTCCTATCTGCGGACGTGTGTATTGGTCCTTAGACTTTAAGATTATTATTAATGGTTATTACAACTCACGCACTTAGATGTATTGACGAAAACTGTGACGACACACTGTTTGCAGCGAGGTAGGATACGTTGGGTGCATCACGAGTAATACTGCATTAATAGATAATGCGAGAAAGGATTTTTCCCTTTTGTTCCATAACGGAAGTGGATATCTCAGGCCCTTTGATGGAATTGATATAGCCTAAATAAATTCATGGCCATGGTAAGGTATGGGCGAGTTCAATTCTGGGAAATCAAAGAAAGAATAATCGAGCACATGGGTTGATGGCACTAGCATGCAACCCGCTTGATTGGAGATATCGAGACAAAGGGATTATATTACACGGTAAGCATTCGTAGGAGGTGACACATCATTGCGGCGTTAACTTCTTTCTCTATGGGTGCCTTGGCATGTTGCTAGACGTTAACCTTGGACTTTAGGCAGGCTCCGCCTAATGCCACTGAGAAAGAGGCCTAGAGAGTCACACACTAAGTGTGTCCTTGTATCTCAGTTAAATATTAATTTAACAAGTTAAATAAATATTATTCCCGACTGTGGTTTAATAATTATTTAAGGATACCTGATCATATTTATTTCAACACTAGTTATTCGAGAGAATATATTGTGGGCGAAATAATATATATATTTATTAGCGAGTAATTCAGTTACATTTATTTAAGAAATAAATATCCATTACTCAAGGTCTAATAAATATGGTGGAGGAAATAAATAAAATGGAAAAATAAAAGTACACGCTGTGTATATTTATATACATGCTGTGTAGTTTTTTTTTCTGGATTCGTGAGAAAATATTGTTTATTTAATTAAATGATATTAAATGTAATATGTTGGGTGCATGTCAAGTAATAATGATGGTCAACTGTCATTATTAAGACATGGGGTATTACTAAGAATTAAATGAAATGATTAAATGCTTTCAGGAAATTAATTCATTTTATTATTCTAATTATTATAATCCCAAATTATATTATTCTCATTGTGGGAGAGTCATTATTGTGCACAACGGATTTTGGAAATACTCTCAAGCCAAGAGAGAATTTCCTTTCCACTAAGAACACTTTCAAGTTACGAGAGCGAGATCCTCCACCGGATCAAGGTGGTTGAAGGTGGACATCGCAAGCGAAGGCTCTTCCGCGCTAGCACCCGGAGATCCCTTCAGCGACGTCCAGATATACGTGGATCACGTGTGGATCACCGCTAGAGGAATCCTGTACTTGGATTCTACAACGCAACGACGGATCACAGGATCGTGACCGGAGACTCCAACGAAGAAAGAATTCCATCGAGGTAATTATTATGAATTAATTAAATTAATTATAACCAACATATGATGATCCTATCTCAATGGTTCTGGGACTCTTATTTTCTTTTTTGTTGTTCATTCTAATCTGAAGATTCGGCATTTTATATCGTGATGGATCTCGGATTGAACGTCATTTAACGCTAAAATTAAAGTTGGGCAAACCCACCAACACACTTCCGCTGCGCCTGGAACCTACAAGTGGTATTAGAGGGGTCATATCATTGGTTATAATTATTTAGTTTTTCGTTGGTAATTTACGCATTTAATGATTTAGTTATTTCAATTCAAGTTTAATCATTCTGGAAATCTAAATATTGAGATCGGTTCCTCCTCCCTCGTTTCTCATTCACCTCACAAAAATGAATTTTTCTTTTAATTTTGATTAAAATAAAATAGAGGAACTCATCCGGAGGAGCCAAACGTTTCTGGCCGTACAACACCAGAATACACGGCATGTATTCGGAAGTACATGTCGTGTAGTCTAGGTTCAATGCATTGACTGATCCTCCAAATCAGGCTGTGTATTGGATTCTTTCTAAGAATTTAAGACACCGTGTGTTGACCAGAAACAGGTGGCACACAGTTTCTAGATTACACGCCATGTGGTCCAACAGAACACGATGTGTAGTCCCTTCGGGTTAGGGTTGGACAGTGTACCCCGTACACGGCCTGCCCAGTTGGAAACCATATAACGCAGAAACTGCACGGTGTGTGTTACACTGTACACTCCGTGTACTCTGAAAAATTTCCGAAGTACATTAACACGCCATGTCCCCGGGCGTGTACTTCGGATGGACGGTGAAGAAAAGTACACGCCGTGTAGTCGGAACCACACGACGTGTACTTACCCAAATTACGCAGATTTATTAAAATTTATTATTATAATATACAAACCCTTGAGACGTGTACCATGGTGCAGGCGTAAAGCTGAGGCACAACACGTGATAGGTGTTTTATATATATATGTGTTTAATTTAACATCTGCGTAATAAATGGGAATTCACCAGGTTGCCTTCAAGGTACAAGTTACGTATAAGGATAATTTTAAATGAATTTATTTGTTTAAAATTATGATGGATGAGAATCTCAAGGAAATTCAGAAAAAGGATTTGAGATAAAATGATTGATTAATTAAAGATAATTAATTGATTCGAGCTTGATTTATCTTAAACAAGAATGATTAAAGAATTGAATGCTAGTTTTATTTATGCGTAAATATCGTTGCACGTATGGATGATCATGAGCTAGACCGAGACCTTTTTATGTGAATGGTTTCTTTTAATTTATTTATTTAAATTAAATTTGTTGGCCTGCGAGCCATCTCCTCGTTAATATGTAGGGCATGCGCGCCCAAAGATTCTTTTATGTAAAAACCCCTTTTACCCCTCACATACGTGTGAGATAAATGCATATGTAATGGATGGAGCTCCCAAGCTAGTGGAGGCGGCTCAATTCAGGAGCCAAGGTGAAACCAATCCAAGGAGATACAAATGTGGATAGGTGGAAAGCTGTAAACACGAACCCGAAAGGTTCAAGGTGTTTCTCCCCTAGGTTTTGGGTTAGTTTATCAACCGCTAGATAAGCTAACCAATAGAAAAGATCATGATCATACCATTTATTTTATTTTTGTCAGTTGCATGGTTTATTTATTGTGGGTGTGTTGTCACGATCACACAATTAATGAATTAAATGAGCATGCAAGATGGAACTAAAATAAAACCGGATTATACATAAATATTATCTTAAACATTGTTAATCACTTAAGTATATCCCACTTAATATTAACAAGCATATAATCAAAGATAATAAAATTTAAATTTACATATAAGTATAAAATCCCTCAAAAGAAATATTAAGTCAGCATAGCCTTCCATAATCTTGGTTAGAATCGAACCATAGTTCAAAGTGCTTGACCAACCCTAGTTGGGGTGCTTTCAATTATCAGTGAATTCTAATTCAAGGTTTTTGGTTGACTTGACTTGGTTTGCATCAAGGGTTGACTGCCACAGCAGGACTTGGTGTGACCAAGAGGCAAAGATTGAGGAAATCCAAAATAAAAGGATTTCAGGATTGGGGAGTCCACTCAGCGGATTAAGGAGCTACGAGTTAATGCAGTTGGCATTTGGAATGCCTACCTAAAACCCTTCAAGTTGCTTGACCAACCCTAGTTGGGGTAATGCGAAGGGCAATATGGATCCTTGCCACTAGAATATTCACGCAACAGAATATTCTGAAGTCAATGGTGAGGGCTATTGGATTTCGATAAAATAGTGGGAGACTAATAAGTATTAATTTATTTATTTGTCTCAATTTTTGTAATAAAGTACTAAAACTTTGCTCATATTAATTTGTAGAAATGGCAAGAAAATGACTTCAAACATATCATTGTGCACCATACTCGAAAAAGAAAACCTTCTCACCGGAACCAATTTCCAAGAGTGGCAGAGGCGTTTACGCGTCATCCTTTGCCACGAAAGGAAATTATATGTGCTGGAAGAGCCTATTCCAGTTGCACCTGGGAAAGAGGCTAGTGATGAGGAATTATCTCTCTACATTAAACACATGGATGATGCCACATATGTCCAGTGTTTCATGCTATCGGCCATGTCTAATGAGCTCTTGAAGCAACATGAAAACATGGACACGTATAGCATGATGTCTCACCTTAAGGATCTCTACCAAGAGAAAGCGAGACAGGAGAGGTATGAGATCTCCAATGCTTTGTTTACAACTAAACTTAGAGAGTCTGCGCCAACTGGGCCTCATGTAGTCAAGCTTATTGGCTAGATTGAATGCTTGGACATCTTAGGGATTAAATTCCCGTATGAGTTACGTACAGGTCTCATCCTATCATCACTTCCCAAGACCTTATCTAGCTTCATTGTCAACTATAACATGAGTGGCAATAAGAAGAGTCTATCGGAGCTTCTGACCTTGATTCTCTAGGTAGATAAGGACATGGGGCGTGACAAACCCGCGGTCTTTATGGTGAACAAGAAAAGGAAGGACAAGGCAAAGGGGCCAAAGACTTATAAACAGTCCGAAGCCCCAACCACTGTCCCTCCAAGAAGGGGAAGATCTGGAGGTAGGGCAAGGAACAGGAGGCAGTGTGTTTTGCATGTGGCAAGCAGGGCCACTGGAAGAGGAACTGCACCCAGAAGCGTGGGGATGCTAAAGGTGTGTCCGTTATCAAGTGCAATCTTTCTATTTCTACACATTGGGTATTAGATACAGCTTGTGGGGCTCACATCTGTATTCAAATGTAGGAACCAAGTAGATTTAGAAATATCGCCAGAGGAGAGGTGGATCTTCGATCTGCCAATGGCGCAAGGCTGGCTGCATTGGCTATTGGCGACTATCACCTCTCATTGCCAACTGGCATGATTTTGGTTTTACAAAACTGTTATTTTGTGACTAGTGTTACCAAGAACATAATTTCTGTATCTTGTTTGGATATGGATGGATTTGTTTTCAAGTTTGGAAATAAGGGTTGTCTCTTTTATAAGAACAACGTATGTTATGGTATGGAACATTTGAATAATGGTTTGTATGTATTAAATTACAAAAACCAAGTGTTGGAAATCGATAACGAAACAAACTCACATGACTCATACATCACCCGGTTATGGAATCACCGCCTTGGTCATGTGAACAAGAAGCGCTTGACAAAGCGCTGCCAAGATGGCTATTTAGACTCTACTGAGCTAAAACCACTTGATAGATTTCACGCTTGTTTATAAGGAAAAATGACCAAGCCGCCTTTTGGTGTACAAGGTGAAAGGGCCACAGAGCTTCTAGGATTGGTACACACGGATGTGTGTGGACCATTTCCAGTAGAAGCTAGAGGTGGATATTCTTACTTCATTACTTTTACTGATGATTTGAGTAGATATGGCTATGTCTACTTAATGAGGTATAAGTCAGAGTCCTTAGAGAAATTTAAGGAATTCAAGAATGAAGTAGAGAATCAGCTTGGTAAGAAGATAAAGAAACTTTGATCGGATCGAGGTGGAGAATATCTGAACCAAGAGTTCATCGATATTCTACGGGAGTCTGGGATTCTATATCAGCTCACTCCTCCTTATACACCACAGTAGAATGGTGTTAGTGAAAGGAGGAACAGCACCTTGTTGGACATGGTGAGGTCAATGATGATTCATGTAGATCTTCCATTATCCTTTTGGGGATATGCATTACAAACTGCAGCATACACATTAAATTGAGTACCAACTAAGGCGGCAAATGGAATTCCATCCGAGTTATGGAATGGAAGGAAACCCACTTTGTCACACACACGTGTATGGGGATGCGAGGCATTTGTTAAGGCCTTCTCAGGCAACAAACTAGCACCCCGGGGCACGAAGTGTATCTTTATAGGGTATCTCAAGGAAACGAAAGGATATTACCTATATAACCCTCAAGAAAAGAAAGTGGTTGTTTCTAGACAAGTCGTCTTTCTTGAGAGGGACCACATCCTCAAGAAGGATAGTGGGAGCAAGATTGAATTCGACGAAGTTGATGCTCAAGATACACAGGAGTTGGTATAGGAACAAGTTCCACAGGTCCCTGTGGAAGAGGTTCCAGAAACACAAGTACTGTATAGGAGCTCAAGATAGGTAAGGGAACCAGAGAGATTTGGTTTCCTAGTCACTGATGATGGTGAATCATTATTTTTGGACAATGATGAACCTCTCTCCTAAAAGGAAGTAGTAGAAAGCTCAGAAGCTGCAAGATGGCTAGAAGCTATGAATTCTGAGATGGATTCAATGTATCAGAACCAAGTTTGGGTTCTGGTCGATGAGCCAGTTGATGTAAAGCCTGTTGGATGCAAATGGGTATTCAAAAGAAATCTGGACATGGAAGGTCAAGTTAGCACCTATAAAGCAAGGCTAGTGGCTAAAGGATTCAAACAGCGTCAAGGAATTGACTATGATGAAACCTTCTCGCCAGTTGCCATGCTTAAATCCATAAGAATCATACTTTCCATAGCATCTTACCATGACTACAAGATTTGGAAAATGGATGTCAAAACAGCATTCCTTAACGGGAACCTTCAGAAAGATGTCTATATGACACAACCATAAGGGTTTGTGACACTAGGTGAAGCCAAATGGGTTTTCAAGTTGCAGAAAACCATTTATGTATTAAAGCAAGCATCCAGGTCATGGAACATTCGATTTGATGAAGCCATAAAGGAATTTGGTTTCATTAAGAACGAATGTGAGCCATGTGTTTATAAGCGGTTTAATGGGAATGTGGTCGTCATCCTAGTGGTATATGTTGATGACATATTACTTATTGGAAACGACATACTAGCCTTACAGTTAGTTAAGGACTGGTTGAACAAGTGTTTCTCCATGAAGGACTTAGCAGAAGCAGCCTACATTCTAGGGATCAAGATCATTCGTGATAGATCCAAGAGGCTGCTTGGACTAAGTCAGGGTATATACATTGACCAGATGCTAAATAGATTTAGTATGGAAAAATACAAGAGGGGATTGGTTCCAGTGTCACATGGCTTACATCTTTCTAAGAAAATGTGTCCCCAGACACAACAGGAGAAAGATAGGATGAGTAAGATCCCATATGCTTAGGCTATAGGATCCATCATGTATGTCATGTTATGTACCAGGCTTGATGTTGCCTATGCACTAAGCATGGTAGGAAGATATCAAGAAGATCCAGGAGAACAGCATTGGACTGTTGTTAAGACTATCCTTAAGTATCTAAGAAGAACTAAGGATATGTTTCTGGTGTATGGAGGAGACGAGGAGCTTGTCATCAGAGGGTATGATGATGCTGGTTTTCAGACAGATCAGAATGATCTGAAGTCACAATCTGGATATGTTTTATGTCTCAATGGAGGAGCTGTGAGATGGAAGAGTTCAAATCAGCCAGTTGTCGCCGATTCTATAGCGGAGTCTGAATATATAGCGACTTCTGATGCAGCCAAGGAATCCGTCTGGATTCGGAACTTTGTCCAGGATCTTGATGTGGTGCCTAGCAGTAAAGATAATATTACATTGTATTGCGATAATACTGCAGCGGTGGCTCTTGCAAAAGAACCAAGGTCACATCAATGGACAAAGCACATACTCCAGAAGTATCACCTCTTGAGGGATTTCTATCAAAGGGGTGAAGTTGCAGTGAGCAGAGTGCCCACGGAAGAGAATGTGGTGGACCCCATGACTAAAGGCCTATCTCAGCAGAAGCATGAATATCATGTGAGAGCTAATGGGTTAAAGGTTGTTAGAAGTTGGCTCTAGTCCAAGTGGGAGTCTGTTGGAGTTGGTAGCCTAGAACCAACTACTTTGTACTTTATTCATTAATAAATGCCTTATCACATCTTGATTGTTCTTCTGCATGACAATGCATGTGATAATGTCCCAAGGACAGTTGTTGCATTAATGGGTCATAGAGGATCCCTGCTATAATGAGAACTCGGAAGTGTCATAACATTGTTCTTGAATATATATTCTATGACCGGATGATATTATTTGAGGGACACAAATAATACAGGTCATTAGGGGTGAGGACTCATAAAACTTTGAGGCACCTTCTCATGGTGTGCGCCCTTGGTAATATCCAGGAGGATATTATGAGAACGAGACCCGCCAGTTGGAAATCCACATTTCATAGTGTCATTGGATGTTCCTATCTGCGGACGTGTGTATTGGTCCTTATACTTTAAGATTATTATTAATGGGTATTACAACTCGTGCACTTAGATGTATTGATGAAAACTGTGACGACACACTGTTCGTAGTGAGGTAGGATACGTTGGGTGTGTCACGAGTAATACTGCATTAATAGATAATGTGAGAAAAGATTTGTCCCTTCTGTTCCATAACAGAAGTAGATATCTCAGGACCTTTGATGGAATTTATATAGCCTAAATAAATCCATGTCCATGGTAAGGTATGGGTGAGTTCAATTCCGAGAAGTTAAAGAAAGAATAATCGAGCACATGGGTTGATGGCACTAGCATGCAACCCGCTTGATTGGAGATATCGAGACAAAGGGATTATATTACACGGTAAGCGTTCGTAGGAGGTGACACGTCATTACGGCATTAACTTCTTTCTCTATGGGTGCCTTGGCGTGTTTCTAGATGCTAACCTTGGAATTTAGGCAGGCTCTGCCTAATTCCACTGAGAAAGAGGCATGGAGGGTCACACACTAATGTGTCCATGTATCTTAGTTAAATATTAATTTAACAAGTTAAATGAATATTATTCCCGACTGTGGTTTAATAATTATTTAAGGATGCTTGATCGCATTTATTTCAACACTAGTTATTCGAGAGAATATATTGTGGGCGAAATAATATATATACTTATTTGCGAGTAATGCAGTCACATTTATTTAAGAAATAAATAGCCATTACTCAAGGTCTAATAAATATAGTGGAGGAAATAAATAAAATGGAAAAATAAAAGTACACGTCATGTATATTTATATACACGCCGTGTAGTTTGCTTTTTTGGGATTTGTGAGAAAATATTGTTTATTTAATTAAATGATATTAAATGTAATATGTTGGGCACATGTCAAGTAATAATGATGGTCAACTGTCATTATTAAGACATGGGGTATTATTAAGAATTAAATGAAATGATTAAATGCTTTCGGGCAATTAATTCATTTTATTATTCTAAGTATTATAATCCCAAATTACATTATTCTCATTGTGGGAGAGCCATTGTTGTGCACAATGGATTTTGGAAATACTCTCAAGCCAAGAGAGAATTCACTTTCCACTAAGAACGCTTTCAAGTTACGAGAGCGAGATCCTCCACCGGATCAAGGTGGTTGAAGGCGGACATCGCAAGCGAAGGCTCTTCCGCGCTAGCACCTGGAGATCCCTTCGGTGACATCCAGAGATACGTGGAGCACGTGTGGATCACCGCTAGAGAAATCATGTACTTGGATTCTACAACGCAACGATGGATCACAGGATCGTGACCAGAGACTCCAATGAATAAATAATTCCATCGAGGTAATTCTTATGAATTAATTAAATTAATTATAACCAACATATGATGATCCTATCTCAATGGTTCTGGGACTCTTCTTTTCTTTTTCATTCTTCGTTCTAATCCGAAGATTCAGCATTTTATATCGTGACAGATCTCAGATTGAACGTCATTTAACGCTAAAATTAAAGTTGGGAAAACCCACCAACGCACTTCCGCTGCGCCTGGAACCTACAGGAAGTGCATGGATGGGTGTATCCAACTTTAATTTTACTGTTAACAACAATCAATCCAAGATCTACCACAATGATAAAACGTTGGACCTTTAAAATAGAACAAAGAATGAAAAGTAAAGTGGGAATTCCCAGAACCATGGAGAGGATCATCATATGTTGGTTATAATTAATTTAATTAAAAACAAGAATTACCTTGATGGAATTATCTCTCTGTTTATGCTTCCATTCACAATCCAATGTGATCTGTCATTGCATCACAAAATTCAAGTGTAGTCTTCCTCTAACAGTGATCCACACGTTCTCCACGTATCTCTAGATGTCACCAAAGGGATCTATGGGTGCTAGTGCGGAATATCATTTTCTTGCATTATCCGCCTTCAATCACCTTGGGAGCTGCTTCCAAAGCGCTCTCCTTGATCTAGTGGAGGAGGATATCTCTCATAACTAGAGAGTGTTCTTAGAGGAAAAGAATTCTCTCTTGGTTTGAGATATTCTTCCAGATCTATTATGCACAAACACATAGAATGGATAGATCTAATGAGAATAATGTAATTGGGATTTATATTACTTAGAATAATAAAATGAATTAATTACCTAAAGGCATTTATTCATTTCATTTAATTCTTAGTAAGACCTCATGTCTAATAATAAAATTTCACTATTATTATCACTTGACATGCGCCCAGCGAATTACACCTAATATTATTTAATTAAATAAAGATTATTATTTCTCACAAATCCCCAGAAAAACTACATGGTGTGTATATTAATATACACAACGTGTACTTTTCTTGTTCTATTTTCTTTATTTCCTCCACCACATTTATTAGACCTTAAATAATGACTATTTATTTCTTAAATAAATATCACTGCATTATTCACAAATAAATATATTATTTCACCCACAATATATTCTCTCAAATAACTAGTGTCGAAATAAATGAGATCAGGCATCCTTGAATAATTATTAAACCACAACCATAAATAATCTGTATTCAACTTATTAAATGAATATTTAACTGAGATACTTGGATACACTTAGTGTGTGACCCTCTAGGCCTCTTTCTTAGTGGCATTAGGTGATGTATACCTAAAGTCCAAGGTTAACGTCTAGCAACACGCAAAGACACCCATAGAGAAATAATTTAACACCATAATGACATGTCACCTCATACGAACGCTTACCGTGTAATGTAATTGTAACACCCCAGGTAAATAAAGAATATGACATTTTCATATTTATCCATATTTGTGAATAAAGTATTAATATGACTTTAAAGGGGATGCTATGCTCGATGGCGTACCCAACATGCAACAACGAGTTTCTTGGGAATCTTACGTTGCACTCTAATAATAAAATAATATTATTTTAAATGGTAGTTAACATGTAGCCGTTGTATTGGCGGGAATGGATAGAAATAACTAAAATATGATTATACATGTTTTTAAATGTTTTTACATTTATCCAATAAAAGATAAAGGCTTAAAATACGGAAAGAATTCAATTTTAGGCGTATATGCCCTAGTTTTCACTAAAGGTTCACTTATCGCCTTTTGATGGCGAACCGTCATTAAATATAGTTTTGTTAACTCTTATACATTCTATTGGACCAAATAAAACTCTTCTTAAGAATCGGGACATCAAAATTTACTTTGTGTAAATTTTTGGTATCTTTCCGATAAAGTTCATTTTTTCAATGAATAGTGTAAAATGTTGTATTTTAATTCAAAACCTCTTTTTAATCTAATTTATTTATATGATTATATTATCTTTTGAATTGGTTTTAAAGTGTAATTAGAATATATTTTTACCACTAAATTCAATAGTGGTCGTTGGAATTAATTTCACTTTGAAATCAGACTTAAACTAGTGTCAATCTTTTGATACTTATTGTTTCATAAAAACACGCTATTTGATCTGACAGCGGGAATTAATTATTAAATTAATTAATGTGACTTATATGTTTTGAATTTTGTAAAATAGACTTAATTTTTGAATTCAGAATATCAAATATAGCTTAGGGTGAATTTTTGGGATTTTTCTGAAAAACTTCAATTTTTGATGAATAGTGAAACCACTAAGTGGTACTTATAAAAACTGATTTTTCGTTTAAATGAAATTTTACCACTTCTGTGTTTTGAATTTCAAAAATACAACATACATGGTTTTCATTAAGAAGTAAAATGTGGTTCAATGAGATTAAAATAATTTTTTGGTGAATAGTAACTTTTAAGTTCTTAATCGCGATTGGTGGTAATTAGTGTAGTTTAAGGTAAAAATAATGCTTTAATAATATAAAATGACCTAGATACATGTCCTAACCTTATTGGATGTGTCATGGCCGACCAAGACAAGTCATGGGTCAACTTGGGGACCCCATGGAGCCACTTTGGTTGGGAAATGACATAAATAACTTTTTATTTAATGTAAAAGTAAAAATGACACAAACATAATATGTTTTACGAAAACAATTTTTACATGGGATTATAAAGATAAGATTTTTGATTATAAATAGTCATTGGAAAGATAAAAATATTTTCTACATCATAGTATTTTTTTTATAATTTTTAGACTTTAAATAAATTAAATTATTTATGACATCATGATGATGTAGCGATGACCTCATTATTGAACGATTTAAATAAAATGGAAAGATAATGTAATATCTAAGACCTACACATGTAAAAAACCTATTGGATGAGTGGATTTCGAACCCTTATCACCTTAGCCTCGAAATAAATCAATGTGGGACCTTTAAAATCCGAAACTCTTTTGAAAATAAAGTAACATTTTGTAACTTTACAAGAGTGTCCCTCCTCTCCTCTTATAAAAGGCCCCCACCTCTACCTCTTTTCCCACACTCCCAAAGCCTTTGGCTCGGCCAACCCCTGCCCATTTTGTCTCTCCACTTCCCTATATTACTCCTTGAAGCCTCACTTTGGGCATAAGTCTTCCCAAGGAAGCCTTTGAGCTCAAACCAAAGGGAGTTACCCGATTTTAAGGTAATGTCTTCGTTTGAGTCCTTTTGTTTTATTTTGCTTCTCCAAACCCCTAAACTCTTTTTATTCTTTTCTTTTGTAACAACTCCAGTATCCTCAATATACTAGGATTTTTTTATAATAAGGATTAGAGCTACACTTACACACACCTACATCTAATGGTTAACGAACATACTGTTTCCGTGGATGGCGAATTTATGCCTCCCGAAACGATGATTGTTCAAAATTCTTTTAACACCTTCAAAGGTGGCCATTAAGATGTCACTATATTTATATATGATATATAATATGTTTATGTTTTACTTAAGCTTCTGTATTTTTCATTTGTGGCTTACCTTTATGGTTTCCATTATGGGTAAACGCGATATCTTCATTTAAGGAAGTGCGGACTACCGCCCCCTCAAAGTGATTTGATTCGTTAATACCATATATGGTACGTATAAAGGATATATTTAATGATATTATATATGATACCATACTGGAATTAAAATACTATTATGTATCATTATGTTTTAATTCCATTAAATATGAAATAGAAATGGAAGTAGCGTTCATGCGTACGTACGGCTTACCGTCTCCATGAACGGTACATTTCATTTCTTATCTCAAAATGTTATGTAATACTATAAGTACATATATATAATGGATATATATGTAATATATTACATAAAAATTATGGATATCATTCTGGAATTATAACATATATATATATATATATATATCTCATTTTGCTTTAATTCCATTAATATGACAAAAAATGAAAGTAGCGTCCATGCGTACGTACGGCCTACCGTCTCCATGAACGGTGCTTTTTGTTTTTTATATCCAAATGATATGGAATAGTATGAAATGAATATTTACTGGATATATATGATATTTTAATCATTAATACTATTCTGGAAATTATTTACTTATAACTACATGGGCAATCTTTTTTCAAACAAGTTCATTTTTGACTCATGTACCAAACATCGGCAAAAACGTCTGATATGAACTAACATTATTAAACAATTATTATAACATTATAATATGTGATATGAACTGAATAATAATCTCTAAAGTAGGTACTTAGGCAATTATTAATTGACCAAAGTTTATTATTCAGGAATATAAAGAAATGAACAAGACAAGTTGGACTTGAGGTAAGGGATCATACTCCACTCTTTCTTTTTAAGTACACTCTTTTATGTCATTCCTTTTAAAGCTCAACTTTCTTTTTATTGGGATATTCTTTTATATTACTCTTACTGAAATTTTTATGTTCATGTGATGAGAGACCCTATTCTCTCTCATCAATCCATTTTGGAAGTTTTCAGTGGCGCCGTTAGGCTGCCGAATTTTCGTAAGAGATCTAACCTCTCTCTTTCTCTTTAAGTACTCCCCTTTATGTCACTTATTTTAAGATACTCTTTGTTATTATTGGGGATGTTCTTTTATATTCCTCTTGCTGTACATTTTATTGTAATGTGATGAGATACCCTATTTTATCTCATCAATCCATTTTTGGAAGTTTTAAGTGGCACCGTTAGGCTGTCGAGTTTTCGTAAGGGATTTTTCATCTCACTTTTATTCCCGTGAGATTTATGCTAAATTTGCCACAATTTCCTTTGATTGGTGTATGTACTGACCATTATTTTACTCATTGTGTAATATTCTTTCATTTATGAGTATTTACATCAATGTTGTATTGTCCTTCTTTCACGGGGCGTATGTTTCGAAAGATACCCATGTCGGTAAGGGAACCTTTCACCCTCCTCTTTTTAAAAGACTTCTTTTGTTGGGTCTTTTAATTTACATATTGTTATGTTGGGATATGTTCTCATATATCCTTATTGATGTAAATTTTATGTCCAAGTGATGAGATACCCTTTTTTTATCTCTCATCAACTCATTTTGATGTGACGCTGTTAGGCTGTCAAGGGAACTTCTTAACCCAATTTCGATTTCTTTGGGTTCAACATGTTGTTATTGAATATGTCATCCTTTGAATATGTGTGAATGACCTTTGATTATTTTACACTTAATATCCACTTATATTTGGTGTATTCGTTTGTCACACATAATTATGTAATTGATTTATCCTTAAACCAAGGATACCGTCTTTGTAAGGGACTTCGTCTCAATCTCCTTTCATTGAGGCATATTTTGTTTTATACACAACCTTCTTTTATACGGTGTATAAACCCCTTTGACTTTTAGGTTTATTCAAAAGGAATCTTTTTATACGAAGTGTTTATTAAACGACAAAAGGGAATGTTTTTGTCGTACGTATGCGGCGACAACGACTTCTCCGCCGTCGTGACCATTATTTGAGTTTCGGCTTCCTCTACAAGCCATACCGTCTTTTTAAAAGAAAAATAAATACCATGTTTTACTTTTCTTTTATTTTGGTATTGAAAATGGTTTTCATAATGTTTTTTCAATGTTTTGTATTGATATCTTATGATTGAAAGGTGGAAATGTTATGTTTCCTTTATGCATGTTTTATGTGATAAGATTATGTTATGGTTCTTGGGCATTGTTATGAATACGGGTGGTTCCGTGATAAACTAAGGGTGGGTGAGCCCGATATAGCTCTCCAATGCATTGGGTAACGCGAAGGAGTGAAACGTTAAGGTTTCTCCGAAGAGATTTAGGGAATATACTGTGATGGGTATTCCAAACGTAACCAAGAGGGTTACTCCCTACGTAAGAAAGTTATGAATGCCTCAAGTAACCTTTTATGTCTTATGATTTCTACGATTTATTCATGATTTGATGAGGTATGTTAAAGTGGCTATGTTTTATGGGTAAAGTATGATTTCATTCTTATGTATATATGAACTCGTGTTTCCTTTCCATATTCTTATAACCCTTACTGAGCTTTTTGTGCTCATCCCAAGTTTTTGAAATACTTTTCACAGGTCAAGGGAAAGGTACATGACGTGATGATAGTGTCAAGGATGTGTCAAGAAAGAATCCATGTTTTATTTTAAATATGTTTCTGTTGATGGGAAGAATGAATAATGTCTTTTATGTAACCACTTTGTCTAAAAGTGGAATGTAATGCAAGTTTCATGATCTAATTCTCTAAAACTCTAAACCTGAAAAGATCCTCAATATGTAATCTTGTAATAACTCAAGATTAAGTAAGGTTTAAGGCTGGGGACTTATAGTAATCCTTTTGTTTTGATATCTCTAATCAAGCGGGTTGCATGCCAGTGTCATCAACCCATGCTCTCGATTACTCTTTCTTTGACCTCCCAGAATTGAACTTGACCATTCCTCGCTATGGACATGGATTTATTTAGGCTATATCAATTCCATCAAAGGGCCTAAGATATCAACTTCCATTATGGAAGAGAAGGGACAAATCCTTTCTCGCATTATCTATTAATGCAGTATTAATCATGACTCACCCAATATATCCTAACTCACTACAAACAGTGTGTCGTCATGGTTTTTGTCAATACATATAAGTGTGTGAGTTGTAATACCCATTAATAATAATCTTAAAGTCTAAGGACCAATACACACGTCCGCAGATAGGAACAACTAATGACACTATGAAATATGGATTTCCTATTGGTGAGTCTCGTTCTCATGATATCCTCCTAGATATTACCAAGGGTGCACACCATGAGAAGGTGCCTCAAAGTTTTATGATTCCTCACCCCTAATGGCATGTATTATTTGTGTCCCTCAAATAACATCATCTGGCTAGAACATATATTCAAGAATAGTGTTGTGGTACTTTCGGGTTCTCATCATAGTAGGGATCCACTATGACCCTTTAGTGAAACAGTTATCCTTAGGACATTATCACATGCATTGGAACATAGAAGAACAATCAAGATGTGATAAGGTATTTATTAATATTCAAATCCATAAATACAAGTTTATCATAAAGTACAAAGTAGTTGGCTCTAGGTCACCAACTCTAACAATCAAGATGTGATAAGGTATTTATTAATATTCAAATCCATGAATACAAGTTTATCATAAAGTACAAAGTAGTTGTTTCTAGGTCACCGACTCTAAAAAAAGAAACATTAAGGGGGTAAACCAAGTGAGATTCTCTATTTTCAGATCTTGTTTTTAACGATGCATGGTTAGACAAACTGTGTGTTAGCCACTACCTCCAAACACCCCTTGCACGGTTGGCTCGCATGATTATTTAAACTGTGCACTAACCATGCTAAACCCTTCTATCCAACATCACACGGTTTCTCCTATGTGGTCACACAGTTTGGCCAAACCATGCACTTAACAGTGCACCTACCCAATGCCCTTTGTTTCAGTGACACGGTTTCCTAGAAGGTGTTTCATGGTTTCTAGTAACTATGCTCAAACTGTGCACCCCTATAAAAGCTCCAAAAACTTTCCTAAACTCCTCCAAACCTCTCAAAACATAACCCAATTACTATATATGCTTAAAATACATAAATAAAGGGTTAATTGCCTGAAACCGGGGGTGCTACATGAACCATATATCATTTTAACATTATTAACTTTAGCACATAAAAAACAAATATTGATATTTATTTGAATTCATTGATTGATGAGTTAAATTTATTATGGAGTAATGGTATTAGTATATATAATTTTATGATGAAACATAATTTCTTAATGAAAGTTGCAATAATGTGGATAATTAGTGACTTCTCAGCATATGACATGTTGTTTGGTTGAAGTACACATGGTCCAAAATCATGTTTGTACTGTATGAGTGACAGCAAAGTGTTTATGCTCATCAATGGGAGAAAATCTTGTTTTTTCTTACTTTCATCATAGATTTATTTCTATTGATCATCATTTCTGAAGGAACAAAAATCATTTCAGAAAATGTACAATTGAAAGAGATGGAACTCCAACAACGATCTCAGGTATTGATTTAAAATATATTGTCTATTCATTACCTCCCATTACCTTTGAACCAACTATAAACCTATAAAATAGATGGATTTGGGAAATATCACAATTGGATTAAACGAATTATTTTTTGGGATCTCTCATATTAGTCTAATTTTTTGTTTTATCACATGTTAGTTGTCATGCATATTGAGAAGAACTATTTTTATAATGTATTTTATACAGTTTTGGACACACCTAGTAAGACTAAAGATAATGTAAAGGCATGATTAGATCTTGCCCAAATTTACAAGTGATCAGAACTAGTTGTTTGAAAATGACAGATCACAGAAGTTAATGAATCCAAAAGCATATTATACACTTTCCAAAGAAAATCGTTTATCTTTTTTTCAGTGGATTGTGGATTTGAGGCTACTGAATGGTTATGTTTCCAATTTTGCTAGATGTGTCAGAAACAGTCATATCACAAGATTAAAAAGTAATGATTGTCATGTTATAATGGAAAGACTTCTACCAATTAGATTTATAAGTTTGTTCAATTTTTTGATTTGGGATGCGCTGCTAGAAATATTATATTTTTTCTAAGACATTTGTATTGTGACAACAAACTATGATTCACTTAGTAGACTGTAAGAAGATGTTGTTTTAATTTTATGTAAATCAAAAAAAAATCTCATCAACTTTATTTGATTCAACGGAACATTTGATATTACATTTGTTGCATGAAGAAAAATATAGAGGGTCAGTAAAGTTCTGATAGATGTACCCATACAAGAGATACATGCATAAATTGATGAAAAATATATGTAACAAAACATCAATTGAAGGGTCAATTGCAGAAGCTTATTTATAAAAGGAAATTTCTTTTTTCTACTCCCATTATTTCCAGTCTAAATATCCTTCAAAACATAACCAAACAGGTCGTAATGATGGAAGTCTTCACTACTACAAAACACATTTTTACAGTGCTAAAAAGAGGATTTATTAGCACTGAGAAAGTGTTGACTACCAAAGTGATGTTAAAAGCCGATCTTTATCAACACTAGAAAAAGAAAAGTTGATAAAGCCACCCTTTATCAGCGCTAAAGAAAAGGGCTGATAAAGGGGGCATTTATCGGTGCTTTTTTTTGCACTGTTAAAGGAGGTTTTTATTAGCGTTTTTCCCAAGTGCTGATAAAATTTGAAAAAATATATTTTTTTACGCAACCCCACCTTTCTAAGTCCTCGCGGTCCCCCTTTCTCATTGCTATCAATTTCCCATGATCGCTCCTCACGCACCCCCACCCCTTTAACATCACTTGTGACCCCACCTTTCTCAGCGCAAGATATATTATCACCCACTTGTGCATGCCTAGACTCGAACCCAGGACTAACCTTCTACAATGTGAAGCCCTTACCACTGCCCTGCCTTGTTTTATTTTTCATTTTATGATATTTCTATTTATTTATATATATTTACATATATCTTTTTTAGAAGTGTGTGATATATATATATATATAAACACTTATAATTATTTAAATATATTATATATTAATATTCATTTATATATATTAGAATATATATATATATATTGATTAATACACACATATGTATTTATAAACATTATATATACATATTAATGCATTTTTATAAGGTAAATAAAATGGATAATTTTTTACTTTAAATAAAATGAATAATAAATATTTTTTTTCATGTGATTTATATATTTAAATATATATATATATATGCAAATATTTATTTATACAATTAATTTATTATAAGTAAATATAAGAAAATATGCATATATTTAATTGTAAATAAAACTATATTATGAAAAATGATAAAATTTTAAAACCATAATATCTATATGAATGTAATCCCTAAGAATAAATTCAGTCCCTATTGAAAATGCACAAGAATACTCTCTTAAACGAAGCTAAAACACTATCGAATATTAAAAAAAATAGGGTATCCCAACTAAAAACTCAGTTTTGGAGGCTTTTTAGGCCTCTTTTGGCCTTGAAAAAAAGTGATAAAGGTTTACTTTGGTTAGAATGGCATAAATATTTTCGTAGGATTCGATTTGATATGTGGTAGAGCCCAAACAGACACCCATATCAAAAGTTATGGTCGTTTAAAATTCAATTCATGTTTTCAACTTATCTTAGACCGTTCATTAATTCATTTAATTTTTATGTCATCCAATTGTTATTAAATTACAATTAATCGATAATAATTATAAAATTATTGATTAATAATATTTTTTTAATTATTTTATAATTCGTTTTCACTCAATATCTTATATATTAAGTGTAAATGCATATTTAGTCTTATCTAAAACATATTTAAAAAATATATATTTTATTTATATCAATATAAATATTTTTATATATTAATATATTATTTTTAATGAAATGTAATTTTTTAATGAAATATATCATTTATCAGTGCAAGAAAAAAACGCTCATAAAGGGAAGACTTTATCAGCGCTAGTAAAAAAGCACTGATAAAGACCCCCACTTTATCAGTACTTTTTTACTAGTGATGATAAAGGACCCATTTTATCATCATTTTTTTATTAAGGTTGATAAAGGACCCCCCTTTATTAGCGCTTTTTTATTAGCGTTGTTAAAGTCCAAATGTGCAGTACTGTGATGAGATATTTCGTAGCCTTGAGTATGTTATGCTTCCTGATGATGAGTCAAATGCTTTGTCATACGACCCTCAGGTTGTAGGCAGTTCATCTTCAACTTAGAGGGGTTGTGGTCTTGCAAGATTGATGATTCTCAACTTTATTTCTGAGCGATGTCCACATCTTGATTTTGATCCACGCAATTGAAGGTATGTTCAATTGTGTAATTTAGTTAATTTTCATTAGTTTATTTATGTACTAATTGTTTTATTATTTTTTCTATTTTCTCATAGTTTTTTGCATATAACTGTTGGACAGAGGAGTGTTATTCTGCTGAATTATTTTTCCGAAGCATGGGTGGCGTGGGATAATATTCTCATTAATGTTTGGCACCGCATGTTTTATCATTGGATGATACGTGAATATATATTAGTTATTTTTAAATTTATTTAATTATTAACTTGTTATTGTTAATTATTTGTAGGGTTTATGATATCACATTAATAATACCATGAGAACCTCTATCTGGGAGGCCTTAGAGGCCTGTATTTGTGAGCGTTGTCATCAATTTTTGCACAATTTGTGGAAGAGAGGCATGAAGAAAGCTGGAGTCGCATTTTTTTTATCAGTCTTGTTGCACCCATCAACCTGATTACATCTTATCTCAAATGAGGGATGGATTGTACTCATAATGGATGACATATAGTTTTCAGAGGAGATCACTATTAGGTCGGAAGAACCGAGGGAGGCAGTTGGTCACGCATAGAGCCGGTAGTCGTACGTTCGGTACTCACCAATGACATCTGGTAAGTACTTTTATTTAATAATTTATATAACTGTAAATGTAAACTGTTTATTTTATTATTCATATAGGCAGTTGAGTATCCCGATATTACGAATTTCAATATTTATAAGAGGATGTGCATTGATCTTGTCACTAGAGATATTACTGATGGTTGACAACGTCAGATTGTGGTCAGTACAATTTTTTGAGTTTTAAAATTAACTGAAAATAATATTTTAACTATTTTAATTTCAATTGCATTTGAAGGAATTAGATGAGATCGTGACTTCTCACACACAGGATGAGAGTCGGGCTAAGATTAAGGGTCAGACCACCAATGCATTGGAATTTGATGACGCAGCATGGATGCAGGTGACTCGGTATGCTTTTGAGAAAGACCGAGTTGTTGGTATTGATTCTTGATCGATATCTGACAGTTATTATGGTACTGTTGTGTTGTCGTCGTCCAACTCAAGGGGAGCTCATGGGGAGTCGTCGTCATCGGCTGCAAAGTATTAGGAGAAGTTGCGAGCTCAGGATGAGGTTATAGAGACGTTGTGCAGAGAGTAGGAAGAGTTCCATCGACACTAGCAGCACCACCATCAAATGATGAAGTACATGTGACACTTGGCGCATGGTATAGGGATGAAGTTCTCTCCCCCACCTTTTTCAGATGACCCTCCCCCTACCGAGTGATTTATGTATTTTTTTGACACATTTATTGTGATAAACATTTGAATGAATGTATTTTTGTAATATTGTTATTAATTCATATATTTACGATTTTATATATTGTGTTTTTTATATTACTGTGATGTTTTTTGTTTTTTGTTTTTTTAATAATTTTTTTATTTTTATTTTTATTTTTTTATTTTATTTTATTTTATTTTTTTATATTATTTGTGGCGGGATTGATCACTCATTGCAAATAATTATTTGTGACGGGTGATCAATCTCGTCGCAAATGATGACATATATATAACCGGTAAAAGTTTTTTCCGACTATTGACTTCGTTGTAAAAAATAATCTTTCGCGACCGATCGCCACAAATAATATCTTTTGCGGTGATTTTTTTAGTTATGGGTCATCTGCGACAAGGTTCCATCGCAAATGACTTATCACAAATGTTCCATATTCTAGTAGTGTATGCTTTCATTTCCTTATGAAAATTTTCATTTTTATGATACTTCTTTTTATGATATCATGTTATACTTCTTGACTCTCATATTATGTTTTATTATTGTGTTTATTCTTTTAATGTGCTTTATAGCTCACCATTTTCCCTATGTATTTCCCCCAAGGTATCCCATGTAGTTTTAGATGATCTATGAGAGTTAGGATCGCTGTGTGAAGTTTTAAAATAAAGATGTTTTTATGTTTAAGATGATGTATTTATGCATCTAATCTTCCAAAGACATTAAACCTCAATATCCTTGACTTGTATTGTTGGGAAAGAATGTTATAAATCATGAAATAAAGTATGTTTAAAGTTTGGGTCGTTATAGTTCATATGCAGTGGTTGATATAACTCTGCATATGTATAAAATTGTTCACATGGATACAGTTGTCCAGATGAACATAAGTGTGCATATATAATAACTCATTCAATTGAGCACGCATGTACAATTTTGCATATGTATTCATTAATGCAATTACAATATTTAAACCACTTTTTCATATTATTCTATAATGTTATGCATATATATGATTATGCAATATTCGTTTTCTATTTTGCACATTTCATTTTTCAATATCAATATTGAATTTGAATATTGCAATATGAATTTTGTGCATATGTTTAATGTATTATTATTTGTTCTTCACGACATTTGACAAACATGTGACACCATCATGATATGCAACTTTTCTTATTTTATTTAAATTCATCTATTTTCATTTATTCATCGTTTCGTAAGATGTTATTTGACATCTTCGTGAATATCAAATGACATTAATTATTGTGGAAATAATAGCAAGAGAATGTCACTAAAGAATACAAGGTTATTATATATTGTGTTTAATCACATATATACATTGCTCCTAAATTATTCAAAAAAATCATAATGTAAATTATAATTTTTTTCAAAGGTGTTAAGCTAAAATACACACATTCTTCATGTAATATCATCGTATAGTTATTTCCATTTGCATAATAACTAGCACCTATATTTTTAATTTTTCTATAATAACTTGCGTAATTATTTAACTTAATGATTTATTTTGCATTTATTATTTATAGTTTTCAGGAGTTTGAATATGGTGAAAGTTCAGAAAATGGCATTCACAAATGATCAATGCAACATGTCTTCTGCAAACAAAAAACTGACAGCCCATACATATACTCTTTTTTCAATTTTATTCTCTTTTATCTCTTAAATAATTTGTTCGTTGATCAAAAATTTATACATGATTTTGATATACATGGATATATATGATTTCATTTGCAATTATTTAGTTAATTTCAAAGAAATATTTTTCATTTCATACTGTTTACCTATTCATTCTTTCCACTCTATTGTGATGTCAACATAAAAAAATTAAGATAGGGTAGTTGAGGGTGAGGGTGAGGGGAATGTGATTGCATGTTTATTGTGAGTTTGTTCTTTGGGTTGTGTTCCGCGATGACCGATGTAATCAAACTATTATCATTTCTAATTAAAAAAAATGAAATTAATTTTTTATCATTGATTACAATGATAAAATTCATGGTCTAAATTATAAAAAATAAAATGTACACATAATAATGAACTTCACCCCTTTAATAATTATGAACATATATCTAAAACATAACTATGTTTGGAAAGAAATGATGACTTCAAGAATTTGAATTAATTGTGCAAATTCTAGGGAGGCGTAATGTCGTTGGATGGTGGGATTGAGTGGTTGACTCCAACACAATCACTGTTTTGTTAGGTGAGGAGTTATTAAATGTCATTTGAATCTAGACAGTCAAGTCATTAGCCACATTTAATATTTGTTAAGTCAATGATAATCACTTTTTAAACTGGTCTCATAATTGACATTTTAGAATGGCACTCCAAACGTACTTAAATTGATAGATTTAGTTAAAATCGTTCGAAATATAATATATAGTTTTTTTATTCGATTTGATTTTAGTAGATTTGATCATTTTTAATCGAAATTAAGCATAAAAAACTTTATTTATATTGAAAGTGATGGCTATTTTTCTAACATGATATAAATTTTTATTATTTTTTATTACAAACGGTCGAGAAAGGGGAATTACAAAGTTAAAAAGAAACACAAACACACATGCGATTAAAAGTCGTTGTCTAGTTGGGAAATAAAGGTGTAGGCAACTGTTGGGCGACCAATTGGCTCGTAATGTACACTCCATTTATCTCACTGTTGGTGTTGGGTGGTAAGGATATGGGGGAGAGGGGAATGTGATTGCATGTTTATTGTGATTTTGTTCTTTGCGTTGTATTCTGCGATGACTAATGTAATCGAATTATTATCATTTCTAATTAAAAAAATGAAATTATTTTTTTCTCATTGACTATTATGATAAAATTCATGGTCTAAATTATAAAAAATAAAATGTACACGTAATAATGAACTTCGGCCCTTTAATAATTTTGAACATATATCTAAATCGTAATTATGTTTGGAAATAAATGATGACATCAAGAATTTGAATTAATTGTGCAGATTCTTCGACCGGAGGGAAACGTAATGCCATTGGATGGTGGGATTGAGTGTTTGACTCCAACACAATCACTGATTTGTTAGGCGAGGAGTTATTAGATGTCATTCGAATCTAGACGGTCATTAGCCACATTTAATATTTGTTAAGTCAACGATAATCCCTTTATAAACTGGTCTCATAATTGACATTTTAGAATGGCACTCCAAACATACTTAAATTGATAGATTTAGTTAAAATTGATTGAAATATAATATATGGTTTTTTTATTCGATTTGATTTTAGTAGATTTGATCATTTTTAATCGAAATTAAGCCTAAAAAACATTATTTATATTGAAAGTGATGGCTATTTTTCTAACATGATATAAATTTTTATTATTTTTTATGACAATCGGCCGGGAAAGGGGGGTTACAAAGTTAAAAAGAAACACACAAACACACATGCGATTAAAAGTCATTGTCTAGTTGGGAAACAAAGGTGCATGCAATTGTTGGGCAACAAATTGGCTCATAACGTACGCTCCATTTATCTCATTGTTGGTGTTGGGTGGTAAGGATATGGGGGAGAGGGGAATGTGATTGCATGTTTATTGTGATTTTGTTCTCTGTGTTGTATTCTGTGATGACTGATGTAATCGAATTATTATCATTTATAATTAAAAAAAATTAAAATTATTTTTTTCTCATTGATTACTATGATAAAATTCATGGTCTGAATTATAAAAAATAAAATGTACATGTAATAATGAACTTCAACCCTTTAATAATTATGAACATGTATCTCAATCATAATTATGTTGGGAAAGAAATGATGACTTCAAGAATTTGAATTAATTGCGTGGATTCTTCGGATAGAGGGAGACGTAATGCCATTGGATGGTGGGATTGAGTGGTTGACTCCAACACAATCAATGATTTGTTAGGCGATGAGTTATTAAATGTCATTCGAATCTAAACATTCAAATCATTAGCCACATTTAATATTTGTTAGGTCAACGATAATCCCTTTTTAAACTGGTCTCATAAATGACATTTTAGAATGGCACTCCAAACATACTTAAATTGATAAATTTAGTTAAAATTGAATGAAATGTAATATATAGTTTGTTTTTTTTATTCGGTTTGATTTTAGTACATTTGATCATTTTTAATCTAAATTAAGCATAAAAAACTTTATTTATATTGAAAGTGATGGCTATTTTTCTAACATGATATAAATTTTCATTATTTTTTATGACAAACGGCCAGGAAAGTGGAGTTACAAAATTAAAAAGAAACACACAAACACACAAGCGATTAAAAGTCATTGTCTAGTTGAGAAAAAAAGGTGCAGACAACTGTTGGACAACCAATTGGCTCATAACGTACACCACATTTATCTCACCGTTGGTGTTGGGTGGTAAGGATATGGGGGAGAGGGGAATGTGATTGCATGTTTATTGTGATTTTGTTCTTTGTGTTGTATTCTACGGGTGACTGATGTAATCAAATTATTATCATTTCTAATTGAAAAAAATGAAATTAATTTTTTCTCATTGATTACTATGATAAAATTCATGGTCTAAATTATAAAAAACAAAATGTACACGTAATAACGAACTTCAACCCTTTAATAATTATGAACATATATCTAAATCGTAATTATGTTTGGAAAGAAATGATGACTTGAAGAATTTGAATTAATTGTGCGGATTCTTCGGACGGAGGGAGACGTAATGCCATTGGATGGTGGGATTGGGTGGTTGACTCCAACACAATCACCGATTTGTTAGGCGAGGAGTTATTAGATGTCATTCAAATCTAGACAGTCAAGTCATTGGCCACATTTAATATTTGTTAAGTCAACGATAATCCCTTTATAAACTGGTCTCATAATTGACATTTTAGAATGGCACTCCAAACGTACTTAAATTGATAGATTTAGTTAAAATCGATCGAAATATAATATATAGTTTTTTTTGTTCGATTTGATTTTAGTAGATTTGATCATTTTTAATCAAAATTAAGCATAAAAAACTTTATTTATATTGAAAGTGAAGGCTATTTTTCTAACATGATATAAATTTTTATTATTTTTTTATGACAAACGGCCGAGAAAGGGGAGTTACAAAGTTAAAAAGAAACACACAAACACACAGGCGATTAAAAGTCATTGTCTAGTTGGGAAATAAAGGTGCAGACAACTGTGGGGCAACCAATTGGCTCATAACGTACACCCCATTTATCTCACTGTTTGTGTTGGGTGGTAAAGATATGGGGGAGAGGGGAATGTGATTGCATGTTTATTGTAATTTTTCTCTTTGCGCTGTATTTTGCGATGACTGATGTAATCAAATTATTATCATTTCTAATTAAAAAAATTGAAATTAATTTTTTCTCATTGATTACTATGATAAAATTCATGGTCTAAATTATAAAAAATAAAATGTACACGTAATACTTCAGCCCTTTAATAATTATGAACATATATCTAAATCATAATTATGTTTGGAAATAAATGATGACTTCAAGAATTTGAATTAATTGTGCGGATTCTTCGGACGGAGACGTAATGTCATTGGATGGTGGGATTGAGTGTTTGACTCCAACACAATCACTGATTTGTTAGGTGAGGAATTATTAAATGTCATTCGAATCTAGACAGAGTCATTAGCCACATTTAATACTTGTTAAGTCAACGATAATCCCTTTTTAAACTGGTCTCATAATTGACATTTTAGAATGGCACTCCAAAAGTACTTAAATTGATAGATTTAGTGAAAATCAATTGAAATATAATATATAGTTTGTTTTTTTATTCGATTTGATTTTAGTAGATTTGATCATTTTTAATCGAAATTAAGCATACAAATCATTATTTATATTGAAAGTGATGGCTATTTTTCTAACACCATATAAATTTTTATTATTTTTTATTACAAACGGTAGGGGAATGGGGAATTACGAAGTTACAAAGAAACACGTAAACACACATATGCAGGTTCACGAGGAAACTCGAACTCGAGACCTCCCCGACGACCCATTGAACCCTTTGCCACTAAGCTAGGTCATGAGGGATTTTTTTTTAAAATTTAATGGAACTTGATGTACATAGGGATTGTAACTTGACATTTTGATTGGAGAACAAATGTTAAGCTCTTGGTTGATCTGATTTTAAATTTATGATTGCTAGCATTGTTTACACAATATTTTATACATATGATATAAGAATTTTTGGGGGGTTTTATTCACTTAATCAGCTTAACCAACTATAATTTATATAATTTGATTGGTTCACTTTAATACGTTTTTAGATTGATCATTTGTTCATTTTTTTCTTAAGGTAATCGATTCTCAATTGGCCGATTTAAATCGATGATCTTAACTTGTTTAAATCGTCTACACACGCTCCTAAAAACATGCAATTTAATTTATGGTTTTTTCAATCGATCAATATATACATACACAAATACATGTATATAGATACATGTATACATACATATGTGTAGGGGTATCCTACCCACATACGTTTGGCCAATAGACACCTCTTTGATAACACCATGTGGTCGCTTTGTGAGTTTATGATAGAGACTGATTTTCATGTCATTTTTTCCTGCTTCTGAGTCACTGGGCTTTGATCGACGTGTGCGACACAAGATCTCATTATTTGAAAAAATATTGGAAATATTGGGGACGTTGGACTTATTTTTGGGGGAATGGTTCATTTCTTTGCTTTTGTTAAAGCCGACATGGTATGGCTTGTCGGGATGCATAATTGGGGCTCTCGGTGGGTTGATACCGAGAAGGTTCGTCCACCTACACTTGTTCATCCCCCTCCTGTCAGATGACTTCCTCCCCCTTTGAGCGTTTTCAAACTTAATACCGACGCGTCAATTCCTGGTGATAGTTCTGTTGATTTTAGGGCAGTTATTCGGGACCATGTGAGCTCTATCATCGCGACTAGTCATTCCTCGGACATTGCTGGTTGGTCTCCTCCTGTGGCAGATGCATTGGCTATATGGAAAGGTATGTAGTTCATCTCGTTTCTTGGCTAAAAAGATACAGTGGTTGATTCTGATTGTCAAGTTATTATCAACACATTGGAGGATGATGAAGGCGGTCACCAAGTCTTGGGGTGAGGAATCACGCGGCTCACTTTATGGTTGATTTTGGGGATCATGTGGGGTCTAATGGTTGGTTTTTGTCTTTTATTTAAGAGTTATGTAATTTAGGTTTGGTTGATATATAAATTTTGAGGATTGTCTTTTCAAAAAATAAAATAAAATAAAATAAATATATATATATATAGCTATAAAATAATTTGTGATCGTTAATTGCCTCCACTGATGCTTCTATACTCTGTTTAATAATACGGAATACCACTATATATACTTCCCTTCATGTTTCGTGAACACGTCATGCAAATAATGAAGGATGAATAATACCTTAAAAGAGAGAGCATCAAACATTCATTCATGTTTGCTTCTTCTTCATCATTTTTTTACAAGTCTCGAGTTTTTTAGCAAAAAAAAAAAAGAAAAGAAAAAAAGAAATAAAGAACAACTATTCATAAATGGTACTTTCTGTACATAATATATAAAATCAAGAACAACTATTTTGTATGATTTATTTTTTTATGAAATAATGATAAATCCATTCATATTAGAAAAAATATAATTTTATCTAACAATGAAATAAGCGGACTATTATCAATCATGATTTACGACTATTATGTCACATTATTTTTTCCCCAAGTTTTAAAACGTGACCTCAGAAGTTGACTAGCATTTTTTTATTAACATTACATGAGTTTTTACTATAAATAGATAGAAAAATAAGCGGACTAATGGAATATTAATTAATTATTTGTTTTAGGGGATCAAATCTTCAATCAATGGATATAATAAAGGCAATTCAGACGGTCATTCCCAAACAAAAATTAAAAATTTAAGGAGAAAAAAATGCAATGATTTGGTTTCATTAAGACGGAAGAAAATGATGAGGTGAGAGCATCCTAAGTGTCCTCGGTTATTTTTTATTTAAAACAATTTTTTTTATCTTGTTATATTCATATAAAATAAAATAGACGCGGGGGACCTCTCTAATTAATGGAAGTTGGTAGGCTGGTGTGTCGTCCATTAATAACTGATTTTTTTTTGTATAATTATTCTATGGAAATTGGATCGATTTATTAAACATAATTTTTTTCTTTTATATAATTTAAAATAAATGTTATTTGAAAAAAAAAATGAATAATTTGAATTTTGAACCTATAATTGTGATCAAAACAAATGTATTAGGTTAGAATTAAAAGTCCAACACTTTATATAAAAAGGTATATATAAATTGTCGCATCGGGTCTCCTTTCCTTTTCGCCTCCCCTCTCATGGATCTTTACAGCCACCGCGGCGATGATTTTATCGTTGCAGGCATCGTTTTCGAGGAATCTAAGGAGGGACAGCCGTGAAAAAGCGGCGGTAACAGTAACGGAACCACAGCAGGGGATACGAATACGGGAGGGAAGGCGGGGGAGCAGGAGAAGTTCCCGGAACGACGCGGCGGAGCAGCACAGATCGGATGTTCTGGTGATCGCCGGACTGCGATTCTCGCCGCCGCCGCGGAGCATTTAATTATCCCCCTCCCGGCCTCCGATTCCCGATTTCCGGCGAGCGAACCTCGACAGAAGACGCGCTGCCGGTTTCCGTTCTGATCACTTGTTTCCGGATCCGGTGCCCTCATCCTGGTTAATGTCGCAGCCGCAGAGGCAGTTCCATGTGGTGGGCGCCGCTAGCAATGACTCCACCTACACGAAAATCTTCGTCGGGGGGCTGGCCTGGGAGACCAAGAAGGACACAATGAGGAGCTATTTCGAGCAGTTCGGGGAGATCCAGGAGGCCGTCGTCATAACTGATAAGAACACCGGAAGATCCAAGGGTTACGGTTTCGTACGCCTCATTCATCCTTCCCCCGATTCTCGTCTTCCTCGCTTTTCCGTCATTGTTTATGCAGTGGTCCCTTCGCGTCACAGGTCACGTTTAAGGATCCGGAAGCGGCCAATAGAGCGTGCGAGAATCCCTACCCCGTGATCGATGGGAGGAGGGCGAACTGCAATCTCGCTTCTATCGGCGCACAGAAGATTCGGCCTCCTGCTGCCCCACATCAGGGTCACTCCCTCCCTCTCCTTCCCCAATCCTTCGTTCCTGTTTTTGTTCAGATCTCGAATTCGCCTAACAAATCAGCAAATCAGTCTTTGAATCCGTTCTTATAACCCCAATACACGAGTCACCTGCTTCCCGTGACTCCCAATTTCCCTCTCTGGTTATTAGTTCAGATTTCAAAAAACACGCACTGCGTTGCAGGTCCTGGAAGGTTCAGGGGAGCTGCTGGATTAATGGCCTCCGGCTCATCATCCGCGTACTTTCAGCAAGGAACTCCTCCATACACGCTTCCCATTTCGGCTTATGGGTGAGTGGGTGAGAGGAATCAAAGGGAGATGCGTGTTTCATTCACTAAATTCTCTGTGCTGGGTGGTCTGTTCTTCCTAACCTGAACTTTGCCTTCTCAGGTACAGTACTGGGTATTCACAGGACAGCTTATATCCCATGGTTAGTCCTGGTATATCTTTGTTTTAAAGGGATTGCCTTATCTGCCTTGCAAATAATTGTTATAAGCAGTTATCAAGTGTTGTCAAACAAGGGCAATATCAATGAAAACTTGCAAGGAGAAAACCCCAAACCCTGGATTTAAGTAATACATTCTGTACTGGGTATTCACAGGATAGCTTATATCCCATGGTTAGTCCTGGTATAGCTTTGTTTTTAAGGGATTGCCTTCTCTGCCTTGCAAATAATTGTTATAAGCAGTTATCAAAAGGGCAATATCAATGGAAACTTGCAAGGAGAAAACCCCAAACGCCAAACGCCAAACGCCAAACCCTGGATTTAATTAATACATTCTATTTGAAGCCAAGTTCATTTTGACATGTTTATCTGCAGAGCTATTACAATACATATGGTGGGCAGCCATTGATGTCACCTTACTACACAAACCAGGCCTCGGGCTCATCCGGGGTCATGTACAACTTGTATCCATTCTATGCGCATCAGTTTTCCCAGAATAGCCAATCTTCGGGCCTCGGAGCTCAGTATCCTCATTTGATACAGTATCCGTATTCACCTCGCCAGTACTATTTCCCCGGGATCCAATCTTCCTCACTCCCCTCCATGCTGCAGTTGGCATCTTCCACCAGCACAGGTCATCCTTCATCTTTGCTTTGGTTCATGGGAAGTTTCTGTCCCTGGGGTTTGATATAATTGTAAACTGTAACAGGCGTGGCGGGATCAACGCGGGGCGTGGCCGGTTCTTCGGAAGCGGCCTCTGAACAGAACTCATCAACATGAGGAGAAAATGCTAATACGACAAGTGCTGACCGGATTGTATCGAACAGGTACTGCATAGCCCATAGAAGAATTGTTAATGGTTCGGCATTAGTACAAGGAATGTGTTTCATGTCGCTATTTATTTTGCACGGAGGGATCAAAGATCGGCTTTGGTTCCGGCTCCACGGGCCGGTCAATATATGATCATGCCTGGGTGACATTGGTTAACATATTTGCAGCAGCCACTGGTTCATAAGATTGATTTTGTATCTTTGAACCTCTTATCGAGTGGCGAAGAATGGGGCGGGCTCGGATAGTTCACCCATTGATTTGTAGGGTTACTGCCATTGTTGTTTATTCATCATAGAATGTAAGTTAGGATTAGTTGAAGGAGAAAGAACATCAGCCCCACTGCCTATGATATATCCTCATCAGTTTGGGAATCTTTTTACCTTTTATCAGTCTCTTAACTGTATCATTTACTCTGATCCCATCTGGAAAAATCCACACCTTTGAAGCAGGAAAGGGTTAGTCCAAGCCAAGGGGGTATTTTTTATCCCTTTTTCCACCATTTAAATATGAGATGTTGGTTTTCAAATAATGTTGAGTTATTATCCCCAAATGAGAAAATAATAAAAAATGTTATTTTACGTTTAGTTTAAGAATATATTTTTTATTTTTATTTACGTTGGCTTTGCACGTGGAGGGCCCCCCCTGGCATTTGGGGTTTGGGGGTGGATTTTCGTGGGCCCGCTTAGTTCCAAAATTGCCCCCCTCTGGCAGCGCGTCGCATTGCGAGGGGAAGCTTCGGCGGGGAAATTAGTTGGAGTAGGCATCGATCAAACACGGCTAAGTTTTGTTTGGTTTTTAAATTGTTTTATTTTGATAAATCTCCAAATATAAAGTGATACCGGAAGAAGACGACCCCCCCACGCCCCTCTCACGTTCATTTATGAACGTTTTACACTTAATTTACAATTAAAAATGAATATCAATCCATAAGAAATACTTTCAATCATTTTTTGGAACCTTTGGCATTAAATTTATGCATGGTTTTATCCCATATGTTCCAAAATGTGGTTTTATCCTACATGTTGCAAAAGACTCAGGGTAATTACATAACAAACCACCCTCATTTTTTCATCTTGATCGTTTTACACTTATTTGAATATTAAAAAGAATAATTAATCAATCAAGCTATTTGCAATCATTCATTCATGAACAATTCATGCTTAAAAGAGCACATAAGACCCATAGATCATTAACACTAATTCTCATGATAAGTTGATTTCGTTTTCTAATTTGTGATCATTTGATGCATGACATAGACAATATATTCATTATATTTTGCTGATATTTAATTCATTTCATTCCCTCACCTTTATTAATTTATTAAGTTTTAGGATGTTTTGAAATTTAAAGAACATTTCATTGGATTGCATGAATATTTATTAAGATTGTCAAAATCTCAAATTTAATTGATCTGGTTTTTTTGGAATAAAATGAATGACAAGTTATTGATAGTTCTCCATTATGTTACTTTGAAGATAAAAATGTAGGTTGTAGAAGTGAAGGAGAAATAAAAAAATGATGGGCAACATAATATACTTTTATAAGAAGGGAATCCCCTGAGAGTGGTCTTTTCGAACCCTCTACACTCAAGAACCACCTTCCCACAAAGAGATCATTCGGAGATGCTCCAGCTGGGAAGAAGCCGTTGCCAGCCGAGATGATATTGCGTCCCACAGGGTAACACCTCGATCAACGATGATTCGTCACAACAATCCGTTAGTCAGGTGAAGTGCGCCCATTCTGCTTACTCGATGAGACACCGGGTGACCCGGCAAAACGAGTGGTACATGGGAGACAGAAATTCACCCAAGAGCGGGCTCCCAGGAATCGAACCCCAAACCTCACCGAACACCTTGGATATGGCCCTTGACCTTGCACCACTACGCCACTGTCGAAGCGGCAAACGTGTTGATGGGTAACGAGGTATTTGGCTGACCTTACCCATCTGCGCGCCACACGTCCCCAACGAGGCTCAAAGTGACCAACCCTTGGGCTTAGGCCAGTTTCCAACGGGGTAGAGGGGCTCATGAGAGGATCACTGATATATAGTGCGCGTTGCCTTGCGAGGACTCGAACCCGGAACCTCGGGGTCAGGACGCCACCGCCTTGAACCAACTCACCCGTGCCCCGCGGGCTAAGCAACATAATATATTATGCTTGATACGTAATATATTTTCAAAGCAGTGGAAAAATGGGTAACATCTTTAGATGTTACGGAACATATTTGCCTTTGTTAATTGAAGAAAAGAGCCATGTGTGTTGGTTGAGTAACTCAAGAGAGGGACGAGGGGTTGAATTGAGTTCCCAATTAAAAATTTATGTTTAAAAACAATTTAAACCCCAATCCTCCAAATTAATAAAAACACCTAGTTAATCAAAACAGTAAAAATTTATTAGTTTGATCTTTCAAATAATTTCTCAAAGTGGGATTAATGCCAGTTAAAATAATCTTTGAAGATTAAATTATTTAATCAAACACTTTATATAAATACTAATTAAGACTAATTATCAAAGTAAAGTTTTGTTACAAATTTTAAGAACAAATACAATTCTAACTTTGAAATGTAGAAAAATCAAACTAATAAAACACACAATGAAATTAAACAAAGGGGTTAGTCTCAAGTTGAAACTTAATCCTCTCCACTTGACAATCACCTGCTGTCAAGCAGTTTATTAAATAATAAACTTGATCTACAATATGGATCGGGTTTTATAATCAACGACACACAGGGTAATCCAGACTCAAAGCCACTTCCACAGTTATACGTGAGAAGAAAAACTGTACCAGGTTGCACAATTATTTTTGGGAATACAATAAGAGAGTTTGAGAGAATGTGTCAAGCACACTCGAGTTTAAGCATAAAGTAGATGAAGCAAGAGACGGATAGATAGAAAGTGTGATGCACCTCAATCTGTGATGCTTCAGTTGTTCTGAGTCCTCAAGTTTGCCTTTGATAGGAGCTCAAACAGGTTTCTTAGAATGTGTAGCAAAACAAAGTGTCGTGGAAGTCTGAAAAGTCCATCTGTTTTCAGTCTGTAGAAATCTAGAATCCTTTCACACATTGGTCTCTTGATTAGTGTATGAAAGTCCGTGTTCTCTGTGCATGTATCACTGTTATTGGCTATATCTTCTTTTTTACACTACGCATGAGAGAATTCTTCAGAATATATAACCCTTTAGATCCAATTATCCGTTGAAGAATATTAATAAAAAAACCTAGATCACTGTTCACTAAATTAGGAAGTCTGACTTTTTCTTTAATGCATCCATGGAGTGGTTTAAAAATAACGATTCTTAATTCTACATGTGACTTGAAAGCATTAAATTCCATAAACTAATCGTTCGATGAATTAAATTCGAATAAGAGTTTGTAGATGCTCACTGAAGGTATATCAACTCTGGTGGTATATCAACTTTGGCAGTAGATCTTCAGCAATAGATCTATCGGTGAGATCTTTAGTAGTTGATCTTCTGAATTGATGGTTGCTGAACTATCGGTAGATGTCCTCAACGGTAGATCCATTAGTAGTAGAGTCTGACGGTAGATGTAGTCCACCCGGTAGATCTAATAAGGAGGTGCCAACAATGTATAATATTTTTTAACAGATGCGTATATCCTTGACCAACTGAAGAGGGAAAAATGACAAAGGATGATCATGCATAAGATATTTGGGCAATGCATAAGATTTTCAAGTGATACATAACATCTTTGGAAGTTATGTAAGATATTTCCTTTTCCCATGAGGAATGGTAATGCGTAATATTTTTAGCTGGGCGACATCAGAAATTTAGCAAAATCTAGAGTTTCGTAACATTTTTTTGATCATGTGTAATATCTCAGTTTTATACGTTATATATTTTTGAAGAGGCAGACATTGATACATAATATTTTGTATTTGGTTGCTCAGTGATATGTATCATTATGTTTTGAGCTACTGGCGAGAAGGTGTAACATTTTTAGAAGGTGCTCAAGGGATGCGTAAGGTTTTGTACTTCGAGGAATTTCGGGTGAGCTCACACACATGATATTTTCCATTGCTGAAATCGAAAAATGTGAGCCATGTGTCGTGGAAGTTTGAGTAGTGCTGTGAAGATTTCTACTGCATCGTGGCATGGATCACGATACTTTTGACCATTCAAATATTTCAAAATCTTTTGTTGCCTACATAGAGCTTGTACATTGAAGAGGAAACTTCAAGAAATATCTTCTAAATCAGGATAGAGTGAAGCTCGCAGAGCCCCATAGATTAACTAATGCAAAAAGGGAATGAAGAATTCAAAACTATAGATTTTTAGGAAGTTTGAGATTGTAGGGAGAATATTCATATTCAATGGAGAGAATCTCACAGGAGTTTACCTAGGAAAAAAGAAGGAAGAAATAATATACCAAAAGGAGAGAAGGTCGAGAATTGAGGGAGTTTTTTTTGGCATTGGTTGTTGCTGTTGTTTGAGTTTTTTTGAGTTTTTTTGAGTTTTATTTTTTGTTTTATGCTATTACTATGATTTTTGTTTTATTCTCTTCCCACTGTTGTTACTTATCAAATAGATGGGTACTGTAACACTCCAATATTTTTTTAAAGTAATGTATTTGATATCGTGTGGTCTACGCAACACCGAGTTTAAACGAATCGTGATATACTATTATACGACTATTATGACTTAATTGTTGGTTTGACGGGTATGAATAAAAATAACGATATTATGAAATATATGTAGAAAGTTTTTCTTTAATAAAATGAATAATAAATCATATATTGATTATTAATTGGTTGAAAATGAAGATGAAATCTTTTAAAAGGTAAAAGAGATATTTTTCATAAAATTGTTTTTACACGTGCAATGTATTTTGATATTAATCGACTAAATTAATCATTATTGATAAATGATTCTAATAAGTAGATCATATATCCAATTGAATGAATTAATATTCATTTAATTATGTTTATTAGACAAGTAATGAGAATGAATTTTATGCTTCAAAAATACACTTTCTTTAAAATTGATTTTTACTGCATTTTGTGCGTGAATATTATAATTAATTTCTTCCACTTATAAATTGTATTTGAAAAAATGGATTTTATTTTTGAAATCAGAATTTCATAACAGGGTTCGATTGATTTTTTGAGATTTTTCTCAAATGGTTGTTTTTTGAGTGAATAGTGAAAATAAAGATTTTTCAAATATTGTCACTTTTATGACATTATTATGATGTATGCACGATTTAATAAATTGTGAAACCTTTGAATCGATCAAATATATGTTAAATAAGTTAAATAATGTATTTTAAAACATTATTTTGAATTTGGGAACCCATGTTTGACTTTTATGAACACAAATTATATTTTATTTAAATTAAAAACTATTTTGGGTCTTCGCATTCTAATGACATGTTTAGAAGGTGTCATTTGGTTTTGGATTGATCCAAAAGTCTAAAAACCTTTGTTTATTATTTAACTAAACAAGTTCATGGAAATGAACTTCTTACCTGATTTCAAGGTGAAATGGTTTTTATGTTTAAATTGGGTGTTTTCCTAACTATTTTTCATGTGTTTTGGTACTTATATTAAATAAAATTTCTGCCACCTATAGGTTTTGAATATGATAAAATACATTTCAAATTTGGAATCAACATGTCCAAATTTGGTTGGAAGGCCCCATTCATTTTTGGTCAAATAATTAAGTTATCATGGTAAAAAGTTAAGTTATCTCGATTAAGGTTAAAATGAGTTTAAAGTGGTTTAACTAGGAGATGAGACTTAAAATGTCTCCAACACTTATCTAAATGTGATTAGTTGAGTTTATTTCAACCTTATCACATCTTATCTATGCATTTGGGGTGCTTTGGTGCTACTTGACATGATTATGATACATATTATATTTAAAATTTTAAGTAATTCTAAGTGTGTCATTTCCCTCACTTATAAAAGGGCACCACTTCTCCTTTCTTCTTCACACCTCTTGAGCCACTTATCTCGACCAAGCCCTTCCCAAATCCCTTCCCAACCTTCCTTCCCATGACCTAGAGGCTCTGGTATCATCAAAAGATCAACATAGAAAGCTTAAGGTGTAAGACAAAAGTGGTTTTCCAAAGAAGATGTATAACTCTTAATCAAGAGTTTTCGTTTTATTTCCTCTTCTACCTCCTTCAAATCTTCTTAAACCATGATGATATAATAACATCAATACCTACACTATACTAAACTGTTATTATTCTTATGGTACAACCCTTATTCATCTCTTTTTCCATCTTATGGGGAGCAAAAACATCGTTCATGCGTTTGTGTGGACTACCACATCCACGAAATGATACATTTCGTTTTCCATCACCACCTCTCATGGATGGTTATAATGATGGATTTAATGTATATATATGATATTCATGAAATAATTATCATTTTGGAAAGATAAGATATAATCTATTTTCTTACCTTTCTATCCATTTAAAAATGATAACGTCGTTCATGCGTATGTATGAATTGCCACCTCCACGAAGCGATGCGACTTGTTTTTCCTTACTGCCTTACATGGTTGGTTTTAAAAGTGTATTTAATTTATAAATATGATAATTATTTCATGATTAATATTCTGAAGATGATGTAACTAAGACTCATTTGACCACAGTCAATCTACCAAAGCTGTTTTGGGATTATGAACCAAACGTTATTAAAACATCCGACATAAGCTTAACTAATTAAGTAACTAAATAATAATGGTCCTAAATGGCATAAAAGGGATAATAATGATAAAATGAACATGAAAAAGTTTATTAATTAAGTGAAAAACTAATATAATTGTATTATTCAGGAGTTAGAGAACGTACAAAGCTAGATGGAACTTAAGGTAAGAAATTTCTCATATCAAATTCCTTCCTTCGAGACTCATGCCACTTTCACTACATGTTTTCCTTTGTGTTGTATATATACTGCCGTGTGAATTTATTTTATTATTCATTTACTAAAATTCAAGTGGTCACTTTTGACTCTTTTTTACTTAAGTACAAAAGAATGTTTTTTAATATACATAGCATGAATGAAATTTCTCACTATTATGACCATTATTCTTTAAGAAACTTCCTTTATATGTTTTCATGGGTTTTAAAAGAAAACCCTTTTTCTAGTTCTTATGGGAATTTTTTGTTTTAAGATTTTTCAAAGAAAAAGAACATTTCTCCTTGTTTTTACATGAATCCTGAAAGTGCTTCTATATATGTGTTCAAAAGGATATTTTATGAGTTTTTTATGATGGAAATGTAATATTTTAAGAGTTTTATATATGTTTTGGTCCTTGGACATTAATCATGATGACATGTGAGTATGATATCTCTCTCCAATGCATTGAGTAATGATTTTGTTCTATGGGGAATATATATTGGATTAACCGTGTGGGTTATTCCATTTGTAAGAGTGTCTGTAAGAGTGATTGTAAGAGTGTTATGAAGATGATGTCTCAAGGTACTTACATGATTTTTTACACTTACAAATGAGTTTTTCATTGAAGAATTTTGATTTCATAAGGTAAGGTAACGAGCTAACGTTTAAAGGGAAGTTTATGCCCATTTGCTTATGCGATATTTTATTAAATCTTTGGGAAAAAGTTGATTTCTCGAGTAAGTAAATGATTATTTGAGTTCAATGTTTATTACGAAAAAGGAAAAATTTCTTATGGGTTTCCATGAATTTTTAAATGGACTAACGAGTTTCCTTTTTTTTATATCTCTTATTGAGATTTGTTTTGCTCATCCCACATTTTCAAATGTTTTTCATAGGGTTTAAGGACGAGTATGAACTATAGAAAGATCCATCTTTCCACTATAGGGGTTTTCCTTAAAAGAAGAATATATATTTTGAATGAAACATGAATTTAAATTTAAGAATCCTATTTTTGTGAAAATGGACATTAAGTGGAAGTATGCAAGCTGTATTATAAGGATTTGATATGTAAGAGGTTTTCTTAATTCTATAAAACTCTAAACCTAAAAGATCACTAGAATATAAATTTTTTTAATCTTTTCTATTAAACTCATAATTATGGGTTGAATAAGGTACATGGTGTTATAGTTAATGTCGGAACAAGGGTTTAGATAACTTTAGAGGTTCAAATGTTATTTAAGCATAAGTTATAAATATTTTATAACTTTATAGGTTAATATGTTATGGAGAATTATAGTTATTTTTGGTAGAATCAAAAGAGTTGAATTGAAGATGACATTGTGAAAGATACCTTAGTGTTTATCTACCTCATAAAATGGTTTTTTAGCGAACAAACCCTATACGACCTGATTCGCCACCTGGTCAGGATGTTACAAGTCCCGAGGCACATTCTCGACCCCCATGGGCTGGTATCAAGCACCATAGCATCAAAAATAACCTTTTGGAAATGGTTTCACCCTTGAAAAACCAACATGACCCATCCGTGAATTGGACGACCACACCAACCTAATAATCAAGATCAATAGATATAAACATACAACAAAGTAAACACAATAATGACTAATTTCAGATATCATAAACACCAACACATCACCATATATCACAATTCATATACATGACATACACATGATATCCCTAGTCAAAGCTCAAAACCCAAAACAGGATCCAAAATCCCAAACAAGCAATACATAACATCCCACTATACAAAATCTAAAAAATAGATCCTCATGAGCTAAACTCCATGAGACCATGTCTCCTTCAACATAACAACCTTGGATGATGATAATTAAGAATATCCATTGAAATGCATGGTTCCCTTGTCTTTACCTGTGTCCCACAAAACAAAGTCTGCATACGCCCAAAGACATATGCAGGGTGTGAGGCACAAAGCCCAGTAGGATACCACCATGAATCTATATAAAACTTTTGACCATGAAAACTAATAAACCAATTTGAAACTCATTTTCAAATCCCAAGTTCACCTTTTAAAATAATCTCATTTGAAAACATTTTCCCCTTTAAATCCCTTTGGTTTTGCTAAAACAATCCATGTTTTAAAACTTGAGTAAACATGGCTCAAGATAATAAGATAAATCCACCCGAAGTAACCATTTTCAACACACCCAAATAAGGAATAACACGAGTATAAGAATAAGATCAATCATATCTCCAAATAAGTGGAAATGATAACACAAGATATCTCAATCAAAAAAGGCATGAACATAATGCATGAAAGCATATATAAATCAACCGAGCACAAGCAATACACAACATGGGATCTAACTATAAGGGTCTAGTGTGACTTTGACTAAAAAAAGTTTCCCACCCGGCTAAGGAAGTACAATAAGTTGGAAGATCTCCTGGTCTTCCCGAGCCCAAATTTCTAAGAGCTCACTCAGTCCCTTGGGTCAACATTTTGGAAGCTCCCATGGTCTTCCTCTCAAATTCTCTCTCGGTCCCTAGGAAAACCTTTTGGAATCTCTATCAGTCTTCCTCCCCAAAGTTTCACTCAGTCACTTGGAAAACAACCTATTTGTATAATTTATTCACTCACACACACCCAAGGTTCCCCATGTGCCACTCAAAGCCAAACACATCCACATCAACAAGTAGAAATCATAAAATAATTTCGAAATCCAATTTAATAAATCAACATGACCATTTCAAGTCAAGCATCAACACCATGAAATAACTCTTTGAAAACCCTTTCAAAAACCCATTTGAAAGTATAAAACCTCTTTGATCCATTTTAACAAACCCATGGAGTGCATTAAAGAAAACTCCCTTTGAAAACCCACTTTAAGTCATCAAATTGCCAACACCAACCAGGAATCACATCAAACATGGTAAAACATCAATAATAAATAAATTCAAAGGTAATTTGATAAATGAAAACCAAAGGTGATAAGGAATCAAAGGATGGCCATGAAAAACACCCTTAAAAAGAGACACATACCTCAAAATTGATTCCAAATTTTTCACTTTTAATGACAACCGCTAGATTAGATAAGTATAGGTACTCACACACCTAAACCATAAAGAAACAAACCAAAACCACCGTTAATAACCTTAGATTTTACCATGGGGGAATGCTAGGATTTTACACTAACACCAAAATGGAAGAATAAAGGAGAATATGGGGAGAGGATGAAGAAATCATGAAGAAATGAGCTTACCTCAATCTTAAATCAATAAGATCCAATAAGAATACACTAAAAAGGAGAGGAGAAAATATTCAATTCCAAAGGATGGGGATGCACATGCATGGAAGAAGAAATGAGGCCAAGGGGAGTTAAATCCATCAAGGAAAAAATGGTAAAAATCCAAATTGACCTAGACAACTTGCACAATTTGGTTGCATGGTTAAGAAAACCATGCATTAACCATGCAGGAGCTACTGTCTCTCCAAAACCAAAGCTGCATGGTTTCTAGAGATGATTGCATGGTTAGAAAAACCATCATCCCCAAAACCTCACCATCACATAGTTAGATGCACGGTTATAAAAATCATGAACCAACTGTGTGCCAGAGTCTGTTTTATGACAACCCATATCATTTATACACTTTATTTCATGACTTATTACATAAAGATTCACATAACACAATCCCAAAATATTGAGAGGCCTAGTGTCTGGGTAATTTGATACACATCACAATAACTTTTAATAGGGATACAATAACATTAATTAAATCTCCATAACATGACCTTAGAATTCCATTGATCTTCTAAAATTGCATGAGATATCCTGAGAACGTACATAAGAAAGGGGTGAGCTATAAAGCCCAGTAAAGGAATAATCGAAGCATAGCATAAAGTAAAGTAGTACATGTGAGTCAAGAGACATAACTTGATGACATAGAGAGGTGATAATTATAATCATGAACATCGAAGCATGGTATAAGATAATAACATCAAGGCATCATAGAAATGTGGTAATAAAATAAAACATGACATCATAAGCACAAGTCAAGACTAACCGCTGAGACATTATAACATAGTGTTATTAGGCTAACCGCCTGTGCACTTTTCATGGTATCTCATGATGAAAAACTTTATCCAATGAATTAGAGGGATATATAATTCCGGGCCCATCCATCACATTCATATTATGTACATGTATTTATGTGCCACATAGATCATACAACATAAATATATCTTTTATCACTTTTAATCCCACGATTAAGGAGTGTGGGTTAAATAAATGAGAGTCTCCAATCAATGAAGGATATGTAAATCTAGGTGAATACCCTAGAGTGGAAATGGGGATGTGTATTCACAACACATAAGTTTGACATGGAAAACCATGAGAAAATTTTGGCAGCATATAGGGTGTATATACAGGTTCATAGAAGGGTTTCATGAGAGTGAAAGGTGATATATCATTACTTTTGAATCATAAGGAAAGTAAAGGGATGTGTAAAAACACATTTGAATATGATAAATTGGAAATAAAAAAGCTCAGTATAAAGAAGGTACTTGAATAAAAAGGAAGAAGAGAGAATCCCTTACATTGAGAGGGTGCTTTTAAAAGCTTGAGAGGAGCTTCTTAAAAGCTTGGGAACACATTAGGAGGGATTTAGAGAGGGAAAAGGGGAGTAACTTCATGATCAATGGATTTTTAGTAAAGGGGAATGAGATATTGGGTGAGTATTTATAGAAAAATAGAGAACAATTCTTTATTAAATTCTAAACCTAGGTTTTGGACTCTAAGTGATAGAATAATCAAGACCACAAACCTTCCCATGGTTATTTCACATGGTTTCTATCAAAGAGGATTGATTTTAAATAATTTATTAGGATAATAATTTAACTCCTTAAAATAACACCATTGATGATGTGGAAGTGATTCATATTTATAAACAATTGATTTTTAAACCTTAAAATATAATATAGGTTTTAGAGGATTCATTAAAGGTTTATTAAATTAATAAAATAACTTAAAAAATACATTATTTTAAAGAGTGTAGTCGGGGTTTGGCTTAGTGGTAAGCTCCCCGTAATAATACATGAAAAATGGGGGTTTAAAACCCATTGGGCGCAGGTACTGTAGCAGTACTGTAGCGGAACTGTAGTGGCGGCAGGATACTGTAGCAGTGACAGGTACTGCACGATACTGTTGCAGATAGGTACTGTAGCATTACTATTCACAAAATGGGCCTTGGGCCAAAAATTTGGCCCTATGGGCTATGTTATGGGCTATATGCCCACTGGGACTTTGGGCTATGTAATGAGTCTCCCTCTACCCAGTTTAAAGAGGACTTTGCTTTGCTTTAATAATAAAATGAGGCTTCAGCCCCAACCTTTAAAACAAACATTATTTTAAAGGGAAAATCTATTTTTGGTAATGAGTGACCTTTATAAAATTTATTACATCACTATTTGGCTATTATAATGTCATAATACATATCATATATTTATATCGTATTTAATTTTTACCCAAAAAATTTGAATGTCTCGTAAAAATATGAAAAATTCACCTTTGACTAATTTTGATATGCTGATTTCAAAAATAATATTTAATTTACAAAAATAATTTTATAAATATGAGAATTTGTACTTAACAAAATCCTTATTTATAGGAAAATACTAGTTTTTATGACACTAACAACTTCCCGACCCTTATAAAAATTACACCAGACTTCATTAAATTAAATTATCATTTATATTTAAATAAATATTATTTAATAATAATATTTCATTAAAATAAAATTTATTTCAAAATTCTTGAATTTATCAAAAAAATCATTTTAATTGAAACTATATATTTCCCAAAAATATAATTTTGGCTTCTTTACATTAAAATTTAATTTTTATCAAACTCATATATAATAATGTATATATATATATATAAATTAATAATGAAAAGGGATAAATATAATCATAATTTTATTAAAAATAAAATATAAAAATTCATACTACTAGGGTCTAGATATATAACCCTTTATTACACCAGTGTACGCCGTAAGGGAAAGGTGAGTGATGGTAGTACTTTCTTAGGGTGGTTCGGAGAACATGGTTTGGGAGGTGATCTCTATAAGCTTTAACTTCTACCATAAATGATTTAGATCATGTTTTAGTTGTTGAATGTCATCTTGGTCTTGGTCAAGGGAAAAGCCTAATGATGCCATCTCCCTCAGAAGCTCCGATAAATGAACTTCATAGGGTAAAATACTATTGGTCAAGACCATCACGTCTTCCATCTGTGTCAATTAGAATTTATCATAACCCATAATATAAATAATCCTAATGGTCACTGTAGAATGACTATAATATAAACGTTTATTATGCTTAATGGTCTTTTAATCCCAACGAAAAAATTATGGCCATATTTTATAATGGTATAAAATAACAAAATGAAATGCAGTACATGTTATTCCTATAACTACATTTCTTAATAAGGCATTTATTCATTTTAAAGGGAATTTCATTTATAAATTTTGGGCCATTACATTACCCCCTTAAAAAATTCCACCCTTAAAATTTCATTTGGTACACTAAAATAGATGAGGGTAATTTTGTTTCATCGCCTCTTCCAGTTCCCATGTTGCCTCCTCAAACTTGTTGTTCCACCAAAATAATTTGACTAGGTAAGACATCTTATTTATTTGAAATTTATCTCTATGATATAATATATTCATGAACTGCTTCTCATATGAAAGGTAATTCTCCAAGGGTACCACCTCTAGATTCAGTACATGTGAGGGCTCTGATATGTACTTCCTTACAGAGATACATGGAACACATCATGCACTTGAGATAGGTTAGGTGGGAGTGTTAGTAAATATTCTACAACTTCTATGTGATCAAATATTTTAAAGGGGAAGATGTATCTAGAACTAAGATTTCCCTTCTTCTCAAACCTCACGACTTTCTTCTACAGTGAAACATGAAGGAACAATTTATCTCTGACCTCAAACTCCAGGTCTCATCAACGATTGTTTTCATAGATTTTCTATCGACTTTGTGTAGATTTCATATGAAACTGAATGGTTTTAACCTTCTCTATCATCTCCTGGATAAGAGTAGGTCCCATCAACTTCCACTATCCAACTTTATCCCAACATATTGGAGACCGAAACTACTTTCTATACATATCCTCATAAGGTGACATTTGAATGCTAGAATGAAAACTATTGTTATATGAGAAATACACTAGGGGAATATGTTGATCACAACATCCTTGTAAATATATTGAAAAAGATCTCAACACATCCTCTAGATTTTGGATGGTTCTCTCAGACTAACCATTCGTATGAGGGTGATAAGTAATACTAAAAATCATCTGAGTATCCAAATATTGTTGAAGGAATCTACAGATCCTCAAGGTAAACCATAGATCATGATTAGATATAATAGAGAGTGGTACTCCATCCATTATTAAAACTTATCTTATGTATATCTTAGTGAGTTGGTCAAGAGGAAAATCTTCCTTGATAGCAATGAAGTGCGTTGAATTTTTAATGTGATTGACTACCACCCAAATTGTGTTATTGCCTTTAGATATATTGGGGAGTCCTATGATTAAATCCATTCTTATGTTTTCCCACTTCAATACTGGTATGAGAAATGGTTACATCATAACCTTATACTTCTATCATTCAGCCTTGACATGTCGGCACACCAAGCATCGAGACAAAAATTCTACAATCTCCCTCTTCATGTTATCCCATCATATATTTTTCTTTAGATACCTATACAGCTTAGTGCTTCCTGGATGAATAGATAAAGATGCTCTATATGCACCATCCAAAAGTTCTGTATTCAGGTCTTGTTTTTATGGGACACATATCCGGGTTCCAATCCTTATAACTCCATCTTTAACAAAGTTAAACTCTAAATATTTTCTTTCTTTTTCTATAGCTCCTCGTCGTCTTTTTAGGTCTCCTTAATCCTCTCCGGAATGGATGGCTGAGAATTTATTTGAACAAGGTATGGTGATGTTTCTTTTATGATTCACATATCCATCCTTTGCAAGTCTAAGAAAATTGGACCCCGTTCAATCCTCATCATGGATAGGGTTATAGGATCCTTTATATTGAGAGAATCTACCACTTTGTTCACCTTCTAAAGATGGTAATGGATTAAAAAATCACAATCCTTGGTCATATCTAACCACCTTCATTAGATCATATTGAGATCCTTTAGTGTGAATATATACATGAGGCGTTTATGATCTTTATATATTTCACAATACTCCTCATATTGATAATTTCTCTAAATATTCAATGCAAAGATCACTACAACCAATCCTAGATCATGGGTTGGGTAGTTCCACTCATGGATCTTTAATTAGTGGGAGGCATAAGCTATCACCATGTCATCTTACATGAGTACACAAACTAATCACTTTTTGGATGCATTTCTGTAGATCAAAAATCCTTCCCCATTGGTGGGTAATGTGCTCATAGGTGTAGTGATTATCCTCTTTAACTTTTTAAAGATCTCATCACATTCATCAGTATAGAAATACTTCAATAATTTCTAAGTTATCTTAGTTAGTGGGATTGGAAATCATGAGAAATTTATCATAAATCGACAATAGTACCTAGCTAATACAAAGAAACTATGAATCTTCATCATAGATGTTGTTTTGGGCCACCCTTCAATTATCTATGTCTTTGAAGGATCCACATATATCACTTTTTTGGTGATAACACAACCCATGAATGTTACTTTATCCATCCAAAACTTTCATTTAATCTACTTCATTATAAATTTTCTTTTCACAAGGTCTTTAGTACAATATTCAAATGATCCTCATGCTCCATATTTATTTTAGAGTAGAAAATAATATCATCAATAAATACTAACATAAATTTGTTAATATAATCCCTAAAACTCTATTAATAAATTCCATGGAGATAATAAGAGAATTAGTGACTCAAAATGGCATCACTATGAACTTTTAGTGCCAGTACCATGTATGAAAAGTGGTCTTAGGGATTTCATACTTTTTCACATTTACATGATAATATCCTAACCAAAGATCCACCTTAGAGAATGATAAAACACTATTTTATTGAATATTTTATTGATAATAAATTATATAATTTCCTCAAATTGTGTTAAATATGTTTAATTAGAAAGTATTTGGGATTAGATCTTTCATTTGAATATTTGATGAAAATTCCAGTTTTACCCTTTTAAAATCACTGCAGTATTTCAATCATAAATATTTTTATTTGAATTATTTGAACTTAATATTTTTCAACTGCGTTCCTTACTTTATGGGATACAACTTATATTCAGGACACTTGATAAAAAGAATGCATTTGGATGGAGAAATTGGGTGATTAAGTTAAAGGTGGGCTGGACACGCCAGAATGGAGAAGCTTCTGTATTTCGGCCATAACTCCTTCATCTGGTATTTTATTGAGCCCAAATGTTTAGAGGAGATAGAGGACCCATATCCGCACATATCATCCTTCTTTAAGGCCGGCCAATTCACGTGTTTTGGTGGTCAAATGGGCAGTGAAAGTTGGAATAAAATATTTGGCCAAGATTCCACATTCACACTTGAAACCACTTTGAACCTAACCTCCCCACCACTCTATAAATTGGTGTTTTTCTCATTTGGTGGGGATGGGACGTGCATTGAGAAGTTGAGGTAATAGGATAAGTTGATTCACTCCAATTCTCCAACCATTTCAATAAGGGTAGCTCTTGAAGCAAGGATCCCTTCGACGAAGCCTTCTTCTTCTCCTTCGTGTTGTAATGCTTTTGTTTGTGTAATAAACTTCTTTGTTCTTATTTTATTTATTCTATTTTCTTCTGTTTTGCTTAAATTTATTCTTCTCTTAATCTTCCTCTTTGGGATTGAATTCTTGAGTAGAAGCGTTATTGGGTTATACCCATTATAAACCTTTGCACTTGCAAAACGCTTCTACGATGATTACGCCACCCATGAAAGAGTAGTCTTTTAGTAATCAATATATCTTATACCCTCTTAATTTAATTATTTTGAATCATTGAGCTACTGTAATTCACTTAATATGATCCATGAATTGTGTTTTTAGATTTTAAGAAACTAAGAAAGCAATTGAATAATTAACACAAAAACATGCGAGGTTGAGATTTTGTGTAAATTGTGAGAGCGCGATCTTAATCGGTAATGCAAGACCACACGGGATAAATTTGTAGAGTTAAAATATAATCCCTAAACACAATACATAATCATTTCCAGAATGGATATGTGCTCTAATTAACCACTGACCATAATCTAACCTTAGAACAACAATCAAAGTAGGGTGCTGCGATTGCGTGTTCTGAAGCTAGCCTAGGGTTTAAGTAATTCCATCTTTGTAGTTAAGTTAACTCTTGTAGGGTTCGAGAGTTAACAAATTAGGGGATCATAATTAAGTGGATATTGATTTAAATGATAATGATTAATAAGTAAATTAATAGGTAGAGTTAGATCGACTACTCCTTTTAAATATTTCCTAAAAAATATCTTTTTATTGTGTCATTTTAATCGAACTTCATTTTAAAACAAAAAACAAAAAATGCAATCTTCTTCTAGAAAACTTCTTCTAGATTTATAAACTATAAACAACCCCCATCCTTTTAAGTAGTGTTTCAATTTTATTCTCTTTTATTTTTATAATACCTCTGAAAAGTTGTTTTAATTCACTTCCTCCTTTGAGAGACGATCTTGGTTAGCCACTCTGCTGCACCTAAGTACCCCAAAATCACACTAATCATTTGAGGGTGCCCATGAAAGCGCTCTTTCAAATTGGCACCGTTTTCAGGGAGGCAAGTAATTATTTCAACCAATTAGAGGTATTTATTTTATTTTACATTTTATTCTCTTCCTCTCTTCTTTCTTCCTTCTTTACCCAATCTGATTTCTTTTTTCTTCTTCTTCTTTTATTTTCTTCTACTTTGTTTTGGACCATCAAATCAAACTTCTAATTTTTTATTTTCCTATGGTCCGCTTTCCTTATTTTCATCTTTCATTGATTTATGACACGAACTAATCCCGATGATCTCTTAGATCTTGACCCTGAGATTGAACATAGCCTTAGGGCACGAATCAGACATTCTCAGTCTACGGGAAGTTTCAACATTCAACCTGTTGGAGAATTACTCCAATATCAAAACATTGAAATTGGAAGAAATTCAAATTCAACCATAAAACAAGAACCAATGGCTGACAATAATGGAAATGAACTTAATATAACCATTCAAGAATTGGCTGCACCTGATATTAACTATCAACCAAATTGTATTGCATACCCAAATCTCGAATCGGACTTTGAACTAAAATCTGGGTTAATTCACTTACTTCCAAAGTTTCATGGCCTCTCTGGTGAGGATCCCAATAAACATTTGAAAGAATTTAATGTGGTTTTCTCAACCTTGAAACCAAGAAATGTATCTGAAGACCAAATCAAATTAAGAGAATTCCCATTCTCACTTGATGGAGCTGTGAAAGATTGGATGTATTATTTACAACCTGAAGATGTAACTTGTTGGAACGATTTAAAACATCTTTTCTTGCAGAGATTTTTTTCTAGCATCGAGGACCACTTCTATTCATAAGGAGATCTCAGGGATCAAGCAATCACAAGGGGAGTCAATGTATGAGTACTGAGAGCGATTCAAGAAGTTGTGTGCAAGATACCCACATCACCAAATCAGTGAGCAACTACTCATCTAGTACTTCTATGAAGGACTCACACCTATGGAGAGAATCATGGTGGATGCTGCAGCTGGAGGAGAATTAGTGGATAAGACACCAGTAGCTGCACATGCGTTGATCGACAAAATGGCCCAAAACTCCCAACAATTTGGCGATCGAGGTGCACCACATGTCAGGGGAGTACATCAGGTAAGTCCATCTTCTCTTGAAAGTCATTTTATTTATACCAAGTTGGAATAATTGAAAACTATGGTGAGATAGATTTATTTGGCAAAAAAGACATCACAACCCCCTCCTTCAAGTCCTTGTGGTATTTGCACTGAGACAAGCCACCCAACTGGCTGTTGCCCACAACTCCAAGAAACAGAAGATTGTGCAGCAATGTTCCCTGGGAGACCATATCAGCAACAACAACAACAACCATATCCCCAAAAGAAGTTTGATCCAATATACAACCAAGGGTGGAAGGATCAATCAAACATGAGGTATGGCTCTGGACAATAATAAAGGCCCCCTTTTCAACCAAACTTCCAGCAGCCTCCACCTTACCAATAGGGTTTTCAAAAACCCCAAAGGAGATTTGAAGATCAAACATCAACAAGTTCGCAACAAGGGAATCTACAAAACAAGTTAGACTCTAACATTGATGATATTTTGAAAAAAATTGTTCTTAATCAACAGAATGATCTAAAGAGTCAAGGTTCGGAGTTAAGGGAGTTGAAGACTCAAATGAGCCAGATTGCCACTGCCCTCCATGAACTAGTAAGTAAAAATTCTAGAAATATACCTTCCCAACCCACTCAAAATCCAAGGTGAATGTTAGTTCCATCACATTGAGAAGTGGGAAGCAAATGAATGATACATATGTACCTACCATTCCACCGAGATTCACCTCAACTCCAGAGAAGCCGCATTCCATACCAACTGATGAGAAATCCAAGGAGAAAGATAAAGGTAAGAAAAAGATTGATGATGTTCCTCCTAAACCCATTCCTTTTCCAAATAGGGTTGTTCAAACCAAGAAGATGGATGAAGAGGCGATACAAAAATAGGTTTTGGACACATTCAAGCGTGTTGAGATCAACATCCCTCTACTTGAAGCTATCAAACAAATCCCAAGGTATGCCAAATTCTTAAAAGAACTCTGCAACAATCGAAGAGGGATAAAGAGAAATGAGAGGATCAATATTGGAAGGAATGTTTCAGCACTCATTATACCAACTCTAGCAATGCCAACAAAGTGCAAGGATCCAGGGACATTCACCATCCCATGCACCATAGGGTAGTTGCACTTTTCTGATGCACTTTGTGATTTGGGAAATTCCATAAATGTGATGCCTCACTCTGTATTATCTTCTTTACAGGTTGGTGAGTTGAAGCCGATAAGAGTAGTGGTGCAATTGGCGAATAGAGCTACGACATATCCAGCAGGAGTCCTTGAGGATGTACTTGTCCGGGTAAGAGACATGATCTTTCCAGCAGACTTCTATGTGCTCAAAATGGAGGATGATCAGGTAAGTTCTCATGACCCCATTATCTTAGGTAGGCCCTTCCTCAAAACTGCAAAAACTATCATAAATGTCAATGAGGGTACACTTTACATGGAATTTGGGGATGAAGTTGTGATATTTAATGTTATGGATTCCATTAAGTACCCCTCATAGGATCATTCTACATTTGTTATCTCCCATTTTGAACCACCAAGTAAAAACACCATGGAATTGGATTGTCCTATGCTTAGGGAGATTATGAGTATTGGTTCTAGTTTGATGTCTAAGAGTACTTCCACACCCTTTTCTAAGGAACAAGACTCTCTAAGATTTGATTTTGAAATGGAGTCATATTCTGATTTTTATCATGTGAACTCTGATTATGACATGGCTGTTGAGTATGATGATGGATTTGATGCTTTATTCTCTGATTTTGATGATGTATATTCTGATACTGATGCTCTTTGTGCACATATTTTAGTTCCTTCTATGTCTCCATCTATACACCACCCCCTACAATGGAACTCAAGCCATTGCCACCAAATATTAAATAATCATACTTGTTGAGTGGTGAGAAATTACTTGTTATCATTGCTAACAATCTCCCTTTTGAACATGAAGAAAAACTTTTGAATCTTTTGAGGGAGAACATCAGGGAAATCGGGTGGACCTTGGATGACATATCAGGTATTAGCCCCTCCATTTGCATGCATAGTATTCTTTTTGAGGATGGGGCTAAACTGGTGAGGCAACCACAAACGAGACTCAATCCAACCCTTCTGGAGGTTGTTAAAAAAGAGGTTGAAAAATTGCTCGAGGCAGGTATAATTTAACCTATTTCTAACTCACAATGGGTTATCCCTGTCTAGGTTGTACCAAAGAAAACTGGTTTCACTGTTATAAAAAATGAAAATGATGAGTTAGTTCCTGTGAGAGTACAAAACAGTTGGAAAGTGTGTATTGATTATAGGAAACTAAATCAATCCACTCGTAAGGACCATTTCCCACTTCCATTCATTGACCAGATGCTTGAGAGACTTGCAGGTAGGACACATTATTGCTTCTTGGATGGTTTCTATGGATATTTTCTGGTTCCTATTGCTCTGGAGGATCAGGATAAGACAACATTCACTTGTCCTTTTGATACGTTTGCCTACTGAAGGATGTCATTTGGACTTTGCAATGCCCTAGGTACCTTCCAGAGATGCATGGTGAGTATTTTTTCTAATTTTATTGAGACCTGCATAGAGGTATTTATGGATGATTTTACAGTGTATGGGTCTTCATTTGATGAATGTATAAGTAGTTTAGGAAAGGTGTTGAATCATTGTATTGAGAAGAATATGGTCCTAAACTTTGAAAAGTGTCATTTCATGGTAGAGCATGGCATTGCCTTAGGGCATGTAGTGTCAAAACATGGAATTGAAGTTGATAAATCTAAGGTAGACATTATTTCATCCCTGCCATATCCTACATGTGTGTGTGATGTTCGATCATTCCTTGGACATGCTGGATTTTATCGACGCTTCATCAGAGATTTTAGTAAGATCGCTCTACCCTTATCTCGATTACTTCAAAAAGATTTTGACTTAAATTTTGATGATTCATGCAGGGTATCATTTGATGAGCTAAAGAAGTGTCTGACCACTCCACCGATCATACAACCCCCGTGGTGGGACCTTCCATTTGAGCTTATGTGTGATGCGTCCAACTTCGCGGTTGGAGCTGTCTTATCTCAGAGGGTGGAGGGATGTTCACATGTGATAGCCTATGCATCAAGGACACTGGATTCAACCTAATCGAATTACACAACCACGAAAAAGGAGTTTCTTACTGTCATATTTTCTTTAGATAAATTCCGTTCATATTTATTGGGATCTAAAGTAGTTGTTTTTTTGACCATGCAACTATGAGGTACCTCTTGAAGAAGTCATATGCAAAGACCAGGCTGATCCGATGGATGCTCCTTCTTCAGGAATTTGATATTGAGATAAAGGACAAAAAGGGGTCAGAAAACTTGGTGGCAGACCACATGAGTAGGCTTACTCACACACTAGAGGGTAACACCTTGGACTAGGTACCACTTCGGGACACTTTCCTCGATGAACATCTCTATACCATCTCAGGTACGCATCCTTGGTATGCTGATTTAGTTAATTACATTGTTACCTCTGAAATCTCAGTAAATTTGAAGAAGCATCAAGTCCAAAAATTAAAAAGTGAGTCTAGGTTTTATGTGTGGGATGATCCTTACCTCTGGGGCATGTGTAGTGACTAAGTCATTAGGAGGTGTGTTCCCGATCATGAGTTTGAGTCTGTTTTGCATTTCTGTCATACACTTGCTTGTGGTGGACACTTTGGATGTAACAACCCAATCTTTTTGAGTAGTATATTAACTTACTCTTATTGATTTATTAAGATGTTAATGGTTAATGCAGAAAGAGGAGTTGATGGCTTCATCCAGTAGACTCAACCCTTACGAATCCCACTTATCAGAGCTTGGGAAGGAGGTAGCATCTGTGGGCTTCGCTTTGGACCAAGCCCAAGCCGAGCTCCAGCGTGTCAAGCTTGAACGAAAATGCTTGCAGGAGAAGTTCAAGTTAGTGGAGATTGCTACTAGGGCAATGTTATCTGAGACTCCCTCAGATTCTCTCACCATAGCACACCTTACACTTAGGTCTTATGCCAGTGTTATAAGGGGCTATGTGATGAGACCCTAGTTTCCTTGTGTAATCCTTTCGGGTGAATAAATTGAGATTTCTTCCTTTAGTGATGTTTTTGAAATTTCAAATGTCTAGATAATTTTAGAATGTATTTTATTGATGAATTTTGAAAAAGGCATATTTTGAAATATTTATGTAAACCCTAAATAACTAATGATGTGTAATGATTTTCAAAAAATGGTCTTCTACAAAAGTGTTCAGTAAGGAATTTGGAGTCTAATAAGATCAACTTAATTTTTGATGAATAGTAAATTATGAATAGTGATTTTACGCTTAGGATTAGTAATGTGACCAAATGGATTAGTAATTTTCACTCAAAGAATGTTTTAATATAATCTAGGCACCTTGATTAAGTAATGTGATTCAATAAAATGGGTAAATAACGGTTTCATAAATTATTATTCAAGTATTAGTTTTTTCGGATGAATAGTGTTTTTTAATTAAAAATTTAATTAAAAATAATTAGAAAATTATTTTTATAAAAAGGACTTTATTTTTGAACTCAGAGCATCGATATTATGTTAAGGTAATTTTTGGGGATTTTTCTGAAAAAAATGAATTTTCGATGAATAGTGTTTTTATTTAAAAATTAAATTAAAAATATTTAGAAAATTATTTTTATAAAATGGATTTCATTTTTGAAATCAGAGCATTGATATTTGGTTAAGGTGAAATTTTGGGATTATTCTGAGAAAGTTGAATTTTCGGTGAATAGTGAAAGTATAGTTTTTAAGTTACGGGTGTTTAATGACATCATTAAATGATGTATTAAGTATATATTCAATATGGTCGAATTATGAATAGTAAGATAAGGTGTGAGGTGTCCCAAGTGGCCAATACCATGGGCAAATACCATGGGCAAGCCCATGGTTTTGCCAAAACCACTAGTGAGGTGTCCCTTGGCCTTTAATGCTTTGTCCCCTCACTTTCCCTATAAATACCCACCCTTTCCTCCTTTAGTTTTCACTCCCAACTCTCCCCCAACGAAGTTATGGTCTTCTTACCTTCCAAGAAGTCCTCCCAAGGTGCCCCCAAGCCCTCAAGGTCCAATCCTTTGAGTTTCAAGAGTCACATTTTAAGGTAAGGGATCCGACCCCTCTCTTTCTTTTCATGTAATCTCTTTTATGTCATTCCTATTATGCTCCATGTTTTTCTGTGAGAGGATGTTCTTTTATATTCCTCTTACTGCCCTTTCATGTTTATATGATGAGAGATCCCCTCTTACTCTCATCATTTCGTTTTATGAAAGTTTAAGTGACGCCGTTAGGCTGCCGAATTTCTAAGGGATTCTTTCACCCTTCTCATTTTTCAAGTTCGATTTTCATGTCAAGTCTTTAAAGTTACTTTTTATTATGTTGGGGTATGATCTCTATATCAATCATACTGATCTCTTATGATCATATGATGAGGGACCCTTTTTTTGATCTTGTCAAATCATTTTCTTTTGAAGTTAAGTGACGCCGTAAGGCTGCCGAATTTTCATAAGAGAAATCTAATTTTTTTCCTTCCATGTTTTTCATTTCAAATTGTATGTCCCTAAAATTTCGTTACCATGTCCATATTCTTTCACCCTACTGTTTTATGGATCATTTATGAGTGGGTGACCCATGCCCCCTCTCATTTCAATGTTTTCTAAAACCCCGAAACTTAGCCGTTATGCTGCAGAATTTTCCCCTCAAAATGCCTCTCTCTTTTCTCAAAAAATATTTTATGTTATAAAGTGAATACTCAAAGCTCTTATTTCTAAAAGGGTATTCACATATATATCAAAATGTTCCATTTTATATTCTGGGATTTACATACATGAGACCCGCTTTCCCTTTCCGTGGGTTTAAAGTGACGTAAAGATCATGTCTTTAAAACAGTTTTTAAAACGTTATGATTATGAAATGAAACCCATTTATTTTATGCTATGTGGGTTATTTATGAAATTTTTGATGATGATATATGTGGCTCACATGATAATAAAGGCAAATTTAAGGGTGCGCCCTGATAGCGCTCCAATGCATTGGGTAATGATGTAACCACTAGAGATTACAATTTTCACGATACCATGGTGAATAACCTTGGTAATTTTCAAATGACACCTTGGGGATGGACCTTGGTGATATGTTCATGATTGTCTATGTTAAATGATGTAGCCACATCTTCAAGTTATGAAAAATGTTATTTTTATTATGAAATGCCTCATGATTTCTTTCTCATGCCTTAAAGTTCTTTTCATGTCCTTATTGAAGTATCTCATGTTCACATGTAAAATGTTCCTCTTGTTTCCCTTACTGGGCCTTCTGCTCACCCTTTCTTTTGATGTATGTCCCCAGGTTATGAGATGCAGTAATGAACCTAGAATGAACTTAAGGAGACGCCTTGCAAGTGTTTAAGAAGAATGTTTTATGTTTTTTTTATGTATTATGATCCTTGTTTCCAAGACACTAAACCTTAACGATCCTCAGATTTGTGTAATGTAATGAAAGTTTATGTTATAAAATGGCGGGATGCTATAGTTGGTATCAGAGGATGGTTTAGTTATTTGTGGAAATTAGGATATAAAAACTTTAGGAAGAACCCTATAGAAAAGTTTAAATATAGGAAAACTTCCTGGTATTTTGGTAAGTATTGAGTAAGTGGTCTATCAAACAAATACATCCCTGTCTGGATACGAGCAGGTAGAGGCGGCTCTGGCACAGATGTACATAGGGGTAAAACCCGAAAACACCGCTTTGAGCTAGACTCGAACGGGAACTGGTGCACGATAACGGGCCTTGCTGCACTCTTGGTTACGACACTCCCGGGGGATATGTTTGGTTAATCACGAGCTTTTTATGAATCATTATGAAGGAATTATAGAAAAGTGTAATTGTATAAGCATGAAGTCTTAGTTAAAAGATTCATAAATGAAATAAGTTTCTCACTAAGGTTTTATTCTTTTAGAAAATGGCGGGCAATAGGAGAAACCGTGCCGATGGTGACCGCAATGCACCATGTGCTGACGGCCCTCCGATGGAAGCCGGAATGGAAACATTCATGCGAATGATGAACCAACTGACTCAAGTTATGAGTAATAACTTGAATCAAGCTGAGAGGCCGACCTCACCACGAAGGGAACAACTTTCTGTTGAGTCCTTCATGCGTCAACGACCGCCAACATTCAGTGGATCTACTGACCCATTGGTTGCGGAACAATGGATAAGCTCCATTGAAAAGATATTTTCTGTACTTCATTGTTCGGAACAAGAAAAAGTCACCCTTGCTGTTTACCGCCTAGAGGGAGAAGCTGATCAGTGGTGGTCACTGATCAAAAACACGAAGCCACGAGGAGAGATGGAAGCTATGGAGTGGGAAGAATTTCGGGGGATTTTCTTTAACAAGTATTTCCCTCGTTCCATGAGAACGAAAATGGAGAAAGAGTTTCTCGAGCTGAAGCAGAAGGAGAACGAATCTGTTGGAACCTATGAGATGAACTTCACAAGGCTTTCCCGTTATACCTCAAGCTTTGTCATGGACCCTAATGGGAAGGTTGATAGATTCTTTGGCGGACTACGACCACATCTGCGGAAGAATCTAGCCAACAGGGACTACGATAGCTATGAAGAAATAGTTCGAAGTGCTATGAAAGTTGAACTAGAGTTTGGGGAGACACAGTGGTCTCACAAATCTAATGAGAAGAAGAGAACTCTAGAACCGAGCCTGGGAAGAAGTTTTGATCAGGAAAGAGGTGGAAATCATATGCAACATGCCACATGCAATAAATGTGGGAAGAAGCATCCGGGGAACTGCTTGATCAGAAGTGGCAAGTGCTATAGGTGTGGAAAAGAAGGCCATATTTCTCGGAATTGTCGTGGTGATGTGAAGCCTCAACTTCCCAACACTAACGAAAGAGGAAAGATGGTTCTGGCCCTACCCGAAGTCACATGCTTCAAGTGTGGACAACTTGGGCACTTTTCTAATCAATGTCCAAATCCGAGGGCGGTGGAGGGGAATCACCATCAACCTCAGCAGAGGCCAAGGGAGCAAGGTCGTGCTTTCGCTATCACAACAACTGAAGTTGAAGTTCCGAACGATGTGGTAGCAGGTACTCTTGTTGTCCTCTCAAAACTAGCAAGTTCTTTATTTGATTCTGGTTCTACGCATTCCTTTATTTCTTCCAAGTTTGCAAAGAATATAGAATCGACCCCCGAATTGCTTGAGGTAGAGTTGTCAGTCAAGACTCCAAGTGGGATTATCCATGCATCGACAGTGTTTAGAGACTCTAGTGTTTACTTTGGTGAGCACAATCTTATCGCAAATCTAGTAGTCATTCCCATGATGGAATTCGACGTTATACTAGGGATGGACTGGCTCTCAAGGTATAATGCTAAGATCAAATGCAGAAGTAAGGAAATCTCAGTAGTCTTGAATGAACGACCTACAGTTATCTTCCGAGGAGAGATATCCCGAACTGATCCCTATCTAGAAGCACCTCCTATAGCTTTCTTTATGGAGTTAATCGGTGATGAGGAAGAAGGGAAGGGGAGCATACAAATTGAAGATGTTCCGATTGTTCAGGAATACATGGATGTATTTCCTGAGGAGTTACCTGGACCTCCCCTAGAAAGAGAGGTAGAGTTCTCCATTGAACTCGTACCTGGGTCTCAACCGATATCAAAGACTCCGTATAGAATGGCAAATGTAGAGCTAGAGGAGCTAAAGAAACAACTCCAAGACTTGTTGGAGAAGGGGTTTATCCGACCGAGTGTGTCTCCTTGGGGAGCACCAGTTCTCTTTGTGAAGAAGAAGGATGGATCAATGCGGCTATGCATTGATTATAGAGAACTGAACGGGATCACAGTGAAGAACAGATACCCTCTTCCAAGAATTGATGATTTATTTGACCAACTTCGTGGGGCTCAATTCTTCTCTAAGATTGACCTTAGATCTGGTTATCATCAACTGAGGGTGAAGAAGGAAGATATTCCAAAGACTGCCTTCCGATCAAGATATGGGCATTATGAGTTTACTGTTATGCCCTTCGGCTTGACTAATGCTCCTGCTATTTTCATGGATTTGATGAATAGAGTCTTTAAGGACTACCTTGATAACTTTGTGGTAGTTTTTATTGATGATATTTTGATATATTCAAAAAGTCGTGAGGAGCATGAAGATCATCTGAGGGTTATTTTGAAAACTCTACGGAAGGAGAGGCTCTTTGGGAAGTTCAGCAAGTGTGAGTTTTGGTTACAACAAGTGGCTTTCTTGGGGCACATCGTAACCAATGAAGGAATCTCGGTTGACCCTGCAAAGACAATGGTTGTGGAAGAGTGGCCTCAACCCACAACAGTAACTGAGATTCGTAGTTTCCTTGGTTTAGCGGGATATTATAGGAGGTTTGTGAAAAACTTTTCACGGCTTTCTAATCCACTAACCAAGTTGACTCGAAAAGGGGTTAAGTTCATCTGGACAAAGGAATGCGAGGAAAGTTTCCAAGAGCTGAAGAAGAGATTGGTTACTGCACCTGTATTAACACTACCCTCTATCGGAGAAGGATTCGTTATTTTTAGCGATGCATCTCTGAAAGGGCTTGGGTGCGTCCTCATGCAAAATGACAAAGTAATTGCTTATGCATCTCGACAGTTGAAGATTCATGAGCAGAATTATCCTACGCATGATCTAGAGCTGGCGGCAGTTGTTTTTGCTCTAAAGATATGGAGGCACTATCTTTATGGGGAGAAATGTGATATATACACTGACCACCAAAGTCTAAAGTATATTTTCACACAGAAAGAATTGAACATGAGACAAAGGAGATGGTTGGAGCTTATTAAAGACTATGATTGTTCAATTCATTATCACCCTGGAAGAGCAAACAAAGTCGCGGATGCGTTAAGCAGGAAAGATCCTGTTGTTCTGGCAACAATGAGGATCCTGGGAGACCCCTTGATTAAAGATCTAGTAAAACTGGACATGGGAATTATAAGGAAAGGGACATCATCAACCCTATCCCAAATGATTTCTCAACCTTCATTACTAGGGAAGATCAAGAAGGCTCAAAAAGAAGATCCTTTGCTGCAGGAGAAGTTCGAGGCTGTAAAGGATGGGAAGTTCCCTGATTTCAATATTGATCAAGAAGGTGTATTGAAATTTCGTACAAGACTATGTGTTCCATCTATTCCGGAGATAAAGAAAGAACTGATGGATGAAGCTCATAGCTCAACTTTCTCTATACATCCGGGAAGCACTAAGATGTATAGAGACCTTCGTGATCATTATTGGTGGGATAACATGAAGAGGGAGATTGCCGATTACACTACAAGGTGCCTGGTGTGTCAGCAAGTAAAGGCAGAAAGACAACTTCCTAAGGGGGTATTACAACCGCTACCCATACCAGTATGGAAGTGGGATAATATCACCATGGACTTTGTAACTGGTCTCCCAAAAACATCCAAAGGAAACAATGCGATATGGGTTATTGTGGACCGTCTCACCAAGACAGCCCATTTTATCTCTATTCGGGAAGATTTCTCTCTGGATCAGCTTGCAAGGATATACGTGAAGGAAGTGGTAAGGCTGCATGGGGTACCACTATCCATCGTATCTGATCGTGACCCAAGATTCACATCAAAATTCTGGAGAAGTCTTCAGCATGCTCTGAATACTGAATTGAATTTTAGTACGGCCTATCATCCTCAAACTGATGACCAATCTGAAAGGACTATTCAGACACTCGAAGACATGTTGAGATTATGCTCAATGGAATTTAAGGGTGGATGGGATCAACACCTCCCATTAGTGGAGTTCTCCTATAACAACAGCTTCCATGCGAGTATTCAGATGGCACCCTATGAAGCTCTGTATGGAAAGCGGTGTAGAACTCCTACTTGTTGGGATGAAACTGGTGAGAGGAAGCTTCTTGGGCCTGATCTCGTGCAAGAGATGACAGAACAGGTTCATGCCATCCAACAACACATAAAGGCTGCTCAGAGTCGGCAGAAGAGCTATGCTGACAATCGTCGAAGGGACTTGGAGTTTGGTGTTGGTGACAAAGTCTTCCTTCGAATTTCTCCATGGAAGAGAGTCATGCGGTTTGGGAAGAAAGGGAAGCTCAGCCCTAGGTACATCGGCCCCTATGAAATCCTTGATCGCATAGGAGCAGTGGCCTATCGTCTAGCACTTCCACCGAACCTAGCTCAAGTTCATGATGTCTTCCATGTATCTCTCTTGAGGAAGTACATACCCGACCCTTCGCATGTACTGAACCCAGAGGTGGTACAACTTGAACATGACCTCTCTTATGAGGAGCAGCCAGTGGAGATCTTGGACCGTAGAGACAAGGTCCTACGAAACAAGACTACCCACCTTGTGAAAGTGTTGTGGAGGAATCATAAATATGAAGAAGCGACTTGGGAGCCTGAGGAAACGATGAAGCAAAAGTACCCTCACCTTTTCAACTAGGCCTCAAGTATAAATTTCGGGGACGAAATTTCTTAAGGGGGGAAGAATGTAACGACCCAATCTTTTTGAGTAGTATATTAACTTACTCTTATTGATTTATTAAGATGTTAATGGTTAATGCAGAAAGAGGAGTTGATGGCTTCATCCAGTAGACTCAACCCTTACGAAGCCCACTTATCAGAGCTTGGGAAGGAGGTAGCATCTGTGGGCTTCGCTTTGGACCAAGCCCAAGCCGAGCTCCAGCGTGTCAAGCTTGAACGAAAACGCTTGCAGGAGAAGTTCAAGTTAGTGGAGATTGCTACTAGGGCAATGTTATCTGAGACTCCCTCAGATTCTCTCAGCATAGAACACCTTACACTTAGGTCTTATGCCAGTGTTATAAGGGGCTATGTGATGAGACCCTAGTTTCCTTGTGTAATCCTTTCGGGTGAATAAATTGAGATTTCTTCCTTTAGTGATGTTTATGAAATTTCAAATGTCTAGATAATTTTAGAATGTATTTTATTGATGAATTTTGAAAAAGGCATATTTTGAAATATTTATGTAAACCCTAAATAACTAATGATGTGTAATGATTTTCAAAAAATGGTCTTCTACAAAAGTGTTCAGTAAGGAATTTGGAGTCTAATAAGATCAACTTAATTTTTGATGAATAGTAAATTATGAATAGTGATTTTACGCTTAGGATTAGTAATGTGACCAAATGGATTAGTAATTTTCACTCAAAGAATGTTTTAATATAATCTAGGCACCTTGATTAAGTAATGTGATTCAATAAAATGGGTAAATAACGGTTTCATAAATTATTATTCAAGTATTAGTTTTTTCGGATGAATAGTGTTTTTTAATTAAAAATTTAATTAAAAATAATTAGAAAATTATTTTTATAAAAAGGAATTTATTTTTGAACTCAGAGCATCGATATTATGTTAAGGTAATTTTTGGGGATTTTTCTGAAAAAAATGAATTTTCGATGAATAGTGTTTTTATTTAAAAATTAAATTAAAAATATTTAGAAAATTATTTTTATAAAATGGATTTCATTTTTGAAATCAGAGCATTGATATTTGGTTAAGGTGAAATTTTGGGATTATTCTGAGAAAGTTGAATTTTCGGTGAATAGTGAAAGTATAGTTTTTAAGTTACGGGTGTTTAATGACATCATTAAATGATGTATTAAGTATATATTCAATATGGTCGAATTATGAATAGTAAGATAAGGTGTGAGGTGTCCCAAGTGGCCAATACCATGGGCAAATACCATGGGCAAGCCCATGGTTTTGCCAAAACCACTAGTGAGGTGTCCCTTGGCCTTTAATGCTTTGTCCCCTCACTTTCCCTATAAATACCCACCATTTCCTCCTTTAGTTTTCACTCCCAACTCTCCCCCAACGAAGTTCTGGTCTTCTTACCTTCCAATAAGTCCTCCCAAGGTGCCCCCAAGCCCTCAAGGTCCAATCCTTTGAGTTTCAAGAGTCACATTTTAAGGTAAGGGATCCGACCCCTCTCTTTCTTTTCATGTAATCTCTTTTATGTCATTCCTATTATGCTCCATGTTTTTCTGTGAGAGGATGTTCTTTTATATTCCTCTTACTGCCCTTTCATGTTTATATGATGAGAGATCCCCTCTTACTCTCATCATTTCGTTTTATGAAAGTTTAAGTGACGCCGTTAGGCTGCCGAATTTCTAAGGGATTCTTTCACCCTTCTCATTTTTCAAGTTCGATTTTCATGTCAAGTCTTTAAAGTTACTTTTTATTATGTTGGGGTATGATCTCTATATCAATCATACTGATCTCTTATGATCATATGATGAGAGACCCTTTTTTTGATCTTGTCAAATCATTTTCTTTTGAAGTTAAGTGACGCCGTAAGGCTGCCGAATTTTCATAAGAGAAATCTAATCTTTTTCCTTCCATGTTTTTCATTTCAAATGGTATGTCCCTAAAATTTCGTTACCATGTCCATATTCTTTCACCCTACTGTTTTATGGATCATTTATGAGTGGGTGACCCATGTCCCCTCTCATTTCAATGTTTTCTAAAACCCCAAAACTTAGCCGTTATGCTGCAGAATTTTCCCCTCAAAATGCCTCTCTCTTTTCTCAAAAAATATTTTATGTTATAAAGTGAATACTCAAAGCTCTTATTTCTAAAAGGGTATTCACATATATATCAAAATGTTCCATTTTATATTCTGGGATTTACATACATGAGACCCGCTTTCCCTTTCCGTGGGTTTAAAGTGACGTAAAGATCATGTCTTTAAAACAGTTTTTAAAACGTTATGATTATGAAATGAAACCCATTTATTTTATGATATGTGGGTTATTTATGAAATTTTTGATGATGATATATGTGGCTCACATGATAATAAAGGAAAATTTAAGGGTGTGCCCTGATAGCGCTCCAATGCATTGGGTAATGATGTAACCACTAGAGATTACAATTTTCACGATACCATGGTGAATAACCTTGGTAATTTTCAAATGACACCTTGGGGATGGACCTTGGTGATATGTTCATGATTGTCTATGTTAAATGATGTAGCCACGTCTTCAAGTTATGAAAAATGTTATTTTTATTATGAAATGCCTCATGATTTCTTTCTCATGCCTTAAAGTTCTTTTCATGTCCTTATTGAAGTATCTCATGTGCACATGTAAAATGTTCCTCTTGTTTCCCTTACTGGGCCTTCTGCTCACCCTTTCTTTTGATGTATGTCCCCAGGTTATGAGATGCAGTAATGAACCTAGAATGAACTTAAGGAGACGCCTTGCAAGTGTTTAAGAAGAATGTTTTATGTTTTTTTTATGTATTATGATCCTTGTTTCCAAGACACTAAACCTTAACGATCCTCAGATTTGTGTAATGTAATGAAAGTTTATGTTATAAAATGGCGGGATGCTATATTGGACCCCAACGTACTGCTAGAAAAGTCTTAGACTTTGGATTATATTGTCCTAGCTTATTCCATGATTCCCATGTGTTTTGCAAGTCATGCTCTCATTTCCAACACACTGGAAACATTTCAAGGAGACACGAGATTCCCCAACAACCCATTTTATTCTGTGAGATTTTTGATGTTTGGGGAATTGATTTTATGGGTACTTTTCCTAGTTTGTTTGGATTTCTGTATATTTTGGTTGCTGTTTATTATGTGAGTAAATGGGTGGAGGCCAAGGCCACTAGGACTGACGATTCTCATGTTGTAGTGGATTTTGTCAAGGCTCAAATTTTCTGTAGGTTTGGAGTAACAAAGGCCATCATCAGTGACCAAGGGACACACTTTTGCAATAAGAATATTTCTTCCCTCCTTAAAAAGTATGGGGTGACACACAAAACATCAACACCATACCACCCCCAAACAAATGACCAGGCTGAGGTTTCAAATAGGGAATTGAAACAAATTTTGGAGAAAACTGTGCAACCAAATAGGAAAGATTGGAGCAGGCGCTTGGATGATGCATTATGGGATTATAGGACAGCATACAAGACACCCATTGGTATGTCCCCATTTCATATTGTTTTTGGGAAAGCATGTCATCTCCCCATGGAAGTTGAGCATCAGGATTATTGGGCTATAAAGAAATGCAACATGGATTTGGCCCAAGCTGGAATCCAAAGGAAGCTGCAAATTCAAGAGCTTGAGGAGATTAGATTGTCTTCATATGAGAACTCAAGGATCTATAAGGAAAAATCAAAAGTATATCATGATAGAATGATCCAACAAAAGGAGTTTCATGTTAGAGAGAAAGTCCTTCTCTATAGTTCACGACTGAAGCTGATGCTTGGTAAGTTGCATTCCAGATGGTTAGGTCCTTATGTTGTGACTAATGTTTTTCCTTATGGTGCAGTCGAGATCACACAAGAGGACACTGGAAGAATCTTTACAGTCAATGGGAAATGTTTGAAGAGATACATTGAGGGACTTCTTACTGATGCAGTGGATTTTATCACACTGCATGACCCCATCATCACTTGATCACATCAGGTTGTTCCTAACCCTTTAACTTTGTTATTCTTTGTCCTATTTAAAATTATAAATTTCATGTGCATATATCATCTCATGGGTTCACATTGAGGACAATGCAATATTTTAAGTGTGGGGGAGATAACCTTTTAGTTTAGTAATTTCAATTGTTTTCCTAATTAAAAAAACAAAAAAAAATTGTGTGTTTTTCAAATTTTGTGTGTTTATTTTTCAATTTTCTTTTTTTTTGAAATTTTTGAGCTGAAATGATTCTTATCACAATTTTGAAATGCATATCAATGAGTGAAACAATTTATCTCATGAAACTGAGCTTAAATGAATGCTGAAAATGACTTTGTTTCAAGTTCAAATATTTAGTAATTTCATGAAAAATACTTTGAATTTTGAATCCCATGCCAAATCTCACTGTCTTTATATTTGAAACCACATTCCTGTGAGGCTTCTAAAACATTATTTTAATATTCTTTACATTCACCTCACTTCTTGAGAGAACCAAACCATGCTTGATTTAACCAGAATTTGATCTATTCCTATCAAAACCTGAGGGTTTAAGGTACTTATGTTTAAATGATTGAGGCATTTGTTTGGTATTAAAGCCCCTATTTCAAAGAATAATTTTTTATAATGGCATACCTTGAACATTTAATCATTTTATCTCTTAGAATCCATGCACAACCTATTAGGTTATCCACATTACAAGCCAATTTTCCCTATCCAACCAACTCTTGAACTGAAATTGCATAATCTAGTTGAGATTAAGTGTGGGGGAATCTATCTTGTGTTGTGCTACCACATCCTGTGATACTTTGGGTGGAAAATTAAATTCTGAAGAGATGTGTTTGCTGCTGAATAAAGTAATTATATTGAAAGCTGTGCCTTTTCTGGAGCTTTCATGACAAGTGAAGCTGTGCCTTTTCTAGAGCTTATAATTGAGGTGGAAAGCTGTGCCTATCTGGAGCTTTCAAGAAAATCATGTTTGAGAAGACTGACATTTTTTATGCTGAAATGATGAATGGTGTAAAATTTCCATGACTTTTCATGATGATGGAGTTGAATTGATACTATGGGGATTGATGAGGAAACTATATTTAAGTGAAAATTAGATTAATGCAATTTTTCTTCAAAAAGAGTCAATCCCTCCCCATTCAGCCTCAGAATTTTCCACATCTAAATCCTACCAACCGAAAGCTACAGAACAAACCTGAAAAGTCATCATGATAAACATATGTCTTTGACTCACATCGGGTGGCGATGTAGGAATTTATCAAGCCTATAGTGACCCTTGTATGAGTTTGGATGAGAAAGACATTGCAAAAAAATGACATTTGTGTGATAAGAGAAAATTCAAGCGAGGTAAGTGTTTTGTGCATGAGAGGATAAATGAAGTGGAAATATATTGAATTATATAAATTAAGAAATTTAAATAATGATTTTTTATGAGGCATGATATCTTTTGTTTCTTGGTGTGTAATTGTTTGATCTCAAGGATATGTGTTTTAAAATTGGTTTTGATTTGATATTGATGTTTACTTGATATGAGGTTTTGCTCAGGAGTGAAAAAGGGTAAGTGTGGGGGAGTTGATAAAACACTATTTTATTGAATATTTTATTGATAATAAATGATATAATTTCCTCACATTGTGTTAAATATGTTTAATTAGAAAGTCTTTGGGATTAGATCATTCATTTGAATATTTGATGAAAATTCCAGTTTTACCCTTTTAAAATCACTGTAGTATTTCAATAATAAATATTTTTATTTGAATTATTTGAACTTAATATTTTTTAACCGTGTTCCTTACTTCATGGGATACAACTTTTATTGAGGAAACTTGATAAAAATAATGCATTTGGATGGATAAATTGGGCCATTAAGTCAAAGGTGGGATGGACACGCCAGAATGGAGAATATTCTGTATTTCGGCCATAAATCCTTCATCTTAGATTTTATTGAGCCAAAATTTTTATAGGAGATAGAGGAACCATATCATCACATATTATACTTCTATAAGGCCGGACAATTCAGGCTTTTTGGTGGTCAAATGGGCGGTGCAAGTTGGAATAAAATATTTGGCCGAGATTCCCCATTCACACTTGAAACCACTTTGAACCTAGCCTCCCCACCACTCTATAAATTGGTGTTTTTCTCATTTGGTGGGGTTTGGAAGTGAATTGGGAAGTTGAGGGAAGATTATAAGTGGATCCAATCCAATTATCCAACCATTTAAATAAGGGTATCTCTTGAAGCAAGGATCCCTTCGACGAAGCCTTCTTCTTCTCCTTCGTGTTGTAATACTTTTGTTTGTGTAATAAACTTCTTTGTTATTATTTTATTTCTTATATTTTCTTCTGTTTTTTTTAAATTTATTCTTCTATTAATCTCTCTCTTTGGTCTTGAATTATTGAGTATAAGCGTTATTGGGTTATACCCATTATAAACCTTTGCACATGAAAAACGCTTCTACGATGATTATGCCACCCATGGAAGAGTAGTCTTTTAGTAATCGATCTATATTCTACCCTCTTCATTTAATTATTTTGAATCATTGAGATACTTTAATTCACTTAATATGATCCATGAATTGTGTTTTTAAATTGTAATAAACTAAGAAAGAAATTTAATAATTAACACAAAAACATGCGAGGTTGAGATTTTGTGTAAACTGTGAGAGCGCGATCTTAATCGGTAATGCAAGACCACACGAGATAAATTTGTAGAGTTCAAATATAATCCCTAAACTAAATTAATCCTCATTTCCAGAATGTATATGTGCTCTAATTAACCACTGACCATAAACTAACCTTAGAACAACAATCAAAGCAGGGTGCTGCGATTGCGTGTTCTGAAGCTAGCCTAGGGTTTAAGTAATTCCATCTTTGTAGTTAAGTTAACTCTTGTAGGGTTCGAGGGTTAACAAATTATGGGATCATAATTAAGTGGATATTGATTTAAATTATAATTATTAATAAGTAAATTAATAGGTATAGTTAGATATACTACTTCTTTTAAATATTTCCTAAAAAACATCTTTTTATTGTATCATTTTAATCGAACTTCATTTTAAAACAAAAAACAAAAAAATGCAATATTATTCCAGAAAAATTCTTCTAGATTTATAAACTATAAAACCCCCCCATCCTTTTAAGTAGTGTTTCAATTTTATTCTCTTTTATTTTTAGAATACCTTTTAAAAGTTGTTTTAATTCACTTCCTCCTTTCAGAGATGACCTTGGTCAGCCACTCTACTGCACCTAAGTACCCCAAAATCACACTAATCATTTGAGTTCACCCATGATAGAGCTCTTTCAGAGAAGTAATGGGATCCATAAATATAATTAAACAATCCATAAATCCATGGAAGAGCATACTTTTTCTTTATCATGATCTCGTTGATCTCATGATAATCAATGAAGAAGCTCATTGACCCATCATTATTTTTGATAAAAAGAACTGGTGCACCCCACAGTGAATCACTTAGGCATATAAACCCATTTTCTAGATTCTCCCATAGTTTATTCTTCTTCTCTTCAAGTTCAACAATGGATATTATATATGGAGTCTTGGATATCGAAAATTCTATGGGTATAAGTTTGATTAAGAACTCAACCTCTTGGATACAAGGAAGACCAAATAATTCTATAGGGAACACATCAACATATTCACTTATAATGGTCATGTCATCAAGGATGATATTTACCTTTGTCTCAATAATTTGAGAAAAATATTCTTTCTCTTATGGAAATAATATCCATGTCTGAGATGATTATTCCAAAGAAGACCCATCCTCATCCTTACACTTGTATATAATTAGAGGGTGATTCATGATATAAAGGGTGATTTACTTCTCCAGATAATTTATGTTGACCCTATACAAGAAAATCCAATCAATACCCAGGATATTGTCGAATTACACTAAAGGGAGTATCATAAGGTTTTCTAAAAAATTCATCCTACAAATATTGACAAGGGAGAAGTTATATACATGAGGTGCAATAATTTCCCCATTTTTCATTTTCACTAATAACTTGACTTCCATATTTTGAGGAGGTTTTTGTATAGTTATACTAAACTTGAATGATATGAATGAATGCATAAAACCATAATCATATAGGATATTTGAGGTTCATGAATGGATGATAAACCTACTTTTCACTGTTTGATTCTCATTCTAATCATTTACTTCATACAAAATAGACTTAAGGATGAGAATTTTCAAACAATTATGCATATAAAATGGAATATGTGAACATTGAAGGGATAACCCATAAATATTATTTAACATATGAATTTTTAGGTTTCAATATAAGTTATCTATGGTCTATATTTTAATATTAAATTTCATAGGCATTTTTTCCCTTCATAATGGTTCGTAAAGAGCTTGTGAATTTATAAAATCATATTCCCTAGGAGTGTCAAACTAGGTGTGTAGTAGGACCTCTTTATTGTGCACTAATTGACGATCGAATTAATACCAAATGTGCCCTTTTTGGGGTTATTATCCCTATTTTCTTTTTTTTATTTATGGGTTTTTTATTTTTCTTATATAAAAGGGATAGGGTTGAAAATATTTTAAAAAACGGGTCTCAAGATGCGTGAACGCCATTCACGCATCTCTCCACACTGAAGATGTGTGAATGGGGTCCACGCATCCTTAACAAATTTGATAAAGGATGCGTGAACCCCGTTCATGCATCCTAGCGACGGTAGATGCATGAAAGAGGTTCACGCACCCTATATGAAGTTTATACAAGATGCGAGAATCCCATTCACGCATCTGATAGAAATCTTAAATAAAAAAAATAATCAATTTTTTAGAGGCAAATTTTTCTTATGTATTTGATTAATTCAATTACAACCCCTTTCTACAGTAATTAGATTTTATTCTAATTGACATACATATTCTAACACATTCTTAACCCTCTTAAGGATTGTTTCTTATTTTGGAATAATATGAAATCAATATTTTCCATAATGTCTATAATTTTATCAAATGATGGAGGTATTTTAACAGTAAAATCCTCCAGTGAAAATTTTGTACTAGTAGAACATGTGTACTTTTATAACGTTTGAATATGTATTTTCTCAAAATTGGAAAAATAAACTTTTAATTCCATACTTCTCATATTGTATTTTTTTTTCTGATCTTCAATCATAATCATCTACTCTTCACAATTATCCATTATTCATTGAAATTATTCTTCATGAAATTTATTTTTTTAAACAAAGAATCATCTTCCATGTTTTTTGGATTCAAATCATTGAGATCAATAATATTTTTCAATATTTCTTGATGTTCACATATCTTTTCATCTAGAGTATTAGTAGTTACTAATAAATACCAAATAAAAATTATTAATTTTTGAAGATAATTTGATGACAGTAAGACACTCATTAAAAAAATAGAACTCTATAAATGATAATAGTAATGCATATACATAATGTATCATAAATAAAAAGTCAACCTAATCTACACCTCTGGAATGGATGCTTCTATATCCCACAACCAGGTGTATACTGGACGCGTCTACGTCGTGTTCATCTCTGTCTGCGCTCTGGCGTACGCTGCGCATCATCCTCAACAGCCACCTCCACATCCTATTATGTGACAGGCGGTGGATGTACAGTCTCACTGTTTGTACCCTATCTTGCATCTAAGGATAGTGGAGGCTGGATGGAACTCTCACCAATATGGAAAGAAGATGGCTGCTGTGCTAGGGATGTCTATAATAAAGAATCCAGATCAACCCAGTCAACGTCTATATCTACCTATGGATGAGCTTGATAAGCTGGAGGAGCATATGACTGATCATGCTAAACACCCTCCTCCTATGGAACAACAACATCTAACTGATCAATCTTAACATCCTCCTCCTGTGGAATAGCAAGATCCATAACAGGGTCGTCACCCCTGGTACATCTATATGAGGCTCAACAGGCTTCTTAACCTCCTCACCATGTGGTGGATCAAAGAAAACTCCATGATAAATCTCGACCATCGAAGGAAGAAACTGTGTGAAAAGGATGTGAAAATATGTCGGGTTAAATATGATGCTCTCTACTGGACCAGACATGTGAAGTAGATGACAAATATGAGCATCATGAAAAAACAAATTCCATTGTTAAGTAATATGAATAAAAATTATACTGAATAGTGGAAGAAACTATGTACACCATCTCATGAAATCCACGTCCGTGTCGTGTTAGAAATCTGACTAGGGACCTGTAGTACCAAGATGCATAATTCATCTGATCCACCAAATGAAAATGCACTATCACCGCCCCTCACAACTAGAACTCCTGTTGTCTGTCCCATAAATCAATGTATCTAGCGTGGTATCTCCTCCAATAAAAATCTCTCTTCCCTGACATCTTCAGGGAATGCAGTGAATCTAACTGACTGGGCAGGTCAGGTACAAACTGAAATAATCTAAACTGCCTCATAACTCTGTCGGTCTAATGCCACTCAACTATATGAAAATGAATCAATGGAAACCTACAGGAGCTAATAGCAAGCATCTCCGTACAGTACGGTGGAAGACTCTAGATAATAGCATCTGTATATGGAATCCATAAAATCTGAAAGAAAAGATAAATAATCAATTAACAAATGAATACATGTACAATAAAGAATAAATATTTAACAATATAAATAATAATCACTTACATCATGTGGTTGAATGATGTCCAACATAAGTCTATAGGCGTGGACGACATGTCTAGGGGAATATGAATGTCGATGTGCCTGACTCCACCTGTAGATAATATTTTTATATTTAGATTTCATAATATAAAGTCATATAATTAAGTTATACAATATAAGGAAGGAATAACATACCAATGTCCATGTGGATCCTCTACTACAATATCTACTGGAAATGGAACACGGGCATGTAGAGCTAAATGAGGGATGTGCTCTCATACCCACATCTATAGAAGAACCATTCATCCCGTGATATGCATCTTATCAATGCAACATGCGATACATAGCACCCTGTATGTATATTCTAAACAAGAAGATCCCCAGCAATACCGGCCTACCTCATCCAAATCCTCTAAAAAAGATAAATACATCAAATGTACAAAATTTGTGGAGTGATCAACAAAAAGAATGCCACCGATCAGGCTCAAAATATATGCACATGCAAATCGCAGCATGATGATCTCATTAGTATCCTCTACTAACTGTGTGAAGTGATGGTCTAACCAAGGCATGTGTAATCTACCACCAACGATGGTCCTGCCATCGTCAGGGACCTCTATTCCTAGTAGTCTATGAATAAGATCTGACAAATTTTCTCCAACTCGGCCTATCAGAGCTGCACCATTGATGGGGAGGCCCAACATAATGGTCACATCCTGTAGGGTAATAGTCATATTACCCTCTCTAAAATGGAAAGTATGCGACTCTGTCCTCCATCTCTCTACAAGCGCAACAATGAGCTGATGATCGAGAAATGTGAATTCACACATCACTACACCATAGAACCCAGCGTGACGAAGATGAGGGATGATAGCAGGAGGTGGTGCGGTATAATGGAAATGGTGAGATCTACGTACACTCAACGGAGGCACTAGACGTCCCTCTAAAAGCAGTCGTGATACATGAGTAGCCTGAGATGTGAGCAATGTAAAACCTACCATCTGTAAAAATGATATCATTGTTATTTTATTATAGTGTATTCAATAAAAAAATTCAACTGTTATTTAAAAAAATCTAGAACAATAAAATGAAAAATTATTGTGTCAATATTTTTGATTTATACTTGATTTTTTGTGTGTGGATTAGTGTTTTTGTTACTTGACCAATCTTCTCAATAAATAAAGGACCCTATTATCTAATTTTGATATTCATTATTTATGAGGTATTCATTAATTAAAATGTAAATTACAGCCTAAATGGTGTTTTCCATGATCTAGTTATTTTGTGTGGTCCATAAGATACTTGAATGCATATGGATGATAATCCTATGGATAATATCAGTGATATGTATTTTTTCTTTTGTAATCTCAAGGTAGTATGCATTGGTGCATGTGGCATGAGAGGTTCAATAAAAATTTGAAACTTTTATTTAAATAAATCTAGAACAATCAAATAAAAAATTATTATGTTAATAGTTTTGATTTATAATTGATTTTTTGTGTGTGGATTAGTGTCTTTGTTACATGTGGAAGCATGATATATTCATTTTTGTTCTATGTTGTTTTTTTTGAATAGTTTGAGTCTCACAAAATTATTTATTAGAGAATAAAAAAACGAGACAAACCAAAATTAAAACATGTTAGAAATGGATAAATTTAGAAATAAAAGGATTCAATACTGAAACTTACACATAAAAAACAAAATATACATATTCATGATACAATACACAAACTCGATCATGGATGATGAGATGTGGAGCATTGTCCTGCCACTTAGGGATATCTCTTATGAGTATTTCCTTCTGCATGACAAATACTACATCATATTCTACCTCCTCATTGTTGAGGCCAAACCATTTAATTTATGATTCGACTTGATTTTGGTCTTCCTCGGGGCCGTAACCTAGTAGTATAAATCCAATAATTTAAAAACAACATACATTGAAATGTCACTCAATGTGGTATTTCTTTATCACATTTTCATGGCCAGTTTTCTTTCAAACTCTTGCCCAACATAGATGGTGTTATCATTTGATGCAGACCTATTTCCTATAATTCCAAGGAATTCAGAAGATGGTGTAATGACATCCCAATCAAAATGTTGTTCACAAGACATTCCTTTAACTAAGGAACTCAATACTGAAGGATGACTACCACTAACCGGTGGATGTCATGGATGCCTGTCTCTCAAAGGAACATCAGAAGGTTAATTAGCCACATAACCCTCACCCACATCTCTCAAAGGGACCTTAGATGGTTCATTCCTCACCTCACCCTCACCCACATCATCTCCTGATGGATCCCCAAATTCTTCTTCCTTAGATAAAATTTCATTCACTATATCAGCACACAAAGGGATGCCATCTACATTTCCTTCCAAATTTTGATCACCATCTTCATAATTTTCTTATATTACTGGAGTCATATGAGAAGGATGCAATAAAAAAGACTAATGTGAAGGACCAACTTCTATAGAGCTCACAAAACACGGTTCTTTAGTAGTCAGTTGCACCACATCTATATCAGAAATCACTACATACAACTTCATCAAACCATTAGCATACTGCTGCCTAAATAAGGAAGATGTATCCATCCAATCATCACTATCGACCAAAGGGTACTCAGTGTGATAAAAAAATTCACGATGTTGTAGATGTCGATATGTGATTGAAGAAATGGATTTATCGACCCTCAATTTTAACCAATTATGAATATTATTGCAAACTGCATCTAATGTCATACAACCATGAAGATTTACCACTCTGACAGGTGGCACACTATAGCTAAATCCTTGCTTCATATAAATGGTCTCACCGTTGCAATATATTTGCGCAGACATTATCACCTATAAAAAAATAATTAATAAAATATTATATACTACATCAATATTTTACATTATTTAAATTGGTTTTGAATAATTGAATTTATCTGGAGACTTTTTATGTATTGATTTTTCACTATTGAGGTATAGTGATGATGGTATTATTACCAAAGAAAATTTAATATAACGTTATATATTTTAATTACTTATGAATAAATAATCATGACTTGATCTTGAGACTTACAATTAGTTTATTATTATTTTATAAATTAACCAAAACTATGGATTGAATCATAGAGTCTCTATTATCAAATATTTTAGAAATTTTTAGTCTCCTTTCAAATAGAAATGCCTCCTGTCGAATGCTTGTTGTCTAACGCCTCTTTGGGGACACCTCTTTGGGGATGCCTCTTGTTGATTTCCTTTTAATTACAAATTTACTCACATGAATTTGAGGGGGTATAGGGGTATGAAATACATAACTTTTTTAAGCAGACATGCAGGTCCTTACATACTTAGTTAGAGATGAATCACATGTCATAAATATAGAAAAATAAATTCAATTATTACAAATTAAATAACCAAATTCACAAAACAAGACATGAAATTTCAATTATGCATTGGTCAGTCATCTCAAGATCAGTCATCACACAAATTACCATGTTTTTGGGTATACTTATTATATCTATTACTAGATTAAATACAAATTAAATATCTATATCTCTTTTATATTTAATAAATTTAATTATAACTAATATAATTTAAAATTATTATTTATAAAAAACTATTTTTATACCATTAATAAAAATAGTTATATATATATTTTTTAATAAATTAAAATATGATACATATAACTAATATATTACTCATAAATTATATTACTAGTGTATAAAATATTATAATTTAAATTAATATTACTTTCAAAATAACATTTTTTATAATATATTTAATTTTTATAAATATTCAATATGAATTCATACAACATTTTAGACATGACATAATTAATTTTCTTAAACATTCAATACGAATTCATACAACAAACACATCATTCAAAAATTAAATCATACAAAAGACACTATTTTACACATCAATAAATATGAAATAAATAAACCATACACATAAACACTAATTTATACATATCAGAAATCAAATAAATAAATCATACAAATGAAATAAATAAACACAATTAAAAAATTGAAAATTTAAATAGAAATTTTACCTTCTTAAAAGCATAAAAAATATGTTGAGAAAGAAATTTCGTAGCAAAATCCAGAGGAGAAGAATGAATTTGTGGGGGGGGGGGAGACCCCCATTTATAGATTTTCTTGGATAGATGCGTGAATAGGGTTCACACATCCTTCATCCCGTCTTTGAAGGATGCATGAACCCTGTTCAAACATCTTCGGCGTGGAGAGATGTGTGAACGGGGTTCACGCATTCTTCAAAGACGGGATGAAGGATGTGTGAACCCCGTTCACGCATCTCTCCATGCTGAAGATGCATGAACGGGGTTCACACATCTTGAGACCCATTTAATTTTTTTTTGAACCTTATCCCTTTTCAATAAAAAAATTACAACCCATAAATAAAAAAAATACATACCTAGTTACAACTGCGCCAGAGCCACATCCACTTTTAGTATCTTGGAAGGGATTTCACTGCTTGGAAACCACTCTCTATACACTTTACCAACATTTAGGGATGTTTTACTATGTTTATTATTATCCCTAAGGCTTTCACTAAGGTTATCTAATCCCATTCCCCCAAAATAACTAAACCTTTCTCTGATACCAACTATGACAACCCACATACTTATACACTTTATTTTATGAATTATTACATAAAGATTCATGTAACATAATCCAAAAGTATTGAGAGGCCTAGTGTCATTGAGTAATTAGATACATATCACAATAAATTTAAACATAGATACAATTACATTAATTAAAACTCTATAACACGCCCTTAGAATTTCATTGATCTTTTAAAATTGCACGGGATAACTTGAGGTTGTATATAATTAAGGGGTGATCTATAAATCCCTGTAAGAGAATAATCAAATCATAATATAAAGTAAAGAAGTACATGTGATTCAATACTAATAACATGATGGAATAAGAAGGTGATAATGATGATCATGAACTTTGAATCATGGTATAAGATGATAACATCAAGGCATCAAAGGAATGTTAAAACAATATAAAACATGACATCATAAGCGTAAGTCAAGGATAAACACAAAGAAATCATAACATAGTATTATTAGGCTAACCAGCCATGCACCATAAATGGTATCTAATGAGATAAAAACATTACCAAATGCATTATAGGGATATATAATTCTAGGCCCACCTATCACATTTATAGTATGTACATACATTTGTGTGCCACATAGATCATACAACACAATGACATCTTTCATCAGTTTTAATACAAATATTAAGTATTATGGGTTACATACATGGTATTACCCAATAAATTAATGATAAGTACATCCAGGAGAGTATCCTAGAGTGTAAATGAGTATGGGTATTCACAACATAAAATTTTGACATGGAAAATCACAGGATAATTTTGGAAGAATAACAGGTGTATATAAAGGTTCATGTAAGGGTTTCATGAGAGTGAAAGGTGACATATAATTACTTGGGAATCATAAGAAAAATATTGGTATGTGTAAAAAACACATTATAATATGAGTAATTGGAAATCAAAAGGCTTATTACAAAGAAAGTACTTGAGTAAAAAGGAAAAAGATAAAATACCTTATCTTGAGATGGTGCTTCTAAAAGCTTGAGAGGAGCTTCTTAAGAGACTAGGAACACCTTGAGAGAGATTTAGGGAGGGTTTGGGAGGGAATATTCATGATAAATAGGTTTTTTAATGAATAAGAATGAGAGGTTGTGTGGGTATTTATAGTAAAAAAGAGGGAAATTATTTATTAATTTCTAAACTTAGGTTTTGGACTCTAAGTGATAAAATAATCAAAACCAAAAACCCTACCATGGGGTTTCCCATGGTTTCTACCAAAAAGGAGAAGTTTTCAATTATTTATTAGGCTAAGAATAGAAATCCTTAAAATAATACCATTTATGATATGGAAGTGAGATATGTTTATAAATAATTGATTTTAAACCTTAAAATATAATACAGGTTTTGAAAGATTCATTAAAGGTTTGTAAAATTAATAAAATAACTTCAAAAAAAATTATTTTAAAGTAGTAATATGTTTTTGGTTATGTATTCTCTTTATAGAATCTATTTATTCACTTTTGGCTATTATGATGTCATAATACATACTGTATATTTATACCATATTTAATTTTTCTTAAAAAATTCAATTGTCTTATAAAATTATGAAAAAGTAAACTATCTCACTGGGCCCTATTACTCTCTTGGGAATTTTCTAAAATATTTTCCCCTCTCATATCCTCCTGCTCATTATTTGATTCCTACTGGGTTTTTGACGGTACCCTTTGGTTCCTCCTATGCTAGATTGTCGAACGATACTCCAGTGCTGTCTATCTCATCCTTTGACTTCGAAGGAGACTCGAAGCTTCTCAGGTGGACACTTGTGGCTCGTTTCAGAGTGGAAAATATACCTCTAAGTCTCTTCTAGAACTTCATGAATTCTTGGTGATTAGGGCACCCGACCAACATTTCTGAGCTGAAAAGGAATTCCTTCTGCATCGTTTTGGCCTCCCATGAGGACTTTATTAAGGCTTGGGCTTAATGCCCTAGATCGATAAATAAATGGAGGTTCCATCTCTCCTGTTGGTCAATGGATGTCCACTAATGACGGGAATATCCCCTATCGGAAGTGTGAGTGAAGCTCCCTAGACTCCCTCTTCGTTCTCACAATATAACATTTTTGGAGGAGATAGGGGACTTACTTGGTGAGTTCCTATGAACTGATGACCATAATCTATGGCTTCAAGATTCATCATCATCTTAGATATAAATCACCATGGAAATATTCCCCCCCTACATCGCAGCTACTTCTCTGAGTTGAAGGTTTGGAAGACCGGTGGAAATCCTTGTTTTATCCCTCGACGTCACTCTATTGCTCTTCTTATCACCTCCATGGGAATTTATTGCCAGCGTGCAAAAAGAAAGAATCCTATTGATCGTTAGTTTATTAATCACCTCACTCATTCAGAGAAGTCTCTTTATTGCTAGCTTTGGGTGAGGATTGACCATCCGATATCAAGGCCCTGGTAATCAGTGAGGTGGGTGGTGATTTCTCAGATCTTATTTCAGTTGATATTCCTCTCTCTTTAGACTCATCTTGATAGGAATATGGTTTCTCATGTAGAATTTCATGCATGGGTAGATCGTTAATAATCATATATGTATCTTATGGAATTCATTTATCTCAGTGGATAAGTTAGAGGTCTCTAATAAATAGGTTTCTATTAAAATTGTTTCTGGTATGGTGGTTTGTCTCTTATTTTTTGTGTATGCTAAGTGAGATTCTAGGTTAAGAAATCAACTATGGAGGGACATTGATTCCTTCAATTGGGGAGAATCAACCTAGCTGGTGGGGGGAGACTTCAACATAATCTTAGATGCTTTAAAGAAGAAGGGAGGAGGCCTATTTCCTTGGAGGGAAATGATTGATTTTTTATCCTTTGTAACACAGAAGGGTTTTCTGGACTTGATATTTTTTGGGGGACAAGTATACCTAGTGTAACAACCAAAAAGGAGTCACTGAATGTGGTGCATGTTGGATTTCTACCTTACTAACTTACAAGCCATATCTTCCTTCCCAAATACTAAGGTAATCCATATAGTTAGGGTGGTGTCAAATCACTCCCCTCTTCTTATCAACTCGAGAGCCAGACATAATGGTGGGAGGCACATATTTTTCTCTAACTATTGGCCACATAAACCCCCATACCACATAGTGGTGCAAGAATCTAGGGAGAGGCCGTTATAGGAAATTCTCTGGATTGGATTTCATAACAATTTTCCCAGGTAAGGGGATCGTAACACCATATTCTTCCATGCATGATTGAAATAGAAATGACGTTTCAATGATCCCAATATTTAGTTGGATGATGATTCCTACTCTAGTGATACAGATAGGATTGGTGGTATTATTTTTACTCATTTTAATTCCTTATTATGCAATCCTCATCCGCTCATGCAGAATGGGTACCCTGGTGGCCAGGAGGACATCTTCAGGTCCTTCCCGCAAGTGGTGTCCTCACATATCAACACCCTCTTAGAGATAACATCGGATGAGGAGGAGGTATAGGAGACTATCAAAACTCTCAACCAGGAGAGTGAACCTAGACCTGATATATTTTTGGGTTCATTCTATGTCATATTTTGGAATATCATAAAAAAAGGATCTAGTTGAAGCCATCTAAGATTTCTTTCATGGCAGGTCACTGCCATGGGTTGAAAGTGCCACTACCATGGTACTAATCCCCAAAGTGAAAGACCCATCATCTATAAAGAAATTCAGACCCCTCAGTATATGTAATTTCCCATGTAAATTATTAGCTTCCATTATCAATAGGAGGATGTATCATTCTATCCAAAACTAGGTTTATGAAGAGAAACATGTGTTTACTAAAGGAAGACCCATTCAAGGAGTCATGGGTATATATCAATAGGTGATTGGATAAATTAATAGGAAGGTGGTGGGATCTAATATTATTATAGAAGTGGATATGGATAAGGCATATGATCAGATCGAGTGGAATTTTATTTTCCAGGTGATGAGGTGTATGGGGTTCTCAGAATGGGTTGTTGACTTGCTCTTCTGCTATTATAGCTCACACTGACTCTCTATTCTATTCATGGGTAAGCAATGTGATTTTTTAAAATATGCAAGGGGGATAAGACAAGGAGATCCTATATTTCCTATCATTTTCATTACGGTTCAAGACGCTCTTAGAAAACACGTTGCATCGAGTATGCATCATGGCTATATCTGACCCTACCACTACCATGCTAATTTCAGTGGGGGTATCACACCTCCTATCTATTGATGATATGGTATTCTTTATCAATGGTTTCATCTCCCTAGTTAGGGGTTTTAACAACACTATGGAATCATATTCAAGATGCATTGGTCAAATTATCAATGGGGATAAAATATGTGTGTTTTTTCCTCCCTCTTGTTTGAAAAGACACAGGAAAAGAATTGATTCAATGCTTGGTATTCATAGGAATAATTTACCTATGGATTATTTGGGATCACTATTGGACCCTCATAGAGTTTATATCATACAATTTGAGGGCATGCTTGACAAAGTCACCAATTGAATATAAAATTATAAAAACCAGTTTCTTTCCTTTGCTGGGAGAATCACTCTAGTCAGTTGCATTCTATCCTCAATTCCCACGAACATCCTCTCAGTGCTCAATGTTACCAAATTTATCCTCAAAGAGATTAATAAAAAGTTATTATCATTCATTTGGGACACCCAGGGGGTGGTAAGATGCCATTGGGACTCCTGGAAAATATTATCCATATTAGTGGAGAATGAAGGAATTAATGTGAGAAATGTGACGAAGGAAATGCATTTTTTGTAAGTAAAACTAGCATGGGAGGTAATTAAAGGATGCTCTATTTAGAGTAGATATATAACTAGGAAATATAAGAATGTTTTGATTACTACGAGAGGTCACATATCCTTCTTATGGAGTTCCCTACAATGCTATGTACTTGTGATTCAAAAAAACTCACAGTGGATTTGGTCTGTGGGGATATCATTTTTTGGGACTAAAATTGGGCGAGTGAGGTGTTGGGTTACCCTAGTTGCCCCATGGTGAGGACGAACTTCTATCAGGGAAATATCTACCCCTTATTCATTCGAGTGATCATGAACCCCATCCATAATAAAGTTTTTAATGATATATGCATGGATGACATTGCTAATGAATGTATATTCACAGGATCCCTGTCAGGGGTTTTCTCAGCTAAAGATGATAATAACATGATATGTGCATATCAGGCCAGTGATGAGTAGGGGAGTCTTCTTTTGTGCAAAGAAATCCGAACTAAGTTTAAATTTCTGGTATGGAGAATCCAGAATCGCGTGATCCCTTTTGATGTGAAGGTTAAAAGTAAGGGTATTTGTTTAGCCTCAATATTATCTTGTTGAATGAAGCATAAGGAAGAAAATACTATGCACATATTTTGTCAAAGATAGTGGGAATGAATGATTTGGGGAGTTTTGGGCGATTTCACTAGCTTATCAGCGACTACAAAGTCCTTTGAGGATTTCCTTCAGTGATGGTTTAGTGGGGTGGGAAATAACAAACATGAGAATTTGGCTCAAACTCTTCTGCTTTTGTTTGGATATTGGTGCATATGGGAGGCAAGGAACATGGTTTTTCATAATGATCCCTTCTCACCTGGTATCACTTTTTGGGTGTGGGAAAAATGATTCATTGTGGATCTTGCACATCTTCTGAAACATTGGGAGGAGGCTCCCTCACTAAGGGGATGCATGGAAAGGAGCTTCCATTCAAATCCCCACGGATCCTCACTACTGGGGAATTGGGTGAGATGGAAATCTACCCCCCTTGGACTAAAACTTAATGTTTATGGATCTTGTATTCATGGGATTATGGGGGGGGGGTGTTCATGATTCTACTGGTTTGATGGTTTTTTTCCTTCTGTAGTTTCTATGGGAATGGTGACTCACTTGGAGTGGAAGAAAATGCCATATTTCAGGCTCTTGATTTAGGCCACTCAAAGAACATCTCCCTATTTACTGTAGAGACATACTCAAAGACCATATGAAGCTACCTTAAAGGTATCACTTCTACTCCATGGCATATCATTTATTTGATCCACAAATGCAAGGCCCTCATTACTAATGGGATTGAGTTGATCCATACATGGTGTGAAGGTAATAGAGTGGCTGGATTTCTAGCTTCTAAGTCCTACCAGGAGTCCAATCTCTTGGAGTTCTCATATAATAGTTCCCTCCCCCTAGGAGGTGTTAGAATTGTCCTAGGTGATACCCTCAGTCTCCATTTGTATACCCCCCTTGACTTTGCTCCCTTGATTGTTCTCCCCTCCCTCTATTAATAAAATTTTCATTGTGTGTGTTTGATATATAATCATATATATATATATAAAGTAATAATTAAAAGGAATAAATATAATCATAATTTTATTAAAAATAAAATATAAAAATTCATACTACTGGGGTCTATACACATAACCCCTTATTACACCATTGTACGCCCTAAGGGTAAGGTGTATGATGATAGTACTTTCTTAGTGTGGTTTAGAGAACATGGTTTGGGTAGTGATCTCTATAATATTAAACTTCTCACATAAATGGATTCAATCATGTTTTAGTTATTAAGTCTTGGTTTGGTATTGGCCAAGGGAAAATCTTATTGATTCCATTTCCCTTGGAATCTTTGATAAATGAGATTAATAGGGTATGATCCTACTAGTTGATGCCACCGCTTCTTCTATATCTGTTAATTAGACTTTATCATAACCCATAATATATACTAATCTTAATGGTCACTGTATAATGACTATAATATAAATTATTATGATGGTTAATGGTCTTTAAAGTCCGACAGAAAATCATGGCCATATTTTATAATCATCTAAAATAATAAAAGGAAATGTAGTTCACATGTTTTCTATAACTACATTTCTTAATAAGGTATTTATTCATTCAAATGTAAATTTCATTTATAAAAGTTTGGGTTGTTATATTTTTTCCCCAGAAACAATATTTTCACCCCCCTGACACCCAAGAAATCCAAGAATGAATAAATAGATAAATAAAAAATAAAATTGGATATACTAGTGACCTAATGGGTGTCACAAACCTCCCCACTATTTCACTCTCTTCCCATGTAAAGTCCTTAAGAATTCTCAAAATAAAACAAGTGAGGCCATTTATCCCTCACCAAATCTTTCCACTCCCATGTCTCATGGCTATCTCCAATATGATACTAAATCACACAGACTGGGGGCATAGATTTACCATGGATCACCTTGTTATGATAATCCAAGATATAAATAGGCTACTCTATAATGGTGACATCAATCTCCACCTCAAAACCATTCCACTCTATCACATGAGATGGGTGTGGATGATATATCTTCAATAGGGATACATGAAAGACATCATGAATAAAGGTAAACTATGGTGGAAACTCCAACTGATAGGAAAAATTCCCAATATGTTACACAACTCAAAACATATTGATATAATGCGGTGCTATATTTCCCTTCTTTCCTAAGTTATGGTGTCTCAGTTGACAAAATACCTAAAGAACCACCTGATCACTAAACTCAAAATATAACAATTGAAAACATTAACTGATGTTTGATTTTTGAAGACTTTGAGCAATCACTAACCATTTATGAATTATCCATAATTTCTCTATCATCTCCTGGATGAGAATTAGTCCTAATAAGGAATGATCACCCACCTCGACCTAATATAAAGGGACCTAGAATGGATTCTTGTATAATGCCTAAAATGGGGATATCCTGATCAAGTCATGATAACTATTATCGTAAAAAAATTCATCCAATTACATATGACATTCCCACAAACCCTCAAAGTCAAGCACACACACCTGTATCATATCCCCAAGAGTCTATATAGTCTTCTTAGACTGGTCATACATTTACTGGTGGTATTCCATGGTTAACCTCAACTTGGTTCCCAAATATTCTTAGAGTCCCTTCTAAAATCGAGAAGTAAAATAAGAATCTTGATAAGATACTATAGCCGAGGGCACTTCATAAATACTAACAACCTCTCAGACATATATGTATCCAAGACCCTCTACCTTCATTGACTATCTCATGGAAAAAATGGGATGATTTTATAAAATGATTAACAATAAACCATATAGAATCTTTTCCACTCAGAGTATAAGTAGGAAAATCAAAAAATATTTAGATATTTTGTCCCACTTTCACACTAAAATGGGAAGAGGTAGAAAAAATCCATCTGATATCTGATGCTTAGATTTGAACTTATGGTAGGTAAAATATCATGAAAAAAAATCATAAATTGGTCACATTATCCTGGTCCACTAATACCTACTTCTCAAGGTATAAAACATCTTAGTATTCCTGAGGCACATGAACCAAATAGAATTAATCCCCTCATGAATAAACTCCTATATTAAGGTTAAAGGAACTACCAATAACTTTATGAAAAGGATAGAACCATTGGGAGATTTAGACCAATCACTCGAGGTATCCCCACTATTTATAACTCTGTCAAACTATTGGTACTCAGGGTCAAACACCTACCCACACTAAACCTATTCAACAATAGAGGGTGTGACCTATAAACTGATCAAAAAAACTAACTATCTAGCCTCCCGCACCTCAAAATTCATATTATCAAACTAGATCATCAATCTATAGACATCCACTAATTTTTGAATATCCTAGACTGGAAATTTTTTTCTCAAATCTTCTGTGAAAACATTCCCCATCCCGAGGGTATAGGCTATATCAAAATCCTCGGTCTGAAGATACTCTATATAATGTCTTTTCCAAGATTCAATTACCTCTAGGTGAAGATAAACTTTATGATCTTATGATATTAATAGATTGTAAAATTCTCCCCAAAGAGGTAATGATTCCATGACTTGAATTCATACATTACAACTACCAACTCCAGGTCATGGGTGGGGTAATTTTACTCATGTGAGCATAACTGATGCAAGACATAAGCCACCACATGGACATTATATATCAACATGCATCCTAAAACCACACATGAGGCATCACAATACAATACATAAGCTTTTATAGGCTCAGGAATAATCAAAACTAGTGCCAATTTCAAACAGGCCTATAACTCCTCAAAATAATGGTGACTCTTCTCACTCTACTCAAACTTCACCCCTTTTTGAGTCAACATTGTCAAGTGAAAAGCTATACTAGAGAATTCCCAAACAAAGATCCTATAATAATCAGCTTATCACAAGAATATTTTAATCTCAAACACATTCTTGGGTCATTCCCAAGACATAACTACATGAAGCTTTTTAGGATCCACTGAAAGCCCTTTTCTCAAAAATAACATGGAACAAGAACTTCACATTTTGAATCCAAAAATAGAATTTGGATATATTTTAATATATAAAATGATCTCTCAATATCCCTAGAACAATATCTATATAGTCTATGTGGTTCTCCCCCATCTTGGAATACACCAATATTTCATCAACAAACATGAACATGAAAGAGTATAAAAAGTGATAAAAGATCTTATTCATTAAGGCCATAAAGACCGTATGAGCATTGATAAGGCCAAATGACATAACCAAATAAAAATTTCCATATCTTCTTTATAAGGAGGTATTAAGTACATCCTATTCCCAAGCTCTCAACTAGTGGTACCCCGATCTTAAGTCGATCTTAAAAAACCAATGAGCTCCTCTGAACTAATCAAAAGATCATCAATTCTAGGCATTGGGTATTTATTCTTTACGGTTTCCTGATTAATATCATGGTAATAAATACAAATCAAGATAATCTCATTTTCCTTATTTTCAAATAGAACTAGAAACACTCACAGTGATATGATCGAATGAATAAATCCCTTACTCTCAAGATCCTCCGACTGAGATTTCAATTCCGACAACTTCAAAGGAGCCATCTATTAAGTTGGTAAAGATACAAGGATCTTCCTAAGGAGTAGATAGATAGTGAAACCAACCTCTCACTAGAGTGATAACCCATAAAAATATTATAGAAACACATTAGGGTGCTAGTTCATGATCACTGGAAGAAAATAAACCAAACTCTACCCTATGACATCAAGGATAAACTTGGAAAGCTAACATGATATCAGTCCCATCTCCAAAACATCAGGCCCTATCCTCCATGGAATCATTTCACACTCACCTTGGAAGATGTGAGTTCTCTAATAAATAGATAGAAAATGGAACCTGTGGCGACAACAATCAATATGACCATTAAATATAATCAACAAATTCATACTAACGATGAGATTGAAAATGTCCAGCTCCAACATGATAAAATCCCACACTACTTCCATGTCTATAATTAAAACATGATACTATATGTACTTAAAAAGTTGATCCTTATTCCTACCCAGTGGGGTAATCAAATCCATTATAAAGGGAATCAAATCAGATTATATTCCCAAATCATCAAGAATCCTCAATAAGATAAATAATGGGAAACATCCATATCAAATAAAATAAATTCCATGGAAGAAGAAATAAACACCGTACCTCTTATAATGGATAGCCTGGACTCAGTGTCCTTAGGTGACATATCTGCAACATAAATATTCACTAACTCAGGATCAACCTGAACCTTCTTTTCTTGGTGAGAACCCCCTTTAACCTAAGGGTTAGATCCTTTACCCATGGGAGCATCTGATCACACTTGTAAACCCTTAGAGAATGAGAAACCAACTACGACCCCTTTTGGGGGAGTTTTATAGAATAGTTGATAATGACCTAAAAAATCAAACCGATGGCATGTCCTTGAAGCCTTGAGTAAAGTGGGTTTGGTAAACAAATAAAGATAAACATTGACATGATAATTAATGAGCTTTATGGTAATTGTTTGTAAGGAGCTCCAGAGACACATGAACCAACTCAGGAAACCAAGAAACATAATCCATCATTGAATGATATCCTTTCTCTATAATTATGAACTAATGATCCATTACAACCCTTAATGTCTCTAGATATAATTTATTGTTTAAAACCACTTTAAAGGCAGTCCATGTGAGGTTCTCATACCACTTCACTATCATTATGGATTCCTATAATTTTCTACCCAGTCCTTCCAACATATAAGTAGTTAATCCATCCTTTGAGGTTTGAGGGGTATTAAAAAATTGAAAGATACACTTGATCAATTCTAGCCACTCCCTGAGATCCTAGGTTCCCTTTTCACTAAAGAAAATCGATGTATTTTTCTTAGTGAACTCCTAAGTGTTTTTCACCACCATTGTATAATCTTAGATACCCTCATGGTTTAGGGACTAGATTATAAATATTACCAAATCCACTATAGATAGATCAATTGGAGGGTTTAACTATAGAACATGCTCCACAAATCCCTATATATTCCTAGATGAGGGCCTTCAAGAAGGCATTGTCTATAAAAAACAAGAAAAAATATCATTCAATACACACTTGGATCTCAAAAATCATCATTTAAACCAAAAATAACTCTCATAATAAACCTCAAACAATGATCACATGAATCAACAAAAATTTTAAGTAAAAAATGGGTGAAAACATAAATTTTTAAATTTTTTTCCACTATGCATGGTTTGGATGCACAATTAGGAAAACCGTGTGCCAAACATGAAAGTTACACCGTAAGGTGATAGACAAGGCCGTATAGGTTCCACACGGTTACTACTAATCATACACCTCATTCTTTCCTCCATATTTTACCCTGAAACTCAACATAACTCATGGGATCACCCTACAACTCATAATAAATCGGTAAATATTTCAAATCCCAATAAAAAAACCATAAATAGGATTAAAAATTAAGTACAAACCCAGACCACCCATGGAAACATGAGGTTAGATATGAATAAGATCTATCCAATTAGTCCTCTGCTTCTACCTCTCAATCTATGATGGTCCTAGATCCAATCTACCACTGACCCCTAAATAAAAAGAGGGCTATGATACTATTTTGTAGTGAACCAACATGGGTCGGCCTGACCCATCACCTGATCAGAATTCCATAAATACCGAATCATGTTCTCGATCACTATAGGCTAGAAAAAAGCACTAAGGCATCAAAAATAACCTTTTGGTAATAGTTTTCCCTCGAAAAAATGACATAACCCATCCATGAATCAGACAACCACACGAACTCAATAATTAGGATCAACAGATACAAACATAAAACAAAGTAAGTTTAGTAATTAATTATAGAATATATCATAAACATAAATACATAAACACATATCAAAATTCATATACATGACACATACATGATATACCAAGTCAAAGATGGAAACCCAAAATAAGGGTCAAATTCCAAATGGGAAATAATTAACATCCCTCCATACAATATCTTAAAAAAATCCTCATGAGCTAAACCCCTTGAGACCATGTCTCCCCCAACATAAAAACCCTAGACAATGATAATTAATACGATCCATTGAAATTCATGGTTACCTTTTTTTTACTTGTTTCCTACAAAATAAAGTCTACATGCACCCAAAGGTATATGCAGGGTGTGAGGCACAAAACCCAGTAGTAAACCACCATGGATCTATATTATGATTTTAACTATGAAAACCAATAAAACTAATTTGAATCTCATTTTAAAATCCCAAGTCCATCTTTTAAAATAACTTAATTGGAAAAATTTTCCCCCCTTTTAAATCCCTTTGGTTTTGATCAAATAATCCATGTTTTAAAACATGAAAAAACAAGGCTCAAGATAAAAAAATAAATCCACCCAACTTAACCATGATCAACACACCCAAAAAATTCATAAAAAGGGTATAATCATAAACTCCATTATATAACCAAATAATTGGAAATGGGAATAACACAAGATATATCAATCAAAAAAGGAACTAACATAATTCATGAAAGTATATAAATAAACTGGTAATGAGAAATACACAATATAGGATTTAAACACAAGTGTCTAAAATGATATAGAATAAAAACATGGTTTGATAGATGGATAAGAAAGTATATAAAGTTGGAATATCTCTCAGTTTTGATGGGCCCAAACTTCTAAGAGCTCACTCGGTCCCTTGGTTAATGTTTTAGAAGTTCCCTTGGTCTTCCTCCAAAAGGCTCTCTCAATCCCTTGGACAAAATTTTGTAAGATCTCTAATTATTCCTCCCCAAAGGATGACTTAGTCCCTTGGATGACATCCTCTTTATTTAATTCATGCACACATATACACCTAAGGTTACCCTTATGCTACCCAATTTCAAACACATCCACATCAACAAGTGCCAATAATAAAATCCATTTTAAAATCCAATTTGATAAATCAACATTACCATTTAAATTTAAGCATCAACACCATACAAGAACTCATTTAAAACCCTTTCAAAAACCCATTTGAAATCCTAAAACCTCTTTGATCCATTTTAATAAAAAATAGAGTGCATTAAATCCAACTCCATTTGAAAACACACTTTATGACATCAAATTTACAAAAAAAACCATGAATCACATAAAACATGCATTAAACATCAATCATAAATCAATTTAAATTAAATTTAATAAATGAAAAAATGTGATAAGTAATCAAAGGTTATCCATGAAAAACACACTTAAATAGATACACATACCTCTAAATCAATTCTAAACTTGTCACCTTCGATGAAAACAACTAAATTCGATAAGGAAAGGTCCTCACATAGATAAAACAAAAATAAATATCCTAAATACACTATTAAAAATCCTATATTCTCCCATGAGGAATTATATAGTTTCATACTTCCAACAAAATGGAAGAATAAGTGAGAATAGGGGGAGAGGATGAAGAAATAATGAAGAAAAGATCTTAAATCTAGCTTAAATCACCATGATCTAAGAGGAATCCACCTCAAAGGAGATGAGAGAATCTCTAACACAAAAGGAGGGGGATTCATATATGTGGGAGAATAAATGAGGTAAGGGTAGTTAAATATTTCAAGGGATAATGGTAAAAATCCAAAATTTTAAAGACACGGATAACCTATATGGTTTGGTTTCATGGTTAAGAAAATCATGCGTCAATTTCATGGGAGATACTATCTCCACAAAACCAAATTCACATGGTTTATAGAGATCCTTTCAAGGTTAAAAAATCATGAAAATTTCTACTGTCCCAAAAAACTCACCTTCACACAGTAAGCTACATGGTTAGACAAACCGTACCCTAACCATGTGCTGAGGTATGTTTTCCCAAAAAATATGATTTTTGACCCCAAGCACCTGGGAACTATAAGAATGAATAAATAGATAAATAAAAACTCAAATAAGACATACTATTGACCCATAAAGTGTCACTAGTTTATTATTATTTTATTTGATATGCTCACACAAACTATTTTTGGTTTAAGTGAATGGATGGAACTAGTGGGAACCAAGTTAACAATAGGTGTAAAGGAAAATGTGGTGGTTGTATAAATGGGAAACTAAACAAGATAGAATTTGGAGTGAAAACTATTGTGGTTATTCCTAATAAGCTATATCAAAATATGATTAACAACCTAAACTTGAGTGAGTTTACTAACACAAAAAATAATAAATTAATGGAGTTTCATGGAAGTTCATGTGGTAATCATAAAGGTAAAAATATTCAACATCCTATATTCCATGAATATGAAAAAAATAACCAAGTAAGATATATTAAATTAAAAAGAAGATTCTTAAATTTTGGGAGTATGGGAATTATAAAAATTGATTCCCTAGGGGGAAAGCCCGGTAAGGGGATTAGAAATACTGTACAAATAATGTTTTAGAAATGTCTAATGCCATTACAATTGAAGATGAGGAAACTGTAAATAACATATAAATGGTATGAATTATCTTTTGGATTATGTTTTGAGATTTATAAATCTTATTAAATGATTCATATTTTTGATTATAGGAAGGAAGTATTAAGGAACGAGATGAAAAATATTGGTTAATGGATTATAAAGAACATTTAACAGTTGAGGTGTCTACATATAGGTATTCAAAGAGTTATGATGTAGTGGTAAACTTAAGTATGATCATAAGTTTAAAGGAATTGATACCCTTTTGAGGTTTTATGTGATGGGAGTACTTTGGGAGACATTTATTATTTTTTAATAGATGAAGTATATTAAACCCTTAATTTTAACATGTGAAAAGGTTATTTGAGGAATAATTTTATTATATTATGGGTATAAGTTTAATGGTACTAATAACCATTATAGTTAATATGATCTTTTATATTGAGTTAATTATAGTTAATTGGGATAAAAGGGTTATTAAATTTCAGAAACACATGTTTTATCAAATAGATAACCATGTGATTGAAAAGCAATTTTGTGACTAAGTGATTGAATTTATTTTTGAGGAAGTTCATTATATTTTTCATAAAATTATAGGATTAAAGTGAATAGTTTTTTTGGATAATATGGGATTTTATGGTTGATATTTTTTGTTGAATAAAAATTGTGTTAACTTTTGGAATTATATATTATTTTAATGTGAATTTATTTTTGGAAATGATTAGTATATTTTGGAGAATATATGATTAAGGCATATACATTTTTGATATGAAACTTTACGATTTATTGATGTTATTTTGAGATAAATTTTAAGTTTATCTTGGAAGATTATGTGATCACATCATTATAATATTTGGGTTTCAATATTGGTCAGAAATATTTTTAAGATTTTTAATGTTAAATATTTATGGAATGATTTAAGTTAAACTTTGAGTGTTATTAGTGATATTTTGGAGATTAATGTTTGAAGTTTTATTCATATTGAATATTACCTTATCATGTGATAACCATTTTGGTTTTGGTTAATGGATAAATATATAAGGAATAACTTGATATACTTTTTTGGATCTTTTGATTCATTAAAAGTTGAATTTAGTGCTTCAGACATGAAAAAATTATCTTGAATATTCATTTCTTGGAGCAAGAGATGAGATAAAATTAGAATTTATCAAATCACAACCAAATTATGAAATTTGGATTATGAAATTGAAATTAAACAAGAAAGTATATTTTCTCATGTTATCTATCTTGATAGTAAAATAATCCATCAACTATAGAAAAAAGATCTTGAAATAAAAATGATATCACATTACCTTCATTTATGATGAATTTATGGTCATCTTTATCCCGTATTGATTTATGGTTTTGTGGTTATTAAATTTCTCATGATCATGTTCTTTATAACTTTCTATTATTCCTTAGATATTATTTTTCTCCTCCATGTCTATATTTTCACTTCTTGCCAAGGATATCCTAATCTTGGAACCTGATTATGTGTTATTCTAGGGGAAATTCATATTTTTGTTTTCCACTTTTCAAAAGGATGATTTATTATCCTTTTTTACAATGTGTGTTTTCAATAATGTTATTTTTAAATATTAAAAATGGTTTTCCTTTCCTGATCATATATTTTATCTTCCACTCCTTTGAATTGATTTTAAAAATTATTTTAAACCATTTTTATCAAAAACAAGATAAAATTAAGAGGGTAAAATTTATTCAAGGGGGTATAATGTAACACAAAAATATTTTAGAATTTATTTTCATTAAGTAATGTATTCGATAACCTATGGTATACGCAACACTGAGCTTAAAAGAACTGTGATATACTATTATACGACCATTATGACTTACCTGTTGGTTTGATGCGTATGAATAGGAATAATGATATTATGAAATATATGTATAAATTTTTTACTTAATAAAATGAATAATCAACCAAAAATTGATTATTAATAGGTTGGAAATGAAGATAAATTCTTTTAAAAGTTAAAAGAGATATTTTTTTATAAAACTTTTTTTATATGTGTAATATATTTTGAAATTAGTAGATTAAACTAATCATTATTGATAAATGATTCTAATAATTTGATTATATATCCAATTTAATGAATTAACATTAATTTAATTATGGTTATTAGACAAATAATTAGAATAAGTAATTTTATGATTCAAAAATACATTTTTTTTCAAAAATGTTTTTATAGAATTTTGTGTGATGATATTATAATTAATTTATACCACTTTTATAAATTGTATTTGAAAAAATAGATATAATTTTTTAAATCAAAATTTCATAATATTCTCGGATATTTTTTTTGGAATTTCTTGAAATGATTGATTTTTGTGTAAATAGTGAAAATGTTGATTGATCAAATACTTTCACTTTTATGACATTATAATGATCTAATAATGGCTTAAAAAATTATAAAACCTTAGTCTCAAACAAATATATATTAAAGGAGTTAAATAATTTATTTCAAAACATTATTTTGAATTTTGGAACCCATGATTGATTATGAACATAAATTATATTTTATACAAATTAAAAAACTATTTTTAGGTCTTTACAATTAATGGTATTGTTTGAAGGTAACATTACATTTTTATAGAGACCCAAGATAAAAATACATAAATAATACATTGATACCATGTTTTAATTAATAAATCTATCAAATAGTTACAAAACCCAATGTCAAAAAGGTTTAGTGTCTTAGAGAATAACTACATAACCATATTATTTTACAACACTTGTGAATATTTCTTCAGAACTATGCTCCTATATACCCTATTCTATACATATCATATGATATAATAATCTTCATAACCCAGGTAATGGAAACATAATAAAGGGGTGAACTCTAATTAGTGGTAAGAGAAACTTACCGACAAGTCATAACTATTAGATCATAAACATGAGGGAAACCATGATTAAGGGTGAAATATTAAATAAAAAAATCAAGGGATCATAAGTGGAAATCATAAAAATTGATTTATAATTATGGATCATGGAATATAAAAATAATACCCAATAAAGGTCATAAAAAACATATATTAGAATAATATAATAATAAAAAATAAAAAAATGAAATCATAATATAAAAAGCAGTTAGAACATGGAATATCATAAACATTTGGAATATCTTGAAAATAAAGCATAACTTTGGGAAAATAAGTGGAAAAACATAATCATAGGAAATAATATCATATTATATCATGATTCACCACTTAATACCTATAACATAGTAGAATATACACCCCTACCTGATTCCCACAGTGGAGAAGAAATTCCTTACTTGATTCCCATAGCAGAGTGAGCATTCCTTACTTGATTCCCAAAGTTATCTCATGAGGCATAAAAAATTAACCAATGAATTAAAGGGATATATATTACCCCAACCATCATCATCAATATATATGAGTTCCACCTAAAATCAAATCATTCATATTATCATAAAGAACCCATAGAAATAAAATGGGTTTCATAACTTTTCCAAATGGCATCACATAAAATGAAATTTCAAAGAAAAAATGATCATTTGATACCAAAAACATTATCAAACAAAATAAGTATTCAAATAAAACACATTTATAGTGATTTATGAATAATTACTCAGTTAGAGACGAATCCTTTGAAAATTTAAGAGAAAAAAAATTCTTATAAAATCTTTCTTAGCATCATCTTAAAAAAAGACATGGTTTTTGAGTCACATTCCAAATTTTTTTTGAGGATGAAAATAAAAATTAATAAAACATTACTTTAAAAGAAATTCCAATAAAGATACCATGAAAATAAATAAAGGATATGTAAAAAATTTTAAGTATAAAGGAAGAATATAAGATCACAGAAAAGAAAAGCCTTTTAAATATTTCAAAAATGCCTTTATTGAAAATCCACATCATTAAAATGATATAAAAACCCTTATTTTAAAACTTATTAAAGGCTAATATAAGGATAATTTGTGATAAAGAAATTTGAGTTGACACTGGGTAAAATATAACATTGGTGGGAATTAAAAACATGGATTTAGAGAAAAAATATATTAAAAGAGATGGGAATTATTCTTAACAAAATTACATTTTTTATGAAAAAATAGATTCATCAAGGAAGATAAATTCAGTGTGAAACATGATTTACCTAAAAACTAAGATTTAAATATACCATAACATCATCATAGTGTATGATAATTTAATCTTGAAAGATTATAATTGAAGTGAAGTGATTACGAATCAGGAAAAATTTTTGATTCAAGAAAGTATCTTACCTTTATTCCTGCTTAGTCGAATGTTCTATAACATCCTATAAAATATATAACCATATTAATTATCTATTTAAAAACATTATTTATATACATTAAAATTTTATGTATTCATTTGTGATAATTTATTATGAATATATTAATTATTTATTACTTATTTTTACAATCAGATGTTAGCAACTTTAATTGTTTCATGCATGCTCTATATGACTCCCTCTGGGTAAAAGGTATGTTTATTTTTTAGCTTCATTTTTCTTCTATTAGGTTATAAATAATTTTGAGATCCAGGGGTTGAATGTTTTATATTTTGGTTGAAACATCCTAGGATAAAAGTTTCGGTGCACGAAACACAATTTAGGTGCAAAATTAGTAATAGTTGTGCGGTAACCATGCAATATGAATCTATTGGTTCCAATGGAGATTTTCATAGTTTAAGGAAAAATTTTATAATTAGGTGATTCACTAGGAAAGATATTCATAATTTTAGGTTAGGTTTCAGAGGCTATAACATGACTCACCCATAATCTTTCTAACCATGCAACTATTTCCCGGAAATTATGCACTTTGGTTTTTAAGGGACAATGGCCACGATATGACTGACACATGGTTTGTATAACCATGTGGTCAAATCGTATGACCCAATATGAACTTCTTAAATTGAAAAAATCACCCCAATTACCTTGTTATTTTTTAACTATAATCCCTCTAATCCCTCATTAGCTTTACTTAACCCCTATTTGATACTCTAGAGGACTCTCCCCTTGGTTACTTGGTGATTCATGATTGATTTGGGTGGATATCTTCATGGTATGTTTGAATCTATTCTCATTTTATCCTATTTTATCTAGAAATATCCTCAATTAATTTTTCCCTTAATTCATTGGAAACCAATTGGGTTGTGATTTTCATATATAAAGGGTTTGATGGGGAATTAATGATGTTCTTTATAGATCTATGCTTGTGAGGACCAAATCTCTTCAGTTCCCTTCACCAAATTCATAGGCATCAACTTCCACACCATTGGAAAGGTAGGTGTATCTATATTTCCCATGGAAAACTTGAATTTTATTTTGAAATAATTTTATTTGGATTATGAAAATGATTGGTTTGACGTTGATAAAAAATAAATTGAAATCCATTATTTTTACTCGATCTTTGGTGGTGATGGAAAATGTTTTAAAGGGGGTTTTTATTTAAAAATAGTTTTATAAACTTTAATTTTTTAATGAAATGAACCAAATATACTTTGAAATTGTTAGGCTTGGATTCTCTTGCACACAATGCTAGACTTTGTTACTTTGGGAAGTCATTAGGATATATGTTTTGGTAGGGACCTAGGGTTCACTATGATAGCCATAGTTCCTTGGATATCCTGGTATCATAGACTTTGTCTTGTATCCTATTTATGTATTATTAGTAGATATTACATGTATGAATATGATTTACTTTCCCAATTATTTTATCACGCATGTATTTTTTGGTTATTTCCCTTTATTTGATCAAACGTTATTTACTTACATGTTATTGGGTCTTGGAATATGGATTGTTTTAAAAAGGTAAATCAAAGGGATGTTTTATGAAAATGAGTTTTCCTACAAACTAATTTATAATTTTTTTTGTTTTAAATCTATAATTAATGGTTTAATTGTGAAATAATTTGTATAGATTCATGGTGGTATTCTATTGGGTGTTTCCTCACACCCTAAATATTACTTTGGTTGTATGTAGACTTGGTTTTATAGGACTCAGGTAAAGGGGAGGGCATTATATATCTTGAAAGATCCTCCTTGTCAATGTCTTCTTTAGGTGGTTTGGGATAGTGGTGACCATTGGTCATATAAATATAAACTATTGGCTCTTGGTTTTTCATGTATTCTAGACCATTGGTATTTTTTCATATTATGTCTCATATTTTCTTTAGACTTTTGATTTATATTTTGGTTTGGATTAATCTTATTTTATATTTTTCCTTGGTATGTGAGACACATATTGATGTTTTTTAGGGTTAAATCATTCCCATTATTTTCTTTATTGATATTCAGGTTCTTTTTTCCAGACCATGGTAATGAGGAACGTGTTTTGGGACTTTTGGTGAGCCAATTTAGGTGATGTGTTAGGTTGAACTGAGTTGGTTCATTATAAAATGGCATCAGATCCATACCCATATGAAAGTGTGATGAAACTGCCCATGTTTGGTTTGGGGTTCATCGGTAAACTGGAGTAGGACCGTTAGAATTTGTGTAGTAATTATGGAAGGGAACCTAGCTAGTTTATTTTTATATCTAATCTCAAATTAATCTAGGTGGTCAGGGTTTTTCGTTGAGATTTGGGATCAATTTTCAGGGTTATTTAGATAAACATGAGTTTGGGTTTATTTAAATGAACCTATTGGTTACTAATGTTTATGTCTCTCATTTGTTGAATTCATAGTCACCTTAAATTATTGTTGTTTAAGGTATTTAATATGGAATCTTGGAGTTTTTATTTTTATTTAGAGATTTCCTCCTAAGATAATTGGATGTTTTCTATTGTGTTTAATAAAAAATTACTCCTATAAAAATATATTTAGAATCTAGGAGAGAAATCAATGAGAAAAGTTCCGTAGATCAATCCTCTAGTAAACCCTTTATTGGTGGAATCAGTCATCTGAACAATCCAGACAATGGATTAGGTTAGTGTTGGGAACCAGAAATGGAAGGTAGAACATGCTTTAGAGTTTACCAATTAGAATCCACCTATCTTTCATGGTGAAAAAGGAAACTAAGAACTCGGGGAGTGGATTGAATGGATTGAAGAAATTTTCCACTTATTGAAGACTCTAGAGGACTCAAAGGGAAGTTTCTCCTTGTACATGATTGAAGGGCTAAGAAGGAAATGGAGGGACTACATTTTGAAAGATAATTTGCATGGGGATCTTACTTGGACTACTTTGAAGAAGGTATTCAATCACAATTTTTATCCTTAAACTTTTTTAGTGGAGAATACTCATGAATTTTCAACCTTGGAGCAAAGGGAATGTTTGGTTATGGAGTATGATACTCGTTTTTTTGAGTTAGTTCACTCATCACCTAAGATTGTTTCTAATGACTACCTTAAATATTAGAGGTTTTATATGGGGTTTAGGATAAATATTATATAAATACTGATTCTCTTGCACCTACTGAAATTTTCCTAGGTTGTTGGAAAAATAATTATGGCTAAGGAATACATTATTGGGGAGACTTGTCTTAGTGGAGCTTCAATAACTGCTAGGGGAAGCTGGGATGTGTCATCTGGCTGGAAGAGGAAGAGAGTAAAGCCATGCTTGGACAGTGGTGGTGATGAAAGAATAAATCAGGATAGAGCTCTGTGGTCAGCATCTAATATGGGATATGTGGCTATACCAATCCTGATTGTAGTACAACAACCAAAGCATACCATATTCATGGGAAGTCTAGTCATCTCTAGTCATTCTATGGAAAAGTACCTTAAGGTAGATAGATTTAATCCATAGTAACCAAAGGCTCTTAGTTATAGTCTAATATAGAAAATTAGGGGGATATCTCTCTTATTATAAAGGGGATACTTAGGTAGTGAAGAAAGAATAATAGGGAGTTTATCCTGGTCATATTTACACAATGGAGTATGTTCCTATGAAATCAGAAGCAGGACCCACTACTATGAGAGGTACAATGTTTATTTTTTATTCTATTATTATGGAATTATTTTATACTGGTACATATCATTCCTTTATATCATCTAAGTTGATTGATACACTGGGTTTTTGATCAATTCTTATTACCTTTATGATGTATCTTTCCACTCCCTTAGGAAGGATGAAGGAACAAGGTTTTATATGTTCAGAGTGACACATCAGGATCACTGAACATGAGGTTGTGTGGGACTTCCTAGTTCTTTATCTTGATATCTCAAACCTTTTGATCAGCATGGATTAAATGATCAATTTTAAGTACTAGATCGATTTTTATCATCATCAAGTTTAGTTTCTCTATTCTGATGGAGTCCCTCATGTCTTTCAGGGTGAGTGGGACCCTATATTAGAGAGAGTAGGTCGTGTTGTTCCTTTTTCTAGAATTAAATTATTTCATTTTTTAGAGATGTTTCTTGATTAAATTGACCAATGTTTGAGAATTCAACTTCTTATAGTGGTGAGTACATACCCCGAGGTCTTTCCAGATGTTTTTTTTCTGAGTTACCCCTAGAGGTAGGTCAAGTTCAATATTAACCTACTCCCTGAGAGAAGAACCATTTATATGAAATCGTGTCATATAAAACCCACTAAATTAAAATTATTTAAGGTTAATTTTGAGGATCTTGAGGCTAAGAGATTTATTTTTCCTAGTGTACCACCTTAGTATTTTCTAGTTCTCTTTGCGAAGAAGGTAGATGAAATCCTCCATCTTTGTGTTGACTACTGAAAGCTTAACCAAGTGAATGTTAAGAACAAGTACCCATTTCATAGGATTAAAAATATATTTGATCAACTCAAAGGATCTTGATGGTTTTATAAGATTGAATTTCAATTGGGGTTCCATTAGTTAAGAGTCTGAGAAGTGGATATACCTAAGATAACATTTAGGAGCCAGTATGGGCATTATGAGTTCCTAATTATTCCATTTGGTCATAATAATTCTCTTGTGGTATTTATGGAATTGATGAAGAATATTTTTTATTAGTTCTTGGACTCATTTATAGTTATCTTTGTGTATGATATTTTAGTATACTCAAATTAAAATGAGGAACATAAGGATCATTTGGATATTATCCTTAAAATATTGAAAGAACATTGTATGTATATAAATATTTATAAATGTGAATTTTGGTTCCAAGAAGTGATGTTTTTGGGCCATGTTATATTTGATATGTGTATCTCATTGGATCCTAAAAATATCCAATTAGTGATGTATTGGTAGAAACCTAGATATGTGTTTGATATTTGGAGCTTCTTGGGATTAACTATTTATTACAAGATATTTTTTAGGTTTTCACCATGATTACATATCCTATGAAGAATTTAATCTGAAAGGATGTTAAGTTATAATGTAATTATAAGTTTCAAATATCATTCAAGGAACTTAAGGTAAGGTTGAATTCAGATCCAGTTCCAATTCTTCCTGAACCGGGTTTGAGCTGTGATGTTTATTATGACACCTTAGGTATGGGGTTGGGGTGTCTCTTGATTTAGGAAAAATAGGTGGTAGCCTATATCTATCTCTAATTATACCTTCATAAGAAGAACTATCTTACCCATGACCTTAAGTTGGCATCCATGGTGTACACTCTTACTACTTGGAACTACTATCTATTTGGGGAGAGGTTTACAATATATTTAGTCCATAATATCTTGAAGTATATTTTTAATCATAGGGACATGAACTTGTGACAAATATTCTTGGTTTATTATATTCATAATTTCAATTTTGATATTATATACACACCAGGAAAATGGAATTTAGTCACTAACACATTTAATAGGAAGTTACCGATTCAAGCGTTGAAGGAATTAGTAGAGGAGTGGTATCTAATGAGTTTGTGTACTGAGATAAGATTGTAAGTGGAAAAGAATGATGGGTAGGTGATATTAGCTTATTTGAAAGTTAACTCATCAGTTAATTATTATATTTATCTTTGATAAGAAACCAACACCAGTTTTTAATATTTTAGTAAAAACCAAAATGGTAAAGAGACCTCATGTGGTTGGTCTCGGTCTCTCAATGATGTTTTTTTGTTCACAAGATAGGTTGGTCATTTTTATATCTCCAAGGCATGAGTTGATGGATAGTAGACATTTTTCTATTTAGTCTATACACCCTTGGACTACCAATATGTATCATTATTTGAAATGTCATAATTAGTGGTTGTGAATGAGGTGGTCGATTGTAGACTTAGTGTCATGATGACTTAATTTCCAAAAGTTTAAGGTAGGGCACCAGGGACCTACTAGTTTGTTTTAGACTTTACATATTCTGGTGTGGAAGTGGGATGATATATCCATTTACTTAATCATTGGTTTAACATGGACTCTTAGTAGGATGGATTTTATTTTTTTGATCATTGATCAACTTACCAAGTCAACTCATTTCCTTCCTATTAAGGAGATGAAGAAGGTAGAATATCCTAGGTTCTTATATATACGAGAGATCATGAATATCCATGGATTTCCTACTACTATTGTTTCTGAAAGATACCCATGTCTCACATTCCAATTTTAGATGGTTTTGAAAGAGGTCATGGGTACCTAATTGTAGTTAAGAAAAATTTATCACCCTCAGATGAATGGGTATATTGAATGATCCATTTAGATTCTTAAGGATATTATCTCGGTGTATGTGATTGATTTTGGTGGTTCTTGGGAAAATCATCTGCCTTATATTTAATTTTCCTATAACAATAGTTATTAGGATTCAATTAAAATGATGCCTTTCAAAGAATTTTATGGGAAACTATTTTGATATCCTCTATATTGGGTGGAGCTGGGAGAAAGATATTTGGTTAGACTAAGTCTTGTTAAAGAGATGAAAAAAGGTAGAATTGATCATAAAGAGTTTAGTGATAGCACAAAGTCTTCATAAATCCTATGTGGATTGTCATCATCACCTATTGGAGTTTATGGTTGGTTATCAGGTTTTTCTTAGAGTTTACCTCATTTGTGACATCATCAATTGGGTAAGTAGAGTATATTGGCACCAAGGTTTGGTTTCCCTTATCATTGAAATTAGTGGACATATGGATTATCGGTTGTAATTTTCTTTCTGATTGACATTGGCTCATGACATATTTCATGTTTACTAATTGAAGAGGTATCAAATGGACGTATACCATGTGATTTAATGGGAGGATACTGATCTTAAACCCTAATCATCCATGGTTTAGTGGCCATTTCAGATTATGGATCACTAGGATAAGGTGATTTATGGTAAAACGATCACCTTGGTCCATATTTTGTGGAAGAACAAATGAAATATCCATAAGACATGCGAATAAGAAGAATATATGAGGTAGCAGTGGCATTATCTATTCACATCCCTAGAATATTGATCACTTTATAAGGATAGAAAATTTCATGGTGGGTAGAATTACGACGCCCTTTGAGTCACATGTATGTTTAATTTTGAGCCTGATTTTTCTCCTTTCAGGTTCTAAAGACTTTTGAGATCTAGAGGTTGAAAGTTTAAAGTTTTGGGGGAAATAGGCCAAGCACATGATTTAGGAACATAGTAAGTAATAATTATATAATAACACTGTAATATGGCTCTATTGATTCTAGTGGATATTCTTATGATTTAATCACGGTTCATATAAACACTTGAGTTTCTAGGAAAACCCTATCAATGTTTGGGTTTGTTTCCAGAGGCTGTAACATGCCTTGTGTGTAACGACTCTAGTTTTATTGTATTTTTCACCTTTTAATATTTCTATGTATATATATAGATTTATCCTCAGATCCAGCATGATGTTTCGGAATCTCATGACCCTATAATTAATATATTTAAAATATTAATATATTTTAATGCCTATGAACACATCATTTTGGTGTTTTTGGTTTTCTCATTGTTTGAGACCTTAAATGGGAAATATCAGACCATGGTTAATTTTGTAATGTGTGATTTACCCTAGACATAACTTAAGGTTATTTGGCACCAGACGTCCGGTTGAGTTAGATGTTGGCGGTGTATTTAATTAAAATAAATAATTAAATTTATTTATTTTATTTTAAATTAACTATCCTAATTCCATATATAAGTATGTTGTTATGAAATTTATCTAGGGTAAGCTGAATAACTCTAGGAGGATTAGAGGAGAGCATTCTTTATTGATGGATCAATATCGGAGAATGACAGGCGATCAGATAGAGGTGGATCAAGAGGCAGTGAATGCAAGGAGACTTCCTCATCAGCGAAAAATGTTTTCATCACCAATGATCAATCCAAATTGAGGTAGGGAATGCTATTTTTTTTAATTTCTACCCTCTTTGGTTTAATCAATCATGTATTCTTTATCTGCTTTGATTTACAATATTCCCCATCCTTACATGAGATCGATTAAATGAATCAAGTTTTTTATTACAATTTATTCTTGGTATGCCATAATATCACCATGAATACCTCTTTATATTATTGTTGGACACTAATTCTTAGAGAATTATTGATTCATATTTGTTATTTTGTTTTGCTCCACTGTTCTTTGTGTTATTCACCATTTGTTAACATGGATGTTGTAATGGCCTGGACCTCCTCGGTCCATTAATTTGTGAAAAAACTGGTGGTTGAGGTGTTATGGGAGGTAGTGGTGAATCATTTCAATATTTTTTCAAAAATCCTATTTTTCCAATAGTGATTCAGGAATGGTAGGTCGCTGACAGTAGGTCACGATGGTGAGTCCTGACGGCGAGTTGCCGTGATGATTCAGAATAGTGACTTGCACGGTAGCTTGCCAATGGTGACTCACACCGGTGGATCACCAATAGTGACTCACACCAATGGATCTCCAATGGTGACTTGCATTGGTATCTCAACAATAGTGACTCACAATGGTAGCTCACTAACGATGACTTGCACCGATATCTAGCCAATGGTGACTCGCATCGGTAGCTCATTCACAGTGACTCATGATGGTGAGTCATCCATTAGTAGATCATCCAATGGTGACTCATCCAATATTATCTCATCTACTGATGAATCATAATGGTGACTCACACAATGGTGTGTCATTTCAAAAAGTTTTTCAAAATTTCAATTTTCTCCAGTTTTCTAGTTTGCTAAAGTTTCACCCCTTTGATATTTTATTTGAAATAAAATGATTTCAAAGCCTTTTTAAGGGATTTAAGTCTGATTCAAAGACCACAACTCATATAAAAATTTTCCTAAGGATCCGGGTGCCTTTACTCAGTCAAAATGCACAATCTTGATGAGATCTTCCTTTAATGGTAAATCTAAAGTGTATCTAAACCACTGCTTTGTTTAGATTTTCCAAAGGCTGACCCTTGTTACTCCTTGTTTTTATCTTGGTATAGGATGACCAGGGTTCCTCCTCCCATAGGAGTCATGCATTGTGTTGTAGCCTTGGATTGTGTTCCCCTTGGAGTTCTTCCTGCTGTAGGTGCACCCCCTGTTTTGGTGAAACCGGGAAGTGTCGATCCATATTCTATATAAGGTATGTTCTACCTCTATTATTCTAGGTTCCTCAATATTTTTACTCCCATTTCTCCTTGACATGTGATGGAATGTGATCTCCATGTTTATAATGGAGTTTTCTTAGTTGTTGGTTGGTGCGGTGGTGCCGTAACATCCTCAGGTGGATGCATTCGTTGTGGGAGAGGTGATTGTGATATATTGTGTTAGCTCATTCTCATGAAAAGAACGTTAGAAACATTTTGAAGTATGGGATTCAATGATTCTATAATTTATGTATGTGCAATCATAGAGTTATCATGTTTTATCCTGTTTGACCCCAATGAAATTGATGTAATTAATATTTGAACCCGATAGAAGAATTAATATTAATTGCTTAGTGATGTTATTACCCGTTGATTTGATAGAGAGTGTGATATATATGCTTTTCTTATTTAGAATTTTATTCTTGATGGAAATTGGTAAAGAACATAAAGCCAAAATTAATTAATAATTAATTGGACAACTTTTTAAAGAGGCATGTTAATAGATTTGGATTCTGTTGTAATTTTATGATAATCAAATTAATATAGATATGCATGTTTAACTGAATTGGTTAATGAAACTAAAGCATGTTGATTCTTGTTGATAAAAGTATTAAAGACATATTAAATTAATTGGTCAATTAATTGTGATAGATTATGATAGCTTGTTTCGTAGGTTTCCCTTAGTTGAAACCTATGGATAATGAATTGGTTAATTCATGATGGAATAAAGAACTGATTTTTTGATAAATGTAATGCCTTATGGGGTATTATTTACCCGCTTATTATAAAGGCCAAGTTCCTTGTGCTTTTGATCCATGAGATATTGTTGGCTATGAAGGATAGATGACTTGTTTAGTGCCAAGAACCCAATTTATATTTTTTTTTGTTTTCTACTTCTTGTGATGTGAGTCTATAATGGATGAGCCTGGAGGGATGTTGTGGTAGGTGGGGCCAGGGAAACCCAGTGGTTGTGGTAGCATTTGATGTCTAGAGTGGGGAGATTCATTATTTTATGCATATGGGTGTTGGGGAGGACACCAAAGGTGATGGAATGGGTTGAATCTGGGCTTACCCATTGATGTGGAAGTTGGATTCTTGTTGAATATGTTTTTTTATCATCTTTACTTTACCCACTACTCAAGGAATATGGTCGTTTTTACCCTACTTCCAAAAGAGGAAAAGATTCTTGGAGTATGACACATGATTTATATGTTTAGCTTCTTGAGGATGGATGGGTCTACGATCCTTCTATAGGTGGAAAAGACTTTACAGGTAGCTCATCTACTCACTATAATGATCCCCTTGTGTTTGGTAGCATAGAATATTTTCTTAGAATACCTGGAAACATGGAAAGTGATAATGCTATTAATAAATGAATGAATAGATGTTTAACCCATGGGGTTGGATCTTGCTGGGATGTAATTTTAGGGTTGTATATCAGAGAAACTATAGACTCAATTTGCTTATTCCTGGAGGGCATGGATATTTGCTGTAATGCTAATGAAATGTAACGTGGACTTGATAATGGTTTATTAATTTTTAAATAATTAATTAATGTAAATTGAAACTGATAAAAATTTATAAAGTAACTTAATGAATCTCTTTAAAATGGTTGCGTGCTTATATGATATCTAGTCTTAGTAGTGACAACGAAGAGTCTGAGAGACATTATCTACAGTTGATTCTAAGACTAGGTTATGTCCATAGTGTGGTTTTGAGCTATATAATATCTTGTAATTTTTGTGTTTATATATTCTACTTCACCCTTTCAGTTAGGGTAACTGACACCCTAGGGATTATGAGCCCTAGGGGGGTGTTTTCCCCAACATCATAGTTAGAGTTTGGATGGATGACTACCCCCTTTGACCCCGCACTCTTCTCTTGGTAGTTACTTGTGCTGTTATTCACGGTGGTTAGTTTTCCCCATACATGTGTGTAGAGGTCTATAATGGATTGTGGTTATTTCACACACATATATTCTGTATATAGTTTCCTATGGACTAATATAGGTGTAACATGTATAGGTTGTGATGGCTTGAGGATCCTTAATAAGTGTATGGGATGTAATGTCTTGTGGTATAATACCCGACGTATGATACAAGCTATGAAAGCTGTGGTGGAAACCGAAAACTACCTGGTTACTTTTGGATCTGAGAATGTGGTGGTTGTGTTGCATGAGGTACCTGTTTTGATGCTTCTCCCAGGTGTCTTCAGGATAGCCTTTTTGGAGAGATATGTTCTGGACATGCAACATTGAGTAAAAGTGGTAAACCAGTGGGGAAGTGGTAGCAAACACTATTGAAATTATTTATTAAATTATATACTCTTGTATTCAATAATTTTTTAGCAAGGGTGAGGTTGGGAACATAGTATACCTATTTAGGTGATGAGTTAGTTTCACTTGTTATTCAATGTGATTTAACATGCTTTATTTACTTTTGCACGAGAGGCTTTAGGGAGGATACTACTGAGTATAATGTTATACTCACCCTATATTATATAAAATGTTTTTTAGGTTAGTTGGATCAGGTTAGAGATTAGGCTGGTTATAATAGCTTGGGGTTTGCGGGAGCTATTCGGGCATTGTGGTCACTACCGTTTTACTTTTCTTTAGTACTTGCAGTTTTCCCTTTTAGTTGTAGTAGTTCTTACATGACATTACATATGTGCACTTGGGTTTATTTTATAGTTTAGTCTAAGAAGGATTTTACTGGTGTCTATCTTATCTCTCTCTTTCTAATGTGTTCTCTTAGAGGGTAATGCCTCCCATTTGTGTGTTTTCTATACCCCCAGTGCTAGTCACCAATCGGGGCCTACTGGAGGTGGGACTCAAGGGTCATTATCTTGCTTCTCCCATTTCATCCTAGAAGGGGTACACTTTGAGGGGAGGGGGTCATGAAAGCCGTGGTTTGACATTTTCAGGGTAGGTTTGAGTGTGATCGAATCCCCAATTTCATAGTAGTTTTGTGAACAATGAATAGGACGATGATTTGCCGATGGATTAGGATGGTTCACAGGTGATGATTCACAGATTTGGGATTTGGAGTGCAAACTGGTGATGGGAGGTGCACAGGATGCATGGAGGCTCATCAGTGGTAGATCAGATTCCTAATTTATAGCCATCATAGGTTGGATATTGATGTTTGGTTACCTAACCTTAAATTTCAATAGATTTAGAGTGGTCAACAGGTGCAATCAGTAGTGGAAACGGTAGATCTAGGGTCCTCATGAAGAAACCTAAGTTTTTTTTGAAAAACTTGACTATATTGCATGTACTGTGAAGAACACACACCATATAGTCCCCTGGCTATGACGACTGAGCTTTTGGGAGGAGAAAATATCACACACCATGTAGAACCACCACATGCCATATAACCCTGTGCTGGTGGGCCGACATGTACTATAGGAGTATAAGGGCATAAACAAAACCCAACACACCAGCACAACCAAAGTACATGGGTACAATTGTGTACTCAAACATGGATAGGATACCTAGACACGACCATGTACACGGGCACAAACCGATATACATAGGCATGGATGGAAGAGCACAGACATGCCTTATTTGGATGAGACATTCCGTGTATAACCAGTACATGCCATGTAGTGTGACATCGCTTTCCCAAGCTATAACAACCCAAAATTTTATCAATGGAATTTATCTTCTTATAATTATGTCATAAAATACATACATTACATAGAGAACCCAATAAAAAAATTATTCTAAAAAATAAATAATGATACATTAGTTACAAAATAAACCAATAAAAATTCCAAATATTACAAAAGGATAATAAATAAAAAAAGATAATAAGAATAAGAAAATTTAGATCTGCTCAACCCACTAGAATGACCACACTCACAAACAAAGATGTAGAAATAAAACATAATGTTAACAATAAAATATTAATTTTGAAGATTAAAGTATATAAAAATTTGAGAGAAAATATATGTGAATGGAGAATGAATGATATAAGAGGCATTTATATAAATTAAGGAACCTATACCGTTGGAATAGTAACATGACATTTGGAATAGTAATCTGACTATTAGGAATAGTAATTTGTTTGTTAGAATAGTAACCTCACCTATAAAAGTATAAAATAAAATTTATGTATCTTATAAATACAAGCATGATATATTTATATCATGGTATAAATAAATAAATGTTTTAAAAATGATAAATTATGTGTTGGTATTTTTGTAAAACGTACACGTTTATTTGAAATTTAAAAATTAAAATAACGACTCAAAATAAAATTTATTTTAATAAAATAGATTCATAAATTAATATTATGTTTTATTATAATTATAAGATAATTTTATGAGACCTTAATTAATTTTTCAAAGGGTAAAAAAATTGATTATAATATAAAAATTGATATTTTTTCAAATAAATGATGGTTTTATTTAAAAATAAAATGTATCATATTTAGAAAATTATTTTTATATAATGGATTCCTTTTTTGAGATATACATGTTGAAAATTTTTTAGGGTTAATTTTTTTAATTTTTCTAAAATAGTTGAATTTTTTAGTGAATAGTGAAATATGATAATTTACAGTATTTAACATTATAACCCAAATACATGATTTTTTGAGTCATTCATGATATAATAACCCATTAGTTCAAACTCACATGCACTATTTACTATACTTAGTCACAAGAATCAATACTATTGATAGTCTTGAGCCAAAATAATAAACTAATAAATATAATAATAAAAAGCACACCTCTCTTACCCTTGTAAATGCCATCCCTCACCACCCTTTCTCCTCATACATTCTAAGATTTGGAGCTTTAAAATATTCTTCCTAATTACCTTCCCAATCCTCTTCCTCACATTCAAGAGATTTTGGTCTCAAAAAAAGACCTATTTCAAGTTCCTTAAGGGGCCCTTCAAGGAGGTTCTTGTTGGTTGGAGTAGAGTACTCAAGAGGGGGGTGAATTGAGTATCTATAAAAATTTATGTTACAAAGGGTATAATTTGAAGTTACCCAATATTAAAAATTCAATTTCCTAGTTATCCAATAGTGAATTTATAATTGGTTTACTATTTAGTTAATTTCTCAAATGGCTGATTAGTTCTCAGTTATATGAATTTGATAATCAATAAAACTTTTGAAACTAACCTAATAAGTAAATACTGTTATAAACACTTTCTAAGAATAACTATCTGAGTTCAATTTAGTTTTATGAAATATATAATAAAAAATAGTAAATCTAAAAGGTAAAAACACATTGTAAATAAAAAAAGAGGCTCAGACTCAAGCAGAGACTTAATCCTCTCCACTTGGTGATCACCTGCCACCAAGAAGTTTAAATTAATAAATAGGTTGATCCACACCTTGGATCGGGGTTCACAACAGCACACAACCTATCCAGGTCACAAGACCTCTACCACAGTTCTTCATGGGTACAAACTACCAGGTCACACAAGGACCTCTTCCACACTTATCCATGGGAGTAATAGGTGTAAGAAGGTATGATTGGAAGGATATCTTGTATCCTTCAATTTGATATAGGAGACAATGTGTTCTTAACAGACAGATACACACACTACTAAAAAGTATGTAAAAATGCACAGAACAAAGCAAACAAATATGAGAAAGGATTTATAAGGCTTCGTGTGTCTTGAGATGTAGCTCTTAACTATTTAAATGTAGCTAAGATGAAGTCTGAATCCTCTTCTGAAAGCTGACACAAAAACAGAGTGTCGTATTCTGGATTCTAGGTACAAGTATGGTTCTACAGGTATATTCTCCTCCTTCCCTGAAATGATTAAGTTGTTTGTCAATTCGATGTGAAGATCAGTTGAGATTTCCTCATGTGTTCTTCCTTTTTGTTCTTGAGTTCACAGTGATTGCATGAGAGTTGCAGATGCTCTTCAGTATGTCTCACGTGTTCCACTTTCTCTGAGTCTCGTACTTTTGTTTTTATTTTGGGGTGCATGCGTTGAAGCTGACAGGAAGCATGATTTCTATACCTCATACCTCATACTGTTAGGTGACATGTCTACAAACAAACATAAATTATTTCAGTGTCATTAAATGACTCAAATATGACCATTAGAAATTAATTTACAAAAGATAGAGAAATAATAAAGGAATGGTGTCACAATTTGTATTGAAATGGTGTCACTGGGAAATGATGTATTCTCCTTTTCCTTTGAGCAGTGAGACAGTCCCGGTGCCACAATTGTGTTGAGATCAGGAACTGGTATCACATATGCAGTGTCAGGATCACAGTGTCTCAGGTAACGGTATCTGGTCCTTTATCAAAACTTTTAATGGTGTCTTGGAAATAATAGCAAGGAACCGGTGTCACAGAATTTATGAAATCTGAAACTGGTTATGGTGTCTGAGTCACGGTGTCTAAGTCATGGTGTCAATGTTATGGTGCCAAGGTTACAGTGGCAAGGTTACGGTGTCAAGGTTACGGTGTCAAGAACTTTGCCAAAATCCAGAACCAGTGTCAGACTTACGGTTTCTTAGACTTTTCCAAATATCTATAAAACTATCTTAAGAAATAATATTCACAGAATGAATTAGCCTTAGTAATTAATATAATAAAATAGTATATAACTAGAGAAAAAATAGTTTACAAGATTCAAACATGATTTTTGAGATTTTGAGTCAGGATGAGTTGGAATCATTTAATAATAAGGAAACCAACAATCTCTACACATGATTTGTGATAGGTTAAACAAGTTTAACATGATTTTTGATCATTAAAAAATGATTAAAACATGAGAAGTCCAAAAATATCCCACTTTTTTATGATAAAAAATCATGTAATTTAAATGCATTTTCTTATTCTCCCCCTTTTGGGATTATCAAAAATAAGATAAGAAAGATAAAATAAATATGGAATAAAGATAAGTAAGAGAATAAACAACAATAGGAAACATTACATTAGAGAGAAAGATAGAGGTCATTACAATCATGAGGAAAAATAAAAAACATCCCTATCAAAATACATTCTTCAATTATCTTTAGCACCATCAATCTTATCCTTTTCCTTGTCATAATCATCAGAAGGAGCCACAGGAGCAGAAGAAGAAGTGATAAAAGGGGTTGAGAAAATTGTGAGAGAAGGAAGAGGTACTTCTTCAAAAACAGAAGAGTACAGTGTTGCTTTAGTTGAAGACAGAGGAAAGTATTGGTCAATACTGATTGGCCTGATCTGGATTAGAACCTAAGATACAAATATAGAGGTAGAAGGAAAGGCAGTGGATGAGGAAGGTGTGGAGCCAGGCTGCAAAGGGACAGCTATAGGAGCCACTATTAAAATGCTTTTCACATAAAGATAAGGCTTCAAAAAATTTATAAAACCAATGATGACTTCACCTCCATATTGCATAGCCTTTTTAAAATCATCATTATTCTCAATAAACTTCTCCAAAGTAGGTGTTAACTCTTTTATTTTCTGCACTTGATCCTTAAAATCTTGAGTCACAGGTGGCATTTTGAGATTCTCCACAAGATACTTGAAATGTCTTGTAAGTTGGTGCTTTTTATATATCCTCTTTAAGTAGAAGTCAATATTTTTAGTAATTTTATCATAATCCATAGAGGCTTCCTTTGAATACAGTCGAACCATGTCATGGACATGTTCACTATTTTGTAAAATCTTGGAGAGGATCTCTTGAAAAAAGTGACCTTTGAAATACTGAATCTCTTATTGAATCACCTTTTTGAGTACCGTACTATCTAACAGTTGAGATGGTTGAATAGGTGTAATAAAGGAAGAAGAAGCTGCGATGATTGTAGAGGGTGCATGAAAGGTTTTGAGAGCAGTCACAAAAGAGTTCTTAAAAACACCAGGAAAATCATTGATTGAGGATACCAATCCTAGAACTTCATTTTACATCTTAGCGTTGTTGTAAACCACCTTCTCAACAACAGAGACCAAATTAGGTTGGATTAGAGTCACAACCTTTTTAGAAATTGTTTCTGCATCTTCTATGCTAAAACGAGTAATAGGGGGTTCAACAGTCTGAAACTCCTTCCTCAGTTCCTCAACCAGAGATTTTAAAGGTTTTACTTCCTCACTTAATTTTTTATTTTCAATCCTCACTTCTTGAATTTCATGTAGCATCCTTGGTTGAGTTTTCAGGATAATTTTTTCCAAGAGCATGATATCATCTTGTTCAATTAGATGAGATACAAGAGTGGGTTGAGATTTCAAAAGTTTTTCAATACCAGCCATCATAATTTCACCAAAAACTCTTAAATCCATATGGTTCACAAATCTAGGAGATTCTTATGCAACCTCAGGTGCAGAAACCGAGACAAGTTATGGTTCCTTAGTAGGTATGACTTCTAGTGAAGAAAAATATTTCAGTTGAAAGGCTGTGGTGAGATCAATTTCTCTCACTAAATCCAACTGAGATTCAGAGACATTAAAGTAGCTGAATAATTTATACACAGTGTCCACTGGGCTTGTCTGAACAGAACCTTAAACTCGAGTACTTCCCAAAATGGGATTCTTCTCCCCCTCAACAAGTTATTCTCTATTGGGAATAAGAGACTCAGTCACTTGTACTAATTCCATTTCTTATATTCTGGAAGGTTCAGAAACTTCTTTAGATAATTGAAAGGCTTTCTCAATCCTTTCCTCAGTAGAAGGAATAATTTCAGGTTTAGGTTGTTCTCCTAATTGTTCCAAAATAGTAGGGCCTTCCTAAGAAAAAGGTTCTTCCTCAACAACAAGTTTTTCTTCAGCAATAACTTCTCTATCAACTGTATCTTTAGAAGCTTGTGGGTCAGGTAAGCTACTGTCTTCTTCCTCTAAGACAATTCTATCCTCAGGTGCAACTTTTTCATCTCCTACTTCTTCAGTGGAGTATATAACAACCTCATCAGGTTCCAGACTAGGGTTAGATTTGTCCTTAGGTATTTAAGTACTCTCAATTGGATTGAACTTCTCATACATTATTTCATTGTCTTCCACCCAAGACTTTTTCCAAGGATTCCAGTTAATTTTTATCCTTATGAGTTTATCCTTAGAGATACAAAAGTCATAATCCTCAATAACTTCTTCATTTGAGACAACTCCTCCTTTGGCATACAACATTGCATAAATAAATCTCAAATAAAATATGGAGGTTTATTTTTAAGTGGTCTTGATCATATCACTGATATAAAGAATAATATAATTACATAAATTGATCTTATGTCCATTTTTCATAATATGTATCAGAAATACATCTTGATACTTTAGGGTTGTGAAATATTCCTTCCTTGAAAAAATACGATTTTGAATAAATTTGAATAGAAGCCTCATCTCTCTATACAAATCTGCTACAATATACCCTCTTTTCTTTTTATTTCCAGTTAAAATTATAAATGCCTCTTCTAGGTTAAAAACATCACTAGGAGGAGGAGGTACTCTATGATGATCCTCATAAATTCCCTCATGCGGTATTTCGAGACAGAAAACCCATAACCTGGATGAAAAGGTAAACCTTTGTCTATTTATCGAGCTCCTAACAACAAAATCATCTATCAACTCGCAGGATAACTGAAGATACTGATAAAAATAGGAGACAAGATTTAGATAGATGGTTTATTTCTCTTTAGTGAACCATTAAAACCATCCTTATTAATCCAAAACTTTCAAGATTAGTGACTTACTTGTCAGCATCCACTTCGAACATATTTATTTCTATGGTACTACAATTCGATCGGTATGGCCTAGATTCAGCGGTCCTTTAGGAATTATTCTCAGAGTCCTTTTTAATTTCTTCTTATACCTTCACTTATCAAGAGTCAACAAAGAAGGTCACTTCATTATGGTAATTCAAAGTAGGTTTGAGAAGGAGAAAGAGTTGAAGGAGGGTAGGAGGTTTGAGAGATAAGGGTTTCAATTTTAAGGGAGAAGAATTTGAGTGAATAGAGAAGTGAAAAACATCAGGTATTTATCATTCAGGAAGTCCAAATGTCGTAAAAAAAAATGTGCGGTATTTCAATAATAAAATAATCAATACAGCGATACGAGAAATAAATTAAATAAAAAAATTAAAACAATACGGTGATATCAGAACATGTTGTCACGGTGTCATAATTACAGTGTGACTCTAAATGGTGCAACCGTATCACCGAGACAGTAAGTGTAAGATAGTATTTGTAAGACTATAATCATGAGATAGTAATTCTGAGACAGTTCTGAAATCATGAATCATGAAACCGTAAACTGTGAAATAGTAAGTGTGAGACAATAACTTCAAACTCATAAACCTTTTAATTTAGACTTATTATCCCTAATTAATGTATGATGTAATTTATCCTTTCAAAATTTAATGGTTTAGTGAATATATCATAAAGCTGATGTTTAGTGCCAATGAATTCCAAAGTGATATCAACTTTTTGATAATGATCTCTCAAAAAGCGATGCCTTATATGAATATGATTTTTCTTGGAGTGAGAAACAGGATTATTTGAAATTTTAATATCACTTGTATTGTTAAAATTTATAGGTACATGTTTGAATTGATATCCATAGTCTAGTAATGTGTGTTTCATCAAAAAAATTTGTGCACAAAAACTACCAGCAGCTATGTATTCAACCTTGGTAGTAGATAATGAAACATAATTTTGTTTCTTACCACAACATGATACTAGAGACCTACATAAAATATGACATGTTCCATAGGTGAATTTTTTTTCTAACTTACAACAACCAAAATCAGCATCTAAATAGCTAACTAAGTCAAATGATTTTCCTCTAGGATAGAACAATCCTAAATTGGTTGTATGTTTGTGGTATTTGAAAATTATTTTAACAACATTTAAATGAGACACTTTGGGGTTTTCTTGAAAATTCACACACATTAAAACATTAAAAATAATATTAGATCGACTAGCAGTTAAGTAGAGTAAACTTCCAATCATTCCTCTTTAAGTGGTTTGATCAATAGATTTACCATTTTCATCAAGATCAAACTTAGATGTAGTACTCATTGGAGTATCACTACTTTTAGTGCCATCCAAACCAAAACCTTTTAGAATATATTTAATATATTTACTTTTATTTAAAATAATACCATTCTTATTTTTAAAGATTTTAAATCCAAGAAATAATTTTAGATCACCCATTAAACTCATTTCAAATTCATTTTTCATCATCTTTGAAAACTCAATACATAAATAATTTCTTGAAGATCCAAAAATAATATCATCAACATAGATTTTAACAACTAAAACATCTTTAGAAATTAATTTTATAAAAAGAGTAGGATCATCTATACCTTTTTTAAAACTTTTGGAAATAATAAAACAACTTAATCTATCATACCAAGCTCTTGAAGATTGTTTTAAACCATATAAAGCTTTTGTTAATTTAAAGACATGATTTGGAAAGTGAGGGTTTGTAAAACCAGGGGGTTTTTCAAAAAAAATCCTCAACTATATATCCATTTAGGAACACACTCTTGACATCCATTTGATATAGTTTGAAATTTAGATGTTCTGTATAAACAAGAAATATTATAATGGCTTCAAATCTAGCTACTGGTGCAAAATTTTCTTAATAGTCCATTCCTTCTTCTTGACTATAACCTTGTGAAACCAATCTAGCTTTGTTTCTAACTATATTAACAACTTTATCTAGTTTGTTCCTAAACATCCATTTATTTCCTATGGTCAAGATGTATTTGGGTCTATCCACAAGTTTCCAAACTTTATTTATTTCAAATTGATTAAGTTCTTCTTACATATCCATCACCCAAAATTCATCATTGGTAGCATCATCGATGTTTTTAGGTTCAAGATATGACAAGAAAGATTCATGTTCAACCTGATTTCTAAGAGAATCTCTACCTTGTGTCCCTTTATCTAAATCTCCAAAAATAGTATCTAAAGGATGGGTTTTGAGGGCTCTAGTTGGTCTAGAAAAGGAGGGGATATTAATTTCAGGTTAATCTATAGGTTTAGGTCCATCATGTCCAGATTATGAAGAATTTTCAAAACTATTTGATTTAATAGATTTCTTGAGAAGATGATTAGATGATTTTTCATTTTTGTCCATATTTTTCATGTCATCTTTAAGATTCTCTAGGGAGGTCTTAGGTTCATGTGGATTTGTTTCATCAAATCTGACATGTAGAGATTCTTCCACACATTTTGTTCTTTTATTAAAGACTCTATTGGATTTACTAGAGGTTGAGTAACCTAAGAATATTCCTTCATCACACTTGGATGAAAATTTATCAAGATTATCCTTGGTATTAAGAATATAGATTTTTCATCCAAAAACTTTGAAGTAATTAACTTTGGGTTTTCTACTGTTATATAACTTATAGGGAGTTATTTTAATAATTTCTCTAATTAAGAATCTATTAATTATGTAGCATTTTGTATTCATAGCCTCATCCTAAAACTAAAAAGGTAGTTCATATTCATTAAGCATTGTTTGGGCTATCTCTTGTAAGGTTTTATTCCTTCTTTCTGCAACTCCATTTTGTTGAGGTGTTCAAGGGGCATAGAAGTTATAAATATAGCCATTTTGTGAGCAGAAGGATTCAAAATCTTTATTTTCAAACTCACAGCCATGGTTTCTTCTTAGAAATTTTATCCTAAGTCCACTAAGATTTTATACAGTCCTAGAATACTTGGTGAAATGATAGGAGACTTCACTTTTTTGAGCTAAGAAAAGGTACAAGTATACCTAGAATAGTCATCTACAAGAACATAGACACAGGGCTTCCTATTTAAACTAGAAATTCAATATGGTCCAAACAAGTCCTTGTGAACCAAATCTAAAGGTTGAGAAGTTGAAAATTCTTTCTTGGGTTTGAAATATATTTTATGTTGTTTACCCTTTTGAAAAGGATTACAAAATTTATTATTTGTAAACTCTACTTTGGCTAGATCTTTGAATAATCCTTTTCTGGTAAGCTTCCTAAGGGAGTGTATATTGCAGTGTCCTAGTATTCTATGCCAAATCCAAGACTCTTTGTGAAATACACTTAAATAAGAATTTTTTTGAGAAACTAAAGAATCTAAGTTGACAACATAAACATTTTCATTTTTAAGGAAGAAAATATCAGTTCATTTTTAGAGTTGACCACATTTCAAGCATTATTTTAAAATTTAACATGAAATCCATCATCACATAATTATGATATAATAAGTAAATTATATTTTAGTTCATCAACAGAAAGTAATTTAGAAATCAAGACTGAGTTAGAGTTACCAATATGGCCTAAGCCAATAATTTTTCCATTAAAATTGTCACCAAAGGTGACATGCCCACCCTAAATCTTGATTAGATTCTTGAAGCTTGAATAATATCCTATCATGTTTCCTGAAAATCCATTTTCAAACTACTATAATATTTTATAGGATCTCTTCATACATCTTTCCTACAAAATAATCAAACAAAAATTGATTTTGGTACCCAGATTTGTTTAGGTCTAGTGACATTAGTAATCAGTGATTTAAGAAACCACATATGCTTTGAAGTTTTCCTATAATAATTATATAACATATTCAAAGAATAAAATTTATTGGGTCCAAAACAACTAGAGGTAGTAAAAAACTATCTAGAACTGGAACTAGCAGCATAATTTTCATTTTTAGGTAGAAAAACAGATTTTCTAGATTTAGTTACAAAATTTGTTTTAGATAGGTTTATCTATCCAAGTTGATATCCAATACCATAAGTGTATTTTGGAGATATCTGTTTACCAAGAATTTGAGTAAGAGTAATTTTCCCATTGGTAAACTGTTCTAGATCTTTCTTCAATTTCTCATTAGACATTTTTAGTTCATTGTTTTCTTTGAGCAGTTGAGCATTCTTTTCTTGTTCAATAGTAAGTTCAGAAATAATATTTACTATGAGAGCATATTGTTTATTTAAAGATTTATATTTATCATTTAGTTCATTGCATGTCTCTTCCAACATGTTACAAGTATTCAAATAATTCTTCACTCGTCATATTTTTAGAATCACTTTCATTTCAAAAATAGTAAGAATTGTTTACAGGATAATCTAAGGTTACCTCAGATGTGTTTGTCATAAAAAACATATTTTCCATGTCATATTTCTCATCATGAGATGATGCTGATTCACTGGAGCTATCCTCAGAGGCACTCCAGGTGGATTTCATATATTTCTTATAATTCTTGTCTCTATTTTCATACTTCTTTTTATATTTTAATTTTGGAAAGTTATCTTTGACATGTCTTCTCCTATTACATTCATAACATACAACCTCTTTAGAGTTTTCATTTATTTTCTATTACTTTTTCCAGTTTCCCTTTTTATCACATCTTCCTTTATAATTGGACATCTTGAAGAATTTCTTCTTCGTCTAGAATTTATTGAACCTTATAGACAGCTAAGCCATCTCTTCATCACAATCTGATGTTAATTAATTATTACTAGATCTTTCAATAGAGGCTAGAACTTTATATTTTTCCTTATTCTTAGAGATAGTAGTCTTGAAAGCTACATATATTCTCTTAGGTTAATCCTATTATTCTTTTTTGACTTTTAACTCTTCCTCATACATCATCAATTTTCCAATGAGTTATTTAACAGTTAGTTTGCTGATGTCATGTGATTCTCTAATTGAGACATAAGTTCCTCTATATATATGAGGTAAGCATATAAGAATCCTCACAATTTGTTATTTGTTAGTAACATCTCTTCCTAGAGAGATCATAGTGTTCAAAATTTCATTAAACCTGAGATACATGTCATAAATAGGCTCATCAAGATTCATATTAAATTTTTTATATTTAATAGTATTTTTGTTAAGTCTCATTTCTTTGACACTGGAAGTTAGTTCATGTGAAACAGGTATCCCAAATTTCATGGGATGTTTTACATGAAAAAATTATGTTAAATTCTTTATCTCCTAAAGAATAGTATAAGGAATTCATGGCTTTAGAATTATTATTATAATCAGTATTAATTGGGTAATCCAAAGTAGGTCTAGTAGTAGAAGGAATTTTATATTCATCTACAATTAAAGACTAAATTTCAAAACCCATACTTTCTAAGTATATTTTCATTTTAATTTTCCATTATGCATAATTTGTTCCATTAAGAATAGTGTTCTGTTGGTAAAAACAATTTACAATCTATTATCCATACTTATAAAATAATATGTATAAGTTTTATTTTTAAAGAACTAAAAATTTAGAACAAACAGAAATTTTAAGATCTTTTAAACAAAACTAAAATCAAAGTTGAAAAAGGTTGAAAAAGATTTGAAAACTGAAAATTCCAAATTTTTGATACAAAATGTTGGCCAGAGTAGAGTACTCAAGAGGGGGGTGAATTGAGTGTCTATAATTTTTTTTACGAAGGGTATAATTTTAAGTTACCCAATATTAAAAATTCAATTTCCCTGTTTGCTGGTAGTGAATTTATAAGAGCATTACTGTTCAATTAATTTTTCAAAATAGTGATTAGTTCTCAGTTATATCAATTTGATAATCAATAAAACTTTTGAAACCAACCTATTAAGTCAATACTATTATAAACACTTACTAAGACTAACTATCAAAGTTCAATTTAGTTTTATAAAATATGTTATAAAATAGAGTAAAACTAAAATGTAAAAACATAGTAGAAATAAAACAAGTGGTTCAATCTCAAGAAGAGAATTAATCCTCTCTACTTGGTGATCACTTTCCACTAAGCAGTTTAAATTAATAAATAGTTTGATCCACACCCTGGATCAGGGTTCACAATAGTGCACATGCTGTCTAGGTCACAAGACCTCTACCACAATTCTTCGTGGGTACAAACTACCAGGTCACACAAGGACCTCTTCCATACTTATCTGTGGAATTATAAGGTGTAATAAGGTATGATTGGAATGATATCTTTTATCCTTTAGTTTTATATAGGAGGCAATGTGTGATTAATAGACAGACACACACACTGCTCAAAAGTATGAAAAAATGCACACAACAGAGCAAAAAATATGAGAAAGGATTTAGAAGGATCTATGTGTATTGAGATGTAGTTCTTGACTCTTCAAATGTAGATAAGATAAAGTATGAGTCATATTATAGAAGTTGAAACCAAAACAGAGTGTCTTATTCTGGATTCCATTTATAAGTATGGTTATGTAAGTATATTCTTCTCCTTCCTTGATATGGTGGAGTAGTTTTTAAATTTGATGTGCAGCTCAGTTGAGATGGCCTTGTGTGTTCTTCCTTTCTATTCTTGAGTTCATAGTGATTGCATTAGAGTTGTATATTCTATTCAGTATGTATCATGTGTTTCGCTTCTTATGAGTCTTGTGATTTTTTTAATTCAGGGTGCATGTGTTGGAGCTGAAAGGAAGCATGATTTCTACACCTCGTACCTCATACTATCAGGTGAAATGTCTACAAAAAAACATAAATTATGTCAGTGTCATTAAATGAATCAAATATGACTGTTAGAAATTAATTTAAAAAATATAAGGAAATGATAAAGGAATAGTGTCATGGTTTGTCTTGAAATAGTGTCACTGGGAAATGGTGTGTTATCCATTGCCTTTGAGTAGTGAGACAATCACAGTTCCACAGTTGGGTTGAGATCAGGAATTGGTAGCACATATGCGGTGTCAGGATCACAATGTCTTAGGTAACGGTATCTGGTCATTTGTTAAAACATTGAATGGTGTCTTGGAAATAGTATCAAGGAACTAGTGTCACAAAATTTTTGAAATCTAAAACTAGTCACGGTGTCTGAGTCACAGTATCTAAGTCGTGATGTTAATGTTACGGTGTCAAGGTTATGATGTCAAGGTTACGGTGTCAAGGACTTTGACAAAATCCGAAACCAGTGTCAGACTTACAGTTTCTTAGACTTAGTCAAATATCTATAAAACTGTCTTAAGAAATAATATTCATAGAATTAATTAGACTTAAGAATTAATATAATAAAATAGTATATAACTAGAGAAAACATAGTTTACAAGATTCAAACATGATTTTCGAGATTCTGAGTCAGGATGAGTTGGAATCATTTAATCATAAGGAAACCAACACTCTCTAGACATTATTTATGATAGGTTAAACAAGGTTAACATCATTTTTGATCATTAAAACATGATTAACACACGAGGAGTCCAATAGTTCTCAAGGAGATGATATTCAAGAGGTAAAATCCTAAATCCTTCTCTTTTAATTTCTTTTCATTTATCATTATCTCCTCACATACCTTTTTCAAAGTGGCTTGATAACTCTATTATTATATATATATATTATAATTTTATTTCTTTAATGGAATATCAATCATCTAATCCCATCTCTTCTCCTTTTATTCTAAAAATGAAAAAATCTTTTGTGATATGTTGGTTCACCTCCTTCATGGACGACGAGTTTTCGTTTTCCATTACCACCTTCAAGGATAGTCATAAAATAATTATTATGGTTAAACCAGATTTTATTATGTATTTTATAACTTTTTTCATATTTTGGAACTAATATATTTACATAATATTAAATAAAATGAAATTGGTTCGTGATGATCGAAAAAAATTCCAAAATAAACTAAACATTTATCATTAACATTTTATCAAATGAATCATCCTCATACCAGAAAAAATGATATATGGGTCCATTTAAAATTCTGTAAGTGCATTAATAACATATAATTTCACTTTTGCAGAGTTATTCCTATTTTAAAAGAACTTACATAATTTTACACAAGCGAACTGACCATGAAACCCTGAAATGAACCCTCCCCGAATGATGAAATTGAACTCTATAATTTATTTAAATGGTCATAAATGAACTTAATAAAATTATAATGAATCAAATACATGTATAATAGGTTCTTAATTATGTAATTAATTAATATAATTTTATTATCTAGGACATAAAGTGTAAGTGCAGGATGAATTCAGACATATGGTAAGGGATCCTTCTGAACCTCCATTTTTACTCCAAGTTATGTTTTATCTCTATTTACCCCAATTTATTTATTAAATATTATTATATATATATCATAAATTCTGTTTATATGTTCCAAACATATTTATCTAGATCAATTCACCTTTATTTTATGGGGAAATTCACATTTTAAAAGTTTTTTTCTCAATTCCTCTCAATAAGCAAACTTGATTAAAGGGAACTTCTCTTTTTCTTACCCATTTTCAAGTACACTAAATAAAATATTTTAATACTTTAATACTTTTCTACAATAAATCAATTTATAATTAAAAACTATTTTATTTCATTTCTAGTTTTATGAAAACAATTATACCTTTATCCTCTTTAATGACTCTTTTTTCTTTTCCCTAAAACTACGTTTAAGATGCACATTTCTAAAACTACCTAACCATTATTTTTTATGATTTCAATTCATTTTGAAATCATTATACATGTTCAATTTTTATTTTTTCTTTATTAATGTCCAATGATGATTTAATATCTTATTTCATGGACACCATTATGATATTCCCTTTGGTTATTCTTTATGACATGATTACAATTCCCATTTCATTCTATGGGTAACTATTATGTTTATTACTTATGTTTGATTTCTTATTATGGCACGCATATTCATGAACACTTTATAATAGGTTTTCCAAGATATCGGTCCAATGGATTGTATAATGTTTTAGTCTCATGATATGTCATGTATGGGATTAGGGATGAGACCTTTTCCACCACGTGATATAGTCTTTTCAGTTATCCTCGAATCATGTTTATGTCATGTTATATATTCTTCCACATTCCTATATTTCCATGATCATATGATTCCATTTTCTGTGTGATATTCCTCTACATGTTTATTCATGTTCCGTGCCTATTATGTTATCATATTATGCCTTTGACTCATTTGTTATTCTTCTTTTCCATGCTTATTCCCTTATTGGTATTTTTAGCTCATCCCTTTGTCTGTGTATTCCTCAGGTTGTCCTATGTAGATATAGGATCTAAAAGAAAGTTAGGAGATCATTATGGAATATTAATAAATGATGTTTTATTCTAGTTTCATGTTTTCTAATTATGTACCTAGTCTTTCAAAGACACTAGACTGTTCAATCCTTAATTTGTATTTAATGCATAATTATGCTTAAAATAATGTTATAATATGTGTAAAAGGCTAGGGTAGATATAGTTGGTATCAAAGTATAGTATAGTTATTTTTAGGGAATATGACTAGAAATTTTTTGTAATAACCCTAGGGATAATCTTATCAGCTTGAATAACCAATATTGAAACTTAGGGAATCATACGTTAGGATATAAGTTTCATTTATAAGTTATTACCTACATGTTTTTAGTTTCCTTTTCATATAATAATTAGATAAGTTTTAAAACAACCTATTTTTTTTCCTCTTTGTTTAGTTAATAGAGGGAAATAAGAGAACTCATTATAATAATCAATGTGATAGACAATGTGAATATTTACCTAATGAGATGCCAAAACTGATGAAAAAGGAGCCCATAACTTCATGATAGTACTGGTTCAACTGGCTCAAGTTATGAATAATAACTTGAATCATGTGGAATGCCCTCATTCTCCTAATAAATAGCTAGTTTAGATCAAATACATTATGAAACAAAGGCCTCTTATATTTAGTGTATCTTATGATCCCCTCATCATAAAACAATGGGTTAACTCTATTGAGAAGATATTTTCTATCCTCTAATTCTTAGAAGAAGAAAAATTCATACTGGTGGTCTATCGTTTTGATGGGGAAGCTAATCAGTAATAGAAAGTGATTAAAAACACAATTCCTAAGGAGGAAATTGATTCCATGGATTGGGATGGATTCAAGAAAATATTTTTTATTAAATATTTTCCTTGAACTCTCCATCTTAATATGGATATGGAGTTACATGGACTCAAGTAAAAGGAATATACATTTATTAGGGTGTACAAGGAAAAATACTTGGCGATTTGATAATTTGACAGTTATGAAGAGATTTTCTGTTATGCACTTAAGGTTGAAATGGATATTGGTGAATCTCAGTTTTTTTGTGGGCATGGAGATAAAAAGTGGAAAATAGAGTTTAATATGAGAGGATGAATAGATAAATACAATGAAGTAAAGAAAACCCAACATCCCACATGTCAAAAGCGTGGGAAGAATCATCCCAGGAACTATCTAAAGGGAACTAGGAGATACTTCAAATGTGGAAGAGAGGTAAATCATGCTAATTATGATCGAAGGGATTTGAAGAATACCACTAATGTTGAAGAATAAAATAAGGTTTATATCAATACTCAAACTATAATTTAGTGTTTCAACTACAAATAACATGAGAATTATTCAAGCCAATTCCCTAAATCGAGAGTTATTGAAGGAAATCAACAAAAATAACCTCTATGGTAGTAGGAAAGGGAATATTCTATCACTATTTCTAAGGTGGATGCCAAAAATGACGTGGTGATAGTTAATCTGGTTATTCACTCAATAATAGAGAACATACTATTTTATTATGTATCTATGAATTATTTCATATCTTACAAGCTTAGTAGAATTATTCAAACACCACCTCAAAATATGAAGGTTGAATTATATATAAGAATAAATAATGCGGTAATTATTTTATCTAAATTATATAACTCTTCCCTGGTTAATTTTTTTTGGACTGAACCTCCCAACAAATCTCATCTCACTTCCTTTGGTGGAGTTTGATGACATATTGTGCTTGGATTGGATATATTTATACAAATCCAACATCAACTGTTGGTAAAGGGAGATCACTCTACACATCCTAAGGAATCTATTAATTCTGTATAAGTGTAAGGAGGATAATGACTCTCCTTCAGAATCATCATCTCAATTGTGGATATTATTTCCTTATGAGTAATCATATCTTGCTCAAATGATTGATAAAAATGAGACAATAATGCTTGAAGAAATTCCTATTGTGAGGGACTACACTGATGCGTTCCTTAAATAATTTCTTAGTGTTCCTCCTAATCAATAGTTTGAGTTCTCAATTGATCTTATACCTAGATATCTACCCATATCAAATACTCTTTATAGGATTTCCACAATTTAGTTGTAATAACTTAATAATTAATTATAGGAGAATATAGAAAAGGGTTTTATATATCCGAGTGACTCACTATAGAGTGCACTAGTCCTATTTTTCATAAAGAAGGATGGATTAATACACCTATGCATTGATTATTGTGATCTCAACAAAATCACAATGAAGAACAAGTATCCCTTTCCATTAATAGATGACTTGATTGATCAACTATGTGGGGATAAGTATTTCTCTAAGGTGGACCTTCAATTAGGATATCACCAATTAAAGGTGAGGAATGAAGATATTCTCAAGACTTCATTTCAAACATGGTATGAACACTAAAAGTTCATAGTGATTCACTTCAGACTCACTGACACTCTAATAATTTTCATGGACTTAATGAATAGAGTCTTTAGTGATTACCTTGATAAATTTGTGGTAATATTTATAGATGATATTCTGATATAATCTAAGATAAAGGAGGAGCATGAGGAGTATTTGAATACTATGATAAATACTTTAAAAAGGGTTAAATTATATGAAAAGTATAGTAAATGTGAGTTTTTTTGTGGAGGAAGTATCATTCTTAGGGAATGTTATCACTAGAAAAGGGATATCTGTATACCCTTATAAAACAAAGGCGATTGAGGAGTGGACCATACCATCATCTGTATCAGAGATCTGTAGTTTACTTAGTCTAGTTGGGTATTAATGATGATTTATGAGGAACTTATCATGATTTTCAAACCCACTAACCAAGATAACTTGGATGGGAGTAAAGTTTTTCTAGACCAGTGAATATGAATACTGCTTTAATGAGTTGAAAAAGAGGCTTATCGCTACAATAGTACTTACACTACTAAAAATTTGGGAAATATTTATTATATACAATTACACTTTATAGAATATATTAGGATGTTTACTTATGAAAAATGAGAAATTAATAGACTATGCCTCAAAGTAGCAAAAATTTCATGAGAAAAACTATCCCACTCATGATCCAAAATTGGAATCTATGATCTTTTAATTAAAAATTTGGTGGAACTAACTCTATGGGGAGAAGTGTGAGATATATACTAATCATAAGAGACTCAAATATATATTCACATAGAAGGATATTAACATATACCAGAGAATATGGTTAGATATCATCAAGTATTATGACTACCAAATCCACTATCTTCCTAGTAAATGAAATAAAGTGGCATATTCTCTAAGTATAAAGGATCCTACAACTTTAACAATCATTAGAATTTAGAAGGATCTAATTTTCTTATACTTGAAAAGGATAGACATGGGAATAATAAAGGAAGGTAAATCATTATTCCTCTGACACATTATTGATAAACCATCCCTTTTAGATAAGATAAGGGATTCTCAAATAAATAACGTGGAAATTCAGAAAAATGTGGAAAATATAAGAAAGGGGAAATACTCATAGTTCTAAATTGATGAGGAAGGAGTTTTAAAGTTTAGGTCATGACAATCTGTACAATAAAATCCAGATATAAAGAAAGGACTTTTTAATGATGCACATAGCTCAACATTATCTATTCACCTTGGGAGAAAAAGATGTATCTAGATCTCTTAGAAAACTATTTTTTGGAAAATATGAATAAGGATATCACTGAACTTATATCAAAGTGTCTGGTATGTCAACAAGTGAAGTATGAAAGAAAAAAGTACAAGGTAATGATGAAACCATTACCCATACCTACATGGAAATGGGAAAATATCACATGCACTTTTTCATGGCACTTTCAAATATATATAGAGTAAATAATTCTATATGGTTCATTATGGATTGTATTACAAAGATTAACCAATTTATTGATTTTTATAGGACTTCCCACTCAACCAACTTGCACAGATATACATCAAATAAGCGGTGAGGCCACATGAAGTACCATTATCAATTATATCTAATTGTGATCTAAGATTTACCTCCAAGTTATGGAAAAGTATCCAAAATGCTCTAAATATTAATTTGAACTTAATTAGATCTTATCACCCCAAAACTTATGTCCAATCTAAGTGGACTATTCAGACATTAGAAGACATGTTGAGATCATTCTCAATGAACTTCAAAGGAGGATGATATCAAAATCATCTACTGTTTGAGTTCTATTACAACAATAGTTTCCACTCAAGAATCCAAATGGATTCATATGAATCCCTTTATAGGAAAGATATATAACACCTACATGATAAAATTATGTTGGCGAGTGTAAGATGTTGGGACCTAAAATGGTCAAGTAAATGGTATAAAAGGTGAATACCATCCAACAATATATCTGGGCTACCCAAAGTTGACAGATGATCTTTGTAGATAATCATTGACATGAAGTAGAGTTTGATGTTACTGAGAAGGTATTCCTATGCATTTATCCCTGGAAGAGCTTCATGAGATTTGGGAATAAAGGAGAGCTAGGTACATAGGTCCCTTTTAGATTCTTGATCACATCAAAGACATGGCATATCGATTATCACTTCTACCAACCATGTATCAATTATATGATGTATTCAATGTATTACTACTAAGAAATTATATACCGGATCCCTCACATGTATTGAACTCATAGGTGGTATATTTATAAAATTATCTCTCTTATGAAGAGAATCCAGTGAAGATTTTGGACCATAGAAACAAAGTTATATGAAACAAGACAACTCACCTAGTAAAGATACTATGGAGAAACCATAAGTATGAAGATGAGACATGAGAATTGGAGGAAGAAATGAAGGAGAAATACCCTTAACTATTTTTACCTTAGTATGCGAAATGAAATTTCAAGGGTGAAATTTCATAAGGGGGAAGAATTTAACAACCTAGAATTTTATCAATGAAAATTTTCATCTTATAATTATATTATAAAATGCATAGATCACATAGAAAAACCAATAAAAACATTATTATCATAAATAAATTATGATACATAAGTTAGAAAATAAAATAATAAGAATTCTAAATATTACAATAGGATAATAAATAGAAAATAATATAATAAGAATAGAAAAATTTGGATCTTCTCGATCTAATAGAATGACTAAACTCAAGAAAAGAGTTATAGAAATAAAACATAATTTTAATAGTCAAAAATTAATTTTGAATATGAAAGTATATAAAACTTTTAGATAAAATATAAGTGAATGAATAATGAATGATATAAAAGGTATTTTTAGAAATTAAGGAACCCATATCTTTGGAATAGTAACATGACCATTAGAATAATAATCCGAACATTAGGAATAGTAATATGGCTGTTAGAATAGTAATCTCACCTATGAAAGTATAAAATAAAATTTAGGTATCTTATAAATAAAAACATGATATATTTATATCATGGTATAAGTAAATAAATGTTTTAAAAATGATAAATTATTTGTTGTTATTTCTGTAAAACATAAACATTTATTTATAATTTTATAATTAAAATAATGAATTAAAAGAAAATTTATTTTCATAAAATAGATTCATAAATTAAAATTATTTTTTATTCTAATTATAAGATAATTTTATGAGACCTTAAAGGGTCTAAATTTTTTTATAATATTAAAATCGGTATTTTTTCAAATAAATGATGATTTTTATTTAAAAATTAAATTTATCATATTTAGAAAATTATTTTCATAAAATGGATTCTATTTTTTTAAATCTACATATTGAAAAATGGTTAGGGTGTTATTTTTTTATTTTTCTAAAATAGTTGATTTTTTTTTGAATAGTGAAATATAGTATTTACGGTATTTAACATTATAAGCCAAATACATGAATTTTTGAGTCATGAATGATGTAAAAACCCATCAGTTCAAACTCAAATTTACTATTTACTATACCTAGTTACAATAATCAACAATAATTATTGTCTTGATCCAAAATAATTAACTAATGAATATAATGATAAAAAAAACTCCTCTTCTCCCTTTATAAATACCTCCCCTCACACCACTTTCCCCACACATTATAAGATTTTTAGATGACCAATATTATGAAAACTTTCCTTCCCAATACTCTTATACAATTTAAAGAGCTACTGGTCTAAAAAAAGAATACTAATTTCAAGTTCCTTAATAGGCCCTTCAATAATATTTTCAAGGAGATGATATTAAAGAGGTAAAATACCCAATCCTTATCTTTTAATTCAGTTTCTTTTCTTATCTTATCCTCACCTCCCCTATCCAAAGTGTCATGATAAATCTAGAATAATATATATATATATATATATATACTACAGTGTTATTATTTTAATGTAATATTAATCATCTAATCCCATCTCTTCTCCTTTTATTCTAAAAATAAAAACATCATCTGTGATATGTTGGTTCACTGCCTTCATAGAAGACGAGTTTTTTTCCATTACTGCATTCAAGGATGGTCATAAAACCATTATCATGGTTAATTTTTTTTATTATGCATATTATAACTTTTTTCATGTTTTGGAGATAATATATATAAATAACATTAAATAAAACAAAACTAGTTCGTGATGATCGAAAAAAATGCCAAAATAAACTAAACATTTATCATTGATGTTTCATCAAATGAATCATCATAATTCCATAAAAAAAATAATATATGGGAACATTTGAACTTATTTAAGTTAATTAATACCATATAATTTCACTTCTAGAGAATTATTCCCATTTGACAAGAACTTCCATAATTTTACACAAGCGCACCAACCATAAAACCATGAAACGAACGCTCCCTGAATGAAAAAATTGAACTCTATAACTCATTAGAATGGTAATAAATGAACTTAATAAAATTATAATAAATAAAATACATGTATAATAGGCTCTTAATTAAGTAATTAATGAATATAATTTTATTATCCCGTACATTAAGTGCAAGTGAAGAACGTATTCATACATAAGGTAAGGGATCTCTCGAACCTTCATTTTTACTCTAGGTTACATTTTCTCTCTCTTTACCCCAATATATTTCTTCAATATTATTATATAATTATCATAAATTCTATTTATATGTTCCACACATATTTATCTATCTCAATTCACCTTTCTTTTATGGGTAAATTCATGTTTTGAAAGGTTCTCTTCTCAATTCCTCTCGACAAGCAAGCCCGATTAAAGGGAAATTATCTTTTTCCTACTCATTTTCATTTACACTATATAAAATATTTTAAGCATATAATATTATTGTAAAATTAATCAATTTATCTTGAAAAATAATATTAGTTCAATTTTCATTTTATGGAAATAATTATTCCTTTATCCTCCTTAAAGACTGTTATTTTCCCTAAAACTGTGTTAAAGTTTCACATTTCTAAAGATACCTAACCATTATTTATCATGTTTTAACTTAATTTGGATATAATTATTCATGTTATATTTTTATTTTTTACTTTATTAATGTCCAATTATTATTTAATATCTTCTTTCATGGACACCATTATGATACACCCTTTGGTTATGTTTTGTGACATGATTACAATGCCCATTTCATTCCATGGGTAACTCTTATGTTTATTCCTTATGTTTGATTTCTTATTGTGGAATATATAATCATAAAAATGTTATTATGGGTGAAAATAGATATAAATACAATTCATTGGGTAATGTTTTAGTCTCATGAGACGTCATGTGTGAGATTGGGGAGTAAACCTAATCCATTATGGGACTTTTTCCACCATGTGATACAATATTGGAAGTTTTCCACAAATCATGTTTATACCATGTTATATGTTGCTGTCACATTCCTATATTTCTATGATCGTATGATTCTATGTTTTTTATGATATAACTCTACATTTTTATTCATGCTCCATTCTTATTATGTTATCATGTTATGCCTTTGACTCATGTACTATCCTTCTTTTCCATGCTAATTCCCTTAATGGGATTTTTAGATCATCACTTTGTCTATGTATTCCCTAAGATTTACTATATTGATATAGAAGATCAAATGAAGTTATAATATTATTATGTAGTATTAATAAAATATGTTTTATTCTAGTTTCATTTTATAATTATGTACCTAGTCTTCCAAAGACACTATATTTTTCAATCCTTAATTTGTATTTAAGGGATAATTATGTTTAAAATCATGAAATAATATATAAAAAAGGATAGGGTTACTATAGTTGGTATCAGAGAATAGTCTAGTTATTTTTGGGGATTATGACTAGAAAACTTTAGTAATAACCCTAGGCATAATTCTATCACCATGAATAACCTATGTTGAAACTTAAAGAATCATATGTTAGGATATAATTTTCATTTATAAATTATTCTCTTCAAGTTTAGGGTTGTATTTTTATATACTCATTAGATAAGTATTAAAACACCTTATTGGGTTTTTCCTATATTTTTAGTTAATAGAGGAAAATAGGATAACCCATGACAAAAATCATTGTGATAGGAAATGTGATGATTTACCTAATGATATGAAAAACCTAATTGGAACAAGAGCCTAAAAATTCATGATAGTTATAGATAAAATATCTCAAGTTATGAATAATATCTTGAATCATGTGGAATACCCCCATTCTCCTAAGAAAGAGTGAGTTTCAGTTGACCACTTTATACGAGAAAGACCTCCTATATTTAGTGGATCTTCTGACCCCCTTATCATGGAATAATGGATTAACTCCATTGAGAATACATTTTCTATCCTCCAATGATTAGAATAAGAGAAAGTAAACTAGTGGATTATCATTTTTATAAGGAAGATGATCAATGGTAGAATCTGATCACAAACAAAAAGTCTAAGGATTAAATTGATTCAATGTATCAGAAAGGATTAAAGAAAATATTTTTCAATAAATATTTTCCACGAACACTCCATATTAATATGGAGGGGGAGTTCCTCAGACTCAAGAAAAAGGAAGATGCATCTATTAGGGAATATGAGGAAATACTTACAAGGATTAAATGATATGCCTATATATTTTTCATGAACACTGAAATCATGTTTGATATCTTCTCTATTGGATTAAAGTTGAGTCTATTAAAATCCATGGTGATTCAAGAATTTGAAAGTTATGAGGAGATTTTCTATTGTGCCCTTAAGGTTGAAATAGATATTGGTGACTCTCATTTGTTAAGTGGGACTAGAGTTAAAAAGTGAAAAATGAAGTTTAATATGGGAGGATCGTTAGATAAATCCAATAAAGAAAAGAAATCCCAACATCCCAAATATGAGAAGCGTGGGAAGAAGCATCCTGAATTGTCTAAAGTGAACCAGAAGATACTTAAAATGTGGAAGAGAGGAGAATGATGATAATTATTGTAAAAGGGATTTAAATAATGATACTAATGTTTATGAATAAATGAAGGTTCAAATAAATAATCATCTTATATTGTAGTGTTTAAACTATAAGAAACATGATAATTATGTGAGACAATTTCCTAAGCCAAGAGTTTTTAGTGGAAATTAACAATAAAAAAATATATAGAATAAAAGAAGGTAATATGCTATCAATACTACTGAGGTGGATCCCAACAATGATGTGGTGATAGGTATGACAGTTATTCATTAAATATTAGTGAACATAATATTTGATTCTAGTTCTATACATTCTTTCATATCTTTTAAGTTTTGTAGAACTATTTAAACATCACATCAAAATATGAAGGTTGATTTATCTGTGAGAATAGTGAATGAGGAAATTATTTCATAGGAAGTATTTAACTCCTCCTTGGTTAATTTTTTTGAGATGAAACTTACAGTAAAGATCATATTACTTACTTTACTAGAGTTTTATGCAATATTGGGCATGGATTAACTATCATTATACAAAGCCAACATCAACTGTAGGGAAAGAGAGATCACTCTTCAAATCCCAAGGCATCCCCCAATTTTGTATAAGTGTAAGGAGAAGGATGAATATCCTTTAGAATAATTATATCAATTATGGATATTATTTCCTTATGAGTAATCATATCTAGCTAAATTTTTTGAAAAAGAGAGGATCAAGATTTAATACATTCCCATTGCGAGGGACTACACTGACATGTTCTCTGAAGAATTTCCTAGTCTTTCTCCTAACCAAGATGTTTAGTTCTCAATTGATATTACACCTGGATCTATGCCCATATAAAATACTCCTTGTAGGATGGACACCATTTAGTTATAAGAACTGAATAAGAAGTTACAGGATAATCTGGACTAGGGTTTTATATGCTCGAGTGCTTCACCATGGGATGAAACATTAATCTTAATCAAGAATAAGGATGGATTAATGAACCTTTGAATTGATTATATTCAGATCAAAAAAACCATAGTAAATAAAAATTATCCCTTTATATGGATAGTTGACTTATTTGATCAACTATGTGGTGTAAATTATTTATCTAAGGTGGACCTTCGATTGGGATATCACCAATTAAAGGTGAGGAAGGAAGATATTCCTAAGATTTTATTTTGAATGAGGTATATACACTATGAGTTCATAGTGGTTCCCTTCATAATCACTAATGCTCCAATAATTTTCATGGACTTAATGAATATATCCTATAGAGATTACCTCAACAAAATTTTGGTAGTATTTATAGATGACATTCAGATATACTCTAAGAGTAAGGTGGAGAAAGAGGACCATTTTAATACTATTATAAAGATACTATGAAGGGAGAAATTATATGAAAGGTATAGTAAATTTGAGTTTTGGTAGGAGGAAGTATCATTATTGGGGTATGCTATCACTCACAAAGGGATATCTGTAGACCCTTCTAAAACAAAGGTAATTGAGGAGTGGCCCAGACCAACATTTGTATTATAAATCCATAGTTTCCTTGGTATAGATGAGTACTTTCGATGATTTTTGAGGAACTTATCATGATTGTAAAACCCAATAACCCAATAACCCAATAACCAATGAATGTGAATACTGCTTTAAAAAGTTGAAAAAGAGGCTTATCATTGCACCATTACTTACACTACCGAAAAGCAAGGAACTATTTTTTTTATAAAAAGATTATTAAAATATGGTATTAGGAAATTTATTTATGAAAAATGATAAATTAATATAATATCCCTCAAGGCAGCTGAAATTTCATGAGAAAAACTATTCCATGCTTGATCTAGAATTGGAAACTGTGATCTTTGCATTGAAAAATTTAGTGGCATTATCTCTATTGAGAGAAGTGTGAGATATATACTGATCATAAGAGCCTAAAATGTATATTCACATAGAAAGATATTAACATGCACCAATGAATATGGTTAGATATCATCATGGATCATGATTTAAAAATCCAATATCATTCTAGTAAAACAAATAAAGTGGAAGATGCTCTAAGTAGGAAGAATCCTGTTACTTTATCAATGATGAAAATTTATAAGGAACCAATATTATTATACTTGAAAAGGATGGAAATGGGAATCATAAATTATGGTACATCATCATTACTTTCACAAATTATTGTTCAACTATCCCCTTTAGATAAGATAAAGGATTCTCAAATAAATGATGTGGAAATTCAGAAAGATGTGGAAGCTATAAGAATAGGGAAATCCTTAGAGATCAAAATTGATGGAGAAGGAGTTGTAAAATTTTGGTCATGAGTATGTGTATAATTAAATCTGGAGATAAATAAAGGGTTTCTAAATGATTCATATAGCTCAATATTCTATATTCACCAAGGGAGAAAAAAGATGTTTCATGATTTTCAAGAGAACTATTAGTGGGACAATATAAATAAGGATATTACTAAATTTACATTAAAGTGCTTGGTATGTCAACAAATGAAGGATAAAAAGAAAAATTCTGAGGGAATACTGAAAACATTACTTATACCTACATGGAAATGGAAAAAATCACCATAGATTTTTTTAACTAGACTTCTGAAGATATCCAAATGAAATAATGCTATATGGTCACTATAATAAAATCACTGCATAGTAACGGTTTAAACCACCACCATATGCTTCTATGGCAGTTTTATAAAACTGCTACTAAATTGAGTGTCAGCATCAAACATGAGTTGGTTTCTGGAAAGTGTCATAGTAAACATATTTAGCGGTAGTTTTGGTGGGTTTAGAAGCGGTTCCATGTAAAAAATTTTAATGTATTTAGTGGTGGTTTTAACCACTTCTAATTTTTTCTATTTTTTACATGAAAAATACCACTAAAACCACAAAAAACACCACTAAATAATAACACACATTTATTTAGAAGTGGTTTTTCTATCACCGATAATAAAATATCATCCTATAATGATGGTTTAAAACACCAATAAATATGGTCCATTTCGTTAGCGGTGGTTTAAAACACTATTAAATGTATATTTACAAATAAAAAATGCTGCAGATTCTGTATCCCCTGTACCAGTACATTGAAAAAAAACCATGTGCAGAGAACATATAATAAAATAACCTAAACCATATAAAAATGTTCAGTAGTAAAAAATCTAACAATGTTTCATAAAAAAACCATGTACAGAGAACATATAATAGAATAATCTAAACCATAGAATCTCAACCATCTAACAATGTTTCATAGATCTAAATCTAAGACATTGAAATGTATAGAACTAACATCCGAGCTGTAAGCCTTCAAACTACATAACACGAACTTATGATCTATAAGAATTTAAACTAGATAGCCTAATATTGATTATCTTGGACCAGTATGTAACGAGAATAATATTATAGCCCTTTCCTGATGGGACTTTCTATTCTAATGATGGTCATCTACCACACTAATTTTTAAAACAACATATGGATAGATTCTAATTTTCTTGTGATATAAAGAGATACCAAAATCTCATATCTTAGTCCCATCCTAAACAATGACCAACCTCAGGACCTTCCCCTTGATAGTTGGGTTGAATCTCTATTATATATAGGCTCACTCAATGTGCTTAAGAACATTGTGGTGTAGCTCCCATATCATTGAAATCTTCCCAAAAATCATATAATTTTCACCTCCACACTTTAGGTCTCCTTCAATTTGGATCCTCATCGTCCTACAAGTATTATTATCCCCTATAGTGATGGCTCGTGGCCAAAAAATATGCCCGCCTTCCATCTAGGGCACACACCTCAAAAGATCTCTTGTGAGAAGTGATTATTCCCATGTTTCAAATATGGTCAATGGTTGACCCAACATTTGTGGGCCCCATCCTTGAATGACATGGTTGTGGGGCTTGTGTCTCCAACATAAATAAAATGAATCAAATAAAAAACATAATAGTTACTCCAAAATACTTATATACACATCCTAACATAACTCAAATGAAAATATTAAATATCTCCATATTTCATATGGAAGATAGAATACTTCATAATCCACCAACTTCATACTCCACCAATTATATACTCACTACCTTACTAAATCATCAATCCATATCAAATTATAATTCCTTTATCAAACATGAGAAATAATGAAAATTTTAGGTCATGAAAATGTTAAGTGACTACTCTGTGCCACACATGATACATGAAAAAACCCCCTGTTTCCATATTTTTTCAACATATCAACGGGACCAATAATCACTGTCTGATTATGAACAATACCCGTCACCCTCTCCACCTTCATCTCTACTTCCTGATACTATAACCTTTAAGAAAATTATAATTATAATTAAATAATGTTTTATATTTATATTTAAATTTAAAACCAATAGATGTTTTCAAGATAAATGATTTTGAAGTTGTGTGATTTACCTAATCACCACCTGTCATCGATGCAATATCACCAGGGAAAGATCTGGTCATCTTATGATATAAATCAACCAACGCTTTTTGCAAAGTAGATATCTGATCCCCCTGTTCTTAAATTGTGTTTTTCGTAGAAACAAAATCCCTCTAAGCATATTAGGGTAGGGAGTGAATAAAACAAGGAGTAGATGCATCTTTAGTCCCTAATGCCCTTTTAAAGACCTCATATGGTAAGGGTCCCAAACCCATCTCATGCACTCAACCAGGATGCTCCTTCCCAAGCACTTTACCAACTAGGTCATCATGGGAGACTAAGTAGGACTATGTGGGATTGGAATCCCATAGTTCTTTAATTTTTACCTATAAATAAAATATGAGCCATATTAGAAGAAATATATATTAACATAATGATAACTTATAACAAGTTATTATAATGAAAAATGAATTCATACCCCAACTTCTTTGGTAGGATCATTAAAAAAACTCCTATCAAATTTTTTATGAAGATCTAAACACACTTCCTTTTGGGATGATTGGCGCCCTAACCTCTATGAATGAATTAAACAAAGATAAATCAACAATTTAATATATTAAACAGATAATATTGTCTTATAAATATTTAAACTAATTAAAAGATTACTATAGTATATTGGGTTCTAGAAAATCTCTTTGACCCTGCAGTGTGAGGGATGATTTGCTTATCCTGGTTCAATGCATTCTTCCTCGAAAGATCCTGAAATAAATAAAATGTAATTTAATAGTAATGTATGCAATGTCATATCCTTTTCATATACATGTATAAATGTAAAATGTGATTAATATAATAATATAAATCTAAATACCATGTGCTTCTCATCATGATGTATTTCAATAAAAACTTTCCATTTCTCTCAAGGTACCCCATTGGGTACCTTTTCATACATCTGTTGGGCTCTCAACTAAGTACCATTGATATCACTCCATAATCTCTATTTAAATTATTTCCATTTATTTCCCAAAATTTTCAATGTCCACTTTCATTCTAGCACATCAGCAACCGTAAACTGGAAAAACATCTATACACAAAAATTTATTTTGAAAATATTAGAATTTAATAACATAATGACATTCGATTACACCATAATGTATTAAAATTAACTTTATTTTTGAATAAAAAACTTCAATTTTCCAAGATTAAGGCATATGCCTCCAATCATCATACGTAATCAGAAGGGAAACTGGCTCCATGGCCTACTGGCCTAGAATCCGTCCAAGTAATCCTGCAACATCATCCATAGGGACCCCATAAGAATCAAATGGGACAACTATCTTTAGCCCGGTCATATTCCATACATATAAGATTTTTATATTTTTCTCTATAATTGTATTGTTTCTATCTTTTGTGAACAAATATTTAGTATAAAAAAAGTGAAATAAATTTATTCATATTAAAATTTTCACCTTTAATAGTCACCATCCGATATTGCCATGAAGAACTAAGAGTGGCGCCCTGCTCCCTCACTGTTGAGGCTGATGAATGGAAAGGCGTCGACTTAGCTGCTGATGGGATGCTCTTGGTGGGTGTGAGAGATGGTGCCTGGGTCAAGTAGATGGTGTCTCTGATGCTTTATGGAGGGAGACAGATAGATCTTCATCTGTCAGTGTGGTCGATGGAATAATATAAAACTTCCTCATTGGCATTCCTATAATTTAATCAAATAAAATTAAATTCAAAACATATATTTCAAAAAATTTATGTAGAAAAAAATAGAAATTATAATAGATGAACTATACCAACAAACAAAATATACACAACAATGATAAATAATGAAGCATTTTAAATAAGGTTTTTAATTTCCTTCTTACTACAACTGGTTGTATAGACTTCTCTTGAATATGCCATCCAAATATTTGTTGTATTTATAAAATATCCACAAATAATATAAAATGTTTTCTAGGTATAAAATGAAGCATCAAAGAAGGTTGTGTTCAATATGTTGATATATAGTTGAAAAATACTAAAAAAAGACATGAAACCCATGGTAAATGATGAACTGGTTGATAGGTGGGGTATCATATAAAAATGGTCAAATCCAAATGGACTATTCCCATGGTGTGAGGAACTTTGAAGGCTTAACAATAAGCTTGGATATATAGTGTATACATAGTGAGAGGCGGTGTTGTAGGTAACATATAAATAGAATTGGGTTTCACTATGAGGCAATAATGAATAAAATATTTCATACTCCATATTTTTATATGGTTGGAGTAAGATGTGAAATAAATAAATTAATTCCATATGTAAGGAGATATATTGAAACCATATTTTCCACATTTTATGATGGATGTAAAACTATATAGGATAGTCCTATAATCTTTATTGGAAATATAAATTTAGGTATCTCTATGTCATAATAAAAGTGTTTTTATTTAAGAGGATGAACCGAGTTTCAGTGGTTTCAGAAAACTATACATGTCGATGCCCATGTAATAGAATAAGATTTTTTATTAGTAAATTTTTATTAATTATATGGGTCATCATGCCCAAGTAATAGAGTAATATTTTTTATGAGTAAATGTTTTCCCCATTTTTAGTCTTCCATCATTATCACATTAACTCATAGGTTCATAAAGTCCTAATTTCAATTTATTTATGCCATAGCCCTATATTTTTTTGATTAGTGTAGGTCCTCCTATGAAGACCATTTCTATTGGTTTTTACCCCTCTAGTGTCATAAAAATCACTCTTTGGGGGATCAACTTAGGTCCAATAATTATGACCATAAACTATTTGCAGCACCATAGTCCATGGTCTATGACATTACACTAGGATTCATATTTCAAGCATTATGACCTTAGACTATATGCAACCCTATGGTTTAAGTATTATGACCCTAAACTATTTTTAACTTCTTAGTTTGACCAGTATGACCATAAAATATAAAAGGAATGAGGAAAAAATGTTTGTGAGGTTTAAAAACCATAATGGAAACCTGATACAGAGTCAGAATCCCCCTGTCAGGTCACTCCCATTACTTAGGAAGAATAAACTGATAGAATAAAGAGGTACATATCCCATAGGGACCCACTAGGGACACCTATTAAATCCTGGATATTTTATTACATAATTTTTATAAGATATAGAGAATGATGGAATCATAAATTAATAAATAAAAAAATAAAAACCATTCCCCATGTATAGAGTAAATGGAAAAGAAACTACGATCATATGGACACACATCCAAAAATGATATATAAGTAATATATGAGAAGACTCATATGTATATATTGATAAATATCTCACATTAGGTTAATCATATATAAAAATAGGTTCCAAAAAAATAGTAAATAAATAGATACCAGGGACATCAAAATAGTACTCAGTGTCATTTATGACTGTTCTCTTCACACTCTTCTTCTAAACTTTCTTCAACATCCACTATTCATCATTTGGACCTTTCCTTTATATGAATCATGATATATAAAGTTTACACAAACAAGTAAAGTTCACATGGGTGTGGGTATAAAATAATCAAATGATTTAAACTTATCTCTCCTGAACATATTTAGTGATACAATAATATATGCATATGTAAGCACCGTGTAGTGTTTCATACCCTTCCTAATATGTAACGATATAAAAAACAATTAATTTCATATATAGTGATGCAAAAAATATGTTTAAAACCACTATAATGCATCAATGTTATTACTGGGCACCATATAACTCATACTTACATGCATCAAGTCACTCATAGGTTAATTTTATGGACCAAATATACTTTTATAAGGTAATATTTTCTCAAATTCAACCAAAGATAGAAAATAAAAAAACCATTAAATTAAAGAATCATACATTCATGTTCAGGAAATAAGAATAATGAAAATCTCATATAATACTAGGGTACCCTCCTTTCATAACCGTGCTATAAGGGTAAAGTACCTTATATTCCAAACAAGTGTAACCTAATTTCAAAATCATTACACAATGGTAAATGATTAACATGGAATTTTTTAGTTTAAATAGAGGAAAACAAAGAATCATAAAAAACATAATCATATCTAGATATATAAACACATAATCAGGTAAATGTAACATTTCTCTTTCATATCAGGATATAAAACACAGAATCATGTTATAAATGAAATCATACTAATGATGGGTGGTGACGGGAGGTGAGGCAAGGGACAGGGAGGAGAGGCGTGGTGAGGGATGGCGAGGCGAGGCGTGAAGAGGGATGGAGAGGAACAACGAGGTGAGGCATGATGAGGGCTGGAGAGTGGCGACGATGGGTAGCAATGGTCGACGATGAGGATAGGGATTTGGGGAGTCTATGGGGTGGGGGGGGGGGTAGGGGTGTCGGGGGGGGGGGGGGGGGGGTGTCGGGGGTGGGGGATTGTTGTGTTTGTAAAAAAATTTAACTATTTAGAGGCATTTTATAAAAAACCACCGCGAAATTATTTTTTAAAAAATAGCAGTGCTTTAGTAAACCACCCCTAAAAAACAGCCACTAAACACTCAGTTTGGTGTAGTCTCATTTTGTATCATCTTACAAAGAATTCTCACTTTATTGAGATTCAAGAGTAATTATCACTCAACCAACTTGCACAAATATACATTAGATAAGTGGTGAGGATCCATGGATTACCATTATCTATTGTATCCGATCATGATCCAAGATTTATCTTCAAGTTCTAGAAAATTTTCCAACATTATCTAAATACTAATTTAAACTTTATTACATCTTATCACCCTAAAATTGATGGAATATTTGATTGGACTATTGAGACACTGGAGGACATGTTGAGATCATTCTCAATGGACTTAAAAGGAGGACGGGTTCTACTGGTTGTGTTATCTTATAACAATAGTTTCCACTCAAGAATCCAAATGGCACCATGTGAACCCATTTTTGGAAAATATGTAGAACACCTATATATTGGGATCACTACTAGAAAATTAAGCTATTGCTATGGACCTATATCCACAGTTTTAAAACCATGGCTATAGGTTTCTTTTCCGTGGCCTATAGCCACGATTTTCAAAACCATGGCTATAGCCTAAAACTATAGACACAATTTTCAAAACCATGTCTATAGCCATGGTTTTCTAAAACTGTGGCTATAAGGTTTCCACACTTTCGCGGGAAAAAACATTCCCGCCAAATTTTTGGCGGGAAGGCCTACTACCACGGTTTTGTGGCTATTTCCATAGTTTTTATTAATATATGTATCATAATATATAAATATATATGTGGAGTGTTTATCAGTGTAGTGGTAAGAATCCCAGGTCGAAAAATGGGAGGTGCCAGGATCAAAACTCACCAGGCACATTTTTTATTTAGGCTATTGCTACAGTTTTTCAAGGCTATAGACACGGTTAAAACTGTGGCTATAGGTCAACCGCCATGGTGGAGAATTATGAGGCCTATTTCCATGGTTTTCAAAACTATGGAAATAGGAAGATAATTCCATATTTAAAACCATGTAAATAGGTTGGGACCTACTGCCACGATGATAGCGGCCACGGTTGACCAAAACCGTGGCCGTAGCCTACAACCACGGTTTTGGGGCCTATTGCCACTGTTTTGAACCATAACAATATGCTTTTTTTCTAGTTGTGGGTGATGTTGGTAAACTTAAGTTGCTGGGACCTAAAATTGTCATGGAAATGGTAAAAAAGGTGAAGAACATCCACCAATATATCTGGGATTCCCAAAGCCGACGTAAGAGTCTTGTAGATAATTTTTGGAAGGAATTATATTTTGAGGCTGGTGACAAGTTATTCCTCTATATATCTCTATGGAAGAGAGTCATGAAATTTTAGAATAATGGAAAATTAAGTCCCAGGTGTATCAGCCCCTTTGGGATTCTTGATCTCTTTGGAGCTGTGGCATATCAACAAGAAATTATGCCAACCATGTCTCAAGTACATGATGTATTCCACACATCCCTCCCAAAGAAGTATGTACTAGAGCCCAAACATGTACTAAAATCAGAGGTGGTACAACTAGAAAATGATCTCTCTTATGAGGAGTATCCAAGGAAGATTTTGGACCATAAGTTCTATACAACAAGACGAATCACCTGGTCAAGGTACTATAGAGAAACCATAAGTATGAAATGTTGAAATGGGAATTGGAGTAAGTGATGAAGGAGAAATAACGTCACCTATTTTCACCTTAGTATGTAAAATAAAATATTTAAGGAGAAATTTCATAAGGGGGAAGAATGTAATGACCCATAAATTTATCAATGGAATTTACCTTCTTATAATTATGTCATAAAACAAATACATAACATAGAGAACCCAATAAAAACATTATTCTCATAAATAAATAATGTTAAATTTTTTAGAAAATAATACCATAATAAATCCAAATATCACATCATAACAATAAATATAAAATAAGATAACAAGAATCGGAAAATTTAGATATACTCGTTCCACTAGAATGACCACACTCACTAACAAAGCTATAGAAATAAAACATAGTGTTAATAATTAAATAATAATTTTGATGATGAAATTATATACAACTTTGATATAAAATATAAGTAAATTAAGATTGAATTATATAATATGTATTTTTATAAATTAAGGAACCTATACCATTTGAATAGTAACCTGAGCATTGAAATAGTAATCTAACCATTAGGAATAGTAATATGGTTGTTATAATAGTAACATAACCTATAAAAGTATAAAATAAAATTTAGGTATCTTATAAATAAAAATATTATATATTTATAACATGATATTAGTAAATAAATGTTTTGAAAATGATAAATCATGTGTTCGTATTTTTATAAAAAGCAAATGTTTATTTACAATTTAATAATTAATATAATGATTTAAAAGAAGATTTATTTTTATAAAATAGATTCATAAATTAATATTATCCTATATTATAATTATAATATAATATTTTGAGACCTTAATTAATTTTTCAAAGGGTAAAAAAATCTATTATAATATTAAAATCAGTATTTTTTTTGAATAAATGATGATTTTATTTAAAAATTAAATTGATCATATTTAGAAAATTATTTTCATAAAATAGATTCCATTTTTTAAATGTAAATGTTGAAAAATGGTTAGGGTTATTTTTTTTTAATTTTAATAAAATTGTTTATTTTTTGGTGAATAGTCAAATTTGGTAATTTACAGTATTTAACATTATAATACAAGTATATGAATTTTTGAGTCATGCATGATGTAATTACCCATTAGTTTTGACTCACATGAACTAGTTACTATAATTATCCACAATAATTAACACTATTTATAGTCTCAAGACAAAATAATAAACTAATTAATATAATAATAAAAACACCCCTCTCCTCCCCTCATAAATACCACCCCTCATCAGCCCTACTCCTCAAACATTCTAAGATTTGTAGCTTGCCAATATTCTACCTAATTTAATTACCAAGACTATTAACCATGTTCAAGATCTTATATTATCATCAAAAGACTAATTCCAATATCCTTAAGTGGTCCTTCAAGGAGGTTCTCAAGGAGATGATATTCAAGAGGTAAAATCCTCAATCCTTCTATTTTTTTCTTATCCTCTCTTCACCTACCCTATACAAAGTGTCATGGTAACTATAGTATCATATATATATATACACTATAATTTTATTATGTTAATTTAATATAAATCATACAATCCCATCTCTTCTCCTTTTGTTCTAAAAATGAAAACATCATCCGTGATTTGTCGGTTCACCACCTTCATGGACAACAAGTTTTAGTTTTCTATTAACATATTCAAGGATAGTAATAAAACTATTATTATTGTTCAATAATATTTTATTATATATATTATAACTTTTTTTCATGTTTACAAACTAATATATAATAATAATATTAAATAAAAAGAAAGGAGTTTGGGATGATAAAAAATCTAGAAAAATAAACTAAACATTTATCATTAATGTTTTATCAAATGAATATCCACTTTCTATCTTATATAGATTTATTTATGAGCATATATATATATATGTATCAAGTTTTTGTTTCCCTCTTGATATGGGTTGATATAACTTATATCATATCTTTTAATTGCACCATTTTTTGATTTTTAGGGCGTCTTATTGGGTATGAATATTATCACCTTTTTCATGGGATTTTACCACATGTGTCATGTCTTATATAGATGATAGACAAATCAATGGTGACTTTGGAGGATTATAGTGATACTTGGGTTCATTTACCATGTACTATGTCCAAAATTGAATATTAGGATCTGATCTCTCTTAGTTTTCCTTTATCACAATAGTTTTTAGGTTTGGATACCATTTTCTAGCTGGGAATATATTTTTATACTTTTTTTCTTTGGTTTATAATGTTGTACTCTGATGTATTCCCTATAGGTTATTTCATGCATGGTTTTACTCTAGATGTTACATTATATGTTATATTCCCATTCACTATTTCATGAAGATGGTTGGGTGTGCGAATATAGGTACATTAGGTAAATGCCTCCTATTTTAGTCATTCCTTATCGGAACTTGTCACTATACCCTAGACTATTGGAGGTGGGCTTAGGGTTTTGGTCACTCGACCTTCCACCAGCTAGGAAGTCCCAGGTGGGTTGGGTTGTTACAGAGTGGTACCATAGAAGTCCATTAACTCAGATGGTGTTTGAAGTTGTCCCATTTTTAAGGATTGATTGAGACTTACAAAAATGGTGATGGGGTTTTTTGTTTTAGGATTTCAGTCTAGGGAACACAGTGTTGGTGTGGAGGATGATGTATCCATTCACCAAGACTCTGAGTACCTACTTTTTGACTTAGTATATCAAGACATTGTTTTCAAGGAATAGTATTACATGCATCATATAAGATTTATTCCTTTGGATATACTTCTTAAGTTAGCTCCGTATATATATATGCTCATCTAACCGTTGTATGTATTGATCATTTTTAGGATGCCTCCATAAAGATAGAAAACCAGGTTACCAATTCAAGATCATTATGATTATTCAATGGGTAATGGGGCCCCAATCCAAGTTCCATCTCATGAGGTGTTTCCTTCAAGTGGTAAGGGAGCTGCACGCCGTCCTGTTGAGTAGTATATAATAATAGCATTTCAGGATAATGATGTACATAAGATTAGAGTGATTCGTGTGTTCCAACATTAGATACCTATAAGGTTTCATGATGATCCAGATCCTCAAACAACATAGGATTAGCTTGAGTCTATAATCTAAGTCTTTATACTTGTGTGAACCCTAAGTGATCAAATGGTTATACTAGTAGCCAATATTTTCTATGGTGTAGTAGGGAACAGGTGGAGAATATTCATGAAAACCCATGGTGAGATGAAACAATCATGTATAGAATTCTAGTATCTACTTATTAAGAAGTATTACCCCTCATGCTTACACTCTATTCATATTTAGGAGCTTCTTAAGCTGTAGTTGGGGAAAAGTTCAGTTTTAGAGTATGCTGTGAGGTTTACTGACCTCACATATTACTCCATGGATATGGTGTAGGATGGTTTCTTTTGGGAATAGAATTTTGAGAAGGTTCTGTACAGAGACATTCATTCTAGAATAGTCTCTTTATACCTTTTGACCTATGCTGAAGTGCTAGAGTGAAATCTAGTGACTGAGAGCTTCCTAGAAAAGGGATTCTAGTAATTTAGATCTAAAAGTGGGAATCATATGGTAGATTCATCTATAGTATCTATCATACATTATACATAGAGGCCTCATTTTAGGAGGAATTATCATTATTGGATGAAGATATATGAATCTACAGATCAGGGATCGTGTAGAGGATCCATCCATCTAGGTGAGAGATGATGCTATGACTGTGATAGAGGGGTCACATGTAATGTGATTTATTGACCTATCAAACTGAGTAGGATATGCAGATGATGGATGGAATAACACAAAAAGGCAATTCCATGATCATGTATCTCCCAAGTATAGTTAGGGTGACCCTCAGGGAGGTGGTAAAAATAGAGAAGATAGTGGAGGTTTTGAGGTAGGATCCACCAGTGGAGGCCAATGATATGAGATGCTTCCACCACCACCACCAGATGTCCACTTTCAGGATTAGAGAGATAACAGTAAAGGCCATGGATAACTATAGGCTATGAAGAGCTATGAACAGGCTGTGCATGATATGATTCAAGGTATGATTTGTATCTTTTATACTTTCCCCCTAGTAATAATATACATAGGTAAGAGTCATTCCTTTATTGAATTATCCCTTATGTGAGACCCATATCTTCCATTTGATACCTTATCCCAAAATCTATATCTAGAGGTTCTTATAAGGAGAGATTCTTTAATATCTCATATATTAAAAATATTAATATATTTTAATACACACACACTTTGAGAAATCACTAACCATTTCTGAATTAGCCATAATTTCTCTATCATCTCCTGGATGAGAATTAGTCCTAATAAGGAATGATCACCCAACTCAACCTAATATAAAGGGACCTAGAATGGATTCTTGTATAATGCCTGAAATGGGGATATCCTGATCAAGTCATGATAACTATTATCGTAAAAAAATTCATCCAATTACATATGGCATTCCCACAAACCCTCAAAGTCAAGCACACACACCTGTATCATATCCCTAAGAGTCTAGATAGTCTTCTTAGACTGGTCATACATTTACTAGTGGTATGCCATGGTTAACCTCAACTTGGTTCCCAAATATTCTTGGAGTCCCTTCTAAAATTGAGAAGTAAAATAAGAATCTTGATAAGATACTATAGCCGAGGGCACTTCATAAATCCTATCAACCTCTCAAACATATATGTATCCAAGACCCTCTACCTTCATTGACTATCTCATGGAAAAAATGGGATGATTTTATAAAATGATTAACAATCAACCATATAGAATCTTTCCCACTCAGAGTATAAGTAGGAAAATCAAAAAATATTTAGATATTTTGTCCCACTTTCACACTAAAATGGGAAGAGGTAGAAAAAATCCATCTGATATCTGATGCTTAGATTTGAACTTATGGTAGGTAAAATATCATGAAAAAAAATCATAAATTGATCACATTATCCTGGTCCACTAATACCTACTTCTCAAGGTATAAAACATCTTAGTATTCCTGAGGCACATAAACCAAATAGAATTATTCCCCTCATGAATCAAATCCTATATTAAGGTTAAAGGAACTACCAATAACTTTATTAAAAGGATAGAACCATTGGGAGATTTAGACCAATCACTCGAGGTATCCCCACTATTTATAACTATGTCAAACTATTGGTACTCATGGTCAAACACCTACCCACACTAAACCTGTTCAACAATAGAGGGTGTGACCTATAAACTGGTCAAAAAAACTAACTATCTATCCTCCCGCACCTCAAAATTCATATTATCAAACTAGATCATCAATATATAGACATCCACTAATTTTTGAATATCCTAGATCGGAATTTTTTTTCTCAGATCTTCGGTGAAAACATTCCCCAACCCGAGGGTATAGGCTATATCAAAATCCTCAGTCTGAAGATACTCTATATAATGTATTTTCCAAGATTCAATTCCCTCTAGGTGAAGATAAACTTTAGGATCTTATGATATTAATAGATTGTAATATTCTCCCCAAAGAGGTAATGATTCCATGACTTTAATTCATATATTACAACTACCAACTCCAGGTCATGGGTGGGGTAATTTTACTCATGTGAGCATAACTGCTACAAGACATAAGCCACCACATGGACATTATATATCAACATGCATCCTAAAACCACAAATGAGGCATCACAATACAATACATAAGCTTTTATAGGCTCAGGAATAATCAAAACTAGTGCCAATTTCAAACAGGCCTATAACTCCTCAAAATAATGGTGACTCTTCTCACTCTACTCAAACTTCACCCCTTTTTGAGTCAACATTGTCAAGTGAAAAGCTATACTAGAGAATTCCCAAACAAAGATCCTATAATAATCAGATTATCACAAGAATATTTTAATCTCAAACACATTCTTGGGTCATTCCCAAGACATAACTACATGAAGCTTTTTAGGATCCACTGAAATCCCTTTTCTTAAAAATAACATGGAATAAGAACTTCACATTTTGAATCCAAAAATAGCATTTGGATATATTTTAATATATAAAATGATCTCTCAATATCCCTAGAACAATATCTATATAGTCTATGTGGTTCTCCCCCATCTTGGAATACACCAATATTTCATCAACAAACATGAACATGAAAGAGTATAAAAAGTGATAAAAGATCTTATTCATTAAGGCCATAAAGACCGTATGAGCATTGGTAAGGCCAAATGACATAACCAAATACTCAAAAAATTTCCATATCTTCTTTATAAGGAGGTATTAAGTACATACTCTTCCCAAGCTCTCAACTAGTGGTACCCCGATCTTAAGTCGATCTTAAAAAACCAATGAGCTCCTCTGAACTAATTAAAAGATCATCAATTCTAGGCATTGGGTATTTATTCGTTACGGTTTCCTGATTAATATCATAGTAATAAATACAAATCAAGATAATCTAATTTTCCTTATTTTCAAATAGAACTAGAAACACTCACAGTGATACGATCGAATGAATAAATCCCTTACTCTCAAGATCCTCCGACTGAGATTTCAATTCCGACAACTTCAAAGGAGCCATCTATTAAGTTGGTAAAGATACAAGTATCTTCCTAAGGAGTAGATAAATAGTGAAACCAACCTCTCACTAGAGTGATAACCCAGAAAAATATTATAGAAACACATTAGGGTGCTAGTTCATGATCACTGGAAGACAATAAACCAAAATCTACCCTATGACATCAAGGATAAACTTGGAAAGCTAACATGAGATTAGTCCCATCTCCAAAACATCAGGCCCTATCCTCCATGGACTCATTTCACACTCACCTTGGAAGATGTGAGTTCTCTAATAAATAGATAGAAAATGGAACCTATGGCGATAACAATCAATATGACCATTAAATATAATCAACCAATTCATACTAACGATGAGATTGAAAATGTCCAGCTCCAACATGATAAAATCCCACATGACTTCCATGTCTATAATTAAAACATGATACTATATGTACTTAAAAACTTGATCCTTATTCCTACCCAGTGGGGTAATCAAATCCATTATAAAGGGAATCAAATCAGATTATATTCCCAAATCATCAAGAATCCTCAATAAGATAAATAATGGGAAACATCCATATCAAATAAAATAAATTCCATGGAAGAAGAAATAAACACCGTACCTCTTATAATGGATAGCCTGGACTCAGTGTCCTTAGGTGACATATCTACTACATAAATATTCACCAACTCAGGATCAACCGGAACCTTCTTTTCTTGGTGAGAACCCCCTTTAACCTAAGGGTTAAATCCTTTACCCATGGGAGCATCTGATCACACTTGTAAACCCTTAGAGAATGAGAAACCAACTCCGACCCCTTATGGGGGAGTTGTATAGAATAGTTGATAATGACCTAAAAACTCAAATCGATGGCATGTACTTGAAGCCTTGAGTAAAGTGAGTTTGGTAAACAAATAAGGATAAACATTGACATGATAATTAATGAGCTTTATGGTAATTGTTTGTAAGGAGCTCTAGAGACACATGAACCAACTCAGGAAACCAAGAAACATAATCCATCACTGAATGATATCCTTTCTCTATAATTATGAACTAATGATCCATTACTACCCTTAATGTCTCTAGATATAATTTATTATTTAAAACCACTTTAAAGGCAGTCCATGTGAGGTTCTCATACCACTTCACTATCATTATGGATTCCTATAATTATCTACCCAGTACTTCCAACATATAAGTAGTTAATCCATCCTTTGAGGTCTGAGGGGTATTAAAAAATTGAAAGATACACTTGATCAATTCTAGCCACTCCCTGAGATCCTAGGTTCCCTTTTCACTAAAGAAAACCGATGTATTTTTCTTAGTGAACTCCTAAGTGTTTTCCACCACCATTGTATAATCTTAGATACCCTCATAGTTTAGGGACTAGATTATAAATATTACCAAATCCACTATAGATAGATCAATTGGAGGGTTCAACTATAGAACATGCTCCACAAATCCCTATATATTCTTAGATGAGGGCCTTCTAGAAGGCATTATCTATAAAAAACAAGAAAAAATATCATTCAATACACACTTGGATCTCAAAAATCATCATTTAAACCAAAAATAACTCTCATAATAAACCTCAAACAATGATCACATGAATCAACATAAATTTTAAGTGAAAAATGGGTGAAAACATAATTTTTTAAATTTTTTTCCACTATGCATGGTTTGGATGCACAATTAGGAAAACCATGTGCCAAACATGAAAGTTGCACCATAAGGTGATAGACAAGGCCACATAGGTTCCACACGGTTACTACTAATCATACACCTCATTATTTCCTCCATATTTTACCATGAAACTCAACATAACTCATGGGATCACCCTGCAACTCATAATAAATCGGTAAATATTTCAAATCCCAATAAAAAAACCATAACTAGGATTAAAAATTAAGTACAAACCCAGAACACCCATGGAAACATGAGGTTAGATATGAAGAAGATCTGTCCAATCAGTCCTCTACTTCTACCTCTCAATCTCTGATGGTATTAGATCCAATATACCACTGAACCCTAAATAAAAAGAGGGCTATGATACTATTTTGTATTGAACCAACATGGGTCGGCCTGACCCATCACCTGATCGGAATTCCATAAATACCAAAGCATGTTATCGATCAATATAGGCTAGAAAAAAGCACTAAGGCATCAAAAATAACCTTTTGGTAATAGTTTTCCCTTGAAAAATGACATAACCCATCCATGAATCGGACAACCACACCAACTCAATAATTAGGATCAAAAGATACAAACATAAAACAAAGTAAATTTAGTAATTAATTATAGAATATATCATAAACATAAATACATAAACACATATCAAAATTCATATACAAGACACATACATGATATACCAAGTCAAAGATGGAAACCCAAAATAAGTGTCAAATTCCAAATGGGAAATAATTAACATCCCTCCATACAATATCTTAAAAAAATCCTCATGAGCTAAACCCCTTGAGACCATGTATCCCCCAATATAACAACCCTAGACAATGATAATTAATAAGATCCATTGAAATTCATGGTTCCCTTTCCTTTACTTGTTTCCTACAAAATAAAGTCTACATGCACCCAAAGGTATATGCAGGGTGTGAGGCACAAAGCCCAGTAGTAAACCACCATGGATCTATATTATGATTTTAACTATGAAAACCAATAAAACTAATTTGAATATAATTTTCAAATCCCAAGTCCATCTTTTAAAATAAATTAATTGGAAAAAATTTCCCCCCTTTTAAATCCCTTTGGTTTTGATCAAATAATCCATGTTTTAAAACATGAACAAACAAGGCTCAAGATAAAAAAATAAATCCACCCAACTTAACCATGATAAACACACCCAAAAAATTAATAAAAAGGGTATAATCATAAACTCCATTATATAACCAAATAATTGAAAATGGGAATAACACATGATATATCAATCAAACAAGGAACTAACATAATTCATTAAAGTATATAAATAAACTGGTAATGAGAAATACACAATATAGGATTTAAACACAAGTGTATAAAATGATATAGAATAAAAACATGGTTTGATAGATGGATAAGAAAGTATAGAAAGTTGGAATCTCTCTCAGTTTTCATGGGCCCAAACTTCTAAGAGCTCACTCGGTCCCTTGGTTAATGTTTTAGAAGTTCACTTGGTATTCCTCCAAAAGGCTCTCTCAATCCCTTGGAAAAAATTTTGTAAGATCTCTAATTATTCCTCCCCAAAGGATGACTTAGTCCCTTGGATGACATCCTCTTTATTTAATTCATGCACACACATACACCTAAGGTTACCCTTATGCTACCCAATTTAAAACACATCCACATCAACAAGTGCCAATAATAAAATCCATTTTAAAATCCAATTTGATAAATCAACATTACCATTTCAATTTAAGCATCAACACCATACAAGAACTCATTTAAAACCCTTTCACAGACCCATTTGAAATCCTAAAACCTCTTTGATCCATTTTAATAAAAAATAGAGTGCATTAAATCCAACTCCATTTGAAAACACACTTTATGACATCAAATTTACAAAAAAAACCATGAATCACATAAAACATGTATTAAAAATCAATCATAAATGAATTTAAATTAAATTTAATAAATGAAAAAATGTGATAAGTAATCAAAGGTTATCCATGAAAAACACCCTTAAATATATACACATACCTCTAAATCAATTCTAAACTTGTCACCTTCGATGAAAACAACTAAATTCGATAAGGAAATGTCCTCACATAGATAAAACAAAAATAAATATCCTAAATACACTATTAAAAATCCTAGATTCACCCATGAGGAATTATATAGTTTCATACTTCCAACAAAATGGAATAATAAGTGAGAATAGGGGGAGAGGATGAAGAAATAATGAAGAAAAGATCTTAACTCTAGCTTAAATCACCATGATCTAAGAGGAATCCACCTCAAAGGAGATGAGAGAATCTATAACACAAAAGGAGGGGGATTCATATATGTGGGAGAATAAATGAGGTAAGGGTAGTTAAATATTTCACAGGATAATGGTAAAAATCCAAATTTTTAAAGACATGGATAACCTATATGGTTTGGTTTCATGGTTAAGAAAATCATGCGCCAATTTCATGGGAGATACTATCTCCCCAAAACCAAATTCACATGGTTTATAGAGATCCTTTCAAGGTTAAAAAATCATGAAAAATTATACTGTCCCAAAAAACTCACCTTCACACAGTAAGCTACATGGTTAGACAAATCATACCCTAACCATGTTTGGAGGTATGTTTTCCCAAAAAATATGATTTTTGACCCCAAGCACCTGGGAACTATAAGAATGAATAAATAGATAAATAAAAACTCAAATAAGACATACTATTGACCCATAAAGTATCACTAGTTTATTAGGATTTTATTTGATATGATCACACAAACTATTTTTGGTTTAAGTGAATGGATGAACTAGTGGGAACCAAGTTAACAATAGGTGTAAAGGAAAATGTGGTGGTTGTATAAATGGGAAACTAAACAAGATAGAATTTGGAGTGAAAAATATTGTGGTTATTCCTAATAAGCTATATCAAAATATGATTAACAACCTAAACTTGAGTGAGTTTACTAACACAAAAAATAATAAATTAATGGAGTTTCATGGAAGTTCATGTGTTAATCATAAAGGTAAAAAGATTCAAAATCCTATATTTGATGAATATGAAAAAAATAACCAAGTAAGATATATAAAATTAAAAAGAAGATTCTTAAATTTTGGGAGTATGGGAATTATAAAAATTGATTCCCTAGGGGGAAAGCCCGATAAGGGGATTATAAATACTGTACAAATAATGTTTTAGAAATGTCTAATGCCATTACAATTGAAGACGAGGAAACTGTAAATAACATATAAATGGTATGAATTATATTTTGGATTATGTTTTGAGATTGATAAATCTTATTAAATGATTCATATTTTTGATTATAGGAAGGAAGTATTAAGGAACAAGATGAAAAATATTGGTTAATGGATTATAAAGAACATTTAACAATTGAGGTGTCTACATATAGGTATTCAAAGAGTTATGATGTAGCGGTAAACTTAAGTATGATCATAAGTTTAAAGGCATTGATACCCTTTTGAGGTTTTATGTGATGGGAGTACTTTGGGAGACAATTATTATTTTTTAATAGATGAAGTATATGAAACCCTTAATTTTAACATGTGAAAAGGTTATTTGAGGAATAATTTTATTATATTATGGATATAAGTTTAATGGAATTAATAACCAACATAGTTAATATGATATTTTATATTGAGTTAATTATAGTTAATTGGGATAAAAGGGTTATTAAATTTCAGAAACACGTGTTTTATCAAATAGATAACCATGTGATTGAAAAGCGATTTTGTGACTAAGGGATTGAATTTATTTTTGAAGAAGTTCATTATATTTTTCATAAAATTATAGGATTAAAGTGAATAGTTTTTTTGGATAATATGGGATTTTATGGTTGATATTTTTTTTTGAATAAAAATTGTGTTAACTTTTGGAATTATATATTATTTTAATGTGAATTTATTTTTGGAAATGATTAGTATATTTTGGAGAATATATAATTAAGGTATATACATTTTTGATATGAAACTTTACGATTTATTGATGTTATTTTGAGATAAATTTTAAGTTTATCTTGGAAGAATATGTGATCACATCATTATAATATTTGGGTTTCAATATTGGTCAGAAATATTTTTAAGATTTTTAATGTTAAATATTTATGGAATGATTTAAGTTAAACTTTGAGTGTTATTAGTGAGATTTTGGAGATTAATGTTTGAAGTTTTATTCATATTGAATATTACCTTATCATGTGATAACCATTTTGGTTTTGGTTAATGGATAAATATATAAGGAATAACTTGATATACTTTTTTGGATCTTTTGATTCATTAAAAGTTGAATTTAGTGCTTCAGACATGAGAAATTTATCTTGAATATTCATTTCTTGGAGCAAGAGATGAGAAAAAATTAGAATTTATCAAATCACAACCAAATTATGAAATTTGGATTATGAAATTGAAATTAAACAAGAAAGTATATTTTCTCATGTTATCTATCTTGATAGTAAAATAATCTATCAACTATAGAAAAAAGATCTTGAAATAAAAATGATATCACATTACCTTCATTTATGATGAATTTATGGTCATCTTTATCCCATATTGATTTATGGTTTTGTGGTTATTAAATTTCTCATGATCATGTTCTTTATAACTTTCTATTATTCCTTAGATATTATTTTTCTCCTCCATGTCTATATTTTCACTTCTTGCTAAGGATATCCTAATCTTGGAACCTGATTATGTGTTATTCTAGTGGAAATTCATATTTTTGTTTTCCAATTCTCAAAAGGATGATTTATTATCCTTTTTTACAATGTGTGTTTTAAATAATGTTATTTTTAAATATTAAAAATGGGTTTCATTTCCTGATTATATATTTTATCTTCCACTCCTTTGAATTGATTTTAAAAATTATTTTAAACCATTTTTATCAAAAACAAGATAAAATTAAGAGGTTACAATTTATTAAAGGGGGTATAATGTAACACACCAATATTTTAGAATTTATTTTCATCAAGTAATGTATTCAATAACCTATGGTATATGCAACACTGAGCTTAAAAGAACTGTGATATACTATTATACGACCATTATGACTTACCTGTTGGTTTGATGCGTATGAATAGGAATAATGATATTATGAAATATATGTATAAATTTTTTTCTTAATAAAATGAATAATCAACCATAAATTGATTATTAATTGGTTGGAAATGAAGATAAATTCTTTTAAAAGTTAAAAGAGATATTTTTTTTATAAAACTATTTTTATAGGTGTAATATATTTTGAAATTAATAGATTAAACTAATCATTATTGATAAATGATTCTAATAATTTGATTATATATCCAATTTAATGAATTAACATTAATTTAATTATGGTTATTAGACAATTAATTAGAATAAAGTAATTTTATGATTCAAAAATACATTTTTTTCAAAAATGTTTTTATAGAATTTTGTGTGATGATATTATAATTAATTTATACCACTTTTATAAATTGTATTTGAAAAAATAGATATCATTTTTGAAATCAAAATTTCATAATATTCTAGGATATTGTTTTTGGAATTTCTTGAAATGATTGATTTTTGTGTAAATAGTGAAAATGTTGATTGTTCAAATACTTTCACTTTTATGACACTATAATGATCTAAGAATGGCTTAAAAAATTATGAAACCTTAGTCTCAAACAAATATATATTAAATGAGTTAAATAATTTATTTCAAAACATTATTTTGAATTTTGGAACCCATGATTGATTATGAACATAAATTATATTTTATACAAATTAAAAAACTATTTTTAGGTCTTTACAATTAATGGTATGGTTTGAAGGTAACATTACATTTTTATAGATACCCAAGATAAAAATACATAAATAATAAATTGATACCATGGTTTAATTAATACATATATCAAATAGTTACAAAACCCAATGTCAAAAAGGTTTAGTGTCTTAGAGAATAACTACATAACCATATTATTTTATAACACTTGTGAATATTTCTTCAGAACTATGCTCCTATATACCCTATTCTAGACATATCATATGATATAATAATCTTCATAACCCAGGTAATGGAAACATAGTAAAGGGGTGAACTCTAATTATTGGTAAGAGAAACTTATCGACTAGTCATAACTATTAGATCATAAACATGAGGGAAACCATAATTAAGGGTGAAATATTAAATAAAAAAATCAAGGGATCATAAGTGGAAATCATAAAAATTGATTTATAATTATGGATCATGGAATATAAACATAATACCCAATAAAGGTAAAAAAAAACATATATTATAATAATATAAAAAAAATAAATAAAAAAAATGAAATCATAATATAAAAAGCAGTTAGAACATGGAATATCATAAACATTTGGAATATATTGAAAATAAAGCATAAATTTGGAAAAATAAGTGGAAAAACATAATCATAGGAAATAATATCATATTATATAATGATTCACCACTTAATACCTATAACATAGTAGAATATACACCCCTACCTGATTCCCACAGTGGAGCAGAAATTCCTTACTTGATTCCTATAGCAGGGTGAGCATTCCTTACTTGATTCCCAAAGTTATCTCATGAGGCATAAAAAATTAACCAATGAATTAAAGGGATATATATTACCCCAACCATCATCATAAATATATATGAGTTCCACCTAAAATCAAATCATTCATATTATCATAAAGAACCCATAGAAATAAAATGGGTTTCATAACTTTTCCAAATGGCATCACATAAAATGAAATTTCAAAGAAAACATGATCATTTGATACCAGAAACATTATCAAACAAAATAATTATTCAAATAAAACACATTTATAGTGATTTATGAATAATTACTCAGTTAGAGATGAATCCTTTGAAAATTTAAGAGAAAAAAAATTCTTATAAAATTTTTCTTAGCATCATCTTAAAAAAAGACATGGTTTTTGAGTCACATTCCAAAACAAATTTTTTTGTGTATGAAAAGAAAAATTAATAAAACATTACTTTAAAAAAAATTCCAATAAAGAGACCATGAAAATAAATAAAGGATATGTAAAAAATTTTAAGTATAAAGCAAGAATATAAGATCACGGAAAAGAAAAGCCTTTTAAATTTTTCAAAAATGCCTTTATTGAAAATCCACATCATTAAAATGATATAAAAACTCTTATTTTAAAACTTATTAAAGGCTAATATAAGGATAATTTGTGATAAAAAAATTTGAGTTGACACTGGGTAAAATATAACATTGGTGGGAATTAAAAACATGGATACAGAGAAAAAATATATTAAAAGAGATGGGAATTATTCTTAACAAAATTACATTTTTTATGAAAAAATAGATTCATCAAGGAAGATAAATTCAGTATGAAACATGATTTACCTAAAAACTAAGATTTAAATATACCATAACATCATCATAGGGTATGATAATTTAATCTTGAAAGATTATAATTGAAGTGAAGTGATTACGAATCAAGAAAAATTTTTGATTCAAGAAAGTCTCTTACCTTTATTCCTGCTTAGTCAAATGTTCTCTAACATCCTATAAAATATATAACCATATTAATTATATATTTAAAAACATTATTTATATACAGTAAAATTTTATGTATTCATTTGTGATAATTTATTATGAATATATTAATTATTTATTGCTTATTTTTAGAATCAGATGTTAGCAACTTTAATTGTTTCATGCATGCTCTATATGACGCCCTCTGGGTAAAATGTATGTTTAATTTTTAGCTTCATTTTTCTCCAATTAGGTTATAAATAATTTTGAGATCCAGGGGTTGAATGTTTTATATTTTGGTTGAAACATCCTAGGAGAACAGTTTCGGTGCATGAAACACAATTTAGGTGCAACATTAGTAATAGTTGTGCGGTAACCATGCAATATGGATCTATTGGTTCCAATGTAAATTTTCATAGTTTAAGGAAAAATTGTATAATTAGGTTATTCACTAGGAAAAATATTCATAATTTTGGGTTAGGTTTCAGAGGCTATAACATGACTTACCCATAATCTTTCTAACCATGCAACTATTTCCAGGAAATTATGCACTTTGGTTTTTAAGGGACAATGGCTATGATATGACTGACACATGGTTTGTATAACCTTGTGGTCAAATCGTATGACCCAATATGAACTTCTTAAATTGAAAAAATCACCCCAATTACCTTGTTATTTTTTAACTATAATCCCTCTAATCCCTCATTATCTTTACCTAACCCCTATTTGATACTCTAGAGGACTCTCCCCTTGGTTACTTGGTGATTCATGATTGATTTGGGTGGATCTCTTCATGGTATGTTTGAATCTATTCTCATTTTATCCTATTTTATCTAGAAATATCCTCAATTAATTTTTCCCTTAATTCATTGGAAACAAATTGGGTTGTTATTTTCATATATAAAGGGTTTGATGGGGAATTAATGATGTTCTTTATATATCTATGCTTGTGAGGACCAAATCTCTTTAGTTCCCTTCACCAAATTCATAGGCGTCAACTTCCACACCATTGGAAAGGTAGGTGTATCTATATTTCCCATGGAAAACTTGAATTTTATTTTGAAATAATTTTATTTGGATTATGAAAATTATTGGTTTGACGTTGATAAAAAATAAATTGAAATCCATTATTTTTACTCGATCTTTGGTGGTGATGGAAAATGTTTTAAAGGGGGTTTTTATTTAAAAATACTTTTATGAACTTTACTTTTTTAATGAAATGAACCAAATATAATTTGAAATTGTTAGGCTTGGATTCTCTTGCACACAATTCTAGACTTTGTTACTTTGGGAAGTCATTAGGATATATGTTTTGGTAGGGACCTAGGGTTCACTATGATAGCCATAGTTCCTTGGATATCCTGGTATCATAGACTTTGTCTTGTATCCTATTTATGTATTATTAGTAGATATTACATGGATGAATATGCTTTACTTTCCCAATTATTTTATCACGCATGTATTTTTTGTTTATTTCCCTTTATTTGATCAAATGTTATTTACTTACATGTTATTGGGTCTTGGAATATGGATTGTTTTAAAAAGGTAAATCAAAGGGATGTTTTATGAAAATGAGTTTTCTTTCAAACTAATTTATAATTTTTTTTTGTTTTAAATCTATAATTAATGGTTTAATTGTGAAATAATTTGTATATATTCATGGTGGTATTCTATTGGGTGTTTCCTCACACCCTAAATATTACTTTGGTTGTATGTAGACTTGGTTTTATTGGACTCAGGTAAAGGGGAGGGCATTATATATCTTGAAAGATCCTCCTTGTCAATGTCTTCTTTAGGTGGTTTGGGATAGTGGTGACCGCTGGTCATATAAATATAAACTATTGGCTCTTGGTTTTTCATTTATTCTAGACCATTGGTATTTTTTCATATTATGTCTCATATTTTCTTTAGACTTTTGATTTATATTTTGGTTTGGATTAATATTATTTTATATTTTTCCTTGGTATGTGAGACACATATTGATGTTTTTTAGGGTTAAATCATTCCCATTATTTTCTTTATTGATATTCAGGTTCTTTTTTCCAGACCATGGTAATGAGGAACGTGTTTTGGGACTTTTGGTGAGCCAATTTAGGTGATGTGTTAGGTTGAACTGAGTTGGTTCATTATAAAATGGCATCAGATCCATACCCATATGAAAGTGTGATGAAACTGCCCATGTTTGGTTTGGGGTTCATCGGTAAACTGGAGTAGGACTGTTAGAATTTGTGTAGTAATTATGGAAGGGAACCTAGCTAGTTTATTTTTATATCTAATCTCAAATTAATCTAGGTGGTCAGGGTTTTTCATTGAGATTTGGGATCAATTTTCAGGGTTATTTAGATAAACATGAGTTTGGGTTTATTTAAATGAACCTATTGGTTACTAATGTTTATGTCTCTCATTCGTTGAATTCATAGTCACCTTAAATTATTATTGTTTAAGGTATTTAATATGGAATCTTGGAGTTTTTATTTTTTATTTAGAGATTTCATCCTAAGATAATTGGATGTTTTCTATTGTGTTTAATAAAAAATTACTCCTATAAAAATATATTTAGAATCTAGGAGAGAAATCAATGAGACAAGTTCCGTAAATCAATCCTCTAGTAAACCCTTTATTGGTGGAATCAGTCATCTGAACAATCCAGACAATGGATTAGGTTAGTGTTGGGAACCAGAAATGGAAGGTAGAACATGCTTTAGAGTTTACCAATTAGAATCCACCTATCTTTCATGGTGAAAAAGGAAACTAAGAACTCGGGGAGTGGATTGAATGGATTGAAGGAATTTTCCACTTATTGAAGACTCTAGAGGACTCAAAGGGAAGTTTCTCCTTGTACATGATTGAAGGGCTAAGAAGGAAATGGATGGACTACATTTTGCAAGCTAATTTGCATGGGGATCTTACTTGGACTACTTTGAATATGGTATTCAATCATAATTTTTATCCTTAAACTTTTTTAGTGGAGAATACTCATGAATTTTCAACCTTTGAGCACAGGGAATGTTTGGTTATGGAGTATGCTACTCGTTTTTTTGAGTTAGTTCACTCATCACCTAAGATTGTTTATAATGACTACCTTAAATATTAGAGGTTTGATATGGGGTTTAGGATAAATATTATATAAATATTGATTCTCTTGCACCTACTGAAATTTGCTGAGGTTGTTGGAAAAATAATTATGGCTAAGGCATACATTATTGGGGAGACCTGTCTTAGTGGAGCTTCAATAACTGCTAGGGGAAGCTGGGATGTGTCATCTGGCTGGAAGAGGAAGAGAGTAAAGCCATGCTAGGATAGTGGTGGTGATGAAAGAATAAATTAGGACAGAGCTCTGTGGTCAGCATCTAATATGGGATATGTGGCTATACCAATCCTGATTGTAGTACAACAACCAAAGCATACCATATTCATGGGAATTCTAGTCATCTCCAGTGCTTCTATGGAAAAGTACCTTAAGGAAGTTAGATTGAATCCATATTAACCAAAGGATCTTAGTTATAGTCTAATATAGAAAATTAGGGGGATATCTCTCTTATTATAAAGGGGATACTTAGGTAGTGAAGAAAGAATAATAGGGAGTTTATCCTGGTCATCTTTACACAATAGAGTATGTTTCTATGAAATCAGAAGCAGGACTCACTACTATGATAGGTACAATGTTTATTTTATATTCTATTATTATGGAATTATTTTATACTGGTACATATCATTCCTTTATATCATCTAAGTTGATTGATACACTGGGTTTTTGATCAATTCTTATTATCTTTATGATGTATCTTTCCACTCCCTTAGGAAGGATGAAGGAACAAGGTTTTATATGTTCAGAGTGACACATCAGGATCACTGAACACAAGGTTGTGTGGGACTTCCTAGTTCTTGATCTTAATATCTCAAACCTTTTTATCAGCATGGATTAAATGATCAATTTTAAGTACTAGATCGACTATTATCATCATCAAGTTTAGTTTCTCTATTCCGATGGAGTCCCTCATGTCTTTCAGGGTGAGTGGGACCCTATATTAGAGAGAGTAGGTCATGTTGTTCCTTTTTCTAGAATTAAATTATTTCATTTTTTAGAGATGTTTCTTGATTAAATTGAATAATGTTTGAGAATTCAACTTCCTATAGTGGTGAGTACATACCCTGAGGTCTTTCCAGATGTTTTTTTCTGAGTTACCCCTAGAGGTAGGTCAAGTTCAATATTAACCTACTCCCAAAGAGAGGACCCATTTATATGAAATCGTGTCATATAAAACCCACTAAATTAAAATTATTTAAGGTTAATTTTGAGGATCTTAAGGCTAAGAGATTTATTTTTCCTAGTGTGCCACCTTAGGATTTTCTAGTTCTCTTTGCGAAGAAGGTAGATGAAATACTCCATCTTTGTGTTGACTACTGAAAGCTTAACCAAGTGAATGTTAAGAACAAGTACCCATTTCATAGGATTAAAAATATATTTGATCAATTCAAAGGATCTTGATGGTTTTATAAGATTGAATTTCAATTTGGGTTCCATTAGTTAAGAGTTTGAGAAGTGGATATACCTAGGATAACATTTAGGAGCCAGTATGGGCATTATGAGTTCCTAGTTATTCCATTTGGTCATAATAATTATCTTGTGGTATTTATGGAATTGATGAAGAATATTTTTTATTAGTTCTTGGACTCATTTATAGTTATCTTTGTGTATGATATTTTAGTATACTCAAATTAAAATGAGGAACATAAGGATCATTTGGATATTATCCTTAAAATATTTAAAGAACATTGTATGTATATAAATATTTAAAAATGTGAATTTTGGTTCCAAGAAGTGATGTTTTTGGGACATGTTATATTTGATATGTGTATCTCAGTGGATCCTAAAAATATCCAATTAGTGATGTATTGGGAGAAACCTAGATATGTGTTTGATATTTGGAGCTTCTTGGTATTAACTATTTATTACAATATATTTTTTAGGTTTTCACCATGATTACATATCCTATGAAGAATTTAATCTGAAAGGATGTTAAGTTATAATGTAATTATAAGTTTCAAATATCATTCAAGGAACTTAAGGTGAGGTTGAATTCAGATCCAGTTCCAATTCTTCTCGAACCGGGTTTGAGCTGTGATGTTTATTATGACACCTTAGGTATGGGGTTGGTGTGTCTCTTGATTTAGGAAAAATAGGTGGTAGCCTATATCTATCTCTAATTATACCTTCATAAGAAGAACTATCTTACCCATGACCTTGAGTTGGCATCCATGGTGTACACTCTTACTACTTGTAACTACTATCTATTTGGGGAGAGGTTTACAGTATATTTATTCCATAATATCTTGAAGTATATTTTTACTCATAGGGACATGAACTTGTGACAAATATTCTTGGTTTATTATATTCATAATTTCAATTTTGATATTATATACACACCAGGAAAAGGGAATTTAGTCACTGACACATTTAATAGGAAGTTACCGACTCAAGCGTTGAAGGAATTAGTAGAGGAGTGGTATCTAATGAGTTTGTGTACTGAGATAAGATTGTAAGTGGAAAAGAATGATGGGTAGGTGATATTAGCTTATTTGAAAGTTAACTCATCAGTTAATTATTATATTTATCTTTGATAAGAAACCAACACTAGTTTTTAATATTTTAGTAAAAACCAAAATGGTAAAGAGACCTCATGTGGTTGGTCTCGGTCTCTCAATGATGTTTTTTTGTTCACAAGATAGGTTGGTCATTTTTATATCTCCAAGTCATGAGTTGATGGATAATAAACATTTTTCTATTTAGTCTATACACCCTAGGACTACCAAGATGTATCATTATTTGAAATGTCATAATTAGTGGTTGTGAATGAGGTGGTCGATTGTAGACTTAGTGTCATGATGACTTAATTTCCAAAAGTTTAAGGTAGGGCACCAAGGACCTACTAGTTTGTTTTAGACTTTACATATTCTGGTGTGGAAGTGGGATGATATATCCATTTACTTAATCATTGGTTTAACATGGACTCTTAGTAGGATGGATTTTATTTTTTTGATCATTGATCAACTTACCAAGTCAACTCATTTCCTTCCTATTAAGGATATGAAGAAGGTAGAAGAGCCTAGGTTCTTATATATACGAGAGATCATGAATATCCATGGATTTCCTACTACTATTGTTTCTGAAAGATACCCATGTCTCACATTCCAATTTTAGATGGTTTTGAAAGAGGTCATGGGTACCTAATTGTAGTTAAGAAAAATTTATCACCCTCAGATGAATGGGTATATTGAATGAGCCATTTAGATTCTTAAGGATATTATCTCGGTGTATGTGATTGATTTTGGTGGTTCTTGGGAAAATCATCTGCCTTCTGTTTAATTTTCCTATAACAATAGTTATTAGGATTCAATTAAAATGATGCCTTTCAAAGAATTTTATGGGAAACTATTTTGATATCCTCTATACTGGGTGGAGCTGGGAGAATGATATTTGGTTAGACTAAGTCTTGTTAAAGAGATGAAAAAAAGGTACAATTGATCATAAAGAGTTTAGTGATAGCAAAAAGTCTTCATAAATCCTATGTGGACTGTCATCATCACCTGTTGGAGTTTATGGTTGGTTATCAGGTTTTTCTTAGAGTTTACCTCATTTGTGACATCATCAATTGGGTAAGTAGAGTATATTGGCACCAAGGTTTTGTTTCCCTTATCATTGAAATTAGTGGACATATGGATTATCGGTTGGAATTTTCTTTCTGCTTGACATTGGCTCATGACATATTTCATGTTTCCTAATTAAAGAGGTATCAAATGGACGCATACCATGTGATTTAATGGGAGGATACTGATCTTAAACCATAATCATCTATGGTTTAGTGGCCATTTCAGATTATGGATCACTAGGATAAGGTGATTTATGGCAAAACGATCACCTTGGTCCATATTTTGTGGAAGAACAAATGAAATATCCATAAGACATGCGAATAAGAAGAATATATGAGGTAGTAGTGGCATTATCTATTCACATCTCTAGAATATTGATCACTTTATAAGGATATAAAATTTCATGGTGTGTAGAATTACGACGCCCTATGAGTCACATGTATGTTTAATTTTGAGCCTGATTTTTCTCCTTTCAGGTTCTAAAGACTTTTGAGATCTAGAGGTTGAAAGTTTGAAGTTTAGGGGGAAACAGGCCAAGCACATGATTTAGGATCACAGTAAGTAATAATTATATAATAACACTGTAATATGGATCTATTGATTCTAGTGGATATTATTATGATTTAATCACGGTTTATATAAACACTTGAGTTTCTAGGAAAACCCTATCAATGTTTGGGTTTGTTTCCAGAGGCTGTAACATGCCTTGTGTGTAACGAATCTAGTTTTATTGTATTTTTCACCTTTTAATATTTCTATGTATATATCTAGATTTATCCGTAGATCCAGCATGATGTTTCAGAATCTCATGACCCTATAATTAATATATTTAAAATATTAATATATTTTAATGCCTATGAACACATCATTTTGGAGTTTTTTATTTTCTCATTGTTTGAGACCTTAAATGGGAAATCTCAGACCATGGTTAATTTTGTAATGTGTGATTTACCCTAGACGTAACTTAAGGTTATTTGGCACCAGACGTCCGGTTGAGTTAGATATTGGCGGTGTATTTAATTAAAATAAATAATTAAATTTATTTATTTTATTTTAAATTAACTATCCTAATTCCATATATAAGTATGTTGTTATGAAATTTATCTAGGGTAAGCTGAAGAACTCTGGGAGGATTAGAGGAGAGCATTCTTCATTGATGGATCAATATCGGAGAATGACAGGCGATCAGATCGAGGTGGATCAAGAGGCAGTGAATGCAAGGAGACTTCCTCATCACAGAAAAATGTTTTCATCACCAATGATCAATCCAAATTGAGGTAGGGAATGCTATTTTTTTTAATTTCTACCCTCTTTGGTTTAATCAATCATGTATTCTTTATCTACTTTGATTTACAATATTCCCCATCCTTACATGAGATTGATTAAATGAATCAAGTTTTTTATTACAATTTATTCTTGGTATGCCATAATATCACCATGAATACATCTTTATATTATTGTTGGACACTAATTCTTAGAGAATTATTGATTCATATTTGTTATTTTGTTTTGCTCCACTGTTCTTTGTGTTATTCACCATTTGTTAACATGGATGTTGTAATGGCCTGGACCTCCTCAGTCCATTAATTTCTGAAAAAACTGGTGGTTGAGGTGTTATGGGAGGTAGTGGTGAATCATTTCAATATTTTTTAAAAAATCCTATTTTTCCAATAGTGATTCAGTAATGGTAGGTCACTGACAGTAGGTCACGATGGTGTGTCCTGACGGCGAGTTGCCGTGATGATTCAGAACAGTGACTTGCACGGTAGCTTGCCAATGGTGACTCGCACTGGTGGATCACCAATGGTGACTCACACCAATGGATCTCCAATGGTGACTTGCACTGGTATCTCAACAATAGTGACTCACAATGGTAGCTCACTAACGATGACTTGCACCGATATCTCACCAACGGTGACTCGCATCGGTAGCTCATTCACAGTGACTCATGATGGTGAGTCATCCATTAGTAGATCATCCAATGGTGACTCATCCAATATTATCTCATATACTGATGAATCTTAATGGTGACTCACACAATGGTGTGTCATTTCAAAAAGTTTTTCAAAATTTCAATTTTCTCCAGTTTTCTAGTTTGCTGAAGTTTCACCACTTTGATATTTTCTTTGAAATAAAATTATTTCAAAGCCTTTTTTAAGGGATTTAAGTCTGATTCAAAGACCAAAACTCATATAAAAATTTTCCTAAGGATCCGGGTGCCTTTACTCGGTCAAAATGCACAATCTTGATGATATCTTCCTTTAATGGTAAATATAAACTGTATCTAAACCACTGTTTTGTTTAGATTTTCCAAAGGCCGACCCTTTTTACTCGTTGTTTTTATCTTGGTATAGGATGACCAGGGTTCCTCCTCCCATAAGAGTCATGCATTGTGTTGTAGCCTTGGATTGTGTTCCCCTTGGAGTTCTTCCTGCTGTAGGTGCACCCCCTGTTTTGGTGAAACCGGGAAGTGTCGATCCATATTCTATATAAGGTATGTTATACCTCCATTATTCTAGGTTCCTCAATATTTTTACTCCCATTTCTCCTTGACATGTGATGGAATGTGATCTCCATGTTTATAATGGATTTTTCTTAGTTGTTGGTTGGTGCGGTGGTGCCACAACATCCTCAGGTGGATGCATTCGTTGTGGGAGAGGTGATTGTGATATATTGTGTTAGCTCATTCTCATGAAAAGAACGTTAGAAACATTTTGAAGTATGGGATTCACTTATTCTATAATTTATCTATGTGAAATCATAGAGTTATCATGTTTTATCCTGTTTGACCCCAATGAAATTGATGTAATTAATATTTGAACCCGATAGAAGAATTAATATTAATTGCTTAGTGATGTTATTGCCTCTTGATTTGATAGAGAGTGTGATATATATTCTTTTCTTATTTAGAATTTTATTCTTGATGGAAATTGGTAAATAACATAAAGCCGAAATTAATTAATAATTAATTGGATAACTTTTTAAAGAGGCATGTTAATGGATTTGGTTTCTGTTGTAATTTTATGATAATCAAATTGATGTATATTTTCATGTTTAACTAAATTGGTTAATGAACCTAAAGCATGTTGATTCTTGTTGATAAAAGTATTAAAGACATATTAAATTAATTGGTCAATTAATTATGATAGATTATGATAGCTTGTTTCTTAGGTTTCCCTTAGTTGAAACCTATGGATAATGAATTGGTTAATTCATGATGGAATAAAGAACTAATTTTTTGATAAATGTAATGCCTTATGGGGTATTATTTACCCGCTTATTGTAAAGGCCAAGTTCCTTGTGCTTTTGATCCATGAGATATTGTTGGCTGTGAAGGCTGGATGACTTGTTTAGTGCCCAGAACCCAATTTCTATTTTTTTGTTTTCTACTTCTTGTGATGTGAGTCTATAATGGATGAGCCTCGAGGGATGTTGTGGTAGGTGGGGCCAGGGAAACCCAGTGGTTGTGGTAGAATTTGATGTCTAGAGTGGGGAGATTCATTATTTTACGCATATGGGTGTTGGGGAGGATACTAAAGGTGATGGAACAGGTTTAATCTGGGCTTACCCATTGATGTGGAAGTTGGATGCTTGTTGAATATGTTTTTTATCATCTTTACTTTACCCACTACTCAAGGAATATGGTCTTTTTTACCCTCCTTCCAAAAGAGGAAAAGATTCTTGGAGTATGGCACATGATTTATATGTTTAGCTTCTTGAGGATTGATGAGTCTATGCTCCTGCTATAGGTGGAAAAGACTTTACAGGTAGCTCATCTACTCACTATATTGATCCCCTTGTGTTTGGTAGCTTAGAATATTTTCTTAGAATACCTGGAAATATGGAAAGTGATAATGCTATTAATAAATGAATGAATAGATATTTAACCCATGGGGTTGGATCTTGGTGGGATGTAATGCTAGGGTTGTATATCGGAGAAAATACAGACTCAATTTGCTTATTCCTGGAGGGCATGGATATTTGCTGTAATGCTAATGAAATGTAACATGGACTTGATAACAGTTTATTAATTTTTAAATAATTAATTAATGTAAATTGAAACTGATAAAAATTTATAAATTAACTTAATGAATCTCTTTAAAATGGTTGCATGCTTATATGATATCTAGTCTTAGTAGTGACAACAAAGAGTCTGAGAGACATTAGCTACAATTGATTCTAAGAATAGGTTATGTCCATAGTGTGGTTTTGAGCTATATAATATCTTGTAATTTTTGTGTTTATATATTCTACTTCACCCTTTCAGTTAGGGTAACTGACACCTTTGGGATTATGAGCCCTAGGGGGGTGTTTTCCCCAACATCATAGTTAGAGTATGGATGGATGACTACCCCCTTTGACCCCACACTCTTCTCTTGGTAGTTACTTGTGCTAGTATTCACGACGGTTAGTTTTCCCCATACATGTGTGTAGAGGTCTGTAATGGATTGTGGTTATTTCACACACATATATTCTGTATATAGTTTCTTATGGACTAATATAGGTGTAACATGTATAGGTTGTGATGGCTTGAGGATCCTTAATAAGTGTATGGGATGTAATGTCTTGTGGTATAATACCTGACGTATGATACATGCTATGAAAGCTGTGGTGGAAACTGAAAACTACCTGGTTACTTTTGGCTATGAGAACGTGGTGGTTGTGTTGCATGAGGTACATGTTTTGATGCTTCTCCCAGGTGTCTACAGGATAGCCTTTTTGGAGAGATATGTTCTGGACATGCGGCATTGAGGAAAAGTGGTAAACCAGTGGGGAAGTGGTAGCAAACACTCTTGAGATTATTTATTAAATTATATACTCTTGTATTCAATAATTTTTTAGCAAGGGTGAGGTTGGGAACATAGTATACCTATTTAGGTGATGAGTTATTTTCACTTGTTATTCAATGTGATTTAACATGCTTTATTTACTTTTGCACGAGAGGCTTTAGGGAGGATACTACTGAGTATAATGTTATACTCACCCTATATTATATAAAATGTTTTTTAGGTTAGTTGGATCAGGTTAGAGATTAGGCTGGTTATAATAGCTTGGGGTTTGCGGGAGCTATTCGGGCTTTGTCGTCACTACCGTTTTACTTTTCTTTAGTACTTGCAGTTTTCCCTTTTAGTTGTAGTAGTTCTTACATGACATTACATATGTGCACTTGGGTTTATTTTATAGTTTAGTCTAAGAAGGATTTTGCTGGTGTCTATCTTATCTCTCTCTTTATCATGTGTTCTCTTAGAGGGTAATGCCTCCCATTTGTGTGTTTTCTATACCCCCAGTGCTAGTCACCAATCGGGGCCTACTGGAGGTGGGACTCAAGGGTCATTATCTTGCTTCTCCCATTTTCATCCTAGAAGGGGTACACTTTGAGGGGAGGGGGTCATGAAATCCGTGGTTTGACATTTTTAGGGTAGGTTTGAGTGCGATCGAATCCCCAATTTCATAGTAGTTTTGTGAACAATGAATAGGACGATGATTTGCCGATGGATTTGGATGGTTCATAGGTGATGATTCACATATTTGGGATTTGGAGTGCAAACTGGTGATGGGAGGTGCACAGGATGCATGGAGGCTCATCAATGGTAGATTAGATTCCTAATTTATATCCATCATAGGTTGGATATTGATGTTTGGTGACCTAACCTTAAATTTCAATAGATTTCGAGTGGTCAACAGGTGCAATCAGTAGTGGAAACGGTAGATCTAGGGTCCTCATGAAGAAACCTAAGTTTTTTTTGAAAAACTTGACTATATTGCATGTACTGTGAAGAACACACACCATATAGTCCCCTGGCTATGACGACTGAGCTTTTGGGAGGAGAAAAATATCACACACCATGTAGAACCACCACATGCCATATAACCCTGTGCTGGTGGGCCGACATGTACTCTAGGAGTATAAGGGCATAAACAAAACCCAACACACAAGCACAACCAAAGTACATGGGTACAATTGTGTACTCAAACATGGCTAGGATACCTAGACACGACCATGTACACGGGCACAAACCGATATACATAGGCATGGATGGAAGAGCACAGACATGCCTTATTTGGATGAGACATTCCGTGTATAACCAGTACATGCCATGTAGTGTGACATCGCTTTCCCAAGCTATAACAACCCAAAATTTTATCAATGGAATTTCTCTTCTTATAATTATGTCATAAAACACATACATTACATAGAGAACCCAATAAAAAAATTATTCTAAAAAATAAATAATGATACATTAGTTACAAAATAAACCAATAAAAATTCCAAATATTACAAAAGGATAATAAATAAAAAAAGATAATAAGAATAAGAAAATTTAGATCTGCTCAACCCACTAGAATGACCACACTCACAAACAAAGATGTAGAAATAAAACATAATGTTAACAATAAAATATTAATTTTGAAGATTAAAGTATATAAAAATTTGAGAGAAAATATATGTGAATGGATAATGAATGATATAAGAGGCATTTATATAAATTAAGGAACCTATACCGTTGGAATAGTAACATGACATTTGGAATAGTAATCTGACTATTAGGAATAGTAATTTGTTTGTTAGAATAGTAACCTCACCTATAAAAGTATAAAATAAAATTTATGTATCTTATAAATACAAGCATGATATATTTATATCATGGTATAAATAAATAAATGTTTTAAAAATGATAAATTATGTGTCGGTATTTTTGTAAAACGTACACGTTTATTTGAAATTTAAAAATTAAAATAACGACTCAAAATAAAATTTATTTTAATAAAATAGATTCATAAATTAATATTATGTTTTATTATAATTATAAGATAATTTTATGAGACCTTAATTAATTATTCAAAGGGTACAAAAATTGATTATAATATAAAAATTGATATTTTTTCAAATAAAGGATGGTTTTATTTAAAAATAAAATGTATCATATTTAGAAAATTATTTTTATATAATGGATTCCTTTTTTGAGATATACATGTTGAAAAATTTTTAGGGTTAATTTTTTTAATTTTTCTAAAATAGTTGAATTTTTTAGTGAATAGTGAAATATGATAATTTACAGTATTTAACATTATAAACCAAATACATGATTTTTTGAGTCATTCATGATGTAATAACCCATTAGTTCAAACTCACATGCACTATTTACTATACTTAGTCACAAGAATCAATACTATTGATAGTCTTGAGCCAAAATAATAAACTAATAAATATAATAATAAAAAGCACACCTCTCTTACCCTTGTAAATGCCATCCCTCACCACCCTTTCTCCTCATACATTCTAAAATTTGGAGCTTTAAAATATTCTTCCTAATTACCTTCCCAATCCTCTTCCTCACATTCAAGAGATTTTGGTCTCAAAAAAAGACCTATTTCAAGTTCCTTAAGGGGCCCTTCAAGGAGGTTCTTGTTGGTTGGAGTAGAGTACTCAAGAGGGGGGTGAATTGAGCATCTATAAAAATTTATGTTACAAAGGGTATAATTTGAAGTTACCCAATATTAAAAATTCAATTTCCCAGTTATCCAATAGTGAATTTATAATTGGTTTACTATTTAATTAATTTCTCAAATGGCTGATTATTTCTCAGTTATATGAATTTGATAATCAATAAAACTTTTGAAACTAACCTAATAAGTAAATACTGTTATAAACACTTTCTAAGAATAACTATCTGAGTTCAATTTAGTTTTATGAAATATATAATAAAAAAGAGTAAATCTAAAAGGTAAAAACACATTGGAAATAAAACAAGAGGCTCAGACTCAAGCAGAGACTTAATCCTCTCCACTTGGTGATCACCTGCCACCAAGAAGTTTAAATTAATAAATAGTTTGATCCACACCTTGGATCGGGGTTCACAACAGCACACAACCTATCCAGGTCACAAGACCTCTACCACAGTTCTTCATGGGTACAAACTACCAGGTCACACAAGGACCTCTTCCACACTTATCCATGGGAGTAATAGGTGTAAGAAGGTATGATTGGAAGGATATCTTGTATCCTTCAATTTGATATAGGAGACAATGTGTTCTTAACAGACAGATACACACACTACTAAAAAGTATGTGAAAATGCACAGAACAAAGCAAACAAATATGAGAAAGGATTTATAAGGCTTCGTGTGTCTTGAGATGTAGCTCTTAACTATTTAAATGTAGCTAAGATGAAGTCTAAATCCTCTTCTGAAAGCTGACACAAAAACAGAGTGTCGTATTCTGGATTCTAGGTACAAGTATGGTTCTACAGGTATATTCTCCTCCTTCCCTGAAATGATTAAGTTGTTTGTCAATTCGATGTGAAGATCAGTTGAGATTTCCTCATGTGTTCTTCCTTTTTGTTCTTGAGTTCACAGTGATTGCATGAGAGTTGCAGATGCTCTTCAGTATGTCTCACGTGTTCCACTTTCTCTGAGTCTCGTACTTTTGTTTTTATTTTGGGGTGCATGTGTTGAAGCTGACAGGAAGCATGATTTCTATACCTCATACCTCATACTATTAGGTGACATGTCTACAAACAAACATAAATTATTTCAGTGTCATTAAATGACTCAAATATGACCATTAGAAATTAATTTACAAAAAATAGAGAAATAATAAAGGAATGGTGTCACAATTTGTATTGAAATGGTGTCACTGGGAAATGATGTATTCTCCTTTTCCTTTGAGCAGTGAGACAGTCCCGGTGCCACAATTGTGTTGAGATCAGGAACTGGTATCACATATGCAGTGTCAGGATCACAGTGTCTCAGGTAATGGTATCTGGTCCTTTATCAAAACTTTTAATGGTGTCTTGGAAATAATAGCAAGGAACCGGTGTCACAGAATTTATGAAATCTGAAACTGGTTATGGTGTCTGAGTCACGGTGTCTAAGTCATGGTGTCAATGTTATGGTGTCAAGGTTACAGCGTCAAGGTTACGGTGTCAAGGTTACGGTGTCAAGAACTTTGCCAAAATCCAGAACCAGTGTCAGACTTACGGTTTCTTAGACTTTTCCAAATATCTATAAAACTGTCTTAAGAAATAATATTCATAGAATGAATTAGACTTAGTAATTAATATAATAAAATAGTATAGAACTAGAGAATAAATAGTTTACAAGATTCAAACATGATTTTTGAGATTTTGAGTTAGGATGAGTTGGAATCATTTAATAATAAGGAAACCAACAATCTCTACACATGATTTGTGATAGGTTAAACAAGGTTAACATGATTTTTGATCATTAAAAAATGATTAAAACATGAGAAGTCCAAAAATATCCCACTTTTTTATGATCACAAATCATGTAATTTAAATGCATTTTCTTATTCTCCCCCTTTTGGGATTATCAAAAAGAAGATAAGAAAGATAAAATAAATATGGAATAAAGATAAGTAAGAGAATAAACAACAATAGGAAACATTACATTAGAGAGAAAGATAGAGGTCATTACAATCATGAGGAAAAATAAAAAACATCCCTATCAAAATACATTCTTCAATTATCTTTAGCACCATCAATCTTATCCTTTTCCTTGGCATAATCATCAGAAGGAGCCACATGAGCAGAAGAAGAAGTGATAAAAGGGGTTTAGAAAATTGTGAGAGAAGGAAGAGGTACTTCTTCAAAAACAGAAGAGTCCAGTGTTGCTTTAGTTGAAGACAGAGGAAAGTATTGGTCAATACTGATTGGCCTGATCTGGATTAGAACCTAAGATACAAATATAGAGGTAGAAGGAAAGGCAGTGGATGAGGAAGGTGTGGAGCCAGGCTGCAAAGGGACAGCTATAGGAGCCACTATTACAGTGCTTTTCACATAAAGATAAGGCTTCAAAAAATTTATAAAACCAGTGATGACTTCACCTCCATATTGCATAGACTTTTTAAAATCATCATTATTCTCAATAAACTTCTCCAAAGTAGGTGTTAACTCTTTTATTTTCTGCACTTGATCCTTAAAATCTTGAGTCACAGGTGGCATTTTGAGATTCTCCACAAGATACTTGAAATGTCTTGTAAGTTGGTGCTTTTTATATATCCTCTTTAAGTAGAAGTCAATCTTTTTAGTAATTTTATCATAATCCATAGAGGATTCCTTTGAATACAGTCGAACCATGTCATGGACATGTTCACTATTTTGTACAATCTTGGAGAGGATCTCTTGAACAAAGTGACCTTTTAAAGACTGAATCTCTTATTGAATCACCTTTTTGAGTACCGTACTATCTAACAGTTGAGATGGTTGAATAGGTGTAATAAAGGAAGAAGAAGCTGTGATGATTGTAGAGGGTGCATGAAAGGTTTTGAGAGCAGTCACAAAAGAGTTCTTAAAAACACCAGGAAAATCATTGATTGAGGATACCAATCCTAGAACTTCATTTTACATCTTAGCATTGTTGTAAACCACCTTCTCAACAACAGAGACCAAATTAGGTTGGATTAGAGTCACAACCTTTTTAGAAATTGTTTCTGCATCTTCTATGCTAAAACGAGTAATAGGGGGTTCAACAGTCTGAAACTCCTTCCTCAGTTCCTCAACCATAGATTTTAAAGGTTTTACTTCCTCACTTAATTTTTGATTTTCAATCCTCACTTCTTGAATTTCAAGCAGCATCCTTGGTTGAGTTTTCAGGATAATTTTTTCCAAGAGCATGATATCATCTTGTTCACTTAGATGAGATACAAGAGTGGGTTGAGATTTCAAAAGTTTTTCAATACCAGCCATCATAATTTCACCAAAAACTCTTAAATCCTCATGGTTCACAAATCTAAGAGATTCTTATGCAACCTCAGGTGCAGAAACTGAGACAAGTTATGGTTCCTTAGTAGGTATGACTTCTAGTGAAGAAAAATGTTTCAGTTGAAAGGCTGTGGTGAGATCAATTTCTCTCACTAAATCCAACTGAGATTCAGAGACATTAAAGTAGCTGAATAATTTATACACAGTGTCCACTGGGCTTGTCTGAACAAAACCTTAAACTCGAGTACTTCCCAAAATGGGATTCTTCTCCCCCTCAACAAGTTCTTCTCTATTGGGAATAAGAGACTCAGTCACTTGGACTAATTCCACTTCTTCTATTCTGGAAGGTTCAGGAACTTCTTTAAATAATTGAAAGGATTTCTCAATTCTTTCCTCAGTAGAAGGAATAATTTCAGGTTTAGGTTGTTCTTCTAATTGTTCCAAAATAGTAGGTCCTTCCTAAGAAAAAGGTTCTTCCTCAACAACAGGTTTTTCTTCAGCAATAACTTCTCTATCAACTGTATCTTTAGAAGCTTGTGGGTCAGGTAAGCTACTGTATTCTTCATCTAAGACAGTTCTATCCTCAGGTGCAGGTTTTTCATCTCCTACTTATTCAGTGGAGTATATAACAACCTCATCAGGTTCCAGACTAGGGTTAGATATGTCCTTAGGTAGTTAAGTACTCTCAATTGGATTGAAATTCTCATACATTATTTCATTGTCTTCCACCCAAGACTGTTTCCAAGGATTCCAGTTAATTTTTATCCTTATGAGTTTATCCTTAGAGATACAAAAGTCACAATCCTCAATAACTTCTTCATTTGAGACAAATCCTCCTTTGGCATACAACATTGCATAAATAAATCTCAAATAAAATATGGAGGTTTATTTTTAAGTGGTCTTGATCATATCACTGATGTAAAGAATAATATAATTACATAAATTGATCTTATGTCCATTTTTCATAATATGTATCAGAAATACATCTTGATACTTTAGGGTTGTGAAATATTCCTTCCTTAGAAAAATAAGATTTTGAATAAATTTGAATATAAGCCTCATCTCTCTATCCAAATATGCTACAATATACCTTCTTTTCTTTCTATTTCCAGTTAAAATTATAAATGCCTCTTCTAGGTTAAAAACATCACTAGGAGGAGGAGGTCCTCTATGATGATCCTCATAAATTCCCTCATGCGGTATTTCGAGACAAAAAACCCATAACCTGGATGAAAAGTTAAACCTTTGTCTATTTATCGAGCTCCTAACAACAAAATCATCTATCAACTCACAGGAGAACTGAAGATACTGATAAAAATAGGAGACAAGATTTAGATAGATGGTTCACTTCTCTTTAGTGAACCATTAAAACCATCCTTATTAATCCAAAACTTTCAAGATTAGTGACTTACTTGTCAGCATCCACTTCGAACATATTTATTTCTCTGGTACTACAATTCGATCGGTATGGCCTAGATTCAGCGGTCCTTCAGGAATTATTCTCAGAGTCCTTTTTAATTTCTTCTTATACCTTCACTTATCAAGAGTCAACAAAGAAGGTCACTTCATCATGGTAATTCAAAGTAGGTTTGAGAAGGAGAAAGAGTTGAAGGAGGGTAGGAGGTTTGAGAGATAAGGGTTTCAATTTTAAGGGAGAAGAATTTGAGTGAATAGAGAAGTGAAAAACATCAGGTATTTATCATTCAGGAAGTCCAAATGTCATAAAAAAAATGCGCGGTATTTCAATAATAAAATAATCAATACAACGATACGAGAAATAAATTAAATAAAAAAATTAAAACAATATTGTGATATCATAACATGTCGTCATGGTGTCATAATTACAGTGTGACTCTTAATAGTGCAACCGTATCACCGAGACAATAAGTGTAAGATAGTATTTGTAAGACTATAATCATGAGATAGTAATTCTGAGACAGTTCTGAAATCATGAATCATGAAACCGTAAACTGTGAAATAGTAAGTGTGAGATAATAACTTCAAACTCATAAACCTTTTAATTTAGACTTATCATCCCTAATTCATGTATGATGTAATTTATCCTTTCAAAATTTAATGGTTTAGTGAATATATCATAAAGCTGATGTTTAGTGCCAATGAATTCCAAAGTGATATCAACTTTTTGATAATGATCTCTCAAAAAGCGATGCCTTATATGAATATGATTTGTCTTGGAGTGAGAAACAGGATTATTTGAAATTTTAATATCACTTGTATTGTTAAAATTTATAGGTACATGTTTTAATTGATATCTATAGTCTAGTAATGTGTGTTTCATCCAAAAAATTTGTGCACAAAAACTACCAGCAGCTATGTATTCAGCCTTGGTAGTAGATAATGCAACATAATTTTTTTTCTTACCACAACATGATAATAGAGACCTACCTAAAAGATGACATGTTCCATAGGTGAATTTTTTTTCTAACTTACAACAACCAAAATCAGCATCTAAATAGCTAACTAAGTCAAATGATTTTCCTCTAGGATAGAACAGTCCTAAATTGGTTGTATGTTTGTGGTATTTGAAAATTATTTTAACAACATTTAAATGAGACACTTTGGGGTTTTCTTGAAAATGCACACACATTAAAACATTAAAAATAATATCAGATCGACTAGCAGTTAAGTAGAGTAAACTTCCAATCATTCCTCTTTAAGTGGTTTGATCAATAGATTTACTATTTTTATCAAGATCAAACTTAGATGTAGTACTCATTGGAGTATCACTACTTTTAGTGCCATCCAAACCAAAACCTTTTAGAATATATTTAATATATTTACTTTTATTTAAAATAATACCTTTCTTATTTTTAAAGATTTTAAATCCAAGAAATAATTTTAGATCACCCATTAAACTCATTTCAAATTCATTTTTCATCATCTTTGAAAACTCAATACATAAATAATTTCTTGAAGATCCAAAAATAATATCATCAACATAGATTTTAACAACTAAAACATCTTTAGAAATTAATTTTATAAAAAGAGTAGGATCATCTATACCTTTTTTAAAACTTTTGTAAATAATAAAACAACTTAATCTATCATACCAAGCTCTTGAAGATTGTTTTAAACCATATAAAGCTTTTGTTAATTTAAAGACATGATTTGGAAAGTGAGGGTTTGTAAAACCATGGGGTTTTTCAAAAAAAAATCCTCAACTATATATCCATTTAGGAACACACTCTTGACATCCATTTGATATAGTTTGAAATTTAGATGTTCTGTATAAACAAGAAATATTATAATGGCTTCAAATCTAGCTACTGGTGCAAAATTTTCTTTATAGTCCATTCCTTCTTCTTGACTATAACCTTGTGCAACCAATCTAGCTTTGTTTCTAACTATATTAACAACTTTATCTAGTTTGTTCCTAAACAGCCATTTATTTCCTATGGTCAAGATGTCTTTGGGTCTATCCAAAAGTTTCCAAACTTTATTTATTTCAAATTGATTAAGTTCTTCTTACATATCCATCACCCAAAATTCATCATTGATAGAATCATCGATGTTTTTAGGTTCAAGATATGACAAGAAAGATTCATGTTCAACCCGATTTCTAAGAGAATCTCTAATTTTTGTCCCTTTATCTAAATCTCAAAAAATAGTATCTAAAGGATGGGTTTTGAGGGTTCTAGTTGGTCTAGAAAAGGAGGGGATATTAATTTCAGGTTCATCTATAGGTTTAGGTCCATCATGTCCATATTATGAAGAATTTTCAAAACTATTTGATTTAATATATTTCTTGAGAAGATGATTAGATGATTTTTCATTTTTGTCCATATTTTTCATGTCATCTTTAAGATTCTCTAGGGAGTTCTTAGGTTCATGTGGATTTGTTTCATCAAATCTGACATGTAGAGATTCTTCCACACATTTTGTTCTTTTATTATATACTCTATTGGATTTACTATAGGTTGAGTAACCTAATAATATTCCATTATCACACTTGGATGAAAATTTATCAATATTATCCTTGGTATTAAGAATATTGATTTTGCATCCAAAAACTTTGAAGTAATTAACTTTGGATTTTATACTGTTATATAACTTATAGGGAGTTATTTTAATAATTTCTCTAATTAAGAATCTATTAATTATGTAGCATTTTGTATTCATAACCTCATACCAAAACTAAAAAGGTAGTTCATATTCATTAAGCATTGTTTGGGCTATCTCTTGTAAGGTTTTATTCCTTCTTTCCACAACTCCATTTTGTTGAGGTGTTCAAGGGGCATAGAAGTTATGACTATAGCCATTTTGTGAGCAGAAGGATTCAAACTCTTTATTTTCAAACTCACAGCCTTGGTTTCTTCTTAGAAATTTTATCCTAATTCCACCTAAGATTTTATACAGTCCTAGAATACTTGGTGAAATGATAGGAGACTTCACTTTTTTGAGCTAAGAAAAGGTACAAGTATACCTAGAATAGTCATCTACAAGAACATAGACACAGGTCTTCCCATTTAAACTAGAAATTCAATATGGTCCAAACACGTCCATGTGAACCAAATCTAAAGGTTGATAAGTTGAAAATCCTTTCTTGGGTTTGAAATATATTTTATGTTGTTTACCCTTTTGAAAAGGATTACAAAATTTATTGTTTGGAAACTCTAGTTTGGATAGATCTTTGAATAATCCTTTTCTGGTAAGCTTCCTAAGGGAGTGTATATTGCAGTGTCCTAGTATTCTATGCCAAATACAAGACTCTTTGTGAAATACACTTAAATAAGAAACATTTTGAGAAACTAAATAATCTAAGTTGACAACATAAACATTTTCATTTTTAAGGAAGAAAATATCAGTTCATTTTTAGAGTTGAAAACATTTAAAGCATTATTTTAAAATTTAACATGAAATATATCATCACATAATTATGATATAATAAGTAAATTATATTTTAGTTCATCAACGGAAAGTACTTTAGAAATCAAGACTGAGTTAGTGTTACCAATATGGCCTAAGCCAATAATTTTTCCATTAAAATTGTCACCAAAGGTGACATGCCCACCCTAAATCTTGATTAGATTCTTGAAGCTTGAATAATATCCTATCATGTGTCCTAAAAATCAATTTTCAAACTACTATAATATTTTATAGGATCTCTTCAGACATCTTTCCTACAAAATAATCAAACAAAAATTGATTTTGGTACTCAGATTTGTTTATGTCTAGTGACATTAGTAATAAGTGATTTAAGAACCCACATATGCTTTGAAGGTTTCCTATAAGAATTATATAACATATTCAAAGAATAAAATTTATTGGGTCCAAAATAACTAGAGGTAGTAAAAAACTATCTAGAACTGGAACTAGCAGCATAATTTTCATTTTTAGGTAGAAAAACAGATTTTCTAGATTTAGTTACAAAATGTGTTTTAGATAGGTTTATCTATCCAAGTTGATATCCAATACCATGAGTGTATTTTGGAGATATCTGTTTACCAGGAATTTGAGTACGAGTAATTTTCCCATTGGTAAACTTTTCTAGATCTTTCTTCAATTGCTCATTAGACATTTTTAGTTCATTGTTTTCTTTGAGCAGTTGAGCATTCTTTTCTTGTTCAGTAGTAAGTTCAGAAATAATATTTACTATGAGAGAATATTGTTTATTTAAAGATTTATATTTATCATTTAGTTCATTTCATGTCTCTTCCAACATGTTACAAGTATTCAAATAATTCTTCACTCGTCATATTTTTAGAATCACTTTCATTTCAAAAATAGTAAGAATTGTTTACAGGAGAATCTAAGGTTACCTCAGATGTGTTTGTCATAAAAAACATATTTTCCATGTCATATTTCTCATCATGAGATGATGCTGATTCACTGGAGCTATCCTCAGAGGCACTCCAGGTGGATTTCATATATTTCTTATAATTCTTGTCTCTATTTTCATACTTATTTTTATATTTTAATTTTGGAAAGTTATCTTTGACATGTCTTCTCCTATTACATTCATAGCATACAATCTCTTTAGAGTTTTCATTTATTTTTTATTCCTTTTTCCAGTTTCCCTTTTTATCACATATTCCTTTATAATTGAACATCTTGAAGAATTTCTTCTTCATCTATAATTTATTGAACCTTATAGATAGCTAAGACATCTCTTCATCACAATCTGATGTTAATTAATCATTACTAGATCTTTCAACAGAGGCTAGCACTTTATATTTTTCCTTATTCTTAGAGATAGTAGTCTTGAAAGCTACATATATTCTCTTAGGTTAATCCTATTCTTATTTTTTGACTTTTAACTCTTCCTCATATATCATTAATTTTCCAATGAGTTATTTAACAGGTAGTTTGCTGATGTCATGTGATTCTCTAATTGAGACATAAGTTCCCTGTTAGTTGGTAGTGAATTTATAAGAGCATTACTGTTCAATTAATTTTTCAAAAAAGTGATTAGTTCTCAGTTATATCAATTTGATAATCAATAAAACTTTTGAAACCAACCTATTAAGTCAATACTATTATAAACACTTACTAAGACTAACTATCAAAGTTCAATTTAGTTTTATAAAATATGTTATAAAATAGAGTAAAACTAAAATGTAAAAACATAGTAGAAATAAAACAAGAGGTTCAATCTCAAGAAGAGAATTAATCCTCTCTACTTGGTGATCACTTTCCACTAAGCAGTTTAAATTAATAAATATTTTGATCCACACCCTGGATCAGGGTTCAAAATAGCGCACATGCTGTCTAGGTCACAAGACCTCTACCACAATTCTTCGTGGGTACAAACTACCAGGTCACACAAGGACCTCTTCCAAACTTATCTGTGGAATTATAAGGTGTAATAAGGTATGATTGGAATGATATCTTGTATCCTTTAGTTTGATATAGGAGGAAATGTGTGATTAATAGACAGACACACACACTGCTCAAAAGTATGAAAAAATGCACACAACAGAGCAAAAAATATGAGAAAGGATTTAGAAGGATCTATGTGTATTGAGATGTAGTTCTTGACTCTTCAAATGTAGATAAGATAAAGTATGAGTCATATTATAGAAGTTGAAACCAAAACAGAGTGTCTTATTCTGGATTCCATTTATAAGTATGGTTCTGTAAGTATATTCTTCTCCTTCCTTGATATGGTAGAGTAGTTTTTAAATTTGATGTGCAGCTCAGTTGAGATGGCCTTGTGTATTCTTCCTTTCTATTCTTGAGTTCATAGTGATTGCATTAGAGTTGTAGATTCTATTCAGTATGTATCATGTGTTTCGCTTCTTATGAGTCTTGTGATTTTTTTATTTCGGGGTGCATGTGTTGGAGATGAAAGGAAGCATGATTTCTACACCTCGTACCTCATACTATCAGGTGAAATGTCTACAAAAAAACATAAATTATGTCAGTGTCATTAAATGACTCAAATGTGACTGTTAGAAATTAATTTAAAAAATATAAGGAAATGATAAAGGAATAGTGTCATGGTTTGTCTTGAAATAGTGTCACTGGGAAATGGTGTGTTCTCCATTGCCTTTGAGTAGTGAGACAGTCACAGTTCCACAGTTGGGTTGAGATCAGGAATTGGTAGCACATATGGGGTGTCAGGATCACAATGTCTTAGGTAACGGTATCTGGTCATTTGTTAAAACATTGAATGGTGTCTTGGAAATAGTATCAAGGAACTAGTGTCACAAAATATTTGAAATCTAAAACTGGTCACGGTGTCTGAGTCACAGTATCTAAGTCGTGATGTTAATGTTACGGTGTCAAGGTTATGATGTCAAGGTTACGGTGTCAAGGACTTTGACGAAATCCGAAACCAGTGTCAGACTTACAGTTTCTTAGACTTAGTCAAATATCTATAAAACTTTCTTAAGAAATAATATTCATAGAATTAATTAGACTTAAGAATTAATATAATAAAATGGTATATAACTAGAGAAAACATAGTTTACAAGATTCAAACATGATTTTCGAGATTCTGAGTCAGGATGAGTTGGAATCATTTAATCATAAGGAAACCAACACTCTCTAGACATTATTTGTGATAGGTTAAAAAAGGTTAACATCATTTTTGATCATTAAAACATGATTAACACACGAGGAGTCCAATAGTTCTCAAGGAGATGATATTCAAGAGGTAAAATCCTAAATCCTTCTCTTTTAATTTCTTTTCATTTATCATTATATCCTCACCTACCTTATTCAAAGTGGATTGATAACTCTATTATTATATATATATATTATAATTTTATTTCTTAAATGTAATATCAATCGTCTAATCCCATCTCTTCTCCTTTTATTATAAAAATGAAAAAATCTTTTGTGATATGTCGGTTCACCTCCTTCATGGACGACGAGTTTTCGTTTTCCATTACCACCTTCAAGGATGGCCATAAAATCATTATTATGGTTAAAAAAGATTTTATTATGTATTTTATAACTTTTTTCATATTTTGGAACTAATATATTTACATAATATTAAATAAAATGAAACTGGTTCGCGATGATCAAAAAAAATTCCAAAATAAACTAGACATTTCTCATTAACATTTTATCAAATGAATCATCCTCATACGAGAAAAAATGATATATGGGTCCATTTAAAATTCTGTAAGTGCATTAATAACATATAATTTCACTTTTGGAGAGTTATTCCTATTTTAAAAGAACTTACATAATTTTACACAAGCGAACTGACCATGAAACCCTGATATGAACCCTCCCCGAATGATGAAATTGAACTCTATAATTTTTTTAAATGGTCATAAATTAACTTAATAAAATTATAATGAATCAAATACATGTATAATAGGTTCTTAATTATGTAATTAATTAATATAATTTTATTATCTAGGACATAAAGTGTAAGTGCAGGATGAATTCAGACATATGGTAAGGGATCCTTCTGAACCTCCATTTTTACTCCAAGTTATGTCTTATCTCTATTTACCCCAATTTATTTATTAAATATTATTATATATATATCATAAATTCTGTTTATATGTTCCAAACATATTTATCTAGATCAATTCACCTTTATTTTATGGGGAAATTCACATTTTAAAAGTTTTTTTCTCAATTCCTCTCAATAAGCAAACTTGATTAAAGGGAACTTCTCTTTTTCTTACCCATTTTCAAGTACACTAAATAAAATATTTTAATACTTTAATACTTTTCTACAATAAATCAATTTATAATTAAAAACTATTTTATTTCATTGCTAGTTTTATGAAAACAATTATACCTTTATCCTCTTTAATGACTCTTTTTTCTTTTCACTAAAACTACGTTTAAGATGCACATTTCTAAAACTACCTAACCATTATTTTTTATGATTTAAATTCATTTGGAAATCATTATACATGTTCAATTTTTATTTTTTCTTTATTAATGTCCAATGATGATTTAATCTCTTATTTCATGGACACCATTATGATATTCCCTTTGGTTATTCTTTATGACATGATTACAATTCCCATTTCATTCTATGGGTAACTATTATGTTTATTACTTATGTTTGATTTCTTATTATGGCACGCATATTCATGAACACTTTATAATAGGTTTTCCAAGATATCGGTCCAATGGATTGTATAATGTTTTAGTCTCATGATATGTCATGTATGGGATTAGGGATGAGACCTTTTCCACCACGTGATATAGTCTTTTCAGTTATCCTCGAATCATGTTTATGTCATGTTATATGTTCTTCCACATTCCTATATTTCCATGATCATATGATTCCATTTTCTGTGTGATATTCCTCTACATGTTTATTCATGTTCCATGCCTATTATGTTATCATATTATGCCTTTGACTCATGTGTTATTCTTCTTTTCCATTCTTATTCCCTTATTGGTATTTTTAGCTCATCCCTTTGTCTCTGTATTCCTCAGGTTGTCCTATGTAGATATAGGATCTCAAAGAAAGTTAGGAGATCATTATGAAATATTAATAAATGATGTTTTATTCTGGTTTCATGTTTTCTAATTATGTACCTAGTCTTCCAAAGACACTAGACTGTTCAATCCTTAATTTGTATTTAATGCATAATTATGCTTAAAATCATCTTATAATATGTGTAAAAGGATAGGGTAGATATAGTTGGTATCAAAGTATAATATAGTTATTTTTAGGGAATATGACTAGAAATTTTTTGTAATAACCCTAGGGATAATCTTATCACCTTGAATAACCAATATTGAAACTTAGGGAATCATATGTTAGGATATAAGTTTCATTTATAAGTTATTACCTCCATGTTTTTAGTTTCCTTTTCATATAATCATTAGATAAGTTTTAAAACAACCTATTTGTTTTTTTCCCTCTTTGTTTAGTTAATAGAGGGAAATAATAGAACTCATTACAATAATCAATGTGATAGACAATGTGAATATTTACCTAATGAGATGCCAAAAATGATAGAAAAAGGAGCCCATAACTTCATGATAGTACTGGTTCAACTGGCTCAAGTTATGAATGACAACTTGAATCATGTGTAATGCCCTCCTTCTCCTAATAAATAGCTAGTTTAGATCAAATACATTATGAAACAAAGGCCTCTTATATTTAGTGTATCTTATGATCCCCTCATCATAAAACAATGGGTTAACTCTATTGAGAAGATATTTTCTATCCTCTAATTATTAGAAGAAGATAAATTCATACTGGTGGTCTATCATTTTGATGGGGAAGCTAATCAGTAATATAAAGTGATTAAAAACACAATGCCTAAGGAGGAAATTGATTCCATGGATTGGGATGGATTCAAGAAAATATTTTTTAATAAATATTTTCCTTGAAATCTCCATCTTAATATGGATATGGAGTTACATGGACTCAAGTAAAAGGAATATACATTTATTAGGGTGTACAAGGAAAAATACTTGGAGATTTGATAATTTGACAGTTATGAAGAGATTTTCTGTTATGCACTTAAGGTTGAAATAGATATTGGTGAATCTCAGTTTTTTTGTGGGCATGGAGATAAAAAGTGGAAAATAGAGTTTAATATGAGAGGATGAACAGATAAATACAATGAAGTAAAGAAAACCCAACATCCCACATGTCAAAAGCGTGGGAAGAATCATCCCAGGAACTATCTAAAGATAACTAGGAGATACTTCAAATGTGGAAGAGAGGTAAATCATGCTAATTATGATTGAAGGGATTTGAAGAATACCACTAATGTTGAAGAATAAAATAAGGTTTATATCAATACTCAAACTATAATTTAGTGTTTCGACTACAAAGAACATGATAATTATTCAAGCCAATTCCCTAAATCAAGAGTTATTGAATGAAATCAACAAAAATAACCTCTATGGTAGTAGGGAAGGGAATATTCTATCACTATTTCTAAGGTGGATGCCAAAAATGACGTGGTGATAGTAAATCTGGTTATTCACTCAATAATAGAGAACATACTATTTTATTATGTATCTATGAATTATTTCATATCTTACAAGCTTAGTAGAATTATTTAAACACCACCTCAAAATATGAAGGTTGAATTATATCTAAGAATAGATAATGCGGTAATTATTTTATCTAAATTATATAACTCTTCCCTGGTTAATTTTTTTTGGACTGAACCTCCCAAAAAATCTCATCTCACTTCCTTTGGTGGAGTTTGATGACATATTGTGCTTGGATTGGATATATTTATACAAATCCAACATCAACTGTTGGGAAAGGGAGATCACTCTACACATCCTAAGGAATCTCCTAATTCTGTATAAGTGTAAGGAGGATAATGACTCTCCTTCAGAATAATCATCTCAATTGTGGATATTATTTCCTTATGAGTAATCATATCTTGCTCAAATGATTGAGAAAAATGAGACAATAATGCTTGAAGACATGCCTATTGTGAGGGACTACACTGATGCGTTCCTTAAATAATTTCTTGGTGTTCCTCCTAATCAATAGTTTGAGTTCTCAATTGATATTATACCTAGATATCTACCCATATCAAATACTCTTTATAGGATTTCCACAATTTAGTTGTAATAACTAAATAATTAATTATAAGAGAATATAGAAAAGGGTTTTATATATCCGAGTGATTCACTATAGAGTGAACTAGTCCTATTTTTCATAAAGAAGGATGGATTAATACACCTATGCATTGATTATTGTGATCTCAACAAAATCACAATGAAGAACAAGTATCCCTTTCCCTTAATAGATGACTTGATTGATCAACTATGTGGGGATAAGTATTTCTCTAAGGTGGACCTTCAATTAAGATATCACCAATTAAAGGTGAGGAATAAAGATATTCTCAAGACTTCATTTCAAACATGGTATGAACAATAAAAGTTCATAGTGATTCACTTCAGACTCACTAACACTCTAATAATTGTCATGGAATTAATGAATAGAGTCTTTAGTGATTACCTCGATAAATTTGTGGTAATATTTATAGATGATATTCTGATATAATCTAAGATAAAGGAGGAGCATGAGGAGTATTTGAATACTATGATAAATACTTTGAAAATGGTTAAATTATATGAAAAGTATAGGAAATGTGAGTTTTTTTGTGGAGGAAGTATCATTCTTAGGGAATGTTATCACTAGAAAAGGGATATCTGTATACCCTTCTAAAACAAAGGCGATTGAGGAGTGGACCATACCATCATCTGTACCATAGATCTGTAGTTTACTTAGTCTAGTTGGGTATTAATGATGATTTGTGAGGAACTTATCATGATTTTCAAACCCAGTAACCAAGATAACTTGGAGGGAGTAAAGTTTTTCTAGACCAGTGAATATGAATACTGCTTTAATGAGTTGAAAAAGAGGCTTATCGCTACAATAGTACTTACACTACTAAAAATTTTGGAAATATTTATTATATACAATGACACTTTAAAGAATATCTTAGGATGTTTACTTATGAAAAATGAGAAATTAATAGACTATGCCTCAAAGTAGCAAAAATTTCATGAGAAAAACTATCCCACTCATGATCTAAAATTGGAATCTATGATCTTTTAATTAAAAATTTGGTGGAATTAACTCTATGGGGAGAAGTGTGAGATATATACTAATCATAAGAGACTCAAATATATATTCACATAGAAAGATATTAACATATACCAGAGAATATGGTAAGATATCATCAAGTATTATGACTACCCAATCCACTATCTTCCTAGTAAATAAAATAAAGTGGCATATTCTCTAAGTAGAAAGGATCCTACAACTTTAACAATCATTAGAATTTAGAAGGATCTAATTTTCTTATACTTGAAAAGGATAGACATGGGAATAATAAAGGAAGGTAAATCATAATTCCTATAACACATTATTGATAAACCATCCCTTTTAGATAAGATAAGGGATTCTCAAATAAATAACGTGGAAATTCAGAAAAATGTGGAAAATATAAGAAAGGGGAAATACTCATAGTTCTAAATTGATGAGAAAGAAGTTGTAAAGTTTAGGTCATGACAATCTGTACCATAAAATTCAGATATAAAGAAAGGACTTTTTAATGATGCACATAGCTCAACATTATCTATTCACCTTGGGAGAAAAAGATGTATCTAGATCTCTTAGAAAACTATTTTTGGGAAAATATGAATAAGGATATCACTGAATTTATATCAAAGTGTCTGGTATGTCAACAAGTGAAGTATGAAAGAAAAAAGTACAAGGGAATGATGAAACCATTACCCATACCTACATGGAAATGGGAAAATATCACATGCACTTTTTCATGGCACTTTCAAATATATATAGAGTAAATAATTCTATATGGTTCATTATGGATTGTATTACAAATATTAACCAATTTATTGATTTTTATAGGACTTCTGACTCAACCAACTTGCACAGATATACATCAAATAAGCGGTGAGGCCACATGAAGTACCATTATCAATTATATCTAATTGTGATCTAAGATTTACCTCCAAGTTATGGAAAAGTATCCAACATGCTCTAAATATTAATTTGAACTTCATTAGATCTTATCACCCCAAAACTTACGGCCAATCTAAGTGGACTATTCAGACATTAGAAGACATGTTGAGATCATTCTCAATGAACTTCAAAGGAGGATGAGATCAAAATCATCTACTGTTAGAGTTTTATTACAACAATAGTTTCCACTCATGAATCCAAATGGATTCATATGAATCCCTTTACAGGAAAGATATATAACACCTGCATGATAAAATTATGTTGGTGAGTGTAAGATGTTGGGACCTAAAATGGTCAAGTAAATGGTATAAAAGGTGAATACCATCCAACAATATATTTGGGCTACCCGAAGTTGACAGATGATCTATGTAGATAATAATCGACATGAAGTAGAGTTTGATGTTGCTGAGAAGGTATTCCTATGCATTTCTCCCTGGAAGAGCTTCATGAGATTTGGGAATAAAGGAGAGCCAGGTACATAGGTCCCTTTTAGATTCTTGATCACATCAAAGACATGGAATATCGATTAGCACTTCTACCAACCATGTATCAAGTATATGATGTATTCAATGTATTACTACTAAGAAATTATATACCAGATCCCTCACATGTATTGAACTCATAGGTGGTATATTTATAAAATTATCTCTCTTATGAAGAGAATCCAGTGAAGATTTTGGACGATAGAAACAAAGTTATATGAAACAAGACAACTCACCTAGTAAAGATACTATGGAGAAACCATAAGTATGAAGATGAGACATGAGAATTGGAGGAAGAAATGAAGGAGAAATACCCTTACCTATTTTTACCTTAGTATGCGAAAGGAAATTTCAAGGGTGAAATTTCATAAGGGGGAAGAATGTAACAACCTAGAATTTTATCAATGAAAATTTTAATCTTATAATTATATTATAAAATGCATAGATCACATAGAAAAACCAATAAAAACATTATTATCATAAATAAATTATGATACATAAGTTAGAAAATAAAATAATAAGAATTATAAATATTACAACAGGATAATAAATAGAGAATAATATAATAAGAATAGAAAAATTTGGATCTTCTCGATCCAATAGAATGACCGAACACAAGAAAAGAGTTATAGAAATAAAACATAATTTTAATAGTCAAAAATTAATTTTGAATATAAAAGTATATAAAACTTTTAGATGAAATATAAGTGAATGAATAATGAATAATATAAAAGGTATTTTTAGAAATTAAGGAACCCATATCTTTGGAATAGTAACATGACCATTAGAATAATAATCCGAACATTAGGAATAGTAATATGGCTGTTAGAATAGTAATCTCACCTATGAAAGTATAAAATAAAATTTAGGTATCTTATAAATAAAAACATGATATATTTATATCATGGTATAAGTAAATAAATGTTTTAAAAATGATAAATTATTTGTTGTTATTTCTGTAAAACATAAACATTTATTTATAATTTTATAATTAAAATAATGAATTAAAAGAAAATTTATTTTCATAAAATAGATTCATAAATTAAAATTATTTTTTATTCTAATTATAAGATAATTTTATGAGACCTTAAAGGGTCTAATTTTTTTTATAATATTAAAATCGGTATTTTTTCAAATAAATGATGATTTTTATTTAAAAATTAAATTTATCATATTTAGAAAATTATTTTCATAAAATGGATTCTATTTTTTTAAATATACATATTGAAAAATGGTTAGGGTGTTATTTTTTTTATTTTTTAAAAATAGTTGAATTTTTTGTGAATAGTGAAATATAGTATTTACGGTATTTAACATTATAAGCCAAATACATGAATTTTTGAGTCATGAATGATGTAAAAACCCATCAGTTCAAACTCAAATTCACTATTTACTATACCTAGTTACAATAATCAACAATATTTATTGTCTTGATCCAAAATAATTAACTAATGAATATAATGATAAAAAACACTCCTCTTCTCCCTTTATAAATACCTCCCCTCACACCACTTTCCCCACACATTATAAGATTTTTAGATGACCAATATTATGAAAAATTTCCTTCCCAATACTCTTATACAATTTAAAGAGCTACTGGTCTAAAAAAAATACTAATTTCAAGTTCCTTAATAGGCCCTTCAATGATATTTTCAAGGAGATGATATTAAAGAGGTAAAATACCCAATCCTTATCTTTTAATTAGTTTCTTTTCTTGTCTTATCCTCACCTCCCCTATCCAAAGTTTCATGATAAATCTAGAATAATATATATATATACTATAGTGTTATTATTTTAATGTAATATTAATCATCTAATCCCATCTCTTCTCCTTTTATTCTAAAAATAAAAACATCATCTGTGATATGTTGGTTCACCGCCTTCATGGAAGACGAGTTTTTTTCCATTACTGCATTCAAGGATGGTCATAAAACCATTATCATGGTTAATTTTTTTTATTATGCATATTATAACTTTTTTCATGTTTTGGAGATAATATATATAAATAACATTAAATAAAACAAAACTAGTTCGTGATGATCGAAAAAAATTCCAAAATAAACTAAACATTTATCATTTATGTTTTATCAAATGAATCATCATAATTCCATAAAAAAAAAAATATGGGAACATTTAAACTTATTTAAGTTAATTAATACCATATAATTTCACTTCTAGAGAATTATTCCCATTTGACAAGAACTTCCATAATTTTACACAAGCGCACCAACCATAAAACCATGAAACGAACGCTCCCAGAATGAAAAAATTGAACTCTATAACTCATTAGAATGGTAATAAATGAACTTAATAAAATTATAATAAATAAAATACATGTATAATAGTATTTTAATTAAGTAATTAATGAATATAAGTTTATTATCCCGTACATTAAGTGCAAGTGAAGAACGTATTCATACATAAGGTAAGGGATCTCTCGAACCTTCATTTTTACTCTATGTTACATTTTCTCTCTCTTTACCCCAATATATTTCTTCAATATTATTATATAATTATCATAAATTCTATTTATATGTTCCACACATGTTTATCTATCTCAATTCACCTTTCTTTTATGGGTAAATTCATGTTTTGAAAGGTTCTCTTCTCAATTCCTCTCGATAAACAAGCCCGATTAAAGGGAAATTCTCTTTTTCCTACTCATTTTCATTTACACTATATAAAATATTTTAAGCATCTAATATTATTATAAAATTAATCAATTTATCTTGAAAAGTAATATTAGTTCAATTTTCATTTTATGGAAACAATTATTCCTTTATCCTCCTTAAAGACTGTTATTTTCCCTAAAACTATGTTAAAGTTGCACATTTCTAAAGATACCTAACCATTATTTATCATGTTTTCACTTAATTTGGATATAATTATCCATGTTATATTTTTATTTTTTACTTTATTAATGTCCAATTATTATTTAATATCTTATTTCATGGACACCATTATGATACACCCTTTGGTTATGTTTTGTGACATGATTACAATGCCCATTTCATTCCATGGGTAACTCTTATGTTTATTCCTTATGTTTGATTTCTTATTGTGGAATATATATTCATAAAAATGTTATTATGGGTGAAAATAGATATAAATCCAATTCATTGGGTAATTTTTTAGTCTCATGAGAGGTCATGTGTGAGATTGGGGAGTAAACCTAATCCATTATGGGACTTTTTCCACCATGTGATACAATATTGTAAGTTTTCCACGAATCATGTTTATACCATGTTATATGTTGCTGTCACATTCCTATATTTCTATGATCGTATGATTCTATGTTTTTTATGATATAACTCTACATTTTTATTCATGTTCCATTCTTATTATGTTATCATGTTATGCCTTTGACTCATGTACTATCCTTCTTTTCCATGCTTATTCCCTTAATGGGATTTTTAGATCATCACTCTGTCTATGTATTCCCTAAGATTTAATATATTGATATATAAGATCAAATGAATTTATAAGATTATTATGTAGTATTAATAAAATATGTTTTATTCTAGTTTAATTTTATAATTATGTACCTAGTCTTCCAAAGACACTATATTTTTCAATCCTAAATTTGTATTTAAGGGATAATTATGTTTAAAATCATGAAATAATATGTAAAAAAGGATAGGGTTACTATAGTTGGTATCAGAGAATAGTCTAGTTATTTTTGGGGATTATGACTAGAAAACTTTAGTAATAACCCTATGAATAATTCTATCACCATGAATAACCTATGTTGAAACTTAAAGAATCATATGTTAGGATATAATTTTCATTTATACATTATTCACTCCAAGTTTAGGGTTGTATTTTTATATACTCATTAGATAAGTATTAAAACACCTTATTGGGTTTTTCCTATATTTTTAGTTAATAGAGGAAGATAGGATAACCCATGACAAAAATCATTGTGATAGGAAATGTGATAATTTCCCTAATGATATGAAAAACCTAATTGGAACAAGAGCCTAAAAATTCATGATAGTTTTTGATAAAATATCTCAAGTTATGAATAATATCTTGAATCATGTGGAATACCCCCATTATCCTAAGAAAGAGTGAGTTTCATTTGAGCACTTTATACAAGAAAGACCTCCTATATTTAGTGGATCTTCTGATCCCCTTATCATAGAATAATGGATTAACTCCATTGAGAATACATTTTCTATCCTCCAATGATTAGAAGTAGAGAAAGTCAACTAGTGGTTTATCATTTTTATAAGTAAGATGATCAATGGTATAATCTGATCACAAACAAAAAGTCTAAGGATTAAATTGATTCAATGTATCAGGAAGGATTAAAGACAATATTTTTCAATAAATATTTTCCACGAACACTCCATATTAATATGGAGGGGGAGTTCCTCAGACTCAAGAAAAAGGAAGATGCATCTATCAGGGAATATGAGGAAATACTTACAAGGATTAAATGATATGCCTCTATATTTTTCATGAACACTAAAATCATGGTTGATATCTTCTCTTTTGGATTAAAGTTGAGTCTATTAAAATCCATAGTGATTCAAGAATTTGAAAGTTATGAGGAGATTTTCTATTGTGCCCTTAAGGTTGAAATAGATATTGGTGACTCTCATTTGTTTAGTGGGACTAGAGTTAAAAAGTGAAAAATGAAGTTTAATATGGGAGGATCATTAGATAAATCCAATAAAGAAAAGAAATCCCAATATCCCAAATATCAGAAGCGTGGGAAGAAGCATCCTGAATTGCCTAAAGTGAACCAGAAGATACTTAAAATGTAGAAGAGAGGAGAATGATGCTAATTATTGTCAAAGGGATTTAAATAATGATACTAATGTTTAAGAATAAATGAAGGTTCAAATAAATAATCATCTTATATTGTAGTGTTTAAACTATAAGAAACATGATAATTATGTGAGACAATTTCCTAAGCCAAGAGTTTTTAGTGGAAATTAACAATAACAAAATATATAGAATAAAGGAAGGTAATATGCTATCAATACTACTGAGGTGGATCCCAACAATGATGTGGTGATAGGTATGACAGTTATTCATTAAATAATAGTGAACATAATATTTGATTCTAGTTCTATACATTCTTTCATATCTTTTAAGTTTTGTAGAACTATTTAAACATCACATCAAAATATGAAGGTTAATTTATTTGTGAGAATAGTGAATGGGGAAATTATTTCATAGGAAGTATTTAACTCTTCCTTGGTTAATTTTTTTGAGTTGAAACTTACAGTAAATATCATATTACTTCCTTTACTAGAGTTTTATGCAATATTGGGCATGGATTAACTATCATTATACAAAGCCAACATCAACTGTAGGGAAAGATAGATCACTCTTCAAATCCCAAGGCATCCCCCAATTTTGTATAAGTGTAAGGAGAAGGATGAACATCCTTTAGAATAATTATATCAATTATAGATATTATTTCCTTATGAGTAATCATATCTAGCTAAATTTTTTGAAAAAGAGAGGATAAAGATTTAATACATTCCCATTGCGAGGGACTACACTGACATGTTCTCTGAAGAATTTCTTAATCTTTCTCCTAACCAAGATGTTGAGTTCTCAATTGATATTATACCTGGATCTATGCCCATATAAAATACTCCTTGTAGGATGGACACCATTTAGTTATAAGAACTGAATAAGAAGTTACAGGATAATCTCGACTAGGGTTTTATATGCTCGAGTGCTTCACCATGGGATGAAACATTAATCTTAATCAAGAATAAGGATGGATTAATGAACCTTTTCCTTGATTATATTAAGTTCAAAAAAACCATAGTAAATAAAAATTATCCCTTTCTATGGATAGTTGACTTATTTGATCAACTATGTGGTGTAAATTATTTATCTAAGGTGGACCTTCGATTGGGATATCACCAATTAAAGGTGAGGAAGGAAGATATTCCTAATATTTCATTTTGAATGAGGTATAACACTATGAGTTCATAGTGGTTACCTTCATAATCACTAATGCTACAATAATTTTCATGGACTTAATGAATATATCCTATAGAGATTACCTCAAAATTTTTTTTGTAGTATTTATAGATGACATTCAGATATACTCTAAGTGTAAGGTGGAGCATGAGGACCATTTTAATACTATTATAAAGATACTATGAAGAGAGAAATTATATTAAAGGTATAGTAAATTTGAGTTTTGGTAGGAGGAAGTATCATTATTGGGGTATGCTATCACTCACAAAGGGATATCTGTAGACCCTTCTAAAACAAAGGTAATTGAGGAGTGGCCCAGACCAACATTTTTATTATAAATCCATAGTTTCCTTGGTATAGATGAGTACTATCGATGATTTTTGAGGAACTTATCATGATTGTAAAACCCAATAACCCAATAACACAATAACCAATGAATGTGAAGACTGATTTAAAAAGTTGAAAAATAGGCTTATCATTGCACCATTACTTACACTACCGAAAAGAAAGGAACTATTTTTTTTATAAAAAGATTATTAAAATATGGTATTAGGAAATTTATTTATGAAAAATGATAAATTAATATAATATCCCTCAAGGCAGCTGAAAGTTCATGAGAAAAACTATTCCATGCGTGATCTAGAATTGGCAACTGTGATCTTTGCATTGAAAATTTAGTGGCATTATCTCTATTGAGAGAAGTGTGAGATATATACTGATCATAAGAGCCTAAAATGTATATTCACATAGAAAGATATTAACATGCACCAATGAATATGGTTAGATATCATCATGGATCATGATTGAAAAATCCAATATCATCCTAGTAAAACAAATAAAGTGGAAGATGCTCTAAGTAGGAAGAATCCTGTAACTTTATCAATGATGAAAATTTATAAGGAACCAATATTATTATACTTAAAAAGTATGGAAATGGGGATCATAAATTATGGTACATCATCATTACTTTCACAAATTATTGTTCAACTATCCCCTTTAGATAAGATAAAGGATTCTCAAATAAATGATGTGGAAATTCAGAAAGATGTGGAAGCTATAAGAATAGGGAAATCCTTAGAGATCAAAATTGATGGAGAAGGAGTTATAAAATTTTGGTAATGAGTATGTGTATAATTAAATCTGGAGATAAAGAAAGGGTTTCTGAATGATTCATATAGCTCAATATTATATATTCACCAAGGGAGAAAAAAGATGTTTCATGATTTTCAAGAGAACTATTAGTGGGACAATATAAAGAAGGATATTACTAAATTTACATTAAAGTTCTTGGTATGTCAACAAATGAAGGATAAAAATAAAAATTCTAAGGGAATAATGAAAACATTACTTATACCTACATGGAAATGGAAAAAATCACCATAGATTTTTTTAACTAGACTTCTAAAGATATCCAAACGAAATAATGCTATATGGTCAATATAATAAAATCACTGCACAGTAACGGTTTAAACCACCACCATATGCTTCTATGGCGGTTTTATAAAACTTCTACTAAATTGAGTGTCAGCATCAAACATGAGTTGGTTTCTGGAAAGTGTCATAGAAAACATATTTAGCGGTAGTTTTGGTGGGTTTAGCAGCGGTTTCATGTAAAAAAATTTAATGTATTTAGTGGTTGTTTTAACCACTTCTAATTTTTTCTATTTTTTACATAAAAAATACCAATAAAACCACAAAAAACACCACTAAATAATAACACACATTTATTTAGAAGTGGTTTTTCTATCACCGATAAGAAAATATCATCCTATAATGATGGTTTAAACCACCAATAAATATGGTCCATTTCGTTAGCGGTGGTTTAAACCACTATTAAATGTATATTTACAAATAAAAAATGCTGCAGATTCTGTATCCCCTGTACCAGTACCTTGAAAAAAAACCATGTGCAGAGAACATATAATAAAATAACCTAAACCATATAAAAATGTTCAGTAGTAAAAAATCTAACAATGTTTCATAAAAAAACCATGTACAGAGAACATATAATAGAATAATCTAAACCATAGAATCTCAACCATCTAACAATGTTTCATAGATCTAAATCTAAGACATTAAAATGTATAGAACTAACATCCGAGCTGTAATCCTTCAAACTACAAAACATGAACTTATAATCTATAAGAATTTAAACTAGATAGCCTAATATTGATTATCTTGGACCAGTATGTAACGAGAATAATATTATAGCCCTTTCTTGATGGGACTTTCTATTCTAATGATGGTCATCTACCACACTAATTTTTAAAACAACATATGGATAGATTCTAATTTTCTTGTGATATAAAGAGATACCAAAATCTCATATCTTAGTCCCATACCAAACAATGACCAACCTCAGGACCTTCCCCTTGATAGTTGGGTTGAATCTCTATTATATATAGGCTCACTCAATGTGCTTAAGAACATAGTGGTGTAGCTCCCAAATCATTGAAATCTTCCCAAAAATCATATAATTTTCACCTCCACACTTTAGGTCTCCTTCAATTTGGATCCTCATCGTCCTACAAGTATTATTATCCCCTATAGTGATGGCTCGTTGCCAAAATAGGCCCTCCTACCATCTAGGGCACACACCTCAAAAGATCTCTCGTGAGAAGTGATTATTCCCATGATTCAAATATGGTCAATGGTTGACCCAACATTTGTGGGCCCCATCCTTGAATGACATGGTTGTGGGGCTTGTGTCTCCAACATAAATAAAATGAATCAAATAAAAAACATAATAGTTACTCCAAAATACTTATATACACATCCTAACATAACTCAAATGAAAATATTAAATATCTCCATATTTCATTTGGAAGATAGAATACTTCATAATACACCAACTTCATACTCCACCAATTATATACTCACTACCTTACTAAATCATCAATCCATATCAAATTATAATTCCTTTATCAAACATGAGAAATAATGAAAATTTTAGGTCATGAAAATGTTAAGTGACTACTCTGTGCCACACATGATACATGAAAAAACCCTCTGTTTCCATATTTTTTCAACATATCAACGGGACCAATAATCACTGTCTGATTATGAACAATGCTCGTCACCCTCTCCACCTTCATCTCTACTTCCTGATACTATAACCTTTAAGAAAATTATAATTAAAATTAAATAATGTTTTATATTTATATTTAAATTTAAAACCAATAGATGTTTTCAAGATAAATGATTTTGAAGTTGTGTGATTTACCTGATCACCACCTGTCATCGATGCAATATCACTAGGGAAAGATCTGGTCATCTTATGATATAAATCAACCAATGCTTTTTGCAAAGCAGATATCTGATCCCCCTGTTCTAAAATTGTGTTTTTCATAGAAACAAAATCCCTCGAAGCATATCAGGGTAGGGAGTGAATAAAATAAAGAGTAGATGCATATTTAGTCCCCAATGTCCTTCTAAAGACCTCATATGGTAAGGGTCCCAAACCCATCTCATGCACTCGACCAGGATGCTCCTTCCCAAGCACTTTACCAACTAGGTCATCATGGGAGACTAAGTAGGACTATGTGGGATTGGAATCCCATAGTTCTTTAATTTTTACCTATAAATAAAATATGATTCATATTAGAAGAAATATATATTAACATAATGATAACTTATAACAAGTTATTATAATGAAAAATGAATTCATGCCCCAACTTCTTTGGCAGGATCATTAAAAAAACTCCTATCAATTTTTTTATGAAGATCTAAACACACTTCCTTTTGGGATGATTGGTGCCCTAACCTCTATGAATGCATTAAACAAAGATAAATCAACAATTTAATATATTAAACAGATAATATTGTCTTATAAATATTTAAACTAATTAAAAGATTACTATAGTATATTGGGTTCTAGAAAAACTCTTTGACCCTGCAGTGTGAGGGATGATTTGCTTATCCTGGTTCAATGAATTCTTCCTCGAAAGATCTTTAAATAAATAAAATGAAATTTAATAGTAATGTATTCAATGTCATATCCTTTTCATATACATGTATAAAAGTAAAATGTGATTAATATAATAATATAAATCTAAATACCATGTGCTTCTCATCATGATGTATGTTAATAAAAACTTTCCATTTCTCTCAAGGTACCCCATTGGGTACCTTTTCATACATCTATTGGGCTCTCAATTAAGTACCATTGATATCACTCCATAATCTCTATTTAAATTATTTCCATTTATTTCCCAAAATTTTCAATGTCCACTTTCATGCTAGCACATCAGCAACTGTAAACTGGAAAAACATCTGTACACAAAAATTCATTTTGAAAATATTAGAATTTAATAACATAATGACATTCGATTACACCATAATGTATTAAAATTACCTTTATTTTTGAATAAAAAACTTCAATTTTCCAAGATTAAGGCATATGCCTCCAATCATCATACGTAATCAGAAGGGAAACTGGCTCCATGGCCTACTGGCCTAGAATCCGTCCAAGTAATCCTGCAACGTCATCCATAGGGACCTTATAAGAATCAAATGGGACAACTATCTTTAGTCTGGTCATATTCCATACATATAAGATTTTTATATTTTTCTCTATAATTGTATTGTTTCTATCTTTTGTGAACAAATATTTAGTATAAAAAAAGTGAAATAAATTTATTCATATTAAAATTTTCACCTTTAATAGTCACCATCCGATATTGCCATGAAGAACTAAGAGTGGCGCCCTGCTCCCTCACTGTTGAGGCTGATGAATGGAAATGCGTCGACTTAGCTGCTGATGGGACGCTCATGTTGGGTGTGAGAGATAGTGCCTGGGTCAAGTAGATGGTGTCTCTGATGCTTTATGGAGGGAGACAGATAGATATTCATCTGTCAGTGTGGTCTATAGAATAATATAAAACTTCCTCATTGGTATTCCTATAATTTAATCAAATAAAATTAAATTCAAAACATATATTTCAAAAAATTTATGTAGAAAAAAAATAGAAATTATAATAGATGCACTATACTAACAAACAAAATATACACAACAATGATAAATAATGAAGCATTTTAAATAAGGTTTTTAATTTCCTTCTTACTACAACTGGTTGTATAGACTTCTCTTGAAGATGCCATCCAAATATTTGTTGTATTTATAAAATATCCACAAATAATATAAAATGTTTTCTAGGTATAAAATGAAGCATCAAAGAAGGTTGTGTTCAATATGTTGATATATAGTTGAAAAATACTAAAAAAAGACATGAAACCCATGGTAAATGATGAACTGGTTGATAGGTGGGGTATCATATAAAAATGGTCAAATCCAAATGGACTATTCCCATGGTGTGAGGAACTTTGAAGGCTTAACAATAAGCTTGGATATATAGTGTATACATAGTGAGAGGCGGTGTTGTAGGTAACATATAAATAGAATTGGGTTTCACTATGAGGCAATAATGAATAAAAGATTTCGTACTCCATATTTTTATATGGTTGGAGTAAGATGTGAAATAAATAAATTAATTCCATATGTAAGGAGATATATTGAAACCATATTTTCCACATTTTATGATGGATGTAAAACTATATAGGATAGTCCTATAATCTTTATTGGAAATATAAATTTAGGTATCTTTATGTCATAATTAAAGTGTTTTTATTTAAGAGGATGAACCGAGTTTCAGTGGTTTCAGAAAACTATACATATCGATGCCCATGTAATAGAATAAGATTTTTTATTAGTTAATTTTTATTAATTATATGGGTCATCATGCCCAAGTAATAGAGTAATATTTTTTATGAGTAATTTTTTTTCCCATTTTTAGTCTTCCATCATTATCACATTAACTCATAGGTTCATAAAGTCCTAATTTCAATTTATTTATGCCATAGCCCTATATTTTTTTTTGATTAGTGTAGGTCCTCCTATGAAGACCATTTCTATTGGTTTTTACCCCTCTAGTGTCATAAAAATCACTCTTTGGGGGATCAAATTAGGTCCAATAATTATGACCATAAACTATTTGCAGCACCATAGTCCATGGTCTATGACATTACACTAGGATTCATATTTCAAGCATTATGACCTTAGACTATATGCAACCCTATGGTTTAAGTATTATGACCCTAAACTATTTTTAACTTCTTAGTTTGACCAGTATGACCATAAAATATAAAAGGAATGAGGAAAAATGTTTGTGAGGTTTAAAAACCATAATGGAAACCTGATACAGAGTCAGAATCCCCCTGTCAGGTCACTCCCATTACTTAGGAAGAATAAACTGATAGAATAAAGAGGTACATATCCTATAGGGACCCACTAGGGACCCCTATTAAATCCTAGATATTTTATTAAATAATTTTTATAAGATATAGAGAATGAGGGAATCATAAATTAATAAATAAAAAAATAAAAACCCTTCCCCCTGTATAGAGTAAATGGAAAAGAAACTACGATCATATGGAAACACATCCAAAAATGATATATAAGTAATATATGATAAGATTCATATGTATATATTTTTAAATATCTCACATTAGGTTAATCATATATAAAAATAGGTTCCAAAAAGATAGTAAATAAATAGATACCAGAGACATCAAAATAGTACTCAGTGTCATCTATGACTGTTCTCTTCACACTCTTCTTCTAAACTTTCTTCAACATCCACTATTCATCATTTGGACCTTTCCTTTATATGAATCATGATATATAAAGTTTACACAAAACAAGTAAAGCTCACATGGGTGTGGGTATAAAATAATCAAATGATTTAAACTTATCTCTCCTGAACATATTTAGTGATACAATAATATATGCATATGTAAGCACCGTGTAGTGTTTCATACCCTTCCTAATATGTAACGATATAAAAAAACAATTAATTTCATATATAGTGATGCAAAAAATATGTTTAAAACCACTATAATGCATCAATGTTATTACTGGGCACCATATAACTCATACTTACATGCATCAAGTCACTCATAGGTTAATTTTATGGACCAAATATACTTTTATAAGGTAATATTTTCTCAAATTAAACCAAAGATAGAAAATAAAAAAACCATTAAATTAAAGAAACATACATTCATGTTCAGGAAATAAGAATAATGAAAATCTCATATAATACTAGGGTACCCTCCTTTCATAACCATGCTATAAGGGTAAAGTACCTTATATTCAGAATAAGTGTAACCTACTTTCAAAATCATTACACAATGGTAAATGATTAACATGGAATTTTTTAGTTTAAATAGAGGAAAACAAAGAATCATAAAACACATAATCATATCTAGATATATAAACACATAATCAGGTAAATGTAACATTTCTATTTCATATCAGGATATAAAACACAAAATCTTGTTATAAATGAAAGCATACTAATGATGGGTGGTGACGGGAGGTGAGGCAAGGGACATGGAGGAGAGGCGTGGTGAGGGATGGCGAGGCGAGGCATGAAGAGGTCTGGAGAGGAACAACGAGGTGAGGCATGATGAGGGATGGAGAGTGGCGACGATGGGTAGCAATGGTCGACGATGAGGATAGGGATTTGGGGAGTCTATGTGGTGGGGGGGGGGGGGGGTTAGGGGTGTCGGGGGGGGGGGGGAGTGTCGGGGGTGGGGGAGTGTTGTGTTTGTAAAAAAATTTAACTGTTTAGAGGCATTTTATAAAAAACCGCCGAGAAATTATTTTTTAAAAAATAGCAGTGCTTTAGTAAACCGCCCCTAAAAACAGCCACTAAACACTCAGTTTGGTGTAGTCTGATTTTGTATCATCTTACAAAGAATTCTCACTTTATTGAGATTCAAGAGGAATTATCACTCAACCAACTTGCACAAATATACATCAGATAAGTGGTGAAGATCCATGGATTACCATTATCTATTGTATCCGATCATGATCCAAGATTTATCTTCAATTCCTAGAAAATTTTCCAACATTATCTAAATACTAATTTAAACTTTATTACAACTTATCACCCTAAAATTGATGGAATATTTGATTGGACTATTCAGACACTGTAGTACATGTTGAGAGCATTCTCAATGGACTTAAAAGGAGGACGGGTTCTACTGGTCGTGTTATCTTATAACAATAGTTTCCACTCAAGCATCCAAATGACACCATGTGAACCCATTTTTTGAAAATATGTAGAACACCTATATATTGGGATCACTACTAGAAAATGAAGCTACTGCTATGGACCTATATCCACAGTTTTAAAACCATGGCTATAGGTTTCTTTTCTGTGGCCTATAGCCACGATTTTCAAAACCATGGCTATAGCCTAAAAATATAGCCACGATTTTCAAAACCATGTCTATAGGATATTTTTTTTGAATACCTATAGCCATGGTTTTCTAAAACTGTGGCTATAAGGTTTCCACACTTTCGCGGGAAAAAAAATTCCTGCCAAATTTTTGGCGGGAAGGCCTACTACCACGGTTTTGTGTATATTGCCATAGTTTTTATTAATATATGTATCATAATATATAAATATATATGTGAAGTGTTTATCAGTGTAGTGGTAAGAATCCCAGGTCGGAAAATGGGAGGTGCATGGATCAAAACTCAGCAGGCACATTTTTTATTTAGGCTATTACTACAGTTTTCAAGGCTATAGACACGGTTAAAACTGTGGCTATAGGTTAACCGCCATGGTGGAGAATTATGAGGCCTATTTCCATGGTTTTCAAAACTATGGAAATAGTTTGGGACCTACTTCCACGATGATAGCGGCCACGGTTGACCAAAACTATGGCCGTAGCCTACAACCACGGTTTTGGGGCCTATTGCCACTATTTTGAACCATGACAATATTCCTTTTTTCTAGTTGTGGGTGATGTTGGTTAACTTAAGTTGCTGGGACCTAAAATTGTCAAGGAAATGGTAAAAAAGGTGAAGAACATCCACCAATATATCTGGGATTCCCAAAGCCGACGTAAGAGTCTTGTAGATAATTTTTGGAAGGAATTATATTTTGAGGCTGGTGACAAGTTATTCCTCTATATATCTCTATGGAACAGAGTCATGAAATTTTAGAATAATGGAAAATTAAGTCCCAAGTGTATCGGCCCCTTTGGGATTCTTGATCTCTTTGGAGCTGTGGCATATCAACAAGAAATTATGCTAACCATGTCTCAAGTACATGATGTATTCCACATATCCCTCCCAAATAAGTATGTACTAGAGCCCAAACATGTACTAAAATCAGAGGTGGTATAACTAGAAAATGATCTCTCTTATGAGGAGTATCCAATGAAGATTTTGGACCATAAGTTCTATACAACAAGACGAATCACCTGGTCAAGGTACTATAGAGAAAACATAAGTATGAAAAGTTGAAATGGGAATTGGTGGAAGCGATGAAGGAGAAATAACATCACCTATTTTCACCTTAGTATGTAAAATAAAATATTTAAGGAGAAATTTCATAAGGGGGAAGAATGTAATGACCCATAAATTTATCAATGGAATTTACCTTCTTATAATTATGTCATAAAACAAATACATAACATAGAGAACCCAATAAAAACATTATTCTCATAAATAAATAATGTTACATTTTTTAGAAAATAATACCATAATAAATCCAAATATCACATCATAACAATAAATATAAAATAAGATAACAAGAATAGGAAAATTTAGATATACTCGTTCCACTAGAATGGCCACACTCACTAACAAAGCTATAGAAATAAAACATAGTGTTAATAATTAAATAATAATTTTGATGATGAAATTATATACAACTTTGAGATAAAATATAAGTAAATTAAGATTGAATGATATAATAGGTATTTTTATAAATTAGGGAACCTATACTATTTGAATAGTAACCTGAGCATTGAAATAGTAATCTCACCATTAGGAATAGTAATATGGTTGTTATAATAGTAACATCACATATAGAAGAATAAAATAAAATTTAGGTATCTTATAAATAAAAACATTATATATTTATAACATGATATAAGTAAATAAATGTTTTGAAAATGATAAATCATGTGTTCGTATTTTTATAAAAAGTAAATGTTTATTTACAATTTAATAATTAATATAATGATTTAAAAGAAGATTTATTTTTATAAAATAGATTCATAAATTAATATTATATTGTATTATAATTATAATATAATATTTTGAGACCTTAATTAATTTTTCAAAGGGTAAAAAAATCTATTATAATATTAAAATCGGTATTTTTTTTGAATAAATGATGATTTTATTTAAAAATTAAATTGATCATATTTAGAAAATAATTTTCATAAAATAGATTCCATTTTTTAAATGTAAATGTTGAAAAATGTTTAGGGTTATTTTTTTTAAATTTTAATAAAATTGTTTATTTTTTGGTGAATAGTCAAATATGGTAATTTACAGTATTTAACATTATAATACTAGTATATGAATTTTTGATTCATGCATGATGTAATTACCCATTAGTTTTAACTCACATGAACTAGTTACTATAATTATCCACAATAATCAACACTATTTATAGTCTCAAGACAAAATAATAAACTAATTAATATAATAATAAAAACACCCCTCTCCTCCCCCTCATAAATACCACCCCTCATCAGCCCTACTCAAACATTTTAAGATTTGTAGCTTGCCAATATTCTACCTAATTTAATTACAAAGACTGTTAACCATGTTCAAGAGCTTATATTATCATCAAAAGACCAATTCCAATATCCTTAAGTGGTCCATCAAGGAGGTTCTCAAGGAGATGATATTCAAGAGGTAAAATCCTCAATCCTTCTATTTTTTCTTATCCTCTCTTCACCTACCCTATAAAAAGTGTCATGGTAACTATAGTATCATATATATATACACTATAATTTTATTATGTTAATTTAATATAAATCATACAATCCCATCTCTTCTCCTTTTGTTCTAAAAATGAAAACATCGTCCGTGATTTGTCGGTTCACCACCTTCATGGACAACAAGTTTTAGTTTTCTATTAACATATTCAAGGATAGTAATAAAACTATTATTATTGTTCAATAATATTTTATTATATATATTATAACTTTTTTTTTCATGTTTACAAACTAATATATAATAATAATATTAAATAAAAAGAAAGGATTTTGGGATGATAAAAAAGCTGGAAAAATAAACTAAACATTTATCATTAATGTTTTATCAAATGAATATCCACTTTCTATCTCATATAGGTTTATTTATGAGAATATATATATATGTATCAAGTTTTTGTTTCCCTCTTGATATGGGTTGATATAACTTATATCATATCTTTTAATTGCACAATTTTTTGATTTTTAGGGCGTCTTATTGGGTATGAATATTCTCACCTTTTTCATGGGATTTTACCACATGTGTCATGTCTTATATAGATGATAGACAAATAAATGGTGACTTTGGAGGATTATAGTGATACTTGGGTTCATTTACCATGTACTATGTCCAAAATTGAATATTAGGATCTGATCTCTCTTAGTTTTCCTTTATCACAATAGTTTTTAGGTTTGGATACCATTTTCTAGTTGGGAATATATTTTTGTACTTTTTTTCTTTGGTTTATAATGTTGTACTCTGATGTATTCCCTAGAGGTTATTTCATGCATGGTTTTACTCTATATGTTACATTATATGTTATATTCCCATTCACTATTTCATGAAGATGGTTGGGTGTGTGGATATAGGTACATTAGGTAAATGCCTCCTATTTTAGTCATTCCTTATCGGAACTTGTCATTATACCCTTGCCTATTGGAGGTGGGCTTAGGGTTTTGGTCACTCGACCTTCCACCAGCTAGGAAGTCCCAGGTGGGTTGGGTTGTTACAGAGTGGTACCAGAGAAGTCCATTAACTCATATGGTGTTTGAAGTTGTCCCATTTTTAAGGATTGATTGAGACTTACAAAAATGGTGATGGGGTTTTTTATTTTAGGATTTCAGGCTAGGGAACACAGTGTTAGTGTGGAGGATGATGTATCCATTCACCAAGACTCTGAGTACCTACTTTTTGACTTAGTATATCAAGACATTGTTTTCAAGGAATAGTATTACATGCATCATATAAGATTTATTCCTTTGGATATAATTCTTAAGTTAGCTCTGTATATATATATGCTCATCTAACCGTTGTATGTATTGATCATTTTTAGGATTCCTCCATAAAGATAGAAAACCAGGTTACCAATTCAAGATCATTATGATTATTCAATGGGTAATGAGGCCCCAATCCAAGTTCCATCTCATGAGGCGTTTCCTTCAAGTGGTAAGGGAGCTGCACGCCATCCTGTTGAGTAGTATATAATACTAGAATTTCAGGATAATGATGTACATAAGATTAGAATTATTCGTGTGTTCCAAAATTAGATACCTATAAGGTTTCATGATGATCCAGATCCTCAAACAACATAGGATTAGCTTGAGTCTATAATCTAAGTCTTTAGACTTGTTTGAACCCTAAGTGATCAAATGGTTATACTAGTAGCCAATATTTTCTATGGTGTAGTAGGGAACAGGTGGAGAATATTCATGAAAACCCATGGTGAGATGAAACAATCATGTATAGAATTCTAGTATCTACTTATTAAGAAGTATTACCCCTCATTCTTACACTTTGTTCATATTTAGGAGCTTCTTAAGCTGTAGTTGGGGAAAAGATCAGTTGTAGAGTATGCTGTGAGGTTTACTGACCTCACATATTACTCCATGGATATGGTGTAGGATGGTTTCTTTTGGGAATAGAATTTTGAGAAGGTTATGTACAGATACATTCATTCTAGAATAGTCTCTTTATACCTTTTGACCTATGCTGAAGTGCTAGAGTAAAATCTAGTGACCGAGAGCTTCCTAGAAAAAGGATTATAGTAATTTAGATCTAAAAGTGGGAATCATATGGTAGATTCATCTATAGTATCTAGCATACATTATACATAGAGGCCTCATTATAGGAGGAATTATCATTATTGGATGAAGATATATGAATCTACAGACCAGGGATCGTGTAGAGGATCCATCCATCTAGGTGAGAGATGATGCTATGACTGTGATAGAGGGGTCACATGTAATGTGATTTATTGACCTATCAAACTGAGTAGGATATGCAGATGATGGATGGAATAACACAAAAAAGGCAATTCCATGATCATTTATCTCCCAAGTATAGTTAGGGTGACCCTCAGAGAGGTGGTAATAATAGAGAAGATAGTGGAGCTTTTGATGTAGGATCCACCAGTGGAGGCCAATGATATGAGATGCTTCCACCACCACCACCAGGTGGCCACTGTCAGGATTAGAGAGATAACAGTAAAGGCCATGGATAACTGTAGGCTATGGAGAGCTATGAATAGGCTGTGCATGATATGATTCAAGGTATGATTTGTATCTTTTATACTTTTCCCCCAGTAATAATATACATAGGTAAGAGTCATTCCTTTATTGAATTATCCCTTATGTGAGACCCATATCTTCCATTTGATACCTTATCCCAAAATCTATATCTAGAGGTTCTTATAAGGAGAGATTCTTTAATATCTCATATTTATCAGTAGTGTGAGTTGGAGTTTGGTGGAGAGAGTTTCTCATGGGACTTATTGGTCTTCATGATAAAACCTTATGAAGTGATCCTAGGTATGAATTAGTTGTCTATGGTTCAAGTCTAAATTGACTATCATCATAGATGAGTTAGATTCATTTAGACAGATGGGACAAGATTTTCCATTATGGGAGAGAGATATCTTATGTTGTAGTGAGTGGGTATCATGGGTAGGAAGTTACAACCCATCACCCATTAGTTATTAAGTTTATATATTGTCACAATGGGCTCTTTAGGTATCTAGATTCCATCTATAGTAGAAGAATTTATAGATGTATTCCCATATAACATTTTGTGACTACCTCTAAGGTAGGAGATGGACTTTTTCATTCATCCTCTATAGAATATCAGATGTCCCCTACTAAGCTCCAGGAGATGAGAGTGCAGTTGTAAGACCTTCAAGAGAAGGGTTTCATCAGAACCAGTGTATCCCCCTAGTCAGCTCCAATGTTTTTTTTATTAAAAATGAGGATGGGATATTGAGGCTATGTGTTAATTACCATCACCTAAACCAAGTAACAATAAATAAAAAGTACCCCCTTTTGAGGATTGATGACCTCTTTGATAATTTGTGAGGAATAAGTTAGTTCTCTAAGATCAATATCTGGTCCAACTACCATCATTTGAGAGTTCACGAGGCTAATATTTTGTAGAAGAAATTCCAATGGTGATATGGACACTATGAGTTCTTGGTGATGACTTTTAGTGTGATGAATTCTCCCTATTTTTATGGATCTTATGAATTAGATCTTCTAGAAATACTTAGACTAATTTGAGGTTGTCTTCATAGATAAAATATTCATTTACTCTATGTTAAAGGAGGGGAATTCTATGAATATGAGGATAGTCCTAGACTTACTCTAGGAGAACTAGTTTTATGGTAAGATCTTAAAGTGACAGTTTTGGATCAACAAGGTTCCCTTTTTGGGTTATGTAATTTCCAATCATAATTTGGTTATGGACCCAAAGAAGATTGATATAGTGCTTTCTTGGGAGCCACCCACAAGCGTGTCAGAGGTGTAGAGTTTTCTTATATTGGAGGGGTAATATAGGTGGTTTGTGGTAGAATTATCTAGGATCACATCCCCTTTGACCACCTTAATGTAGAAAGGGATGCCATTTATCTAGATTGAGTAGTGTCATAAAGTCTTCATGGAGCTAAGGATGAGGCTGACCGATGATCCTGTGTCAAGAATACTAGAAGAGGGAAGGAGTATACAGTGTTTTGTGATGACTCTATAGAATGAATCAATTTATTTTTAAAGTAGACATCGGTATTTATTTCATATGGGTCAAGGTAGTTGAAACTCCATAAGAAGAACTACATTACTCATAACCTAGAGTTGGCTATGGTAGTCTTTTCTTTGATGATGTGGAATAACTATCTTTTGGGAAAAATGTTTTTCTATTTACTTAGAACACTAGAGTATCAAATACATCTTTACTTAGAGAGATATTAACCTAATACATACTCATTTGTTGGATTTTCTATAGGAATATGAATTCGAGATAGTCTATACTCATAGTAAGGGAAATGTGGTGGCATATTTACTCAGTAGGAAGCCCCATCTTAATTGGTATAGGAGGAGTATGAGAAGTTGAATTCTTTACAACTACCCTATTGGAGGATAGGGGGTGAAATTTTTCATCTGTTGATGGTGGAATATCTTTAGATTTATTAGTGTGTGAGAGAGGATTAGTTGATATACATTGACTGTGAAGTTCTACATAACTATATATCCTCAAGAGATACACCCGATGGATTTTTTAAAGGAGGGGATCACGTCATCTTTTTCCTGAGATGAGTGATGGTTAAAGTCATGTTGTGTGAGGAGGTAATGAGGGATTTTTACAATTCCCCTTTTTATATACATCCCTATGTGTAAAATATATATAGGTACCTTCATTAGTGATTTTGGTGGGCTGGAATGAGGTAGAGTATAACTGATTTCATCTCTTGGTATCTCACATATCGGTAGGTAAAGGATGAGCACCAAGTTTTAGAAGGTTTGACACAACCTCTTGAGATATCTGATTAAAAATAGGATTAAATGTACATATAATTTGTGATTAGGATTCCAAAAATAGTTATAGTCCATGATTCTATCTAGGTTATTGTTGAAAGAATCAAAAATTTAGCACACTTCTTTTCCATTAGAGAGTGATGTTTGGGGGAGAGTCTGGGGAAGTTGTATTCATGGGAGATCATATGACTTAATAGGGTATCCTTGATGATTTTCTTCGACCGTAATACATAGTTCACATAACAGTTTTGGAGAGGCTTCTAGGAGGCCTTCAGGTCCCATTTGAGGACGAGTACAACATTTCACCCCGAGATGGACAGGCAGACTGAGTGAACTATCTAGGTGTTAGAGGATATGCTAAGGGATTGCATATTAAACTTCATCAATATATGGTATTATCACTTTCTATTGGTATATTTCTCTTAAAAAAATAGCTATCACTATACTATTAACATTGAACATTTCAAGTCCTTGTATGGGAGACCCTACAGGACACCCTTGTGTTGTACTGAGGTTAGAAAGACATATCTTGTTGGGCCAAAGATAGTAAAGGTGATGATGGATAAGGTCCCAGTAATATGAAAACATATGAGGATATACCAAAGTAGACATAAATCTTACGCAGATCAACATCATAGTCCCTTGGTGTTTGATAATGGAGACCATGTTTTTTTGTGAGTCTCCACATAATGAGGATTGTAGAAGTTATTATGGGGAGCCAAGTTATCCATTGGTTAATCAGGCCATTTGAGATCTGATGGAGAATTGATGTGTTTGAACATCACTTATACCTTCCCCCATAGTTGGATCGAGTTCATGAAATCTTCTATATATCATAAATAAGAAGATACATGCATGACCCTATGCATGTTATTGACTGGGGTGACCTAGACATCAAGGATAAAATCACTTTCATAGAGTACCTTGGTAGTGATAAATGATCTTCAAGATAAGATACACCATGATGAACCATTCCCTTGGTTCATGTGTTGTGGAAGCATGAGAGTGTGAATGAGAGCTCCTATGAGAGAGAGAGAGAGAGTCAGATTTGAACTCAGTACCCCCACCTCTTTGTATAAATTGTTCTTTTCAGGGCGAAAATCCTTGAAGGAGGGGAGAATGTAATGACTTAGATTTTATTGGATTTTTACTTTGAATATTTCGATGTATATATCTAGATTTATACTTAGAGTTGTAATGGTGTTTGGGTGTCTCAGGACCCAAAAACTAATATATTAAAAATATTAATATATTTTAATACACACACACATGCACACATATTTTTTTTGTTTTTTATTTTCCCATTATTTGGGATCTTGGATGGGAAATATGATACCATGATTGATTCTATAACATGGGATTTATCCTAGGCTCGACTTAAGGTTAGTCAGTTCCAAACGTCTGATTGAGGTAGCCGTTGGTAGTGATTCTAATTAAAATAAATAAATAAATAAATTTATTTTATTTCAAATGAACTAACCTAATCCATATATAAGTATTCCATTATGAAATTTATCCTTGGTTAGCCACATAACCCTGGGAGGATTGGAGGGGAGCATTTTTCATTGATGGATCGAGATCAAAGAACGATGAGTGATCAAATCTAGGTGGATCGAGAGGGAGTGAACTCAGTGAGACTTTTTAATTACTGGATAATGTGTTATTCACCAATAATTTATAAAAATGTAGTTAGGGAACAATAATTATTATATTTATACCCTTTTTGATTTAATCAATCCATGATTATTTATCTGCTTTGATTTTCATCATTTTTCTTCCTCGTATGAGACTGATTAAATGAATTGAATTTTTTATTCTAATTTATTCTTAATATTACATGATATCACCATGAATAACTTGTTTATATCTTTTTTGGATGATAATCAGTGTCCAATGATGTATCCACCTTTGTTATTTTCCTTTTCCCCCCACCTTTCTTCACATTCTTCACTGTTGGCCCATAGGATCGTGGTTCAACATTTCCGGGGTGGGTTCAAGAATTATTGAACCCCCGAATTCATGGTGGTTGTGTGAACAATGAATGATATAGTGATTTTTGGATGTATCAAGATGGTTAATGGGTTATTGTTCATGGATTTAGGATTCTTAGTGGTGAAAGGTAATGGAAGGAGCACAAGATGCATGACGGATCATCAGTAGTTGATCAGATTCCCAATTTCCCACTATCAAAGGCTAGAGATCAATGGTCGGAAACCTAAAATTTGATTTTGGAGGATTTAAAATGGTCAAAAGGAACAATCAGTAAGGTAAATAGTAGATCTGGGATCTTCATTAAGAAACTTAATTTCTATTTAAAGCCTCACTACATGATATGTAATATGAAGAACACATGTTTTATAGTCCCCTAGATATGGTAGCTAAGGTTCCAATAAGAGAAAAATATCACATTCTATATAGACCTAATACATGTCATGTGACCCTGTCTTAGCAGCTTGATGTGTACTCTAGGAGTACACAGGAATGGACACAACCAAAAACATGGGCACAAACAGGGTACACGAGCATAACTGTGTACTCATACACAATACGTGGACACAACCATTTACATATACATGGTTTGATGTACATGGTAATAACTAGGAGAGAATAAGCATACCTCAGGTAAAAGAGACACACCATGTAGTGTGACATGTCTTCCCAATCCATGTATAGGGGAGAAAACAACCAGGAAGTGGTGTGAGGTCACACACTATGTGGACCCCCATACACTACATGTAGTTACCCTATAAACCTATTCCTCTCATATATCCTTCTCCAGGACATTGAGTTTCCCCCATGAGTAGCTCATACTGGGCATTTTTCCATATATAACATGATGGTGGTATTCTTTGTGGAATATGAGATATGATGTGATGTTTTATGAGAATGAATATTCTTAAAATGATTCATGATGATGGAAATGATTATGGTAGGATCATCAGAGTGATAATGAGGTTGGTACTCCTTTGTCACACCAATAAAAGGGTCCACCATACTCTTTATATAGGTAGATTAATTACTCCCCTACCCTGGGCATGATTCCTATATCCATAGAGTGATACTCTCCCATCTTCGAGCTCCAGTGGCATGTGGGTCCTCCATGGGAGTTTTAGATCCCTTAGCTATGGAGTGAAACAGTGAGGAGATATCCCCTCCACATGGATTCTGGTGAGATTACACTTAACATTGGGCATTAGTTATGGAAATTTTTGAAGCTACAGGAAGATTCATCAACTATATAATGGGATTTAGAGATAGATATCTTATTTCTCTATCATCTAGGTTTATTTATGAGAATATATATATAGGGTTTTCATTTTCCTCTTTCTATTGGTTGATCTGACTTATATCATATCTTTTTATTGCCCCCTTTGTAGTTTTTCTGGGAATATTATTGGGTATGTATATAATCACCCCTGAATGTTCTTTGACCACACATTTCATGTATTATAAAGAATATGGACATATTAGTGGTGAATTTGGTGAAGCATAGTGATATTTGGGTTCATTGACCATGTATGATGGTCATACTTGGAGTTAGAGAGTCATGATCTCTCAATTTTCCTTTATTCTAGTAGTTATTAGGGTTGGGATTCCATTTTTGGTTGGGCATGTATTACCCCATTTCTCTTTGTTTTCTATTGAGGTAATCAAATGTATTCCCCAGAGGTTATTTCATGGATGGTTTTACTTTAGATGTTAATGTCTTTATTATATTCCTATACACTATTTTATTGATATGGTTAGGTTCGTGCATATAGGTAAATTAGGAAAAGACCTCCCATTTTAGTCATTCCTTCTCGATGCTTTTCACTAACCCATAACCTATTAGAGGCATAAATGGAGTTTCAGTGGCTCAACCTTCTATAGGAAAAATATTCCTTGGTGGGTTGAGTTATTACATTGTGTATGGTTTTTTTCTAACCATGATAATATTAATAGAAAACCATGTGATTTATTTTTCAAGGGGAAGTATCTATCGAATGGTTGGATGATAGTTTGTCTAAACATGTGACCCAATCCAAACTTCTTAAATAGAAAAATTAACCTGATTAACTTGTTCATTTTTAACTATAATATTCTCTTAATACCTCATTATCTTGACCTAACCCATACATGAAACTCTATAGGACCCTCCCCTTGGTTCTTTGGTGATTCTCAACCTATTTGGGTGGATCACTTCAAGGTACATTAGGATCTTCTCTCTTTTTCTCATATTTTCTCTAAATCTATCCTCGATATATTTTCCCCTTGATCTGTTGGAACCCAATTGGGATGTGATTTGTAGATATAAAGGGTTTTATGGTAAATTGATCATTTTATTTTTAGATTTAGTATTGTGAGAACCAAATATCTTCATTTATCTTTACCAAATTCAAAAGCGCTGACATTTCCTCCATTGACGATGTAGTTATTTATATAAAATGGTCTATTTACCATGGGAAAATTAAATGTTCTATAGAAATAATTTTATTTTTCATATTATAATTATTGGTTTGATGTTTTTAATGGGTAAAATAAAATCCATGATTTTTACTTAATCTTTGGTGGGGACGAAAAATGTTTTAAAGGGGGTTTTCTTTTAATTTTTTTATAAACATTAAGTGCTCAATGAAATACCACAAATATAATTTGAAATTATTTATATTAGATTATATTTCATGTAATGTATAATTTTTCACTTATTTAAGACCTTGGGATACATATTTTGGTAAGGACCTTGAATTCACTATGCCAACTAGTGTTCATTTAATGTTTTATTATCACAGCTTCATTTTTCATCCCATTTTCATATTATTAGTATTAATTACATGGATTATGGTGATTTAATCTCCCAATTATTTTATAATGAATGTATTTATTGATTATTTCCCTTTATTTGATCAAACATGATTTACTACCATATTCTTAAGTCTTGGGCTATGGGTTGTTTTAAAAAATAAAATCAAATGGATGTTTTATGAAAATGTGTTTCCCTATGAAATGATTTATAAAATAGGGTTTTATTTTAAATCAATAACCAATTTTTTCATGGTGAAATAATTTGTATAGATTCATTGTGGTATCTTATTTGGAATTCCCACACACCCTACATATGCCTTTGGGCATCTATAGACTTTTTTTGAAGGAATCAGAAAAGGGAAGGTCATCTTGTAGCTTCAATCCTCCTTATAGTCAACATCATCTTAGGGTAGTTTGGGATGGAGGTGACCATTTTATATATATATATATATATATAGAATATTTGATCATGTTTTTTCATGTGTTCTAAACCATTAGTATTTTTTCATGTTATGTCTAATGTTTTTTATACTTCCGCTATATAATCTGTTTTAGATTAATAATTTTATATATTTTTCATTATTATGTGAGGAATGTTTTGGTGTTTTTTAATGGTTTAATTTCTCCCATTATTTATTATAATTATACTCATGTTCTTGTCTCTATATTTTGGTGATTTGGAATGCACTTCGGGCCTTGTGGTGGGCCGATTCTACTGATGTGTTGGGTCGAACCAGGTTGCTTTATTACACTTTATGATGTCAATTTTGGTACCCATTATTTGATTTAAAGTTTATTATTCACTCATAAAATAATATAATAGATTTTATTTTTTATAATGACCTACAATGTTATGATCACATTATATGAATGTTTTTTCATGTTTCACGAAGATAAAATAAGTGATGATTTAGTTTTTAGTTATTTATCAATATTGATGGATTACATAACGATGATCATTAATTTTGGTGTTATATATAAAGAATAATATTTATGATATTTATTACTACTAGATATAATATATAATCATAAATTATAATTTATAACCAACCATGAAGGTGGTAGTGTTAAACAAAATATACCATTCCATGGAGGCAGTAGTCTACACATACGGATAAATGTTGATTTCATTCCTCATAGAATGGGAGAAATGATTAATATGGATTATTATTTTTATAACCTAAAACATTTTATAAGTATAATAATTATATATTAAATACTTTATATGGACCATAATTTTAAGGAGGTGAAGGAAAATGAAACACATTACCTTGTGAAGGCGGTAGTGAACACATAAGGATGATTGACGTTTTTAATTTTCTTAAGGGGATGGGGATAGATGGTTAATATTTATTCCAATAATATAAAAAAATTAAGTATACTATAAATAATAAATTAATAATATAATATTTTGAAAAAATAAATTTAAAATGGAAATATAAAATGAAAAGATGTTAGTGAAAAGATTTAACTCACAATGAGAAATTTGGGTTTCTATTAGAGGATGCCTTAGAAAGGAAGGGATTATGATAATATATTGAAACTAGAAGCTTATTAAAGTAAAATAGGATGACATGGGAAAGAAATAGGGAAAATTTTATAGAGTAAACTGATTTTTTAGAGTGGTATTTAAGGGATCGTGAGAGGTCCCTTTTATAAGCACTGAGAATGGAATTTTTTGTGAATATTTAAACTTAATATAAAGGGAACACGTGATAAACATGTAAATTGGCCCCAAAAATATAAAATAATTGATTTTAGTGTGATATAATGCCTATAATATCTCAAAAAATCAATTAGAATCATTTTTTTAACATGTTTAAATCCCTTTAACCCTTTAATTTTTACTTTTTCTATTTAAGCTTTTACTATAGTAACTAATTTTGATTAATGGTAACTAAATATTTATGCCTAAAAATAAAGGTGACCTTATTAGATAATTTTTAACTATTTATTATAAATTTTAAATCCATTTTTTTGGTTCAATTTGTAAAAGTGTTAAAAATTAGTTTTAATATTATAAATATATAATGCATTAAAACAATTTTTGAGAAAAATATTACTTGAGTTCTAAAATATCAAATGTAGTTTTTTAAAATATAATAAATATTTTTAAATATATAATTTAAATTATAAAATACATATATTTTTAATAAAAATATTTCCTAAATTTCCAAGTCACACTTACATACTAATAATAACATAAAAGTCACTCTATCAGTATATTACACTATTCACCTAAAAATCAATTTTTTAGAAAAATATCAAAACTTTATGCTAAGATAATTTTAAAATTATAAATATATAAATGAATTTAGTTTTAACCAATTTATATTATAAATTTTATAAATATATTTTTAAATGAAAATACAAAAAATAAAATAAAAAACCACTTTTATTGAAAAAATGATGTTTTTAAACATCAAGTGTTCTTAATATTAGTTATTATAAATTTATAATTTAAAATATGTTAATATATTAGTTGATATATATTAGTATTTTAAAATTATTAAATTTAATTTATTAGGATAAAATATACAATACTTAACAAAATGATTCTTAAAAAAAAGAAATATTACTTTTGTACAAAATACACTTTAACAAATACCATTAAAATTAATTATTTATATTCTATAATTCAGTTTTACAATTCCATTCATATTAAAATAGTTATTTTAATTATATATATAAACTATATTATATTTTAATAATAATAATTATATATTATATATAAACCATAAACCATAAATAAATATAAATATATTTATTATGTTTTAATGTCATATTTTTATTTCATTTTTAGTTATATTATTTTAAATTTTCTACTTAACAATAAAATATTTTATTATAACTATTAGATATATGATCAAAAACCATATCTACAATGACCATATTTGTAATGGACATATTTTCAATGAAAATATTTATAATAACCATATTTGCAACAACTAGATTTCATTCATATATATAAACTTATTAAACTTATTCCATTGACACTTCCAATTTCCATAGTTTTAATTTTAGATCTTACAAAATTCTTTCTCATTTCATGGTATTATTTCTCATTATTGATTTTTTATACTAATGGTTTTTCTTAAAGGTGATGGTGGTCTAGGGGTGTTCCTAGTTTTAAAGATATTATTCTTTTCAATTTATCAGCCCCCTTTTAAATTTTACAGTTTTAATGGATGTAATCATCCATGTTGTATAGTACTTAGTTTCATGTTATTTTATTTCAAAATTTTAATAGGAAATAATAAATTGGTTTTTTAGCTTTTTACGATCTTGTATGATTTTTTAATCAAATCTATTTCAATTCCTTTGAACAAATAGAAAAAAAGTTTAGAATTATAAACATATAGTTTATGGAAAGAATATGATTCCTAAAAAAAGGGTTTTATAGTTTAGGATTGATAAAAAATTATAAAAAATTAATTTTTTATTATTTAACGAAAAAACGTTCATGAAAATCAACTTATTACTTTATTTTAAAGTAAAATGATTTTTACACTTAAATCATGCATTTTCCTAAAAATTGTTTATCTTATGTTTTGTGTAATTATATTAAATTTATTTATTCATACATATAGATGTTGAATATCATAAAATGAATTATAAATTTTAAATTACAATTTCCAATTTTTTTTATAATTCCCCTTTTATTTTTGGTCAAAAAATCAATTTATCGTGGTAAAGAGTTTAGTTATCTTGGTTAAGGTTAACATGGGTTTAACATGGTTTAACTTGAAGATAAGGATTAAAATGTCTAAAAAACTTATATAAATGTAATTTATTGGATTTATTTAAAACCTATCACATATTATCTATTAATTTATGGTGGTTGTATTCTAATTTACATGATTATGGTATATATTATATTTAAATCTTTTAAGTAATTTGAAGTGTGTCATTTACCTCACTTATAAAAGGGAACCACTTCTCCTCTATTATTTACAAATATTGATCCACTTATCTTTACCTATATCTATAAAAATACCTTCCCATATTTCATTCCCATGTTAGAGAGGCCTTTTTATCCTCAAAATACCATCCAATAAGGCTTAATGTGTAAACCAAATGTAATTTCCCAAAGGATAGGTATAACTCTTAACCAAACATTTTTATTTTATTTATTATTCTACCTCTTTCAAATATTCTTAAAATATGATGATATAAGAACATAAATATATAAAATATATTTAAATTTTATTATTTTTCTGGTTAAACCATGATTCATCTCCTTTTCCATCCTATGGGGAACATAAACATTGTTCGTGCATACGTGTGCACTAACACCTCCACGAAACATTGTGTTTCATTTTCTATCACCACCTCTCATGGATTGTTATAATTATGGATTTATTGTATATATACGATATTAATTAAATAATTAACAATATATAAATATAATATATAATCTATTTTATTACCTCTCAATCTATTGAAAAATGCTAACATCATTCGTGCGTACGTGTGGATTACCACTTCCACGTAGCGATGTGACTCATTTTTCATTACTGAATTACATAGATGGTTTTAAAAGAGTATTTAATGTATAAATATAATAATTATTTCATGATTAATATTATTGAAATTATGTAACTAATAATTTTTTTTACCACGGTCAACCTACCGAATCTGTTTTGGTATTAAGAATCGAATGTCCTTAAAACATCTGATGTAAACTTAACTAATAAAGTAACTAAATAAAAAATAGTCATAAATGAAATAAAATGGATAAAGATGATGAAATAAAAATGAAAAATATTATTATGTAATTATTAAACTAATATAGTTAAATTATTTTTTATTTAGAGAATGTACTAAGCTAGACGATACTTTAGGTAAGGGATTTCTCATCTCAAATTTCTTCCTTTGAGACTCATACCATTTTCACTACATGATTTTTTGTGGTGTACATAATACCATATGGTTGTATTTTATAATTAATTTAATAAAATTTAAGTGTTTTAGAAACACATTTAAATTTATATCCTTCAATGATCTTTTGATTCAAAAGTTACCAAAGTGGTAAGAGATTTTATTTAAACCTTATTTTAAAAGTTTTAAACTTTATATTATCTTTTTATTCCATATCTAGGTTCTTAAAAATTATTTTATAGTATTTAATATTTAATTTTAAATTATTTATAAAGTTATTTTCTACTATTTTTTAATTTCTTTATAAATTATTGAAAGTAATCTTTTCAAACAACACACTTTTGACACTTTTTAACAAAGTGTAAAATAATGTTTATTAATGTACAAAAAATAAAAATAATTTTCAAACATCATGGATATTTTTATTTAATATTACTAATATATTATTATACATGGATTCTAAAATCAAAAATTATTTCCTATTATTCTTGTAAAATCTCATTTTTTAGATTTTTCAATGAAAAAGGATATTTCTCCTTGTTTTTACGTGAAGCCTGAAAGTGATTATACATATGTGTTTAAAAGGATATTTTATGAGTTTTTATGATTTAAATGAAATATTATATGCTATTTATTTATTTTTTAAACATTTTACATTGTTCATGATGAAGGTTGAGCTTGATATAGCTCTTCAATGCATTGGGTAGTGATGTTTTTCATCGGGAAATATATATTGGATTAACCATGTGGTTTATTCCATTTGTAAGAGTGCTTGTAAGAGTGATTGAAATGGTGATATGAAGATGATGTGTTAAGGTACCTAAATTTTTTTTATATGCTTAAAAATGAGTTTTTCATGGAATTATTTTGATTTCATAAGGTAAGACAATGAGCTTATATTTAAAGGAAAGTTTATACCCCTTTTTTGGGTGAAAAATATGTTTTTAAATAAAATGTTTTCACAAGTTATTATATTTTACAAGAGAGTCCCATGATAATTATTTTTAAATTATGGTTATTTTTGAGATGTTTAATTAAATATTTGGGCAAATAATTTGATTTATGGGTAAGGAAATTATTATTTGAGTTTAAAGTTTATTATTAAAAATATAATATTTCTTATGGGTTTTCATGAATTTTAAAATATACTATTGGGTTTTATTTATTTTTATATCCCTTACCAAGATTTTATTTTATAATACCATAATTTTAAATGTGTTTTATCAGTATCAATGTTGGTTAGAAAATATATAAATTTATATCTTCCTACTATTGGAATTCTACTTAAAAGAATAAAATATGTTTTTAATGAAACATGAATTTAAATTTAAGAATTATATTTTTTAAAAACTGGACATTGATTGGAATTTCAAACTTTTTATTTTAAGAATTTGATATTAATTTTTTTCTTCTAATTATCTAAAACTCTAAACCTTAAGATAATATGAATTTAATAAAATTCAATCCTTGCTATTAAACTTGTGACTATGGGTTGAATAAGGTATATGGTATTATAGTTGGTATCAAAGAAAGGTTTTAGATAAATTTAGATGTTAGGATGATATTTAAGCATAAGTTAGAAAATTTTTATATCCATACAGGTTTATATGATATAGATGATCATGGTTTTTTTTTGTAAAATTGATGTTTTTGAATAGAATATGACACAGTTATGGATACCTTAGTATTTATATGCCTCATAAGATGTTTTATTATGGTTTTATTTGATATAATCATACTAAACATTTTTATTTTATGTGAATGTATGGAAATAGGAGGAACCAAATTAATAATGGGTGTGTAGGATAGTGCTATGATTGTTATAATGAGAAACCTAATGTTACAATATTTGGATTGAAAAATATTGTGGTTATTCTTGATGAGATATCACGGTATATGATTAACAAACTGAACCTGTATGAGTTTTTTAACACACCAAATAAGAGAAAAATTTAGTTTCATGGAGTTTCAGGTGATAAATACCATTAAGGTAAAAATATTTAACATAATATGTGATAAAAATATAGGAATAAGTAATAAGTAAAATGCATTAAAGGAAAATAAAGATGTTTTACATTTTGAGAGTATGTACATTATTAAAATCAATGTCTTAGGGGGAAATCTCGAGATGGGTATTAGAAAGACTATACTGATAAAGGTTTAACAACATCTAATTCCATTACAGTTGAAGATGAGGGAACTGTGAATTCCATATAAAAGGTAGAATTATATTTCGGCTTATGTTTTGAGATTGTTTAATCTTAGGACATGATTTATATTTTTTGATTCTAGGAAATAAGTATTGAGGAATAACATGGAAAATCTTAGTTAATTTGTGATAAAGAATGTTTAATGATAGGTGTATCTACATATAGGGATTAGAATAGTTATTATATAGTTATAAACTTCTGGATTATCATAATATTAAAGGTATTGAAACTATTTTGAGGTTTTATGTGATGTGAGTAATTTGGGAGACATTTAATGAGGTTTAATAGATTAAGTATATGTTACACATAAGCTTAATATATGAAGAGTTTATTTGAGGAAGAATTAAATTATATTATGACCAAAAGTTGAATGCTATTGATAACCATTATGGTTAATATGATATTTTATGTTGAGGTAATTATGTTTAATTTGGATAAATGGGTTATTACATTTTGGGAACATATGTTTTATCATATATATGAATAGAGTATTGAAAATAAATTTTGTGACCAAGTGATTAAAGTTGTTTTTGAAAACGTTAATTATATTTTTGGGAACATTATTTGATTAATTTGAATGAATTTTTTTATGAATATGGTATTTTATGGTTGATATAATTTAAGGAATAAATATTGAGTTAACTTTTTAAATAATATATGATTTAATTATGTTTTTATTTTTGGAAATGATTAGTATATTTTAAAAAGTATATGATCAAGGTATATACTTTTTTGGTATGATACTTTAAGATTTATTGATGTTAATTGGAGATAAATGTTATTTTTATGTTGGAAGAATATGCAACCACATAAATATAATATTTGGGTTTCAATATTATATAGGAGTATTTTAATGATTTATAAGTTTAGTTATTTCTGCAATTATTTAATTTGAACATTGGGTATTACTATTGAGATTTTGGAGATTATTGTTTGAAGGTTTATTCATATTAGAAATTATCTTATCTTGTGCTAATCATTTTGGATTTGGCTAATTTATAAAGAAATTATGAATAAATTTTTATCCTTTTGTGGATCTTAGGAACCATTAAATGTTAAATTTAGTGCTTCAGACATAAGAAATTAATCCTGAATATTAATTTCTTAGTTTAACAGGTGTGATAGAAGCGGAAATTGATAAAATTATAACTAAAGGATGAAGTTGAGATTATGAAATGGAAAGAAAACAGGTAAGTATATTTTCTCATGTTCCTCATCTTGATTGTAAAATAATCCATAAACTCTTGAAAAAATATATTAAAATAAAAATTCTATCATATTACCTTAATTTATAATGATTGGATAACCATATTTATCCATTATCGACTTAGGGTTTTGGTCATTAATTTTCTCATGATTATTTTATTTATAACTCCATATTATTCCTTAGGAATTATTTTTCTCCTCTATGTCCATATTTTCACTTCCCTCTAATGATATACTTATTTGGGAACCTGATTATGTGTTATTACAGGTGAATTTAATATTTCATTTTTCTTATTTTCAAAAGTACTTTTTATAATCCCTTTTTATAATGTGTGTTTTCAACATAGTTATTTTTAAATATTAAAAGGGTTTTCCATTCCTAATCATATGTTTTATCTTCCACTATTTGAAATTGATTTTAAAAAATGTTTGAAAACCTTTTTATCAAACATGATATAAAATTGAAAATATAAAATTTATTTAAGGGTCATAATGTAACACCCTAATATTTTATAATTTATTTTCTTTATGTAATGTATTTGATAGAAAGTGGTATACACAACACTGAGCTTAAACAAATCACGATATACTATTATATGTTCATTATGACCCAACTATTGGTTTTTTGGGTATGCATAGAAATAGAATAACTATGAAATATATGTAGAATTATTTTTCTTAATAAAATTAATAATCAATCAAAAATTGATTATTAATTGGTTTGAAATAAAGATAAAATATTTTAATATCTAAAAAATATATTTTTCATATATGTGAAATGTAATTTGATCATAGTAGATAAAATTAATAATTATAAAAAAATGATTATAATAAGAAGATTAAATATGAAATTTAATGAATTAACATTAATTTAATTATGGTTATTATACAAGTAATGAGAATAAAGTCATTTTGTTCTTCAAAATACATTTTCTTCAAAAATATTTTCATTGCATTTTGTGTGTGAATAATATAATTATTTTTTCAACTTTTATTAATTGAATTTTAAAAAATGGATATAATTTTTGAAATCATCAAGTCATAATAGGATGGGGATGAGTTTTTGATATTTTTTAAAATGGTTGATTTATTTGGTGAATAGTGTAAATATTAATTTTTCAAATATTGTCACGTTTATGATATTATTATGATGTAATAATGACTTAATAAAATTTTAAACCTATGTTTGAGAAAATATATGTTAAAAGAGTTAAATAATGTATTTTAAAACATTATTTTGAATTTGGTAACTCATTCTTTATAACGACCCATACTTTACATACATTGTTAATACTTCAAAATTGAAGCGTACTTATTACATCATATAACAAAACCATGAAAGGACCGTATAAGTATAGAGTCTTTAGAAATTGGGAAACATAAACAACTGGTTCATAAAGCGTCTAGACTGTCTCCCATTTATTTCATCATATCTATAGTCCCTTTTGGAACATCTTACTTAATAACCTTCTTCCTGACCTGGGGAAAGAAAACATACAAAAGGGTGAGCTCAAATGCTCAGTAAGGGTAAACAAAAGAAATATCAATCACATCATATTCATAAGAACATAACATTTTGGAAATCTTAACCTGCAAAAGAGATCATAATATCATAACATGGGATAAATCATAGTAGTGAAATGTAATCCCAATAATCATAACTTAAAACATGAAACTTTGTGGCATACACACATAATCATTTAGAATCATTTCTTATTAGTCAAGACTCATTGCCAAGACTATCTTAGTGGACAAAGTCCCTTTCTGAACCGAGTTCACTCCTCGTTTCAGTCCTGTTTCACTGAACCGGTATAACCTACCATTCCAGCCATGTCTATCTCATGAGATATAAAATCTTTACCCAATGCATTGGAGGGAGATATAGGTCCCACCCATCTCATAATGACACCATTCTTATGTGTGCCACAAAATCATAAATCATACATCATTTCATAACCCATGTAATAAAAATGGGAATCTTAAACATCGTGACATCATAAAACAATTCATATAAGATAAAGGAATTCATAAAAATATTTCCATCACAACATAATAAAATCCATGTAATAATAGGGATAGAAATAGAACCCTATATTATCTTATATGGAAAATAATTTTGATAAAACTCTTGAACTCCATTCTTGAGGAAAATATCCTTTCTACTTAAAAAAAAAACACTTTTCCTTTCTTAACATGTCATAAAATTATAAACTAAAAGAAGTTTACTAAAAATAAACTTGATAACTTGTAAAATAAGCTTCTTGGAAATAATTTTTTAAAAATCCATTCATTCCGTATAAGTTAAAAAAAACATTCTTCTCGTACTTTTGTCGGAAAAGTCAAAAAAAGTACCTCGTACGAAAAACGACAAAAGATTCCTTTCATATCTTTTACTATAAACTCACCAAAGGGTAAAAATGGATTTAAACAATTGTAGGTGTATGGAAATAATATTACATATTGAGGAAACATGGATGTGGATGATAAAATACACCCCAGTAAATTTCAAAGTATAAACAATCTCGGATAAAAATGAGATTGTGATATTTCCCTTACCTTAGGTCCGATATGATTTGTACGTGTCTGAACCTCCTGTATAATGATTTAAATAATGTTATTGACTTATTAAAAAATCATACTTATTTTTATGATATCATATATGGTCATATTCTTAGCTTCTTAGTAGTAATATTTCATTGCTACTTGTTATTCGGGTGTTTATAACTTTTTGTTCTTATGCGTGTTTTGTCAAATAAATTCTTATTATTCTCTTTAGGTTATAGATACCTCATTTACAGAATGGTATTAGTGTAATATATATCATATTCATTCATTAAATTCGTTTATATAATCTTTATGAAATGAAGATCATGTAGAACGAGTCGCATCACATCGTGGAGACGGTATTCCGTACGTACGCACGAGTGATGATATCGTTCCTATGATCATGAAATTTTATTGGAGTGTATGTATACTATTTAATAACTTTATAATAGTCATATATAGTCATTATTTACACCATTATACCCATCCAAGTAAGGTGGTGGTGGAAAATAGATTACACCACGGCGTGGAGACGGTATTCCGTACGTACGCACGCGCGGTGATTTCCTTTTTCCGTAGGATGGATAGAAGGTTAATTAGAGTTGTTTCATATTTATAATAACATATCAGTATATAAGAAATACTGATGTTATTACTTTATCATGAAACAACTAAAGAAGAAGAAGTTGAAGAAGAAAGAAATTGAAAAAGATCGGTAATGGATATTACCTCTTTTTGACGCGCCTTTTCTTAACCTCCACTTAAAGAAATAAGGTTGGTATTTGAAGAAGACCAGGACCTCTAGGATGATACTAGAGAAGTAGAGAAGATATTTTGTTAGGGGTTGGCCAATCTTGAATGCTCAAATTGGTGTGATGAGGAGAGGGAGGAGATGCCCTTTTATAAGGGAGGAGAGGGGCACCTTTGGAATAACTAAAAATATTATTTTATTATAAAGTCAAGTTCAGTTTTAAATAGATCCAAATTGATTTATTTTGAGGATAAGGTGGGGATTGGTCGAAATAATCTCATCCAATAGAATTTAGACAAGTTTAGGTATCAATTTTAACCTTATCATTTAGATTTACTTTAAGTTAGATAATTTAACTTTTACCGCGTCTTCTTGTTTTCTTATACCATAAGGTTAACAAACTTACTATATCAAGCCAAACGAACCCCAAGTTGTTTATTATTAATATATATAACCTTATCTATGTCATTTGGCCGAACCTTAGATTTTTATGAATAAAATAACAATTAATAATATAATATTTGTTTTAAAAACTATTTTATGTCAATTTTTACACTATTTAGTAATTGATTTTTGTGAAAATAATAACAGAATGATTAGTTCAAAACAAGTTAATTAAATCAATACTAACATGTCATATTAACCTAAAAAATTAGTTTAATTCATAAAAAGTCTCAAATTACATTTATTTGGGTATTTATAACATCAATTATGTCAATATTTCATTGATAAGATAATTACTGCATCATCGTTGTGTCATAAATAAATTAAATTATTTAATGTCTAAAAATTACAAATAAAATACCATTATGTAGGAAATATTTTTAGATTTCTAATGAATATTTATAGTCGAATTTATCTTATGTATAACCCCATATTAAAAATGATTTACTTATTAAACTTTGATTTTTAACTATTTAACCCTTCTTTAAATAAATTAATAATAAATGTCCTAATCTAATCCAAGTGGGCCTAAATGGTCATATTTTATTCCTAAGGTTGTTTTTGGTCGAATTACACTTGTCCAATAGAATTAGGACATGTGTTAGGGTAATAATAATATCATTTTTACAATTAATTACCCTATTTACTTTTAACCGTGGTAAATAAAAGTAAAAAGTTACTATTCACCAAAAATTATTTTCATCTCATTGAACCACATTTTAGTCCTTGATATTAACCGTGTCTCTCAGATTTTCGAAATTCCACTCACAGAAGCGGTAAAATTAAGTTTTATGAAAAATTCAGTTTTTTTAACTACCACTTAGTGGTTTCACTATTCATCAAAAAATGAAAGTTTTCAGAAAAATACCAAAATTTCACCCGAGGCTAATTTCGACATTCTGAATCCAAAAATGAAGTCCATTTTGAAAAATAAAAATTATAAAATTTCAAAAAGTGGTTATTACTATTCATAACGGCTAGTTTTAATAATATTTTAATAGTATATCGTTGTTTAGTGAAACTCGGTATTGCGTACGACGCAAGCTATCGAGGAAGGTCATGATTGCGTTTAAAGAAATCCAAGCTAGTGTTGTGTGTAGTAAAAGATTCCTTTGATGATTTATAAAAACAAAATATTTCACATAAAAGTCTCGGGTGTTACATTCTTGACTTTTAGGAACATAAATTGTATTTCATTTAGATTGAAAACTATTTTTGGGTCTTTGAATTTAATTATATGGTTTGAAGGTGACATTGGATTTTTTTTCGATAAAAAAATGAAATATTTATTTTTTTATTATTTTTCTGAAATAATTCATGGAAATATAATTATTACTTAATTTCAAGGTGAAATTATTTTTATTCTTTAATCAGGTATTTTCCAAAAAACTATTTTCATGTATTTTTTATACTTATATTAAATTAAATTTATTAAAAATATATATATTTAATCTAATAAAATGGATTATAAAATTTGAATCAGTATTTATAAATTTTATTATAGGCACCATTTTATTTTTTATCAAATATGTTGGACTCCTCATGTGTTAATCATGTTTTAATGATCACAAATCCTATTACCGTTAATTAATCTCAATATTCATTGCACATCTTGCTAATGCTCTTCAATCTCAATAATAACTACACATCATGTTTTAATGATAACAAATCTCAATGAGCTTAATTACTCTCTTTATTATTTACAAGTCTTATGCATGATCACAAATCTCACATATATTATCACACCTTTATATTTATGATTCAAACTCTTTTACTCTCTAATGATTAAACTTAATCCATATTATGCATATTACTATCTAAGTCCAAATACAGATATTTATCTAAGTATGGAGACACCGTGAAGGACTCACCGTGACCCAGACACTGTGAAGGACTCTCCATGACCCAGACACAGTGAAGGACTCACCATGACCCAGACACCCTGAAAGACTCACCGTGAACTAGACACCGTGACATAGACATACCGTGAAGCTCATACCGTGTAGCTCATACCGTGAACCACATACCATGAAGAAGACACCGTTTACATAATCACTGTGACACCATTTCTTAACTTTTTTTCAATATTATTTAAATAATGCTAACGATTATATTTGATGTTTTTAATGCAATTAATTATTTAATGACAGTTGTTGACATGTCAGGAAACCGTATCTCGTACCTATGAAAAGTGAATCATTCCTACTACCATAACTTGTGGAATATAAGGAAGATTAAGATGCAGTACACGAAAAAAAGCAACATGCAAGTGTGAATATACAACAAGAAGAACTTACATACACCCGAGAGCACTGTACTGAACAAGAAGAACAATCCTAAACAAGAAGAAGATTGCAAGTACTTCAAATAAATCTCATGAATACAATCCAACACCTCTGAAGAACACACGACGAATCAAGAGATCATCCTCACTCCTGAAGAACACAATCTGAACTACGACACTCTGTTTTTCAACAGAAAAACCAGAGAAGGACTCAGAAGCATTCCTTCTGAATCCAAAGAGTCTAGAGATGCATTGATAATCACTAGAGCTTTATAAACTCTCATCTATCTTCTCTACATGATTTATTTATTAACTTTTGAGCAGTGTGGTGTACTCTGTATATCTTATACACACACTTTCTCCTGTATTGAACTGGAGGATATCAAAATCCTCACTCCAAATCTCTTAACTCTTGTTTACCCACGTCAACTGTGGAAGAGGTCCTTGTGTGGCCTGGTCTTTTCTTTTTTTCCCACGTAGAACAGTGGTGGAGGTCCCTGTGTATCCTGGATAGTTTTGTAAACTGTTGTTAACCCCGATCCAGGGTGTGGATCAAATTTATATAAATTTGAGAGGACTACGTCTTATCTTGAGACTGAACCTCTTGTTATATCTGCTGTGCATCTATAATTAAAGTTCAAAGTATACTACATATATCTTATTTATTCCGCTGCTGTTACTTTGAAATACAAAACTATTTTAAAGCTACTTTGATAGTTAAATTAGAAAGTGTTTACACTTATTGTAAATCAGTAGATTAGTTTCAAAAGTTAGTTTGATCTTGTGGTTAAATTAACTGAGACCTAATCAATCTTTGAGAAGCTAAGTGAACATTTACAATCTGTATAAATTCACTACATTTTGACTTATTTTATAAATCGAGGGATTTTAAATAGAAAATATTTTAATAGAAATTTTAATTGGAACTCAATTCACCCCCCCTCTTGAGTGTCCACTCCGACCAACATTTGGTATCAAAGGTTTAGTTTTTGTTTAAATATTTTTGAAATACTCTATTTTTTCAACTGTGATTTTATTTGTATTTTAAATTTCTTAAAATTTCTATTATTTATAAATTTTTATCTCTTTAAATTATCTTTCTAAAATATAGTTATGGATAATAGACTAGAGGTTCCCGCTAATAAAAGGCCACCTTTCTTCAATGGTACAAACTATGCTCAATGGAAGATAAAAATGAAAATTCATTTAGAAAGCATGGGTTTTGATATTTGGACTACCATAGAATCAGAATATAAAATTCCCACTACTGTTAGATCCACTTGGGATAAATCTACAAAGACTGCTTACAATAATAATTGTAAAACTATGAATTCCCTGTACTGTGATTTAGGAGATGAAGAGTTTAACAAAATTTCTTCTAGCAAAACTGCTTTTGAAATTTGGGATACTTTGGGTGTTTCTCATGAAGGAACAACCAATGTTAAAGAAATGAGATTAAATACTTATACTATTAAATATGATAATTTTAAAATGAAGATTGATGAACCTATTTATGATATGTATCTCAGGTTTAATGTGATAGTCAATACAATGAATTCACTTGGTAAGGCTGTTCCAGCAAAGGAACAAATTATGAGAATCTTGAGATGTTTACCAGACCGATGGAGAGGCACATCTGTTTCAATCATAGAGTCATGTGACATTGCTACTCTACCTGTCAAAGAACTCATTGGTAAGCTTATGATGTATGAGGAAGAACTCAAGGTGAATAAAGAGGAAGATGATGAACCTAAGAAAAAATTAGTGGCTTTCAAGACTACTGCTTCAAGGACCAAGGACAAAGATAAAGCTCAAATACCTACTGACATTTCAACCAGTGAAAATTCAGAATCTGATAGTGATGCTGAAATGGATCAGATAGCCAGAAGGTTTAAGAAGTTTTTTAGGAAGAAGAAATTTTTCAGAAAATCAAATTACAAAGGAAAGTATGAAAATAAGGGACATTGGAAGAATGATTGGAAAAAACCAGATAAAAGTGATGAAGTTGTTTGCTATGAGTGAAAAAGGAAAGGACACATTAAAGTAGACTGCCCAAAGCTAAAATTCAAGAAGAAATATGATTACAAGGATAGTAAGTACAAAAAATCTATGAAGGCTACCTGGAGTGCTTCTGAAGATAGCACAAGTGAATCTAAAATGTCTGATTCTGAAAATAATCGTGCCAACATGTGTTTCATGACAAACACATCTGAGGTTACCTTAGATACTCCTATTTTAAATTCTTATTATTCTAGAGATGATGCAGAATCTGATTCTGATTCTGAAAACATGACTAGTGTGGAATTGTTTGAATATTTTAATATGCTGGAAGAGACATGCAATGAACTTAAGGATAAATATAAATCAATAAAGAAATAGCATGCTCTCACTACTATTGTTAAAACCGAACTTACTATTGAAAAAAAGAAAAATGCTCAATTGTTAATGGAGAATAATGAATTGAAAATGTCAAATGAGAAACTTAGAAAAGACATATAGAAGTTCACAAATGGAAAGGATACACTAACTCAAATGCTAGGAAAGAAATTTGCACCAAAATACACTACCGGAATAGGCTACAAACTCGGACAGAGACAGATTACTAAGAATAGATTTATTCCAAAATCTGGACAGAATACTACTAGTTCTAGTTTTGGACATTCATATGCTTCAACTAGTTATTCACATAGTTATAAATCAAATAGAGTTTATATTTCACAATCTTTTGATTTTGTAAATCATATGAGACCCATAAGACAAATGTGGGCACCGAAAGCTTTGATTGCTAACCTGTCTAGACCCAAGAAGATATGGGTACCAAAATCATTTCCTATCTAAATCTATTTTTTAGGAAACCTGTTTGAAGAGTTCCCACAAGAAGACATGGTATTTGGACAGTGGATGTTCAAGACATATGTCTGGGGATTACTCATGCTTCAAGAGTTTAATAAAGGTTGATGTAGGTCATGTTACCTTTGGTGATAATTCTAAAGTAAAGATCATCAGCCTAGTCCAAATTGGTAACACTAATTCAGTTTTAATTTCTAAAGTTTTACTTGTTGATGGAATTAAATATAATCTGTTAAGTATTTCTCAATTATGTGATGATGGATTTAATGTGAAGTTTGAAAATTATTCTTGCAATGTTTTTAATTCTAAAATTGTTTTAGTCTTTTCTGCTTTAAGAAATGAAAATGTTTATGCAGTTGATTTAAATTCCTTAGCCAAGAAAAATGTTACCTGTTTAAATGATTTTCAAAAAGAATCTTGGTTATAGCACAGAAGATTAGGACACTTCAATATACACTCACTTAGAAAAATAACTTGGAAAAACTTAGTTAGAGACCTACCTAAACTTTAGTTTTCTAATGACAAAGTTTGTAATCCTTGTCAAAAGGGAAAGCGACATAAGGTTTCTTTTAAATCAAAGAAAGAAGTTTTAACTTCTCAACCTCTCGAGTTGGTTCACATGGATTTTTTTGGACCATCTAGACTTTCTAGCTTAAAAGGGAAGCACTATGTCTATTTCCTAGTATATGACTTTTCTAGATATACTTGGGTATACTTCTTAGCTCACAAAAGTGAAACTTGTTCTTACTTTGTTAAATACTCCAAATTTGTGGAAAATCTTGGTGGAATTAAGATTAAAACTCTAAGAAGTGATCATGGCCGTGAGTTTGAGAATCATGAATTTGAATCCTATTTCTCAAACAATGGCTATAGTCATAACTTTTCTGCTCCTAGGACACCTCACCAAAATGGTGTAGTAGAAAGAAGAAATAGAACCGTGCAAGAAATTTCTAGAACTATACTTAATGAATCTGACCTGCCTATTTACTTTTGGGATGAAGCTGTGAATACAGCTTGTTATATTATTAATAGAGTCCTAATTAGACCTGTTCTGAAGAAAACCCCATATGAGTTGTGGAACAATAGAAAACCTAAAGTTAATTACTTTAGAGTCTTTGGATGCAAAGTTTTCATTCTTAATACAAAATATAATCTTGATAAGTTTGCTTATAAGAGTGATGAAGGAATATTTTTAGGATATTCTTTAACCAGCAAGGCTTATAGAGTTTTCAACAAAAGAACAAAGTGTGTGGAAGAATCTGTTCACATCAATTTTGATGAAACTGATCCACATGTGCCTAAAACCTCTCTTGAAAATCTTGAAGAAGATTTATCTGTTCTGGACCTTAATGAAAAATCTAATGAACCTGCTATAAAGACAACCAGTTCTGGACTTATTCTAGAATTTTCCCCAAATGAACCCAAACCTAGAGAATATCCTGAAGTTTCTAGTCCTACCTTTACTAGATCAACTAGAATTCTAAAGAATCATCCTTTAGATGCTGTTGTAGGAAATCTTGATAGAGGGACACAGACTAGAGCTTCTCTTAGAAATCAGGTTGAACATCAAGCCTTCTTGTCACAGCTTGAACCTAAAAACATTGATGATGCTATTAATGATGAATTTTGGGTAATTTCTATGGAAGAAGAACTTAATCAATTTTAAAGAAATAATGTTTGGAATCTTGTTGAAAGACCTAAGGACACTTTCACAATAGGCACAAAATGGGTTTTTAGAAATAAAGTAGATGAATCTGGAAACATAGTTATAAATAAATATAGGCTACCTGCATAAGGATATAGTCAAGAAGAAGGTATTGACTATGAGGAGAGTTTTTCTCCAGTAGCCAAATTAGAAGCCATTAGGATTTTACTTGATTATGCTGCACATCTAAATTTAAAACTATATCAAATGGATGTTAAGAGTGTATTCTTGAATGGATATATTTATAAGGATGTTTTTTTTGAACAACCACCTGGTTTTTCAAACCCTCATTTTCCAAATCATATTTTCAAATTATCAAAAGATTTATATGGTTTAAAGCAAGCTCCAAGAGCTTGGTATGATAGATTATGTACTTTTCTAATTTCTAAAGGTTTTACAAAAGGAATAACTGATCCTACTCTATTTATAAAATGAATTTCTAAAGATGTTTTTGTTGTAAAAATTTATGCAGATGATATTATTTTTGGATCTTAAAAAACTACATTATGTACTGATTTTTCTAAAATGATGCAAAATGAATTTGAAATGAGTTTAATGGGTGAACTTAAATTATTTCTTGGATTTAAAATCTTTCAAAATGATGATGGAATTATCTTAACTCAAAGTAAATATACTAGAGATATTTTAAAATGTTTTGGATTGGATAACACAAAAGGTAGTGACACTCCCATGAGTACCACCTATAAGATGGATCTTGATGAAAATGGTAAATCCGTTGATCAAACCACTTATTGAGGAATGATTGGAAGTATACTCTACCTGACTGCTAGTCTTCCTAATATTATGTTTAGTTTGTGTATGTGTGCTTGTTTTCAAGCAAACCCTAAAGATTCACATTTAAATACTGTAAAGAGAATTTTCAAATACCTCAAGCATACTCCCAATTTCGGACTGTTCTATCCCAAAGGACAATCATTTGAATTAGTTAGTTATTCTGATGCTGATTTTTCTGGATGTAAGTTAGATAGAAAAAGCACCTCTGGAACATGTCACCTTCTAGGCAAGTCACTAGTATCATGGTGTAGTAAGAAACAAAATTTGGTTGCATTATCTACTCCAGAAGCTGAATACATAGCTGTTGGCAGTTGTTGTGCAAAAATTTTGTGGATGAAACACACATGACTAGACTATGGATATCAATTCAGACATGTCCCAATAAATTGTGACAACACAAGTGCTATTAACATTTCTAAGAATCCTGTTTCTCATTCTAGAACAAAACATATTGATGTAAGACATCACCTTTTGAGGGATCATTATCAAAAAGGTGATATCAATTTGGAATTCATTGGTACTGAATATCAACTTGCTGATATATTCACTAAACCATTAAATTCTAAAAGATTAGACTACATCATACATGATCTTGGTATGATTAATCATAAATAAATATCTTACTGATCTTAATGTTTAATACTTTACTGTACTTTACTTTACGGTTTCATACTCACTATTTCTAAGTTACTGTTTTATGCTCACGGTCTCACCGTCAAGACTTTATGCTCACGGTCTGTCAACTCACTGTCTCACCGTGACGACTACCAACTGTCTCACCGTGATGACTGTTTTTCATCTCACCGTAATGCCTACTCACGGTCTCACCGTGAAGATTTATTTATATTCTTATTTTAACCCGTATCACCATAATTTTTATTTCACCACTATTTGTTTTCCCATGTTTTTGTTTTTATGACGTTTGACATTCCCAAATGATAAAACTTAAGGGTTTCATTCGATTCCTTACCCGAACTCTCTTCTGAACATTCTCTTCCCTCTCGCCTGAACCTTCAGTGAATTCCAAGGATGAAGCGTCCATCCTCACCTTCATCTGAGAAGCGCCGCTCTAAGAAACAGAAGAGGATACCAAGGATAGATCCTAAAGGACCTTTAAATCCAAACCTAGTAAGTCATACAGTTGTACCTGAAAAGGAGGTTTACCTAGAGTGGTTGCTATCTAGAAGATCTTTAGTTTTGAATGTTTTAAGAGAACAAGGATGGCTTGAATGGTTCACTGGACAGAATAGACCGATTTACCCGAGATTGGTATCTCAATTATATCAGTATGTGAAGTTCTCCTTTGAGTTTGGAGAAATATTTATGGTGACAAGCTAGATAAATTGTCAGAAGTGCTCTTTCTCTTCAAGGCTGTGGACTACATGCCTAATAATTCCACATGAAGGAGTTTGTGAAGATTACCAGAGAGACCCTCCTCCAACAACCGACATCTTTGACCTGGAGAATGCTTTGGAAACCCTGACTGGAAATGGAACCAAGCGAAGGGACATAGCTGCTGAATTAAATGGGGAGACTAGACTTCTGTTCAAGTTTGTTCAAAATTTGATTTGTCCAAGAAAAGGAGATTTTGCTGTGATGAAGTATCCGGATGTGTTCCTGATTCACCTGTTGAAGAATGTCCATAAGATCAATCTTTGTAAGTATGTTATCAACCATATTTGTGAGCTGATCAAAGTCACTTCCAAATCCACCTCCTTGTTTTACTCAAGGATGATTTCAGCTATGTTAGTTAAAAAAGGGATGGTTGGACCAAATGAAGAAAAGTTAGATGAACTTGATTACTGCCTATCCATGCCTATCATAAGAAGGATGAAGATTAGCTAGAATCCATGGAAAAACAATGGGTTGAGGATAGTGATAAACTGTATAAAAAGTTTAATCCTGTTGACTATCCAAGAAGGTATAAAAATATATCTGATCCTGGTTTGGAACCAAATGAAGTGGATGAGTATTCAGAAGAAGAAGAAGAAGAGGAAGTAACAACTGAAATATCTATTAGAGAAGAAGATAGAAGACCTCCAATGGAAACATCTCCTGTTGAAAAAGAAAGGACTGTTGTCCTTGCTGTTATCCCTACTGAAATACGTCAAGGAGAGGAAGTTAGTGTTAGTTTGAGAGAAGAGGAAGCTCCTACTTCTAGTGCAGATGTAAATTCAGAAGATCATCCTAATGCTACAAGGAAATTGGTTTTTCCTGATTTAGAACACCAAGCAAGCTTAGAGGAAAATCCTATTGAAGAGGATCTTTCTGTTGAGAAAGAAGCAAATATGGAAGCTCAACCAGTGGAACAATCGGTTCCTGATATTATTCCCTATGCTGAAGAGAGGATGGAAATTACCTTTCAGCTGGAAAGTCAAGAGTTTTATGAAGATATTAGGGATGATCTTGTGGATCTTGTCCATGTTCCTGAGCCTCAAGAATCTAGAAGGGAAGCACAAGTTGAGGGGGAGGAACCTCAAAACCTTGATATTGTGGAAGCTGGATCTGCTGAATCTTCTCAACCTTATGTCACATATTTTGTGTACACTCGGTATTAATTCCCAAGATTTTATGATGTGAATGAGTCACAACAAGTGACTACAACTAGAATGGATATTTCTTCTCTGTTTCAACTGAAGTCTATAGCTCATCCAGAACCAGTACCAGAACCAGAGCCCCAACCTCAATCTGAATCATAATTTGAGTCTAAAGATGACTCTTAACCTCAACTAGAATTTTAACCACTACCTTTACCTGCACCCTTACCTGATCATCACTCCTTTGTGACCAAAGATGATCTGAAAATTTTTGGAGAGACTTTGTTAGTTGGAGTTGAGAAAATTGTCTCCACTCAACCTCATCCAGTGACTCAGTTAAGTCAAGAAGATGCATCAATTCTCTTGGAAAATATTATCATGAATATTCAACCAAGGATGATCTGAGAAATTCAAGAAGTTAGAGTAGAGAATAAGCTGCTGAGTGCTGATGTTGCAAATCTGAAAAGTATGGTAGCAAGTTTACAGAATGAGTTATCTTTGAGATCAGAGCCTACTCCTGTTTCTTCCACTGCACTTGTTGCTGCTTCTCCTGAGCCATCTGATTCCCTTCTTGCTGGGGAAATTGTGTTTCAAGTTCATCCATATCTACTATATTTCTATGAGAATATTTCAAAAAGACACACCAAGATGCTGGAATGCATGAGGGAGCTTGTAGAAAATCTGAATAAGCTTACAGATGAATACACTGGATGCCTACAAAAAGTTCTGAAACAGCTCAAAGTTCTAACCGAAGATGTCAAGGCTTCACCTGCTTTTGGTCAGATCTCCATACCTTCTTTGGATGATTCTATGCTGAGATCCATAATCAAGGAAGAACTTTAGAGTGCCTTCAGTGTCTTGGATCTATCCTCTTTGACAGAAGTGGTTAAGAACAGTGATAAAGCATTGGACTTGCTTATAATTATTTCTAAGATAGCCAATGATGCTCAACAAGAGATCACCAAGAAAATAGATTTTTATCTCTCTCGGATTTTCTCTAAAATTGATATGACAGATCACTTTAGATATCTTGTGGAAAATTTGAGAATCCCTCCGGTGAATCAAGTTTTTAAAGCTTAAGTTCAGAAACTTACAAAGTTCACCAGATTGTTGGACAGATTTATGGAGAATAAAGATGATTTTGAAAAGGCTATGCAATATGGTGGTGAAATCATTACTGATTTCATCAATATTTTGAAGCCGTATCTTCATGTGCAGAGCACTACTATAGTTGCTCCTGCTGCTGCACCCCTTAGACCTAGTCTACCTACCTTAGCCTCAACTTCCATGACAGTTAGCAAAGATCTTTTTCATATCCGGCCAGTCATTCTTGACCAACCACAGCCAAGATCTTCTAATGCTCCCACTTTGGCTCCATCTGTTTTTGAAGGTCTACCCTTACCCTATTTGTTTACCACATTTATGCCTTCTTATACTTCAGCACCAGCTCCTACTGCTGATAAAGGAAAAGACAAGGTGGATCCCTGAAGAGTCCGAGGACTGTTTTTCTTTTTTGATGGGATGTCATTTGTTGTTTACTGTTTGTACTTCTCCTGTATGTTCTATTCTGAACCCCTTTTAATGCCAAATTCTGTGTTTCATTTCATTTTCTCTAATTTTTGATAATCCCAAAAGGGGGAGAAAACTACATGTATAAAAGGGGGAGATAAATTACAAGTGTCAGTACTATAATGGTTTTTGCTATTCTAATATTCTAGTTTCTTTTATGTTATATTTCATTTATATTCTGACTTTATTTGATTTGTGATCATCAAAAAGGGGGAGATTGTTGGACTCCTCATGTGTTAATCATGTTTTAATAATCACAAATCATATTACCGTTAATTAATATCAATCTTAATTGCACATCTTGCTAATTCTCTTCAATCTCAATAATAACTACACATCATGTTTTGATGATAACAAATATTATGGAGGTTAATTACTCTCTTTATTATTTACAAGTCTTATGCATGATCACAAATCTCACATATATTATCACACCTTTATATTTATGATTCAAGCTCTTTTACTCTCTAATGATTAAACTTAATCCATATTCTGCATATTACTATCTAAGTCCAAATACAGATATTTGTCTAAGTATGGAGACACTGTGAAGGAATCACCGTGACCCAGACACCGTGAAGGACTCACCATGACCTAGACACCGTGAAGGACTCTCCGTGACCCAGACACCATGAAAGACTCACCATGAACTAGACACCGTGACATGGACATACCGTGAAGCTCATAACATGAAGCTCATACCGTGAACCACATACCGTGAAGAAGACACCATTTACATAATCACTGTGACACCCTTTCTTAACTTTTTTTTCAATATTATTTAAATAATGCTAACGGTCATATTTGATGTTTTTAATGCAATTAATTTTATTTAATGGAAGTTGTTGACATGTCAGGAAACCGTATCTCATAACTATGAAAATTGAATCATTCCTACTACTAGAACTTTTAAAATATAAGGAAGATTAAGATGCAGTACACGAAAAAAAGCAGTGTGCAAGTGTGAATATACAACAAGAAGAACTTGCAAACACCTGAGAGCACTGTGCTGAACAAGAAGAGCAATCCTGAATAAGAAGAAGATTTAAAGTCCTTTAAAGAAATCTCATGAATGCAATCCAACACCTCTAAAGAAAACACGACGAATAAAGAGATCATCCTCACCCCTGAAGAACACTATTTGAACTACGACACTCTGTTTTGAAACAGAAAAACCAAAGGACTCAGAAGCATTCTTGTTGAATCCAACGAGTCCAGAGCTACATTGATAATCACTAGAGCTTTCTAAACTATCATCTACCTTATCTACATGATTTATTTATTAACTTTTGAGCAGTGTGGTGTACTCTGTATATCTTATACACACACTGTCTCCTATATTGAACTGGAGGATATCAAAATCCTCACTCCAAATCTCTTAACTATTGTTTACCCACGTCAACTATGAAAGAGGTCCTTGTGTGGCCTGGTCTTTGCTTTGTTTCCCACGTAGAACAGTGGTGGAGGTCCCTGTGTGGCCTAGACAGTTTTGTAAACTTTTGTTAACCCTGATCCAAGGTGTGGATCAAATTTATATAAATTTGAGAGGACTATGTCTCGGCTTGAGACTGAACCTCTTGTTATATCTGCTGTGCATCTATAATTTAAGTTCAAAGTATACTACATATATCTTATTTATTCTGCTACTATTACTTTAAAATACAAAACTATTTTAAATCAACTTTGATAGTTAAATTAGCAAGTGTTTTCACTTATTGTAAATCAGTAGATTAGTTTCAAAAGTTAGTTTGATATTGTGGTTAAATTAACTGAGACCTAATCAATCTTTGAGAAGCTAAGTGAACATTTACAATCTGTATAAATTTACTACAGTTTAACTTATTTTATAATTCGGGGGATTTTAAATAGACAATATTTTAACAGAAATTTTAATTGGAACTCATTTCACCCCCCCTCTTGAGTGTCCACTCTGACCAACAAAATAATTAAGTTATCATTGTAAAAATTTAAGTTATCTTGGTTAAGTTTAAAATGAATTTAAAGCGGTTTAACAAGGATATAAGGCTTAAAATATCACAAAAAATTATATAAAGATGATTTATTTAGTTTATTTGGACCTTATAAAATTTTATATAATAATTTTGGGTTCTTTGGTTACACATTAAATGATTATAATATATATTATATTTAAATATTTTAATTAATTCCAAGTGTTTCATTTCCATCAATTATAAAATGGAACCACTTCTCCTATCTTATAAAAACATATTGATCTAATTATATTGATAAATAAATGGAAAACATAAATTTTTAACCTTCATCCCCATGAAATATTGTATTTTTTCTCATCAAAATACTAACCTAGAAGGTTAAGATGTAATCCAAATGCGGTTTTACAAATAAGATGTATAACCCTTAATTGAGCATTTTCCTTTTATTTATTCTTATATCTCATTAAAATATTCTTAAAACATAATGATATAATAATATCATTATATAAAATATACTTAAATTTTTATCATGTATATGGTACAACCCTTACTCTTCTCCTTTTCCATCCTATGGGAAACAAAAATATCATTCGTGTGTACCTGTGGACTATGACCTCCCCAAAGCGATGTATTTTTTTTCCATCACCGCCTATCATGGATGGTTATAATGATGAATTTAATGAATATATATGATATTAATGACATAATTATAATTATATAAAGATAATATATCATCAATTTTCTTACCTTTACATCGATTGAATAATGATAACACCGTTTGTGCGTATGTATGGATTACCACCTCGACAAAGTGATGTTACTCATTTTCATTACCTCATTATATAGATGGTTTTTAAAAATGTATTTAACATATAGATATAGTAATTATTTAATGATTAATATTTTATATTTTATGGAACTAATACTCCTTTGAGCATGTTCAACCTATCAAATCTATTTTGGAATTATAAACCGAACGTCCTAAAAACATCCAACATAAACTTAACCTATTAAGCAAATAAATAAAATTATTTAATAAATGAAATAAAATTGATAAATATGATGGAATTAACATGGAAAATTTTCTTAATAAAGTATAAAAATAATATTATTTTATTATTCATGATTTAGATAACTTACGACGCTAGATGATACTTAAGGTAACAGATTTCTTGTATCAAATTCATTCCTTTGAGACACATTTCATTTTAACCACATGTTTGATTTTGTATGATTGATTTGATACCATAAGGATATATTTTATCATTCATTTAATTAAATTAATTTTGTTTATATATAAATTTCAAGTTCCCTCCTTCAATAATTTTTTTGATTTAAAATTTACCAATGTGGAAATGGATTTTATTTAAAACCATATTTTAATTTTTTTAAAGTTTATATTATCTTTTTCCCCAATGTAAATTAGCGTAAAAATTAATTTATGTAATATAATATTTAACTTTAAATTATTTATTAATTTATTTTATATTAATTTTTTATTTTATTTACAAATTATTGAAAGGAATCCTTTCAAACGACACACATTTGACTATTTTTACAAAAAGTGTAAAAGAATATTTTTTTAATGTACATGACATGAAAAAATTTCCTTCCATCCTGACTAATATTATTTAGTAATACTACTCTAAAATATTTCATGTTTTTTAAAATAAAAACTTTTTTATCATTATTTTAATAATTATTTATTTTAATAGTTTTCAATGAAAAGTGATATTTTTCATTGTTTTTACACGTAACCTGAATGTGCTTCTGTATATGTGTTCAAACCGATATTTAATGAGTTTTTATGATAGAAATACAATATTATATGTGTTTTAGGTATTTTTTGGTCCTTTTAAATTTCCCATGATAACAGGTGATCCTGATATAGTGTTCTAATGTGTTGAGTAGTGATATTTTCTCCAAGTAATATATGTTAGATTAACCATGTGGGTTTTTCCATTTGTAAGTGTGCTTGTAAGAGTGATTGTATGAATGATATGAAGATGTTATCTCAATTTACCTTCATGTTTTTTATGATTAAAAATGAGTTTTTTCATGGATGTTTTTTATTTCATAAGGTAATCTAATGAGTTTATGTTTAAAGGAAAGTTTATTCCACTTTTAAGTGTGTAAAATACGTTTAATTTTTTTTTTCATGAGTGGTCACATTTTAAAAGAAACCCTCATGATCATGTTTTTAATTTAGGATTTCTTATGATATGTTTTATTAAATATTTCATCAAATAAGTTTATTTATTTGTCAAGTAAATGATTATTTGTGTTCAAATTTTATTATGAAGAGGAAAAGTTTTTTATGGGTTTTCATGAATTTTCAAATGGACTTGTAGGTTTACTTTATTTTTATATCCCTTAATGATATTTTTTTTGTCATACCACATTTTTAAAAGTTTTTAATAGGGATTAATAATGATTAAAAATTATATGGAGGTCCATATTTTTTATATTGGGATTCAACTTAAAAGAGGAAAATATGTTTTGAATGAAATAAGAATTTAAATTTAAGAATCCAGTTTTTTTGAAAAATAAAAATTGAGTAGAGGTGCCCACTTTTCATTGTAAGGATTTGATAAGTAAGAGTTTTTCCTAATTTTATAAAATAAAAAACCTAAAAAATCATGATAATCTAATAAAATTCAATCCTTCTTATTAAAATCATAATTATGGGTTGAATAAGGCATGAGGTGTTATAGGTACAAACCTTTTGGTTATCAGGACAAGGGAAGGGGATCCAAACAGTGTGTGTGATTAATGAATAAAATCCTAATTATATTAATTTTTTTACAATCATTATCTTTATAGTAGTTTGAGTGTGGTTTTATTCAAGTATATTATTAATTTTATTTATTTAATTAATTGGTTTGAGTTCAAGCCTCTCTATCATCTAAGTTTAGTTTATACATGATTCAATAGACTAGGCTGAGTGGTGAGTATCCAGTGATCCTTGATACATGTGTGGAAGACAATGAATTTTTTAATATCACTAAAAACTAATTAGTACTTCCCAAGTGATTTATGATTAGTTTACTATTTAGGTTTCATTGATACCTTTTCATCCAAATAGGAAGGAGGGTTGATCAATAAATGATTACTGCTAGATTAGACCTCACAATTTCTTTCAACCTAGGGTGAATGGAAAAATTATTATTGATTATTTCATTTATCAATTACTAAGAAGAGTGAAATTGTAAGACTAGGATAAAATTTAAACTGGTAATCCAACCCTAAACCCATCACCTTTTATATATTTTGATAAAATATACTTGTTTAAACTATTTTAAAATTCTCTAAATTTGAATAATCAAAACCAACCCATTTTAACTAATAGAGAAATTTTTTTTTTCAGCCCTATGGAGACAACCATTATTTACACTATAATATATATATATAAACCTTTGGTTTTAACAATAAATATTCACACCCATGAAAATTTTGTCAAAAAATTGGCACCATTGTTTTAGAGGTGGTGCTAAAAATAACTAACATGTAAAATTTCATCACTCTATTTAATACTGAAAACTCATATATCTTGGTCATGATATTGAGTGAACCTTGATAAAAAAATTTGATAATTATATTTAAAAAAAATATTTTGAGGATATTTCTTAATAAGTCTCTTATTAAACTCAGAGTTTTCACAATGATCCTGATACAATGTTAGAAAACCCTAACCAAACTTTGAGGGGTTTATGTACACCTCAATTCATTAACCATAATAATAATATTGTCTTGCCTACACTCCAAACTAAGTTTGAGTTAAAAATTTGAAAAATCTAATTACTAACTATATTTTATTGTATTTTAGAAGAAAACCCTAACAAGAACATCGAGGAATTCACCTTGGTATTCTCAACTCTAAATCCTAGAGGATTAGTTGAAGTTTAAGTAGAGTGGTGAGTCTTCCCAATATACTTGGAAAGAGTAGTAAAATAGTGGCTGTACAACCTAAAACTAGGATAGGTTAATGAATGTGATGAATTTCATATGATCTTACTCCATAGTTTATTCCCCCATTCAAGTATTACAACCATCAGAAAATAGATATATACGATCACACATGTATTAATGGAGACTTTGTATAAAGACTGGTAAAATTTTAAGAAGTTCTGTTACAACTGTCCCCAATACACCATTGAGGAGAACCAATTTCTAGTATTTATCAATAAAGGTTTTATTGATAGTTATAGAAATTTACCAGATTCATAATAAGTAGTACCTATAATTAAAAAATCATCAGTGGTGTTCAAAGAACTTATAAAGTATATTTCTCAGAATTCTCATCAATTTAGCCCAAGAGGTACGAGTACAAGGGGACTGTATGAAGTGATATCTTCAGAATCACCCCTTATATAGTCTAAATTTGATGAAATAACTAGTTTGGATAGGAGAATGACTCTTAAATAGTCAAGTGTGTAATAAAAACCATCATTGGTATATGATCTTTTATTATATTTAGATCATTTAACTAATTAGTGTACTTAAGTACAGGGAACTAAAAGTTATACAACCTCCTAACATCAAAGGAAAATTTTATGTCTAAATAAAGGATGAAGAGATAATTCCCAAGTCCAATATAAATTTTTAAATTCTATGGGAGGGGAAGTTTGAGTGGAATGGGCCTATGGGTTATGTTTCGGGCATGGTATGACTATGGGCCTTTGGGTCATGTATTACGTGTCATGTCGGGCCTTGTGCCTTGGGCCTATGGGTCATGTTCGGGTTCCCCTTCAACCCTTAAAAGGGGGATTATCCATAATAAAATAAAAAAAGGCCTTCGGTCCATTCGGTGAAATATAGATTTTTAAACCATTAAAATCAACCCAAATCAGCTTACCAACATAAATATTATAAATCCCCACTATTATAAAAATTATACAAGCAGCTTTCAACCAGGCCTTCCAACCACCACCCTTCCAACAAAAGAATCCCTTTGAGTAACCCTCAACTCACTACCACCTAAGAGGAACTAACATGGATAATATGTTAAGGAGTTAAGAAACTAATATGGGTGGTTAATGGGATTGGGACCATGGGACAAGCCTAAAGACCTATATTTATGGGTTAGAATGGACTAGAAGAAAATGAACTGCATTTTAAATGAGATTAAACGGATTAAAGAGAAAAACCTTTGGGCTTAAGTGAGCTGACCTTAAAATATATATTCTAACCCATGGGAAATGAATATTTTTTTATTTTTTTATTTTAATTTATTTTGAATTTAATATATAATTTCTTTTCCATATATATATATATATGTGATGAATATAAATATAAATTAATAATTATGTGATAAATATTAGGTATTTTATATTAAATATTTCTTAATAATAAGTGTTTTTATATATTTTTAAAATTATTTTTGTTCTTGATTCCAAATACGGGCCGATCTAAAGACTAGTCTACATATAATTTAGACTATAAATTTTTGAACCCACATTAAATGTGTCCGTAAATAGACTAGGATTTTTTTGGCCCAATTTTGTGGGATTGGCCCACTTTTCCTTGGTAAATCTTATTAATAATCCCTTAAAATAAAGTAAATTAATTGAGGAAATAAATTTTCATTCCAATAGAGATAATATCTCAAAAAACAAGGAAAATTACTAGCTTAACCAATTCCAAAATCCAAAGGTAATATGAGTCTCGTAACAACTAGGGGTGACAATGAAATTCACCCCATTTCCACACCTGATTTCAAGAAGAACCAACCCAACACTAAGAAGAAGGAAGATAATAAATCTAAACAAAACCATGAGAACTATTCCAAAGATAAAGAAGAAAATAAATATGAAGAAAAATTTGGAAAAAAATAAAAAGTGGGTATAAATATCCTTAAAAAATAGATTAAGGAAAAGGGAGACCTTATACTTCTATTCCCCCTTGTGAACAATACAGTAAAGACATATATAAGTGGAGGAAAATAAAAAGTGATTCTAGAAACTTCCCAAAAATTTGAAATTAGTATACCCCTTCTTGAAGCTCTAAAAAATAAAAAATATTATAATCTTCTTTAGTAACCATGCACTAAAAAGGGAAGACTTCAAGGTATTGAGAGAGTAAACTTAGAAAGATGTATTTCAGCCCTGATCAAACCACAACATCCAACAAACTATCAAGATTTGGGGAAATTTTTTATCCCTTACACAATTTGTTCTATGTATTTTGATGATGAATTTTGTGATATTGAATCCTCTATAAATGTAATTCCATATTTTTTTAATTCTTTATAGACGAGACAATTAAATCCCACAATAGAGAGTTTTTAAATTTAATACATATCCAATACATTCCTACCAGGAGCAATTAAAGATTACCTAGTTAAAGTATAAATTTTTATATTTTTATCCAAATTATATGTACTGAATATGGTAGATGACAGTACTTATGACACCCATAGATTTTTGTGGGAATTTATATCTAAATATTACCATATTGAATAACTTATTTCCCATGAAACAACAAACTAAAATTAAAGATAATAAATTTTATTGAGATAAAATATTACAATGCAATATAAACATTAATAAATTATGAGAACACAATATGAAACATCATAAATAAAAGTATATGAAAAATAAATTCACAAGTAAATAAAAATACCACAAACATAAAATATTTATCCTCTTGGTTTTCTATGAAGATCATAACCTGAAAAAAACCATGGGAGTAAGGAAGAGAATTATAAATATAATAGAAATATAGAAAGATAATAAATTATGACGAATTATTTTAGGTTATATATAGGAATGAAATTTTACTATTATATATGGTTGTTGGGATTATATAGTTGTAGGTGTTATATGATCATTACAACATAACCATTGAATTAGAGGGTATAAATACAAGTAATAAAATTAAGATATTTATGTAAAAAAGGGAAAGGAATGGTATTGATGATTATAAGTATTTCTTATGATTCTCCTTTATCTATTCTTGGAAAGGAGGTAACATCTCTAGGGATTTCTCTAGTCTAAGCCTAAGATAAACTTTAAAAAGTGTGGCTGGATCAAAATAGTTTGCAGGAGAAGATAAAGATCATGTAAATAATTATGAGATACATGCTAGATAAATTACCACCTATGAAAAACAAAATTTCTATCTTATCATTAGATCTTATATATATGTTTTGTGGGGATTTTAAGTAGAAGTTAGGATGATGTAATCCCGTAATTATTAATAAATTTTATATTCTCATTATTATGTGTATTTTATACATTTTTCATTTTTATAAAATTTAATTCTAAATAATAATAAATTTTTTATTTAAAATAATGTTTTTGATAAAATTTAATGTTTATTGAATAAATAATCAACCATAAAGAATTAAGAATAAAATTATTTTGTGATAAAAATATTTTTTCTCAAAGAATAATACTTTTCTATATATTGTGTATTTTTAAACAAATTGGTCACTATTTAACTATATATAATATATTAAAATTATATATATAAAAATAAATTAATTTTCATCTAAATATTTTCACTTGGAATGAAATATGAATAAATTATTTTTATTCTTTAAAAATACATTTTTTAAAAACTGTATTTATGAGTTATACAGGCTTATATTAATTTTTTTTTAAAATCTATAAATTGAGTTTAATAAAATGGTATTAATATTTTTAATTAGAATATCCAAATTTTTTAAAAGGTCATTTTAATTTCTAATGTAAAAATAAGTTACCAAAATAAATATTAGTTACCAACGTAAAACTGTTATTTTTCAAAGAATTATTTTTATAAAGGATGTATAATTTTTATCTAAATAAATTAATTTGATCTATTTTAAATTAATAATATAATATTATTTTTAAAAATATTAATAAATATATTAATAATCATATAATTAGTAATTTATAGGAAATAATAATAAGAAATATTAATATTTAAGAAGTCATTTTTCTAGGAAAATAACTTTTTCTATATATATTCTATTTTAATTTAAAAGTTAATTTTCTCATACATAGAAATTTAATTAGATTAAATGAAATATAAATTAATATTTATAACATTTAAATTATGTGGGATTTTTTATCTTACATTTTTATTAAAAAAGTAATTACCATGGTAAATATTTTATCAAAGTTAACATGGGTAAAAATGAGTAACTTAAAATGGATTGAAATTTTCTATATCCACTTGAAGCTTAGAAATTATATAAGACCATTTTTAGGTTTAAAATTCATATAATCATGTATTACCAACCTTTCCCCACCTAAATCAACTAAATACCATGTGATTCCATCTTTACACCTTACCTAACTTTCATTTTCAAGGAAATATACCTCTTTTCACCTATAAAAGGAGTTGTCTTCCACCAAAACCAAAACAATCATAACCTTAAAATTACTATTTAAAATCTACCAATTTTTAATCTCCAATAATAATATTACACGTTTCTAATCCTTTGGTTATAATAAAGTATCTCAACTCCTCTATTTCAAAGAAGTATTTCAAGAGAAGATTCGATTCCTCAATGTGAGTATTATCCACTCCCAAAACTTTTCTTCTTTATCTATCTCATCCAGCCTCCTAAAAAACTATTCTAACCATAATAATAAAAATATATATGTATAATTAGTATAATACAATTTTATTATGTTTATCTAGAAACCATTATCTATCTTCCTCCCACCTATTCAAAAAAATGAAAATGTCGTTGATGTTACATGCAAACTACTGCCTCTAGGAATGACATATTTTGTTTTTAATCACCTAATTTAATGGAAGGTTTTATAAATAGATTTAATAAATATATATTTAATTTATAATGTTATTAATATTATTTATATATAAATTAACCATTCTATTAGTAATATTAACAATAAGTGATCATTGTAAGTTTAACCTTTTAAAACGACCATACCAGGAAGAAAATGATTTCTTCTTTGTAACTAAGAGATTATTAAATTAAATTTATAATCCACCTATTATATATTATAATTTATATATTTTATGACATATAAATAGTATCATTATTACATTATAATTATGATATCATAAAAAATCACTTCCATACTCATCAATTGGTTATAACATGTTCTTGTTTAGGTTGGTTTCATCACCTACATGAATAGTGCTATAATTTTTATCATGTATTATTACAAAAAATTAATTAATAGTATAATATTATATTAATATTTCATTTTTTATGTAATGGTAATATAAAAATTTAATTCATTATTAAGATACCTCATTTTTTTTCATTAAAAATTACCGAAACAAGATCACCCCTAATTTTATCTTCATCAATTTTAACTAAAAATATCATAGAATGAAATTATAACTTTATTAATAATTATGGAACATATTTTATATTACCTTAAATAATATAAAAATTATAAAATTGGTATCAAATAGTAGGTATCAACATCACCATTAAAAATCTTATACGAAACCATCAAGGTTACTAACATCTGATAATGAAAATAAATAATGACCAACTAATAAATGTATAATGAATGATTATAATTAAATAGTAGAAAAGGTAATAGATATGAATAAGTTTATAAAATAAGTTATTAATATGGTTATATTTATTATACTAAAGTTTAAAGTACTTTCATATATTTCAATAGTAAAGGTAAGAGTTTCGTCTCAATTTCCCTTCATTGAGGCATGTTTTCATATTATACACCTATTATTATTTTATATGTATTAATTAATACCCAATTGGATTCTATTAATGTTATTAAATTTTATTTCATGGTATTTACAATTATATTCATGGACCCTATATTCATATTATTTTTATTCAATTGTTAACAAATTCATAAGGGTTTTTTGACTCAACCTCCTTTTCACTGAGTCATTGTTTTTCTCCCTTGAGTATGAGTATCTAAGTTTCTTATATTTTTCTATTTATTTAATTCATATATAAATTTACTTTTTTTTCTTGGTAATTTTTATTATTATATCAAAATAAAATTCTTTGATGGATTCCCTAATTCAAAAAAATATGACATCAATAAGAATAATTCTTATCCTCTTTAATAACTATTTCTCTTCCATGTCTATATTATTTCTTTCCAATTTTTTTCCTTTCTTATTTTGAAACCCAAAAATGTATTATCTCATGTTACCTTTATATTTTTCTTTATCTATTTTTAAAAGGAATCTCTATTAATATTTTAAATGATGCGAGTTTCAATAATGATATTCTAAAACATTAAAAAAGTAATTCATTTTCACCATCATATATTTTATCTCCCACTCCAAATTTTTTTAATTAAACATTATTTACTTTCAAGGATTAATTACTAGAATTTATTTTAAAGTGGAATTTGTTTTCATGTTATTTTATCAAATATGAATTTTTAAAGTGACTTGTAACTTCATCTTTTTATAATAAGTTAAAAATATTTTATTAAATCTCTATTTATGATTTCACTTCTATTTTAATTTTTATCTCCAAAATATCTATATTATTTGGAGTTATGTTTCATAAAATATCTCTTAAATTACCTTTTTAAATACTCCTTTTATGTGATTTATTTTTTGTATCTTTGATAAAAGTCTTGATGTCCTTTTAATGTGATACCATTTTTGATGTTATAAAACCCATTTTCTTTCCATAGGTTCTTCATGAAATGATATATGATTGATTTTATGTGGAAAAATTATGTATGTTTGATTATTATATGATGGATGGGGTATTATATATCCCTCCAATACATTGGTTGAAGTTTTATATCTCATTAGATAAAAAGGGTAAATGGGTAGTATCCCAAGCACGAAGGGGGTACACATGTAGTATCCCAATATCAAGAGGGTATATGGGTAGTATAATAAGCCCAAAAAGGGTACACAAGTTTTCAAAACAATCCCCCAAGGGTACATGGGTTGTTATCCTTGGCCCACTATGTTATGAGAAACAAGTAGTGCTGCCTTCTCTATTATTTTATGATTTCTCCTGCTTATGCTTATGAAACAATTCTATGTTATATGACTATGTTATGATCCATATCTTATGATTATTGTCTCATATTTCTACACTATTATACCATGGTATATGTTTAATAATTTGAGTTTATATAAACTTTTAACATTCCTTATAGACAACTATTATTGTTCCAGGTTACTTTTAATCAAAATTTTCCTCCCATTTCATGTTTCTCATATGTTTGTGACCTAAATATTTATAACTGATCGATAAGTTTCCCCTTATTGATAATTTGATCTCACCCTTTTCTTATCTTTTCTATTTAACCATATTATAAGGATGAGTATAACATATGAGGTGTTTAAAAGAAGGTTTAGTATAGTGCGATTATGGAGAAATATTCACAATTTTCTGAAATATAACTTTTATATATCTTATATCTGAAGACACTAAACCTTTGTGTTCTAGGATTATGGGTTTATTGTGAGATATAATGTTTAATTAATGTTAAATACATTCATTTTTATCTTTAGTTTTCTCACTTGGTATCCAATTCAGTTTGTAAGGAATGTGTTTTTAGCATCAAACCTAGGAATTCCAGTTTGGGGTGTCCCGGTTGGTATCAAATAACGATTTAGTTATTTTTAGGGATTATAATGAGAAAATATTAGTGATAACCTCAAGGATAAGTTTTAATATAGAAAAAAATCCTATAATTTTGGTAAAAGGGATTGTGTGTAGTTTCATATAAATGAAATACCTATCCAGATATAGAAAAGTGGATACAAGATCTAGTTTAGATGAACCTAGGGGTAATAATATTGGAAAAGGATGGTTGGGTATTAATATGATCTTTACTTTTTGCACAACTAATGGGCATAACTTCTCACCAGTTTGAATCTCCCAGGGGATATGATTTGGTTGATTAACATTCTATTTACAAACCCATATAAAGGATTTAAATGTAATTTATGATGTAATATATAAATATTTAGTTTATAAAATCTAATATGAATTTGAACTTGGATAACCTAGATATTTATAAGTTAGGGTATATGTTTCATTGTATATAAAATCATTTTATTAGTTTTCTTGATTTTATTAGAGGTTATTATAACCATTTTGGTTATTTTATTTGGTTCAATACTTGGATAATGAAAATGAAATTGTGAAAAATATGTATCTAGAAAATACTAAGTCTTATGAACAACTTTTCAATAATATTTTTCCTAAATGATTTCAATATATGCTAATTATGAAGGAAAATATGTGTATCTTTGTCTCAAGAAAGATAGTAAATTAAATGTCTCATTAGAATTTATAACCCGGGTGATGACTAAGTTAAGAATAACCTTATCTATTTTTACTAGTAATATAATTAAAAATTTGAGGACATAATTTATTTAATGGGGTATAATGTAACACCCATATATTTTAATGTGAATTTACCTTTAAAAAAATATCATGGTAAATAGAATGTTTCTTGTAACGTCCTGATTCCAGAAGCCACCCAGAGGCACCCCGTACCTGGTTGGTCACATGGCCTCAAGTGCATTTACCTGAATGCCAGAGGCTACTGACTAGCAGCGAGGGATTTGGGTGTGATAGTGGGGAAACTATGCCCTTATTGGAAGAACATAGTAGAAGTAAACAAATATACAAAAACAGAAGAAGTAATAATACCATACAATAATAAACAATGGAAGACTGGAAGAAGGAAACAACTGGAGCACATATATAAGTGATGAATGATACATATGTCTAGGAAAGTAGCCAAAGAAATCACAATGCTAGAATAAATTACTAAATCAAAGTACAAATAAAAATAGATAAACTCCTTAACATCGCAAACCTCAGCTTGGTCCCATGCTCTCGAGCTCCACAGTAGTCAAGAACCTAAAGTAGAAGGGCGTTTGTCCTTATCTATACTTTCAGAAATATAATCTATTTATTCCCAAAAGCATGATCCAAATATGGTGTGAGAATAAATCCCAGTAGGAAACCACCAAAAGATCTGTGCCTAACGGTCAGTGAATATATAACAGACAATAAGTAAAAGGAATAGTAAACAAGGAAGTAATCAGCAGTAAAAAATTACACAGTTTCAAGGCATTCAATTATAGATATCAAGTAAGTAGCTAATCAATGTAGGTAACCCTCTGGGAAGTACACACGACCTATCTTATTTGGTTTAATTTATAAGGATATAACAAATACTCTATGAGGAAGCACTCATAGTCAATTCCCCTTATAGTCAAAAGTGATTAAAGTCTCTCTAAGGAAGCTCACACAGTCAATTCCCCTTATAGTCAAAAGTGATAAAAACTCTCTGATTAAGATCACACGGTCAATTCCACTTATATTCAAAAGTAATAAAGACTCTATGAGGAAGCTCACATGGTCAATTCCCCTTATAGTCTACTACACCAGGTTCCCACGACCCTATGTAAATCAATCGAGCAAAGAAACACAAAAACGACCAAAGTAAACCTCAAGAACTACTTGGCTAAACAGTCTACAACATAATATCATGTTAGAATACAACACTCCATCCTACAACACCAGGCATGGGAAAATAGGAAATGAAGCTTAACAGGATAAACAGGACCAAATGGTTGTAAACAGAACATGCATGGGAAAACACTTCCAAAGCATAAAAATTAACCCTATTAACATTCAATTTACCTCTACTCAAGAATACAAACATAGAAGGCAATCAACAGGGATAAAACAGTAAACACGCAATACCCCATTCAAGGGAATTGGAAAAATTTGCACATATAAATCAAATAATGTCAACGGAAAGACAAAAACCACCTACCTCGGCGTTGTGAGATCACTATACTTGAATCTCAGTCCTTGAATCACCTTATAACATCGTAGATCTTCAAAAATGCCTAAAACATTCAACCAAAGATAACTCTTGAAAGAGGAGGAATCTGAAAACGAAGCTCTAGAAGAAGTTAGAGCTTATCGAGGCGATCATAATGCAATCAACTACAGTTGAATCAGAGAATCAGTGCTCGATTGGGGGATCGGGGAAAGATCATGGTCGTACGGGAGCTCTTGGATGAACTAGACCAAGAAGAAGGCCTTTATGTCTGTCAGACATGACCTCGATGCATTTAAGGAAAAAAAATAAAGTACACGACATGTACTTGCCCTTACCGAGCCCCGCATTAGGTGGCCTCCAGGTCACCACACACAGCCGTGTGCAAGGATGCTATGCTTCCAGCACATGGCTACCCGTAGTAACTGAGTACACAACGTGTAATCATAAAGCACATGGTGTGAACTTCAAAATTTTCCAAAAATTCCTATTTTTCTCAAAAACCCCAGAAAAAGAAAAACATACTTGAAAAGAAGATATGGGTTCTTACAAACTTTCCCCCTTAAAGAAATTCATCCCCTAATTTCCCTAGCAAGGCTGCGTAGAAGAAGAATCCATGAATAGCTCCAGCCACTGAGATCGTGCATCGACCTCCCTCTCCCAAGTCTCATCCTGTACTCACCCGTGCTTCCATAACACCTGTAACAAAGGAACATACGTGCCAAGGAGAACCTTCATACTTCAATCAAAAATCCAGATAGGATGCTCCTTGAATGATGCATCCACATATAACTTGATTTCCTCAGGTTGGAAAGCATGAGACGGGTCTAAGAAGTAATGTCGAAGCTAAGAAACATGGAAAATATCATGTATTTCCCGGTACCTCTGAGGTAACTGCAACCGATAGGAAACCGGCCCAATTCTCTCCAACACCTCAAATGGCCCAACGTATCTCAACGAAAGCTTACCCTATCTCCTAATCCTCCTATATCCCAACCTCAATGTGACATGTAGAAAAACCTGATTCCTGACCTCGAACTCCAGAGGTCGTCTCCGTCGATCAACATAAGACTTCTATCGAGACTGTGTAGGATCAATTATCTTCGGAATCAACTCTATCTGTTCCGTGGTCTCCTGGAAAAGATGAGGTCCCAACGTAGCTGCCTCTCCTATCTCCAACCAACATAAGGGTGATCGACATGACCTACCATACAAAGCCTCATAAGGTTCCATCTGAATAGTCACTTGGAAACTATTGTTGTAGGAAAACTCCACAGGAGGTATGTGCTTCTCCCAAGAACCTCCAAAATCTAGGATACATGCTCAAATCATGTCCTCAAGAACCTGAATCATATGATCATACTGTCTATCTATCGGGGGATGGTAAGCTGTACTCAAAAGCACCTCTGTAACTAAAGCCTTATGAAGCCCCTGCCAAACCTGAGAAGTAAAACATGCATCCCTGTCTGAAATAATGAAGTGTGTAAAACCATGTAGATGTAAAATCTCTTGGATTTACAACCTTCCTAGCTCATCAACACTGAAGGTATCCTTTATCAGCAAGAAGTGAGAAACCTTCATGAGTCTGTCAATGACAACCCACACTGCATCATTCCCTCGAGGTGACCTTGAAAAACTTGTCACTAAGTCTATCATGACATCATTCCACTTCCGCTCGAGAATGGGTAACTTCTAAAAAATTATTACTGGTCGCTGGTGCTTCGCCTTCACCTACTGACAGGTGAAACACTTCCTAATGAAACCAACAACATCTATCTTCATACTTGGCCACTAATACTGATAGTGTAGATCACGATACATCTTGGTGACATTGGGATGAACTGCCCAAATTGAGAAATGAAAGTCCCACATCAGCTCCTCACATATGTCTGCTGGCACCAAAACGCATCCCTGAAAATGCAGGATCTCATCCTTGCCAATGGTCCATCCAGGAATAGGGTCCTCTCCTGACACGCTTTCCCGCAGGACCAGTCTTTCTGAGTATAATAGCTGCCTCATTTGCACTCGATCAATAAGAGTAAAGGTAACAACTACAGAAGAAAGAAAAGTCTTCCCCTGTCTGTTGTGCACCTCCAAATGCATCTTATAGAATAGAGCCATAAACTGCCACTCACTGCTGGCCTCTTGAACTGCCTATATCTGAGTCCTCCTGCTCAGCGCATCAGCCACTTCCTTTCCTTTCCCAAGCATATAGGCAAGCTCGAAGTCAAAGGACTGAAGATACTAAACCCACCTTCACTGTCTCAAATTCAGATCATGCTGAATGAAGATGTACTTGAGACTTTTGTGGTTGGTGAAAACCAAAAAATGCTCTCCCAGAAGATAATTCCTCCAACAACATAAGGCATGAACAACAACAGCTGACTCGAGATCATGCATCAGGTAATTACTCTCATCCGGTCTCAACTGTTGAGACCCGTACGCAACACCTTGTTCTCCCTATATAAGCACTGCTCCCAACCCGATACCCGATGCATCACAGTAAACAGTATAGCTCTTTCCTAGCTCTGGAAATATTAGTATCGATGCTGAATTCAACCTCCCTTTTAGCTCCTGAAAGGATGAATCACAAGAATCTGACCACAATAACTTTGCACCCTTCTTAGTTAGACCCACTAGTGGTGTTGATAAGAATGAAAAGTTTTGTATAAAACATCTATAGTATCCATCCATCCCTTGAAAACTCCGCACCTCAAAGACGTTCTTCAGATGCCCCCATGAAACTACTATTGTCACTTTCTCTGGGTCTACTGATACTTCTATCTCTAAAATAACATGACCTAAGAATTGAATATAGTCCATCCAAAAGTATAATTTTGAGATCTTAGAATATAATTTATGCTCTCTTAGTGTACTCAAAATGATCTCAAGATGGGTAGCATGGTTGTGTCGAGTGTGAGAGTACACCAAGATATCGTCCATGAAGACTACCATGAAAGAATCCAAGTATGGATGGAACACTCAGTTCATCAGTTCCATGAAGACTATAGGCGCATTCTTGAGACCGAACGGCATAACCACATACTCATATAGACCATACCTGCTCCAGAAGGCTGTAAGAGGTATATCCGATGGTCTAACACGCAACAGATGATAACCAGTCCTTAAGTCAATCTTCAAGAACACCCGAGCTCCTCGAAGCTGATCAAATAGACCATCAATACTCAACAAGAGATATAGGTTCTTAACCATCAACCGGTTCAACTTCCGATAATCAACACAAATTATGAGGGTACCATCCACCTTCTTCACAAAAATGATAGGCGAACCTCAAGGAGAAGTACTGGGTCGGATGAAACCCTTTTCCTGCAACTCCTACAACTGCTTCTTGAGCTCCTGTAACTCTGGTGTATCCATCCTATAAGGAGGAATGGACATCGGTGCCACCCCTAGAACAATCTCAATAGAAAATTATACCTCAAACTCCGGAGGAAAACCTGAAAAGTCCTCTATAAAGACATCTCTGAAATGATCCACCACTAGAGGAAAGTCCATCTGTGAAGTCCCCTGGTAATCTAGATATAGACTAGAAATCTGGGCTGTAACTCCTCCCAACCCATGATTATTAGGTCCCTCTCTTCTCACCTAGACATCAAATTCTCCCTTATGAAGAAACAATCTACCCTCTGGTGACATAAAACTCAGCCTATGGCGATAAAAATCGACAACGTCCTGGAAAGGAACTAACGAGTCCATTCTAAGAATGACATCATAACCTGTCATCTCTAGGATATAGAGGTCCCATAAAAAGTGAAAACCACCAACCTCAAGAGGGAACTCCTTGCACTGATTTACACTATCCATTATAGTCCCGAACAGAGTGTCTAACGTCAAGATATCAGCAGAAAAAAAGATACAGAGCCCAAGCCTCTCTACTACAGCAAAAAATATAAAGATATGGAAAGCCCCTGTATCGAAAAAAGCAAAAGATAAAACTGAGGCAACTCGGATCATACCTCGAACTATAGAGGGTCCGGGATCCTTCTCCTAATGGGTCTACTCCACCATAATAGTCTGACCTATAATGTGGCCCTGTGACCCTTCCTGACCACTCTGAACTGATCCAACCTGTTGTTGCTGAAATCCTGGTGACTGATTACCATGACCCCGACCTGCACCTTAGCTTAAACAGTCATAAGAACTCCAGTTCCCCAACTGAGGAGTAAATGGTGGTGCTTCTCTTGAATGTGAAGTCATAGAAGAACCCCTATCACTGGCTGCTGGTGAGAAGATCTGATAGAAACGCTGAAGATGACCCATCTTGCTGCAAGATCAGCACTCAACTGGGTCTCTCGGGCAATGCAGCCTCATATTCCCGCCCTTCCAACACTGGTAGCACACCACATAGCTACTAGAAGATGCATCCCGCCAACTCAGATCTCCTTATGTAGTCTCCCTGTGGCGCTTTCTGCTATCGGCCGGAGAAGCACCAACCCTGGATGCTGAACCGCTCTGGCCCACAGCTCCAGAATTCCTCATATTACGCTCCATTATCAGCACCTGGTTGACTATAGAGGATATCGTAGTCAACATGAAGATGTTCACCTGGGATTAGATGTCCTTCTTGAGACCATCCTCAAAATTTCATGCAAGGAAGAACTCATCTCCCCCTAAAAAGGGTGTAAAGAGCTATAGCTCCGTGAAGTGAGAAGAATAATCCATAACAGAAAGATTACCCAGATACAGACTCATGAACTCTTGGGCTCGATCGTCCCTCAAGGTCTCTGGATAGAATTAATCATAGAAGGTGTACTGAAACTCATCCCAAGCCATATTATGCTAGCTTCCCCACCTGTGAGATCACATCCAACCACCTCTTGGTGGATTATAAAAGAATGTAGGTAGCGAGATTGACCCTCATATCTAGAGGTGTCTTCAAATGATTTAAGATTGTCAACATGGCTTCTATCCATGAATCTGCAGCCTGGGGTACTCCATCCCCTGAGAAAGTGAGGATGCTGCTGCTGAAATAATTACGTCAATTCTGCCATCGGCAGGGCAGGAGGCGACCCTCCCTGGAAGGTTTGCATCATCCTTAGAAAGCCCTCCCTGAACTATGAATTGGTACTTATGTTAGGTATAACTACTGGTGCCAAGACTGGCACAACTAGAGGATCTGTTAGAATTCCCTGATCAGCCATATCTAGTGTCTGATCACTGCCCTGTAACTAGTGTACAATCAGAGGACGTCTCGATGGCATGACTCTGCAAGGTCGAGCGCACACCTTAGATCAAGATTAACAGGTACTAAAACTTAGAAGTGTAAAAAAGGGAAAAAGAGAAGAAAATCATTTAAGTTTGCTAAAACATGACTACATGGAATGTATAAAGCCTACACTGCATGTTCCATTAAGCCTTTGACATGGGAGTGTACTCCTGCCACCAATGGACGTGTAACACCCCAAACACATGGTGTGTTGTCCAAACACATGATGTGTACTTGAATTCTCTTCCCCTGCCCGAGTTCTTGTACACAACAAAGCCAGATGATTCTCCTAGAAGAATACTACATGGCGTGTTTGTTCCAGACATGATGTATACTATATGAGCTTCACCGACCCGTGTTGTTAGTGACACAACCTGATATATAGCTCACACTACACGACGTGTTACAGATGAACACAACGTGTACTGGGAAGATTTTTCCGACCCATGTTGTTCATTACACGGTCGGGTACTCATGTTACACTAAACGACATGTTCTATATGGACACAATGTGTATTAGAAAAGACTCAACCGACCCATGTTGTTAGTGACACGATCGGTTTACATGGTCTAGAACAGGACATGTACATAGGGTACATGGTGTGTCCTTCCAAATATTTCCAAACCCCGTGTTCCCACCCACACAATCTTAGACATGGTTAGAGACTACATGGCGTGTACATATGCTACACAACATATACTTAAGAAAAATAGTTTCTTCCTGAATAGTAGAACACATGGTGTGTATTTAACATTACACGCCTTGTGTTCTGGGTTTTTCCAGATAGTAAACCTCAGAAAATACTCTGGAACCCAGAAAAACACTGTAATGGACATTGAAAGTGCCAAATTACAATTCTTGAGGGCCCATACTCTCCACAAATAAAATCATGGCATATTATACATGTTATAAAAAAGGGAAACAAGTCAATGATCCACCAAATTCTGATTCATGAGGGCCCATAACACCTCATGAACCAAAGTTTGGCATTCATTCAAACAAGACATTACAAAAAGAAATAACCAATCAAATAGTAGGTATTATATCAAAGAATCTATCACAACATCATGCATATCTAGCACAACATCTATCACAACAACATGCAATTGCTAATGCACCCTAAATGGCATGACAAGAATGCATGACATGTGATTTCTAGAAAGTGTCTATATGACACATGAGATGGAATACCCTCATCTAATTGGGTTTAAACAGAAATAAAACCTCAATATCATCAACAATAATAGCATAAAACATGTTAATCACCCAATGGTGAAATTAAATCAACTATAAAATTGAAAAACCAGAAAATTGCAATAATGAGGTAAATTGGCTTTTCCCTGTACACGGGTTATCTACTCCCAGGTACAACTTATTACCAAGTACCAATCCTGTCCTATCCCTAGATATAGGCTCCAAAAATTAATTCAAGAAGTAAATAATTCCTTTGATACCACTTTGTAATGTCCCGATTCTGGAAGCCACCTGAGGCGCCCCATACCCGGTTGGTCATATGGCCTCAAGCACATTTCCCTAAATGCCAGAGGCTACCGAATAACAGCGAGGGCATTTGGTGTATTAGTGGGAAAACTATTCGCTCATTGGAAGAGTAACACAGTATAAGTAAAAAAATATACAAAAAGGGAAGTAGTAATAATACCATACAACAATAAATAGTGGAAGACTGGAAGAAGGAAAGAACTGGAGCACATATATAAATGATGCATGATACATATGTCTAGGAAAGCAGCCAAACAAATAAAAATGTTGGAATAAAGTACTAAAAAAAAGTACAAATTAAAATAGATTCACTCCTTATCAACGCAAGCCTCATCTTGGTCCCATGCTCTCCATCTCCACATCAGTCAAGAACGTGAAGTAGAAGGGCGTTTTCCTTTATCTATACCTACAACAATATAATCTATTTAGGACCAAAATAATGACCCAAATAGGGTGTGAGACTAAATACCATTAGGAAACCACCAAAATATCTATGCCTAATAGTCAGTGAATATATGACATTCAATAAGCAAAAGGAACAGTAAACAAGGAAGTAATTAGCAGTAAAAAATTCAACAGTTTTAAGGCATTCAATTTCCCATATCAAGTAAGCAGAAAATCAAAGCAGATAACCCTCTAGGAATTACACACGACCTATCCCCTCTGGTTAAATTTATAAGGATATAACAAAGAATCTCTGAGGAATCACTCATAGTCAAATCCCCTTATAGTCAAAACTGATTAAAGAATCTCTACGGAAGATCACACAGTAAATTCCCCTTATTGTCAAAAGTGACAAAGAATCTCTGAGGAAGATCACATGGTCAATTTCCCATATAGTCAAAAGTGATAAAGACTCTATGAGGAATTTCACATGGTCAATTACCCTTATAGTCTACTACACCAGGTTCCCACAGCCCTGTGTAAGTCAATCGAGCAAAGAAACACAAAAATAGCCAAAGTAAACCTCAAGAACTACTTGGCTAAACAGTATAAAACATAACAGCATGTCAAAATACAAAACTCCATCCTATAACACTAGGCATGGGAAAACAGGCAATGAATCCTAACAGTCTAAATAGGACCCAACGGTCATAAACAGAACATGCATGGGAGAAAACTTCCAAATCATATCAATTAACCCTATTCACATTCAATTGACCTCTACTCAAGCATACAAGCATAGAAGGAAATCAACAGGGCTAAAACAGTAAACACGCAATACCCCGTTCAAGGGTATTTGACAAATTTTCACATATAACTCAAAGACTTTCAACCTAAAGGAACAAAAAACCTACATCGGCATTGTGAGATTGCTATACTCGAATATCTGGCCTTGAATCACCTTAGAATGTCATAAATCTACAAAAATGTCCAAAATGTTCAATCGAAGATAACTCTTGAAAGATGAGGAATCAAGAAACAAAGCTCTAGAAGAAGGTAGATCTTACTGAGGAAATCCCAACGCAATCAAAAACGGTCGAATCAGAGAACCGGTGCTCGATCAGGGGCTCTGGGAAAGATCGCGGTTGTACGAGAGCTCTCGAACAAACCAAACCTAGAAGAAGGCCTTTCTGTCCATCAAATGAGACCCCAACGTGTTTAATTAAATAAAATAAAGTACACGGCATGTAGTTTTTAAGTACACGGTGTGTATTTTTGAAGTACATGGCGTGTACTTTCCCTCACCGAGCCCCGCTTTAGGCGGCCTTCTGGTCACCACACATGGCCGTGTGCAATGCTGCTACTTGGCCAGCACACGACTACCCGTGGTAACCAAGTACACGGTGTGTACTCATAAAGTACATGACATGTACTTCAAAATTTTCTATAAATTCATCTTTTTCTCAAAAACACCAGAAAAAGAAAAACATACCTAAAAAGAAGATCCTGATTCTTACATTTCACATACAACAATGAACTAAAATGAAACATGATTCATTTTACTATGATAAAATATTAAAATACAAGATAATAATTAATAAATTTTGAGAATACAATACGAAACATAATTATGAAAAGTATAATAGGAATAAATTCACAAGTAAATAAAAATACCATGAAGATAAAATCTTTAAACTCATGGTTTTCAATAAATATCACAATCCTAGAATGAACTATTGAAGCAATGTAGAGAATTATAAATATAATATACATGGTGAAAGATAAGAAAATATGATGAAATATTTTATGTTATATATTGGAATGATATTTTACTGATATATATGGCCGTTAGGATTATATAGACAATGAATTTATATGACCATTGAAACATAAATATTGAATTGGTGGGTATAAATATAAGTATCCAAATTATAAGATCTATCTAGAAAAGGGAAATAAATAACATTGAGTAGTATAATTATTCCTTATAATACCCATTTATATAATCTTGTAATGGTGGTGGCATCTTTAGGGTTTTCACATGATCGATTCCTATCTGAACTTCAATAAGTGAAACTTGAGTGAAATCATTTATGGGAGAACTACAAGATCATATAAATTACTATGAGATATATAATAGCTAAATCACTACCCATGATAACCACTTATGCTTATATTACCCTTATATCTATGTGTAAGTTATTTGGGGATTTATTAGTAAGAGTTGGGATGATATAAACCTGTAATTATTAATTACTTTTATATCCTCATTATTATGTATATTATTATCCCTTTTAATTTCTATAAAATTTAATTTTAAAGAATTATAAAGGTTATATTTAACATAAATTTATTGATAAAATTTATTTCTTATTAAAAAAATTATCAATATTAATGAATTAGGAATAAAATCATTTTTTGATAAAAATACTTTTTCTCAAAGAATTATACATTCATATATAATTTTTATTTTGAAATCAATTGTTCACTATTGAATAATATTTAATATATTAATAATATATATATATATATATTTAAATAAATTAATATTCATATAAATATTTTCACTTGGAATGGAATATGAATAAATTACTTTTATGCTTAAAAAATACATTTTTCTAAAAACTGTTTCTATACGTTATGTGTGATTATACTAAAATTATTTTTTTATCAAATATAGAAATTGAGTTTAATAAAATGGTTTAAATATTTTTCTTCATCATATAATTTTTTTTAATAATTTAATTTTTATTTCTGACATAAAAATAATTCACCAAAGTAAATATTAGTTACCATGATAAAGTATTATTTTTCAAAGAATTGTTTTTATAAATATTGTGTAATTTTTATCTAATTAAATTAAATTGATCAATTTTAAATGGTGAAAATAGTATGGTTTTTAAAAATATAAAAAAATATATTTAGACTAATTTAATTAGTAATTTATAGAAAATGTGAATAAAAATATTTAATATTTAAGATGTTATTTTTTTGTGAAAATAATTTTTTCTATATATCTTATGTTTTAAATTAAAAGTAAATTTTATAATATTTATAAATTTTATTATATTAAATTGAGTCCAAATTACTATTTATCATGTCTAAATTAGGTTGGATATGTCATATTTTATTTTTAGTCAAAAAATAATTACTATGGTAAATATTTAATCAAGGTTAATAGGGGTAAAAATGGGTGACTATAAAAGTGGCTAGAATTTTGCTAAATTAACTTAAAATTTAGACCTTATAGAATATGTTTTTGAGTTTTAAAATTCATACCCACATTTCTCACCAATATTTCCTCCCCTGACTCAGCTAACACCCACGTGATTCCATCTTTACCACTTACCAAACTTTGACTTCCTAGGAAATGTCCTTATTTTTCACATATAAAATGAGCTCACTTCCACCCTCTTCAAACCGCTCTTACCCTTAAAATTAATATTAAAAACATACCCTTTTTACAAATAATATAATACTCTTACACATTTGGTAGTCCCTGGTCACAAAAAAGTGTTCCAAGTCCCCGATTTCCAAGATGCCTTTCAAGATAAGATTCAAGTCCTCAACATGAGTATTATCCACTCCTCAACCTTTTCGTCTTTATCTTTATCATCCACTTTAATAAAAATATATTTTAAAAATACTAATATAATTTCATAAATATAATTTTTTACTTAAATTTTAATACATTTATAGAACAACCATTATCTATCTTCCTCCCATCCATTCAAAAAAATAAAAATAAAAATGTTGCTCCTATTATGTGTAGACCACCGCCTCCATGAAAAAAATATTTAATTTTTCATCACCGACTTTCATGTATGGTTATAAAAATGGATTTAAGGAATAAATGTGATATTTATAACTTGATAAATATTATGTCAATATAAATTAGACATTATATTAGTAATATTAACAATATAAGATAATTGAATATTTGACCACCTAAAATATTCATACTAAGAGGGAAAAAATTATTCTTTATAAATAATAGATTATTATCTAAAATTCATAATAAACGTATTATATATTATTATTTTCCTCTTTTATTAAATATAACTAGAATAATTATGCTTCTAGAATTATGATATTATGATAAAACCACTTTTACTCTCATTCATTGGTTATAACATGTTCTTTCTTAGATCAATTTAACTACCTACATGAATGAAGCTATAAATTTTTATCATGGATGGTTATTGAAACTTAATTATTTTTATAATATGATATAAATATGTAAATAATGTTTGGTTTTGAGTTCTGTAATGGAAATATTGAAATTTATCTCATTATTAAGATACCACATCTCATTTTTTAAAAATTACAGAAACAAGATCACCACTGAGTTCATATTACAAAATCATAACTAAAACTCTCATAGAATGAAATAATAACTTTAAAAATTATTATACAACATCTATTATAGAACCATAATTAATACAAGAGTTATGAACATGTTATTAAATAACAGGGATTGACATCACCATTATGAAACTTGTAAGTAAGAATCATGGTTACTAACATCTAATGATAATAATTAACAATGACCAACCAATAAATATTTATTGAATTATTAAATTAAATAGTGTAAATGTCATTAAACAACCTAGAATTACCCAATAAAATAATACCTGAGCTGGTCCTCACATAGCCTGAAGGTCATTCTTGATCCCCACGGGTTGGCGACTAACACCTGGCATCATAAAGAATAACAAGGGAATTATTTTTCCACATGAAATTATAAGATAAACGATACAAGTTAGTATGTTAGAACTCCTCAAGGATAATGTATGATAATCATAAGATAGTTATACCAAAGAATACATCATTCAAACAAGATACTAAAGTCAACAAAGTTAAAACATCAACATCATCACCAAGACTAACAATCAGAACCCCTATGAAACAAGTGAACTATAGCTCCACCGGTCACCTTTATCACCCAGAGTCCCAAATATCATATAAAAATACCACATTCAAGTGTCACATTCCCTTACCCTTAACCTATGATAACAAGATCTAAAATCACTTGAAGGAAAAACTAGGGTGTGAGATAAAAATATCAGTATGGTATCACTTAGTGTCCCATAAATAATTCCACAAAAACTAAAACAATTATCTTATCAATTAAAATAAAACAGGGCATGTAATAGAATTGAAACATTAAAAAAAAAAGCTTTCTAACCAAAAAGGATGGAAGATATATAATAATTGGCTTAAATGGATATTTTATATAAAATATTTATATAAATTAGTTGTAATAAATAAAATATTTCTATAATCAATGGAATCTATAATCAAATAAAACATGGTAATGAACCATATTGATAATCACTATGGTATGTTAGTTTATATATATAGGATCCCCACACCTCTCATTGATCAACATAACTCAAGATATATATGCACACTCAAATCAATACCCCATCAGAGGACCCATTATAAGAAATCAATCTACACCCAATTAAGAGACCCATCAAGGGGAATCATTCCAAAATTGGATTAGTTAGTGTTTTGATCATCAATAAATTATTGGGTAGTAAGAGTCCTAACATTGTTGTAACAATAACTCTTAACTACCTGGAATCACATGTGCTTTAATAAATCAATTTGTAAATCATGGGAAAATAAATAATTTCCATACAACCCATCAATAATATTTTAAAGGCCCAAAAATTAGTTTTCAATATGTCTTTTCAATTTAAAAACAAAATCATAGGTTTTCATAAATTCATGACTTTTTAAATCATATTTAATTTTTATCCAATTATCTCAAGAATCACATCAAATCATTTCATAAAATCCACTTCAATTCAAGACATATTTTTTATCTAATCTAGCATATAATTTCGATTCCATTTAAATTGGGGAGTTTTCATAATTCCATGAAAATTTTAAATTAAACAAAAAATCATCTCATATATGGGTTTTATAACATTTAAAAACTCATTCCAAATCAATAAATATTGTAGGGTTTCAATTAATGGGTAAAGAATTATGTAATAAACTACCTTTTAAAACACATAATAAAAATAACACAACACCTAGGATGGGATCCTCCAATAAAGAACAAATGTGTAGGAGATTGATAAATAAAACCTAGAATCAAGATCCATAAAAATAGAGATCATATCCATAAATAACATGACAATATTCCACTCTCTATGGATGAGAGAAGAGGATATCATGAGAAACCACATGAGAGGAGAAAAAATAATTAGAAAGAGATCCAATGTGATCACAAGTTCTTTGATCTGTAAAGAGAAGGGGTTGGAGGAGTTGAAATCACCTCTTGAGTGCCTTCAAGGACCAAGGAATCATGTTAGGGTCAAATGGGGGTGTTTATTATTTTAAACATGGGTATCAATATTTTTAATTAAAATTTCAGGGCAATTAAAAACCACAGACATGGTTTGATGGAGAGGCCACATAGTTTGTAGTAACCATGTGCCCTTACTGGACTTTTGGATGGAATGCACTGTTTGTCTACATTATTATATTAATCAGGAACCAAACATAACAACCCCCACTATCCATGGGTATATGGTTTGGAGGGGTAGGTATATAGTTTCGAAGAGTGGACACATGGTTTGGTAAAACTGTGTGCCCATTCCAGTGACTCAATATAGGGAACATAGTTTTCTGGGCCAAACTACCTGGTTTTGGATAAATGTGTTCCAACTGTGCACAACCCCATGGGTTTCCAATTTTTTTCAAAAACACTCAAAATGACCCCAAAGCAAGACCCTATCAAATCATGATAAAAAATGGTCAATAAGTACCTTCAAGAAGGTAATATGTTGTTAGAAACTCCCCACCATAAAAACTTTCTATCCATAGAATGCCTACCAATAAGATTTCATGTTTAAGAGATGAGGAAACTTCTCTCTCATCAGTGACTCATAATCCCATGTCTCAGGTGAATTAAAACCATACTACCATGAAACATGTAAAAATGTATCCTCCTCCTATGAATAACCTCTGTCTTAGAATCAAAAATCCTGAATAGATGCTCACTCATGGATAAATTAGGTTCAATATCTAGATATTACAATCTCAGGACATGAGAAGGGTCAAAAATATACTTCATGAGGTATTATACATACATAAAATTGTGGATCAAAATTAACTTCATTGGTAAGGATAACTAGTAAGACACATTATTGACCTTCTCAACAATATCAAAAGGACCCACAAACCTCAACATAATCTTTCTCTGTTTCCCAAGGCATCAGTTACCCAACCATGATGAAACTATCAAAGACACCTATACACTAATATAAAACTCCAATGGTCATCGAAAACAATAAACAAAATATTTATATCAGCTCTGTGCTATCACCATTCTTTGATGAATTAACTGAATCTTTTTTGTTGTGTCTTAAACCAAACTCGGTCCAACCAAAGAGGATTCACCAATATCTGAACAATAAAACATATATTTACAAGAACTTACATACAAATCCTCAAAATAATCCATTATGATTGTATAATGATATCTATTTTTGTAATCAAATGAAACTAGTCCCAAATGGATATCTTAAGATCCACCAAAGTAAAAAAAATACAAATATATAGAATGTAATCAAGGATCTATATGTATCATTCTATCTGGACATCTATCTATAGATGATATGAAATTAAAAAACATACCTAAGATCCTATTGTCTCTTGGAGGCCCTTCTAGAACCAATAAGTAAAATGGGAATCCCTATCAGAGACTATAATAGAGGTTACTCCATGGAAATGAACAATCTCTTTCACATATATATTTTCTAAATCCTCAACTTTGATTGTATCTTGAATGGGTAAAAAGTGATTGAATTTGATTGCACTATCTATCACTATACATATCACATTATTACCTTAAGGTGTACATTAAAAAACAACCAAAAATTCCATAAAAATATCATCCCTCTTCCAGGTTGGCACTAAAAGTGATTGAAGAAAATCTAAAGACCTATGGTGATTTGATTTAACTAGTTGGTAGGTATAATAATGAGAGACAAAGTTAATGATGTATCATGTCATAAATATTCAAAAAAATAATTTTAACATATCATATAACATTTTCATGGTTCTAGGGTTTACCACATGCTGTGAATTATAGAAATCCCTCATCACATCCTTTCTTACAGGAAGAGGTACAACGTATCTATTTTAAAAACATAGGACACCCTATGAAGATAATGTACACTCACCGATGGTCTCCCCACCATAATGAGAGTCTCTAATGATACATAATTCATAATCAAGTCACTACTCTTATGGAATCATCTCTTGAAGAGAAGAGGTTAATTGAAAATTCATCAGAACAATCTCAATCTGATCCTCTCAGGCTCTCAAATTCAATTGATCAAAGACAACTATAAAATTCCACTCTTATGATGATTATTTAACATCTTCACTCATAGGTTTCCTGATCAAAGAATAATAATTGAAATTACCCTTATCGAGGGTATATGTAATATCAAAATCAAAAGACTTCAGATACTCCACCCAACACCTCTGTCATAGATTCAGAAATTTTTGAGAGAATATGTAACTAAAGATTTTATATTCAAAATAAATGGTAAAACTTTATCTGAAAAGGTAATTTCATGAAAACATAAGATAATGAATCATGATAGCGAGTTCAAGATGATGGTTTAGATAATTTTTCTCATGTGTCTTAATATGTATATATCCTTAGGCAACCATAGGACCACCCTGCATAATAAAAAAACGCAAGCCCGAACTTGATACATCAAAAAAGACTACATATCCCTTCCAAACCATGGAAAGAGTAAACACTAGTGATAAAGTAAAAAAATGTTTCAACTCATAAATATAAGTCTAAAATTTTAAATTTCAGATAAACTTCACCCCTTTCTAAGTGGGAGTATTCATAAGAGAATCTAAATTTGAAAAATCTATAACAAACTTGCAGTAATACCTTGACAAGCACAAAAATCAATGAATATTAAAAAAATTACATGGTTTTTCCCATGTCATAATATATTTCACCTTCTTAGGATAAACTAAAATACTATGTTCCAAGACTATGCATCCTAAGAACTTCAATTCTCAAATCCAGAAATTGAATTTCAAAATATTCACAAAAATTTGGCGATCTCTATAGTTTTATAGAAATTATCTCATATGAAACACATGATACTGCTAAATTTTGGAGTAAACCAAGATGTTATCCATAAATAATACCATAAATTGGTCAAGGTACTCATAAAATATCATATTCATCAAATCTATAAAAACTATAGGATCATTGGTTTGACCAAAGGGCATAACAAGATAATTATAAAGGTTATACCTAATTCGAAAGGCTCTCTTATGAATGTTAGGTACTTTTATTCTAAATTAGTGATAAACATATCAAAGATCAATCCTCATGAACCACTTATCCCCATTTTTTTTATTTACCACAACTCAATTTAGTTTTTGATAATCAACACATTGGAAAAGTGTTCCATCAGATTTCTTCCCAAAGAGAATAGGTTCCACCCTAGGTGACACACTCGATCACATGAAACATTTCCCTAGAAGATCATCCAATTGAGATTTAAAATCTTTTAACATTTATAGTTCTATATGGTAAGAATTAATAGAAACTGTATGAGTACCACATATTAAATCATTATAAAACTCCACTTCTTTTATTAGTAGTAAGCCAAAGGAATCATATGAAAAAACATAAGGAAAATAAAAAAACTAAAGGGAGATCATAACCCAAAGATAACTACCCCAAATCAAAATAAAACACTAATATTACCCTACCAAACTCTGAAAAAAATATCCAAATCTAATAGAACATGGGTCCCATTCTTACTTAAATGCAAACAATGCTCCATCAAGCAGAGTATAAGAGACCTACCAAAGATAAAAGTGAATATGAGCCATATGATAAATCAACCAGTCCATTGTAAAAATTACTTCATGATGGTTTATGTCGAGGACTAGAAAATTCCTAGTAAGCTCATTCTTAGATTGATAGAAAACACAAGCAGGGCACTGAAGACCCTACCCTATATTATTTTTAAGGGGAATAGTAATATACATCACATAAGAAAAATAATCCATATGAAGGTTTATTTGGTTCAAAACATGAATCAATATAAATCAGTGAGATTCACCAATATCAAATAAAGCATTTACTAAAGATGAATCTATAGTGATAATACCTCTCACTGTTACTGGAACCACATCAGCTTCCTCTGGAGACTCTTCCACTTTGTTAAGAAGCTTAATTCCAGATTATTATGGTATAAACACTAAGTTATTGAAGATTTTTTTTAAACATATTACTTTTAAGTTCTTTTGATCCCATCCACTACATGTAAATTAAAATACATGACAAAAATTATATAAGTGACCTGAGAATATGCACAAACTATAGATCTTAAGTGCCTCGGTGCAAACCCATTTTGAATGCCCAACCTTACCACATAGAAAGAAAGTTATATGGAATCTTGTAAGAAACTATAGTAATTCAGAGTGATTCTTGTTATTTAGATCCACCATGAGTCTCACCATGATTTCCATTTCCTTTGAATGAACTCATAGAACTGCCACTCGGAGAAAAAGAAGCTCCCTTCAACCCTAACTTTCCAGCTAGGTCAAGCTCAACCATCAAAGCTCTATCTAGTACATCAATATACTAAGTGAGATTTAGTATAAATAATTTATATTTGATAAAAAATGGTTTGCATACCATGTCACGGTACTATCACGGTGCTTGAGGCTGAGAAACTCCATGGATTTCACCACGATCATAAACTATAGATAAAAATGAAAAATAAAAATGAATCTAATGTATTTTTACTCCAATAACTCATGTTTTTTCATAGTGACCATAAAATCCCACTACCTCCTTCTAGGTTCTTCCAACTTGAAGGTATAACTCTTCTCCTTTATAGATTCTAGTGTTTCTAAGAACTCAAAAGTTAGCTCAATCTTTTTCAACCAATCCTATGACTCTTTAGGGTCATTTGAGCCTTGGAAATCTAGTGGTTTATACTGAAGAAACTCTTGATCATAGTCTCTAACTTCACCCCTTTATGGATACACAACCGGTGCCTAAATAAGAATGGCTATAGATGTCTGTGTGACAGAATGGATGGAACACATAACTATTTTAGAAATAGTTTTATCAACTAGAGGGTTTACTTTCCATGGTTCATCTATTTCCCCCTCCTATGGTCTATTAAAACATATCCTTAGAGGCATGATGCCACACAAAATTAATAGAAAACATTGAAAAATCAGAAAGGATACTCAAATCATCAACTCAAACTTGAGATACAGAGAAATCACTTCTTTCAATATAAATAAATATTTGGATTTCAAAAAACTATAATAAAATGTTGGTAAAAGACTAGATACAGAAAAAATTATTCCCTAAAGACAATTTTTCTAAACACCTATGGTGACTTAAGTATCATTATGATGAGAAATGTATTGGAACTCACTAATAATTACCTCTTAATTCATAAAAATCCCACCTTCTATCTACAACAACAACCAACTACATAGAAACATCAAGGGATGATTCACAACCTACTCTGATACAACTTTGTCATGAACTAACCTAGAATACCCTAGAATACTAATACTCAAGCCATTATTGACAGAACCTAAAGGGTGTTACCGATTCCCATGGTTTAGAAACTATAACCCGACAACTTAAATAATAATAAGGTAATGTTTTTTCCACATGGGAGTGGAAGATAAACGATATAAGTAAGTATTTAAATACTTCATAGGGAGAAAGTACCATAATAAAAAGACATATATACAAGATAATAAATCATAAAAATAATATAATAAAGTAAACAAATTGATAACAACAAAATCATCACTAAGAATGAAACTCAAAGCCCATATGAAACAAGTGGGCCATAGATTCACTAGTCATGATCATCACCTAGAGTCTGACAGATCAAGAACAACTAACACCTATGGGTGTCTCTTTCCCTTTCCTTAAACTTGGGATAACAAGGACTACAAGATTACAATGTAAACAAGTAGGGTGTGAGTAAAAAATTCCACTAGGGTCTCACCATGTATTCTATAATCAATTCCTTGATAATTTAAGCAATTTTTCTATCAATTAAAATAAAATAGAAAATTGAATGGAATTTAAATATTATCAACAAAACATGCTTTTAAACCAAAAAGGATAACAAATATATCAAAATACGCTTAAATGAAAATTTTATATAAAATTTTTATATAAATTAGTTGGAATGAATTAAACAATTATATAATCAATGGAATGTATAATAAAATTAAACACAACAAATCTCCATGATAGTAAACCCTACAGTACGTTAGTTTCTAAAAATAGGATCCTCATAATTCTCATTGATAAATAGAGATCAAGATATGTGTTCACACTCAAATAAAGACCCCACTAGGGGACCCATTATGGGAAATCTATCTACACACCATTAGGGTACCCACCAAAGGAATCATGCCAAATTTTGTTTAGTTAGTGTTTTCATCATCAATCCATTGATAAGGATTCAGAGTTTGAGAATGATTATCCTAATAACCCCTAAATACCCATTCTATCATGTTCTTTAATAAATTAATCAATAAATAAACCATGTGAAAATAAATTATTCCCATACAGCTCATCAATTAAAGTTACAATTCTTAAAAACTAGCTTTCAACATGCCTTTTTCAATTTCAAAACCAAATCATAGGTTTTCATAAATTCATTTTTTTAAAATAATATTTCATTTAAGAAAATTTTATCAAGAATAAAATAAAATCATTTCATTAAATCCACTTTCAATTAAGCCATAATTTTTATTAAATCCACCCAATAGTTTTAATTTCATTGAAATTGGTTTTTTTCACAATTCCATGCCCTTTTTAAATCACACCTAAAATCCTATAAAATATATGTACTTAAATAATTTTAAAACTCATTCAAAATAAATCAAGTAATTAGGGTTTCAATTTTAAGATAAACTATTATGGAACCACCTAACTTTGAATCATGGAATTAAAATAATATAACACTCACAACGAGATCCATCAATAAAGAAAAAAGTGGCAAAAGATAAAGAAATCAAACCTAGAATCAATATCCACAAAAAATATATATTATATAGATAAATACCATGATTTTATATCATTATATGTGGAGTTGATAATAATATATGAGAAGAAACCACATGATAGGATAAAAACACGCTATAAGAAGATCCAACATGATCACTGGTGCTTCAATATATAAAATAAGGTATTGGATGAGTCATAATCACCTATTAAGAGACTTCAAGGAAATAATAATCATGTTAGGGTAAAATTGGAGTGTTTATAATCTTAAAATGGGGTCTCAATATTTTTAATTACATTTTTTGGGAAATTAAAAAAAACATGCATGGTTTTCTGGAGAGGATGCACAATTAGTAGTAACCATGAACCTTAACTGTGAACCCCTAATGGAATCCAAGATAGGGTTAAAAGTTTGTCCACATAGTTTGTTTAACCATGAACTATCCATACAAACCCTCACTTTCCAAGTGTGCTTGTTTTGGAGGTGTGGTCACATGATTTGGACAATCCCTATGCCCCTTCTAGTGGCTCAATAAAAGGAACACGGTTTCCTAGGCCAAACTCTATAGTTTTCCCTAACTATGTGATAACTTTTTACAACCCCAGGAGATTCGAAAATTTTTCAAAAACTCCCAAAATTACCCCAAAGTAAGACCTTATCAAGGAATAATAAAAAAGTTAAAATAAGTACTTGAAATAAGGTAACATAATGTTACAAGAAAAGTTAATAAATATGAATAAGGTTTAAAAATAATTTATTAAGATGGTTTTGTTTATTATATAGGAGGATAAAGTTCTTCCATGGAATTTAATACTAAATGTAATGGTTCTGTCTCAATTTCCCTTCATTGAGGAATGGTTTCATATTATTCACATATTATTATTTTATATTGTTTACTTACTATACCATTATATTCTATTCATATTTTTAAATTTTCTTTCATGGGATTTATAATAATATTCATGAATCCTTCTATATTTTTTTTTATTTTGTTATTACCAAATTACTTAGGGTTTTGTTGAATCAACCTCATTTTCATTAATTCAGAGTTTTTCTCCCTTGACTATGAGATTCTAAGATTCTTATATTTTCCACTTATTTATTTTATGTGATACTTTACCAATATATCTAATTAATTTTGATTCTTACATCAAAATCCTCTTATTTGATAAGCATAATTCCCATCCTATTTAATAACTATTTCTCTTATATTTCTATATTATTTATTTTCACAAATTTTTTCCTTTCTTATTTTGAAACCCAACCTTGTATTATATCTTGTGACCTTAATATTTCTCTTTACCTATTTTAAAATGGAGACTTTATTAATCTTTTAAATGATATGGGTTTCAATATGTATATTTTATAATATTAAAAAAGAATTTATTTTCATGATCATATATTTTATTTTTCACTCCATATTTTCTAACTTTACCATTATTTCCTTCCAAGGTTCCATCAATGGGATTTATTTTAAAGTTATGTTTTCGAAATATTTCCATGTTACCTTATGAAAAATGACTTTTGAAAGTGACTTACAAGTTTATATTTTTAGGAAAAGTTAAAGTTGATTTATGAAATATATTTTTATGATTTTTTATTCTATTTTATGATTAATATCTAAAAGATATATCTTTTTTTAAGTTATGTTTCATGAAATAACATCTAAATAATATTATTAAATAATATTTTGGGTGATTAAATTTTTGTATGATATGATCAAATCATTGATGTACTTTTTATGTAATACAATTTGAAATGATATGACACCCATTTTCATTCCATGATTTGTTCATGAAATGATATATGACTGATTTTATGTGTCACACATGTATATAGTTGAGCATCATTTGAAATATGGGGTCCTATATCACCCTCCAATTTATTAGTTGAAGTTTTATATCTCATGAGCTCAAAAGGGTACATGGGTAGTATCTCAAACCCAAAGGGGTACATAGGTAGTATCCCAAGAGCAACACGATATACAAGTAATAGCCCACTCCGAAAATGGTTTACAAGTTGTTATCTTAATCCCAAGAGGGAACATGGGTTGTTAGATGAATCCCAATATGTTTTAGGAAACAAGAAATCATGTTTTCTCCATTATGTTTTTATTTATTATTTTTATACATATTCTACATGTCCAATTTATATTCCTATGTTATTATACATGTATTATGATTATCATATCATATTTCTACATTCTTATTCCATGGTATATGTTTGATCATTTGAGTTTATATGGTTTACTAACATTCCATATAGAAAAATATTATTTTTCTATATTTTTTTTAATAATTTTTTCTCTAATGATCATGTTTCTGATATGATTATTCCCTATGAAAGGCATTGTCAGGGGAGAACTCAAATGATTAATGGTTTTTGGGTACTTAGGTGTAGCAGAGTGGATGACCAATGTCATATCTCAAAGAAGGAAGTAAATTTAACAACATATTAAAGCCATTTTTAAAAATAAAATGAAAGAAAATAAGAACAATAATTAAAAGGATGGGTTTTTTTTGTATTTTATAAATATAGAAGAAGTTTTCTGGAAGAATATTGTATTTTTTTTGTTTTTATTTTTGAAATGAAGTTCGATTAAAATGAGACTACAAGAAGATGTTTTTTTAGAAAATATTAAAAGGCATAATTGATATAACTCTACCTATTCATTTAATTATTAATAATTATCATTTAAATTAATACCCACTTAATTATGATCCCCTAATATTTTGACCCTCGAACCCTATAAGAGTTAACTTAACCAAAAAGATGAAATTACTTAAATCCTTGGCTAGCTTCGCAACATGCAATCACAACACCTTGCTTTGATTGATGTTCTAAGGCTAGATTATGGATAGTGGTTAATTAGAGAACATATCCATTCTTTAAATGAGTATTAATTGTGTTTATTGATTATATTTGAAGTCTACAAATTTATCATGTCTGGTCTTGTATTATCGATTAAGTTCGCACTCTCAAAATTCACACAATACTCAACCTCGCGTGTTTTTGTGTTAATTGTTCTATTGCTTGATTAGTTTATTGTAATTTAAAAAATAAATTCATGGATCATATTAAGTGAATTAAATTAGCTCAATTATTGAAAATAATTAAATGAATAGGGTAGAAGATAGATCGATCACTAAGAAAACTACTCTTCCATGGGCGGTGTGGTTATCGTTGAGATGTTTTGCATGAGAAAATGATTGAAAGGTTAAAACCCAATATAATCTCCACTCTTGAATTCCAGACCAAAGAGTAAGATTAAAATAATATAAAATTGAATATAACAGAATAATTTAATGAGAAACTAAGAGTTTATTGAAAGTAGAACAACATTACAACAAAGAAGAGGAAAAGAAGAGAATTTTGGAGGAGATCCAAGATTAGTAGCTTCCCTCCTCCAATTGTGAATTTAAATGATGTATAACCACTTATAATCTTCTCCCAATGTTCTAATTTCCATTAAAACCCCACCAAATGAGAAAAAAAATGCTAATTTATAGAGTTTAGGAGAGGCTAGGTTGAAATAGGTTTCAAGTGTGAATGGGGAATCTTGGAAAAATATTTTAATCCAACTTGCACCGCCCATTTGACCACCAAAATGCATGAACTAGCTGTTATTCCAGAATAATAATTTTTGAAAAATTTGGTTGGAGATATCATCTCAAAATATGGACCCAATCAAAGCTAGGATGAAGAATTTATTACCACAATATAGAACCAATTTCCAATTTAGCGGGCCTAGCGCACCTTTGACTTCATGGTCTATTTAGTCCAACCAGATTGACTATTTAGCTCCAATGTCCTGAACAAAAGTTCTAGAAAATTAGTTTAGGAACACAGTTACAAAATTTCATGTACAAATAATAAATAATAAATTATTTATTTTTGAAATACTACAGTTCACTATAAAGGTAAAACTATAATTTACATCAAATTTACAAATGAATGATCTAATACCCAATATTTTATAAATAAACATATTCACCATAATGTAAGGAAATTTTATCATTTAATATCAATAAAATATTCTATAAAAATGTGTTTTATCAACTCTACTACACTTTCCCTTTTTCACTCTATGGAAAAACCTCATATCATGTATTTGAAAAAATTGTGACAAGATATGCATATTTATATTTCTCAATCCATAGTGAAAATATATTCAAATTAAGAATCCCATCAAGAGTCAATATCAATAAACATTAAATTAATTGTCTCATAAATTGTGTCAAAACAAAATCCATTGAGATTCATAACACTAATTATAGTGAAACAAGTAATAGGTCAACCATTCCACTAATTCTCCACGTGTGTGTGTGCCAAACATTCCAAGATTATATATCCACCTTTTATCTACTATATTCATGTCAATAAAAACTTTTCTTCTTACCTAATTATATTCTAATGAACCTTTTCAACATCCTTTGCAATAAAATTCCAAAACCCACTGATTTAAGCATTCCCAGAAGTCAAACCATGTGCTCCCAACCTAAATATACCGACATGTTGTAAATTTCTTCACTCCCCTCTTTATTGATAGTTTTTTTTGATTTTTGGTTTTTTTTGAATTTTTTTAGAGGACATACAACAGTCAGGTATTAGGTGTACACACATTGGTCAATCTGGTACAATGATAAAAGCTATTGGAAGTGAAACGAACATATGGAAAGACCATGTTATAAGTTGAAAATAATTACTTACCCTGAATATACATTCAATTGGGTAAGATAAACTAAAAAGTCATGATTGTGTGAAAAATTTTGTGGAGAAATAAATGACACAATTTACCATAAACAAATATCACAAATAATGATGTCAAAATCTAAAAGGTTTTATAATGACACAACCATTCATATCATCAATGACTTCAATTTATATAAAATTCCACCCTTGATAGTGAAATATTACTCATGCTTATATTTCTACCAATGAATTTTGAAAACATGAATTTTCCATATGTTCTACATGAGAATGTTACATGATATATATGTTTTTTTATTGATTTTTTTTGTTTTTTTTTTGAAAATTTTAACCAAAAACTTTGTAGAAAATACACCTAAAACATAGAAAATACACATAAAACACACAAATGAAAATCCTAAATATCTACCCCAAATTTTTTTCCCTCCCCCACTCTTAAAATATTGCATTTTCCTCAATGTGAACCTATGAGATGATATATACACATGAAATGTATAATTTTTAATAAGAAAAATAATATAAAAGTGAAAGGGTTAGGAATAGCCAAATATGCTCAAGTGATGATGGGTTCATGTAGTATGATGAAATACACTACATCGGTAGGAAGTCCCCTAATTTATTTCTTCAAATGTTGCACATTAACTGTAAACCTCTTTCCCGTGTCCTCTTGTGTGATCTCCACTGCACCATTAAGAAAAACATTAGTCAAAATATAAGGAACTAACCACCTGGAATGCAACTTACCATGCATCAGATTCAGTCGTGAACTATATAGAAGGACTTTATATCTAATGTGAAACTCCCTTTTTTGGATCATTCTATCATGAGATTCTTTTTATCTTTACTTGTAGATACTTGAGTTCTCATGTGAAGACAATCAAATCACCTTAATCTCTTGAATTTGCAACTTCCTTTGGATTCCAGATTGTGCCAAATCCATGTTGCATTTCTTTATATCCCAATAAGCCTGATGCTCAACTCACATAGGGAGATGACACGCTTTCTCAAAAACATTCTAAAATGGGGACATACTAATCAGTGTCTTGTATGCTGTCCTCTAAGACCAAAGTGCATCATCCAAGCTCCTGCTCCAATCTTTCATATTCGGCTGCACAGTTTTCTCCAAAATTTGTTTCAACTCTTTATTTGAAACATCAACCTGACCATTTTTTTGGGGGTGGTATGGTGTTGATGTTTTGTGTGTAACACCATAATTCCAAAAAAAGTTAATCAAGATTTTGATTGCAGAAGTGTGTCCCTTGGTCACTAATGATGGCCTTCGGTACTCCAAACCTGCAAAAAATCTGCGCTTTGAAAATGTCCACAACAACATTAGAATCATCAGTCCTGGTGGCCTTAGCCTCTAACCATTTACTCACATAATCAAAAACAACCAAAATATATAAAAATATAAATGAACTAGGAAAAGTACACATAAAATCACTTCCCCACACATCAAAAATATCACAGAATAGTATGAGAAGTTGGGGAATCTCATGTCTCATAGAAATGTTCCCAGTGTGTTGGCAATGAGAGCATAGCTTTCAAAAAACTTGAGCATCATGGAATAAAATAGGCCAATACAATCTAGAGTCCAAAACTTTCCTAGCTGTTCGTTGGGGTCCAAAGTATCCACCACAAGAAAGTGTATGAAAAAAATGTAAAATAGACTCAAACTCATGATCAGGAACACACCTCCTAATAACTTGGTCACTACACATGCACCATAGGTATGGATAATCCCACACATAAAATCTAGACTCACTCTTTAATTTTTGGACTTGATATTTCTTTAAATTTTAAGAAATTTCAAAGGAAACAAGGTAGTTAACTAAATCTGCATACCAAGGATACGTACCTGAGATGGCATAAAGATGCTTATCTGGGAAAGTGTCTCGAAGTGGTACTTGGTACAAGGTGTCATCCTATGGTGTTTGAGTAATACTACTCATGTGGTCTTCCACCAAGTTTTCTGACCCCTTCTTGTCCTTTATCTCAATATCAAAATCTTGAAGAAGAAGCATCTATCGGATTAGCCCGGGCTTTTCATCTAGCTTCTTCAAGAGGTACCTCAGTGTTGCATGGTCAGAAAAAACAACTACTTTAGAACCCAATAAATATGAAAGGAATTTATCTAAAGCGAATATGACATTGAGAAACTCATTTTCTGTGGTTTTATAGTTTTATTTGTCCGAATACGGTGCCCTTGATGCATAGTCAATCACATGTGAATGTCCCTCCACCCTCTGAGATAAGACATCTCCAACTGTGAAGTTGGAGGCATCACACATAATCTCAAAATGAAGCTCCCACCATGGAGGCTATTTGATAGGTGGAGTGGTAAGAAATTTTTTTAGCTCATCAAATGAATTCCTACAAGAATCATCAAACACATAATTAGAATCCTTTTGAAGTAATTGTGACATAGGAAGATCAATCTTACTGAAATCTTTGATGAAGCGCCAATAAAATCTTGCATGCCCTAAGAAATATCTAATATCACGCATACATAAAGGATAAGGTAAGGATGAAATAATTTCTATCTTAGATATATAAACCTCTATCCCATGTTTTGACACTACATGACATAAGACAATGATATGCTCTACCATGAAATGACACTTTTCAAAGTTCAGGACCAGATTCTTCTCAATACAACGATTCAACACCTTTCCCAAAATACTTAGACATTCATAAAATGAGGATCTAAACACTATAAAATCATCCATAAATACCTCCATGAAATTCTCAATAAAGTCAAAAGAAATACTCACCATGCATCTCTGGAAGGTACCTGGGGCATTGTAAAGTCCAAATGGCATCCTTTGGTAGGAAAACTTACCGAATGGACAAGTGAATATTGTCTTCTCCTAATCCTCTAGAACAATAGGAACCTAAAAATATCCAGAAAATCCATCCAAGAAACAATAATGTGTCTTCCCAACTAGTCTCTCAAGCATTTGATCAATAAATGGGAGGGGAAATGGTCCTTCTGAGTGGAATGATTTAGTTTCAGATAATCAATACACACACGCCAACTACTTTGAAACCTCATCGAAACTAACTCCTCTTTATCATTTTTAACAACAGTAACACCACTTTTCTTAGGCACAACCTGAATAGAATTCACCCACTGGGAATCTAAAATGGGATAGATTATACTTACCTCAAGAAAATTTCAACCTTTTTTTAACAACTTCTAGAATGGTTGGATTGAGTATCCTCTGTGGCTACCTAACTAGTTTATCCCCATCCTCCAAAATTATCCTATGCATGAAAATGGAGGGTCTAATACCTAAAATGTTATCCAAGGTCCAACTGATTGCCCTGATATTGTCCCTCAAAATATTCAAAAGATTTTATTCATATTCAAAAGGAAGATTATTAGAAATTATAACAAGTAAACTCTTACCACTTAACATGTATGAGTATTTGAGATTAGGTGGCAATGGATTGAGTTCTAATGAAGGGGGGGTGATGTATAGATGGAGAAATTGATGGAACTAAAATTATTGCACAATAAACATTAGTATCAGAATATACATCATCAAAATCATAGAATAAAGCATCAAATCCATCATCATACTCAATATCCATGTCATAATCGGAGTTTTCATGATCAAAATCAGAATATGAATCCATTTAAAAATCAAATCTAAGAGAGTCTTGTGCATTATAAATAGGTGTGGAAGTACTCTTAGACATCAAACTAGAACCAATACTCACAATCTCCCTAAGAATAGAACAATAAAAATCCATGGTGTTTTTACTTGGTGGTTTAATATGCGAGATAACAAAATCAGAATGGTCCTATGAGGATACTTCATGGATTCCATTACATTAAATATCACAACTTCATCCCCAAAATCCTTGTAAAGTGTACCTTAATTGAAATTTATGATAGTTTTTTCAGTTTTGAGGAAGGGTCTACCTAAGATAATTGGATCATGAGTACTTACATGATCTTCCTCTATGTTAATTACATAGAAATTTTCTAGAAAGATCATGTCTATTACCTAGAAAAGTACATACTCAAGGAATCCCGTTGGATATGTTGTAGCTCTATTCGCTAACTTCACCACTACTCTCATCAGTTTCAACTCACCAAACTATAAATAAGAGAATACAAAGTGAGGAATTACATTTATGGAAGCTCTTAAATCACAAATAGCATCATAAAAGTGTAACTCCCCTATGGTTCATGGGATAATGAATGTACCTGGATCATTGAACTTTGTTGGCATTGCTAGAGTTTGTGTAATGAGTGATGACTCATTCCTTCCAAGATTTATCCTCACATTTCCCTTGATCCCTCTTCAATTTGAACAAAGTTCCTTTAAGAATTTCACATACCTTCATATTTTCTTGATGGCTTCATGTATAGGGATTTTGATCTCCACACGATTGAATGTATCCAAAACTTTTTTTTTGCATCGCCTCTTCAGTAATATTCTTGGTTTGTACAACCCTGTTTAGAAAGGGAATGGGTTTAGAAGGAACATAATTAATCTTTTTCTTACCTGTATCTTTCTCCTTGGGTTTCTCATCAACTGGTTTTTAATAGGAATTTTCTCGAGTTGAGGTGAATCTCGGTGGAATGATAGGTGTAGATATATCAGTTGTTTGCTTCCCGGTTCTCAATGTGATGGCACTGACATTCATCTTCGGATTTGGAGTAGGCTGCGAAGGTGTATTTCTAGAATTATTACTTACTAATTCATGGAGGGTAGTGGAAGTATGGATCATTTGAGTCTTCAACTACCTCATCTCCAAACCTTGACTCTTCAGCTTATTCTATGGATTAAGAAAAATTTGTTTCAAAATATCATTAGTATTAGAATCTGCATTGGTTTGGGGATTCCCTTGTTTTTGACGTGTTGATGTTTGAGCTTCAAGTCACCTTTGGGGTTTTTGGAAACCCTATTGGTAAGGTGGATGCTGCTAGAAGTTTTATTTAAAGGGGGGAATTTGTTATTATCCAGAGCCATACCTCATGTCTGATTGATCCTTCCACCCTTGGTTGTATGTTGTAGCAAAGGAATCAAACTTATTTTGGGGATATGGTTTTTGTTGTTGCTACTGATATGGTCTCCCAGGAAACACTACTTCACAATCTTTTATTTATTGTAGTTGGGGGCAACAATCAGTTGGGTGATCTGTTTCAGTGAAAATGCCACATGGCCTTGAAGGAGTGGGTTGGGATGTATTTTGAGCCAAAGCAATCTACCTCACAATAGTGGTTAATTATTCCAAAATGGTATCAATTTAATGACTCTCAAGAGAAGAAGGAATTACCTGATGTACTCCCCTATCATGTGGTATACCTCGATCACCAAATTGTTGGGATTTTTGGGCTATCTTGTCAATCAATGCACGTGAAGCTGCTAGTGTCTTGTCCACCAATGCTCCACCATCTGCAAAATCCACCATTATTCTCACCATAGTTGTGAGTCCTTTATAGAAGTATTATATGAGGAGTTGTTCACTGATTTGGTGATGTGAGCAGCTTGGACAAAACTTCTTGAATCACTCACAATACTCATAAAATGACTCCCCTTGGGCTTTCTTGATCCCTGAGATATCCTTTCGAATGGATGTGGTCCTTGATGCTGGAAAAAATCTCTACAAGAAAATATGTTTTAAATCGTTCCAACAATTTACATCTTCAGGTCTTAAATAATACATCAAATCTTTTGCAGCTCCATCAAGTGAGAATGAGAATGATCTTGGTTTGATTTGATCTTCAAAAAAATTTCTCAGTTTTAAGGTTGAGAAAACAACATTAAATTATTTTAAATCTTTGTTTGGATGCTTACCAAATAATCAATGAAACTTTAGAGGAATATGTATTAACCCAGATTTCAGTTCAAAATCGGATTCGAGATTTGGGTATGGAATGCAATTTGGTTGATAATTAATATCAGGTGCAGCCAATTCTCTAATGGTTCTATTAACTTCATTTCCATTATTTTCAGCCATTGGTTATTGTTTTATGGTTGAATTTTAATTGATTATAATTTCAATGTTATGATATTGGAGGAATTATCTATTGGTTGAATGTTTAAACTTCATATAGACTGAGAATGTCTGATTAGAGCTCTAAGGCTGCGTTCAATCTCATGGTCAAGATTTAAAAGATCCATGGGATTAGTTCGTGTCATAAATCAAATAAAAATGAAATGAAGAAAAGTGTAACATAGTAAAATAAAAATGTTAATTTTGAGTTTATGGTAAAAAAGAATAAGAAAATAATAGAAGAAGAAAAATTCAGATTGGGTAAAGAAGGAAGAAAGAAGAGAAGAAGAGAATAAAATGTAAAATAAAATAAATACCTCTAAATTGTTGAAATAATTACTTTCCTCCCTATCAAAAATTCCAATTTGAAAGGCACTGTCATGGGTGACCTCAAATGATTAGTGGTTTTTGGGTACTTAAGTGTAGTAGAGTGGCTGACCAAGGTCGTCTCTCAAAGGAGGAAGTGAATTTAACAACATATTAAAGGAATTTTTGAAAATAAAATAAAATAAAATAAGAACACTAATTAAAATTATGGGTTTTGTTGTTGTTTATAAATCTATAATAAGTTTTCTTGAATAATATTTTATTTTTTTGTTTTTATTTTTGAAATGAAGTTCGATTAAAATGACACAACAAGAAGATGTTTTTTTAGAAGATATTAAATGGAATAATTGATCCAACTATACCTATTTATTTAATTATTAATAATTATCATTTAAATTAATACCCACTTAATTATTATAAACTAATTTGTTAACCCTATAACCCTACGAGAGTTAACCTATCCACAAAGATGAAATTATTTAAACCCTAGGCTAGCTTTAGAACACGCAATCACAACACCCTACTTTGATTGACGTTCTAAGGTTATCTTATGGTAAATGGTTAATTAGAAAATATATCCATTATGTAAATGAGTATTAATTGAGTTTAGGTATTATATTTGAACTCTTAAAACTTATCCCATGTGGTCTTGAGTTACCGATTAAGACCGCACTCTCACAATTCACACAATATCCGACCTCATGTGTTTTTGTGTTAATTATTCAATTACTTTCTTAGTTTATTATAATTTAAAAAATAAATTCATGAATAATATTAAGTGTATTAAATTATCTCAATTATTCAAAAAAATTAAATGAAGTGGGTAGAAGATAGATCAATCACTAAGAAAACTACTCTTCCATGGGCGGTGTGGTTATTCGTGGAGATGTTTTGCATGAGCAAAGGATTGAAAGGGTAGAACCCAATATCATCTCCACTATTGAATTCTAGACCAAATAGGAAGATTAAGATAAGAATAAAATTTAAAATAATAGAAGAAGTGGAAGAGAAACTAAGAGTTTATTGAAATCATAACAACATTACAACAAAGAAGAAGAAAAAAAGATCATTTTGGAGGAGATCCTATCATGGTAGCTTTCCTCCTCCAATTATGAATTCAAATGGTGTAGAAACACTTCTTCTATGCTCCAAATATCCTAATGCACGTCCCAACCCCTTAAAATTATAGAAACACTAATTTATAGAGTGTATGGGAGGCTAGGTTTAAAGAGATTTCAAGTGTGAATGGGGATTCTAGGCCAAATATTTTAATCCTACTTGAACCACACATTTGACATAAAAAAACTATAAACTGACTATTATTATAGAAGAATGATTTGTGAAAAATTGGGTTGGAGAGATTCCCTCAAACTTTGGGCTCAATAAAAGCTCGTATAAAGAAGTTACGGTCCAAATACAGAATCAATGTCCAATCTGGCGGGCTCAGCCCACCTTTGACATCATGGTCAATCTAGTCCAAAACAAATGTACGATTTTGCTCCAATGTCCTGAACAAAAGTTTTATACCATTAATTCAAGAACACAGTTAAAAAATTTCAAGTTAATATAATAAATATTAAAATATTTATCTTCAAAATACTACAGTTCACTATAAAGGGTAAAACTAGAATTTCAATCAAATTTAAAATGAATGATTTAATCCCAAATATTTTATAAATAGACATATTTAACACAATTTGAGGAAATTTTATCATTTAATATCAATAAAATATTCTATAAAAATGTGTTTTATCACCCTAACTCTTTATTAATCATTGATAAGTTTTTCATTAATGAGTGTTTATGCTCACCCCTTTCTTATGTTTTCCTTTTCCTTAAGTTATAAAGATGAGTATAATATATGATATGTTTAGAAGGAGGTATTGTGTAGTGAAGTTATAGAGAAATGTTCAAAATTATGTGAAATATGTTTTTTATATAGTCAATATCCAAAGATACTAAACCTTTGGGTTCTATGATTTTGGGATTATTATGAGATGTTATACTTAATTAATGTAAAATATATGCAAGTTTATCTTTGGTTGTATCACCTGGTATCAAAACTAGTTTTTAAAGAATGTGTTTTCAGTATCGAACCTAAGATAATGGGTATGGGGTGTCTCAAGACTCTTGAATATTCATTCATCATATGGGGTAGACCCTTATTGAATATACCCACGACCACCATAAATGTACATAAAGGAACTCTCACTATGGAGTTTGGTGAGAATATTATCAACTTTAGAATTTTTTATTCAATTAAGTTACCAGAAGATGCACATTTAATCTTGACACTATCACACTCTAAGAAATTATATCACTATGAAGAATAAAATACACTAAAATAAATTTTAAACTTGGGAAAACAAATTATATTTGAAACTACTATGAAAAAAATTGGGAGGAAATGGAAAATCCTATATAACCATTGGAAGAAGATGAATCCAAGGATGTAGAGGTAATGAATCAAAATATAATATAATAATTACTCTATCTAAAAAATATAAATTTATAAACTTAACCTAAAAATTTTAAATATATTTTTTTAAAGGAAGGGATAAATCTACCTATAATTATATCTAGAAACCTATCTCATGAACAAAAATAAAAACTAATAGAGATTTTGAGAGAAAATGTGAAAGCAATAGGTTGAAGTTTAGAAAATATGTTGGGGATAAGTCTCAAAATATGTATCCATATAATTTTATTATAAGAAGAATCAAATACTATTAAATATCCCCATAGAAGATTAAACCAACCATAATTATAGTCATTTACAAGGAAATAGAAAAAATTTAAGAAGTAGTTATTATTTACCCTATATTTGAATCATAATGGGTTTGTATTATTCATATAGTCCCCCAAAAATTGAAATCACTATAATAAAAAAATGATAAAAAAATTATTTGCTATGAGAGTAAAAAACACATAAAGAGTATGTATAGACTATAAGAAATTGAACTAGGTTACTAGGAAAGATCATTTTCGAATTCCCTTTATTGATAAAATCCTAGAAAGTTTGTTATTTACAACTCATTATTGATTTATAGATGGATTTTCTTGCTACCTCCAGGTTCCCAATGCACCTAGGACTAATAGAAAACAAATTTCACATGTCTTTATAGTACTTATTATTATTAAATAAGGTCATTCATATTGTGAAATGTGAAGGTTTTGGCCATAGTTGAAGTTCTTAGAGGGTGAGAAACAATAAAGATTTTGTCTGATTAGATAGAAGATTCAAAAATTGTACATGACATAAACATCATGACAAATGAATTTTTTCCACCAAATATTGAAATAAGAGAACCTAAAACCCATAGAGGGGATATTTTCATGTTAAATATATAATTAATTTACATATTATTGGAAGAAATGCTACCTCATATTAGTAAATTTATTTTATGAAGATGCTGATTGTATAAAACCCTTTTCGAATTAACTCTATTGTGCTTGTAGGATCCAATTATAGAATCCCTCTAGTGGTGATAAAAAAATACTCCTTTGATCTCTAAATGGAACTGATTGATTTACTAGGGATAGCATGTTAGATCAATCATCATGTGTTTTTTGTCTTTCTATCTTCAAGATCTTTTGGGATTAAATGAATTATTCTCATTCGTAAGATGATGAGAAAAGGATGGATTTGAGAGAGAATTATATTTTGCGCAATGATTCTAAATACCCAATTGACCCTATAAAATATCCATAACCATATATTTACAAAGGTGGGGTTTAGGTTAAAATATTGTTTAATTTCACAATGACCCTTAAATAATTTTATAATCCTTATCAAACCTCATTCCATACGATAATAATAATAATATTTTCTTATGGCATATGATTATTGATGAAATGATAAATAATATTTTACTGTATTAAAAATTAATATTCATCACCAGACATGATCTTGGTATACTACAACTCATCAAAATTTATTAAATACTTGATTAATATTTTATTCACAAATAAATACTTTATCCACACACTAGTGAATAAATATTTTTTAAATATTAAATAAATATTTTCGATCCATAAAACATAAATAAAATTATTCCTCACTCTTGATAATAAAATTTATTTTATTTATTAGATTCAAATATAATTTAAAGGGTATTATTGAAAACACTTAGTGTGAGACCCTCTAGGATTCATTCTCAATAGCATTTGGTGGGTTTTCTTGAATTTCAAGATTATTTTCTAGAAACGGGTTAAGACACCCAAGAGAAATAACTTAATGCATCAATGTTGAAAAACACATACAAACATTAACTATATAATATAATCCCTTTGTCATAATATCTTATTGATCATGATTTATATCAGTGTCAACAACCTATATTCTCAACACGTCTTTCTTTGATTATCTAAAATAAATACCTCGATTCCCCATGTCCATGAAATTTAACATGATAGTTCCATTACAATAAAATGTCTATGATAAAAAATTCCATAAATATGGAAGGGAAAAATCCTTCCTCAACTACCCATTAATAACATTCATTCATGATACACCCAATGTACCCTACTTCTTGTGAACAAATAGAATAATAGTTTTGATCAGTAAATCTAATTACATGATTCATAAAATTAATTAATGATAATATTAAAATGTAAGGACCATTAAATAGGATCAAATATAGGAATATATGATGACACATAAACATATATAATTTCTACTCATGGTTCTATTCTCATAATCTCCTGTCTTGGCAATTACCAAGTGTGAACTTAATGAGAAAAAGTCTCATATTCTTACGAGTACTAACCCATGATAGTCTATATACTATATTCCCCATAATAGAATGTTATCTAATCATATAACTATATTTAATAATAATATCATAAAATTTCAAGGTTCTCATTATGGTAGGGAACTTCTATAACCTTATCAATGAAATAAATACCCTAGGAAATTATTAAATCAAAGTCATGAATAAACATAAAAAATATATAACAAGATGTTTAATTATAAAATATTTGAATATACATGTAATAAAAATAATAAAATTTGGTTCTAAAATACCCACTCTAACAAGATCCAACTTATACTAGAGACAACTACCTATGATTTTTAGTCCGATGGACCTCATATTATGATCATGTTTCTACTGAGTCAAGGCTTTAGTGAAGGGGTTCACCATGTTGTATCCCATGGATATTATGCTCACTATAACTTCAATTATCTAAGAAAAATCCCTCAAGAGATGATTCTTATGAAGTATATGTTTCATATACTGATGTAACCATGGATCCTTAGTGAGATCCACCACTGTAGTATTTTTTAAATAGAGTGTGATAGGGTCTTTACTGCTAAATATCACTTCAAGATCGTAAACAAGATTGTGTATCCCAACTAGTTATTTATCTTCCTTCAATGATGAAATATATTTAGAATCCACTATATAATCTATGACCACAATTTTATTTGTTCTCTTCCATCTCAAATCACCTCCATTCAGAGCGAATATGTATCTCGTCTTTGATTTCAAATCATCTTGATCTGTTTGGGAACTATAATTTACATATCCTATGATGAATGTTTCCATATATCCAGAATAGTCTAAGAACATATCCTTATTACACCTCAAATACTTAAGGATAGTCTATATTTCCATCCAATGGTGTTCACTTGGGTCTGTCAGATATCTACCTACCACACTTAAGGCATAGACGACATCTAGCCTAGTATATAGTATAACATACATGAATAAACTAATAATCAATGCATATGGAATCCTTTGCATTATCTTTCTTTACTCATGTGTCTGAGGAAACATTTCCTATAAAGGTGAATGACATGTTTCATGGGAAAAAATCCCCTCTTAGATTGTTCCATACTAAATCTCCTTAGTATGTTGTTAGTATATGTACTGTGAATTATGTCGAGTAGCCTCTTGGATATATGATGATGGATGTTGGTCCAAAGAATATATGTCACTTTTCTTAATTTCTTCATGGATAATAATTTATTAAACCAATCCTTAAAAAACTATAATATTAGTATTTAATTTCTAATAAGTAATATTTCATCAACATATAATATTAAAAAATGGCCTCACTCCCACTAAACCACTTATAGACACAAGGCTTGCATTCATTTTTCATGAAACTAAATTCTGTTATGGCTTCATGAAACTGAATATTTCATGATATAGATTATTTATCTAATCTATAAATGGATTTTTTGAAATTTTTAAACCTTGTTATCATCCTTTGGAGTCACAAACTCTTTGGGTTCTGTCATATAGACATCTTCCTGAAGGTTCCTGTTAAAGAATGAAGTTTTGAAATCCATTTTCCAAATATCTTATTCATGGTAAGAAATAATAGAATGTATAATTATGATTTATTTCAGTATATTAAATGATTAAACGATTTCATCATAGTCTATTCCATGATTATTTACAACGTATATCCCCAAAGGGATAATGGAAGAATCACATGACTCATCATTTATCTCACCATGTCTAACATGGTGTAGTTCCTTATTTCACTCACACCACTCCATTGAGGTGTATAAGGGTTAGTGAGTTGAGATTATTTCTCAAACTCTTATAAATAATAAATGAATTATTTATTAAGAAATTATCCATTGTGGTTTGATAATGGTTTCTTAATATTCTTACCCAGATGGTTCTCAACTTTATTATTTTATTCCTCGAATCTCTTAAATGAATAAAACTTGTGCCTCATAAATTAAACATATCCATATATACTAAAATAATCAGTAAAATCTATGAAGTTTGATTACCCACCACTTGCTTCAGTGTGAAAAGGTTTGCACACATCATTGCGAACTAATTCTAGAAGCTATTTATCCGTTTCTCCTATTCCACTAAATGGGGATTTGGTTATAAAAATGCATGAAATACACCAATTTGTTTTAGTTAAAAGGAATATAAATATCTATCTTGGTTTAATTTAGTCAAAAAAATTTCATTTACATGACCTAGCTGATGATGCCAAATTTAGGTGTAGTATGATTCTTGTGAATTAGTTTCATTATCGATTTAAATTAATTATTTCATGTAATCCAACACATAAAGACTATTATTTAAATATAACTTACCATAAAAAATTCTATCCTTATCAAAGAAACAACCTTTATTAAAATTTTTAAAATAAATACATATGTATGAAACTTCAATACATAAATTATTTTTTTGGTAATGAATAATACATAATAAAAATCATTCGAAACCAAGATAATTCTCATAAGAAACATGAGTTGGTAGTCCTTGATATCAAAATCAAAAAGTTTGGGCTGGAGGTTTGTAGATCTCACTCACCTCAATCAATCTTTCATAATGTACTTGGTTCCTATATTTTAATACATATATGAGCACCACAAGCTGTATCTAATACCCAGTTAGTAGAAATAGATAAATTAAACTCCATAACAAAAAAACCTAAAGCTTCCCCTTACTTATTTTCATGAGTAAAGTTTTTCTTCGAGTGGTCCTTATTGATACATGAGAAATAGACAACTTCCTTCTACTTTAGTTTCCTCTTGATCATTGTCTTCATAGAAATGAATTACAAGGAAGCTTTGGAATTAGATATCTTCTCTTGAGTTTCCCTTTTTTCACCATAAGTATAGAATAATTTCTACACTTTTAATCCTTATTAACTTAGTGAAGAAGAGTGATAAGATCTTGGAGATACTTCTCAATTCTATTCCTATTGAAATTAACAACAAAGCTGTAGAATCTCTAAGGAAGTGATGTAATAATGAGATTAGTGCATAGTCTATCTATCAGTTTAAACACAAGAACCTATAGACACACAATGTAGCTAAAAATTTTAACTATGCGAGGCCTAGATAACACACATTATCCAAGAATACTATGAAATAGTACCTTGGATATCTCAAACTTCTCTTGTGTAACTCTCTCATAATATAAACAACAGAGATTCTTGAGCATGATTTTAGCACCCATGTTTTCATGAGACTTCATGAGTTCACTTGAAATGGGTGAAAGCATTAAATATTGAATCTTTACCACATCACTCAAATGTTTATCATAGACATTGAACTCTTCATCACTCACCTCCATTATATGTGAATTAGACAATGAGGATTCTAGCATGTATGATTTCCCTTCTTGGTGCAACACAACCTGAAGGCATTTGAACCGTTACTAGAAGTTATTATTGGGGAATAGATCATATTTTTATGATATATACCATATGGATAATGTGGATTATGAAATTTCTATTATTTTACAATTATAAAATAGTAGATTATTAATACTTCACCTGGTTAAAATTTATGTAAAACATAATGAATTTAATTTTATTAGGTCTCCCATTATTTTATCAAGTACAAAAACCCTCACCATTAGACTCAAAATGTCTAGTTTTTAAAACATTCTAATATAAATGATCTATATTTTCCCTTACATAACCCCATCAAGGTTTGGTCAAGCTACTTGAAGGTATTTAGGTAGGTAGGTCTTTTCCAATAACGTGTTTGAAGATCCTCAATCCATTGAGTGGACTCCCTAATCCAAAAATCCAAAATTGTATTTCCTAAAAACATTACTACATGTTACAAAATCCTAGAATGGGATACTACTCTTGATTAAATTTGGTTAATTCGAACAAAAACTTTTATAATAACTCTATGATAAAAGTAAGCGTCTTAACATGTGTTGGTCAAACACTTAGTTTTACGACTCTCATTTCTAATAAAGTACTGGAAGGCTAAGTCTGAATTAATATCTATTCAATTGATTCTACTTATTATGCATAAATTTTATATTATTTTATCCTTTACATGTCATGTTAATATTAAGTGAATATTACTTAATTAATTAACCATGTTTTGATAAAACATTTACTCATAATCTATTTATTTAAATTCCATATTTATATATTCATCCATTTATCTGTGGTATTGATGTCTTACATCCATAAAATAAATAATTTATAAGAATATATAAATAAATAAATGACCTGATCATGAGGTTATCTTTCGGTTTATTTATTGAGCAGACAATAAATCAATTTATGACCTAAGGGAAAACTCATCAACCCGGTATTATCATGGTCAGTATCAATCCACCTATACACCCATGCATCACCTTAGTTGGTATCATCATAGTTTTATCTTTAACCACCTCCACTCACCTTGATATACTTATTTTATTATTTATATTTATAACTCAGACATAGGTGAGGGGAACCAAAGGATTGGTTAAGGGGAATTACATAAATAACCTTGGATGCAAATTTCCTACATAATAAAGGATGGAGGGATGACTCACAAGACATAATATTTAATTTAATAATTAATAATTTTAAAACCACGAAATAAATTATATTAAATAAAACCAACACATACATAGGTCCTGGTTAAGCTCATGAAAAATTATACACATGAAACAAGTACATGAAAGTTCACTGGATAATATTCATTTCTATTCCTTCTTTATTATTAATATTAATGTTCTTGCATTGACCAATTAATCAAATAAATAATTCCATTTCATCTTAATGACCATATAAATTCTCTTTAATATATCTTTTATAAATGAATTTATATAAAATGAGTGGAATAACCAATAATTATAGATAATTACAATAAATTTTTTGTGCATTTTTAATTATTTAAAACCTTTATTAAATTTTTAAACACATCAGGTATCAATCAATGCAATAATTTTTTAATGATGTAATTAATTATTTAATGTAATTTAATTATGTACTTTATTAGGAGAATACATGTTGTGTAATTAAGAGGTATACATCAAGTTCCTTGAATGTCATGTACCTAAAATAAAATCTTAGGGATTCAACATGTACCTTAGCTGGAATACACTAAATGTATTAGTTATCCACACCCCATGTATAATTCTTTCAATGTGTCCTCATAATGAACCTATGGACTCAATGTGTTCTTCAAACATGGGACTATACGACTTTTACTCTACCTGTATTCCATTTTTTGCAATAGATGTGTGTCCATATAACCCTCTAAATTACTCATCATGTACTTCAAAAATTGAAAATAATTAACTACACATCGTGTATGCTGGATACACATCTTGTATTTCATTAATGTCCTAGGCTGTAGGTCTAACATGGGGTTTAACCTTGTATTTGATCACACAGTTAGCAAAAATTTCACCACTAAACTATGTAGACTGCATAACATGTACACTGACTACACATCATGTAATTCAAAAATCTATGTGCTAGGTTGGAATGGTTTACATGTAGTGTGAAATAAATTAACTATGTGTAGGTACTTCTTGGAACACCATGTATCCTACAACATGACCAGGTGTAGTGAAATTGGACACACAATATGGACTCTAACTACACACCCTGTAACCCAGTCCCACTGAGCAAAATCCTTAGCACTTCCTGATGAAATATATGATCATTATTCATCTGTTCTCAGTGCTTAAAAAAATGAAAAATTGAATGATGATAATTAATATGTCGAAATCATGTTAATTAAAATTTTATTAAATAATTAATATTAAATAAATGTAATATCTAACCACTATTGCTCAAAATCGATCAAAAATAAAATAAATATTTATAAATTTAAAATGTGACCCCTTTGATACAACTTTAAGATTCCAGGTGTAGTGTAAGTGCCTAGTGGGTGAATCACCATAAAGGTTTTATCGCATTCAATTGATCATTTTTAAATTGTATATGATATAATAATTATGAAGAATTAAAATTATAACCAAATATTTATATAATAGAACCCATAACTTGGAGAGAGGATCTTTGAAAATTAAATTTATAATTAATTTAAATATGTTTGGAAGAAAGGTTACCTCATATTAGGAACTTTTTTTTGATGAAGATGTTGATCATTCAAACCCTTTTCAGATTACTTTTGTTTTTCTTGTTATATCCAAGTGTAGAATACCTCTAGTAGTGACTCACATGTCCTACTTTCATATATAAACAATACTGATTGATTATTGAGTGTTAATATAGTAGATCGATCATATTGTGTTGTTTATCTTAATCACTTCAAGATCCTCCAAGTTTTAAGGAGTTCTTATCGTTATTGAGAAGATGAGAGAGGGAAGAATCTGAGAGAGAAGTTCATTGTGGAAAAATGATTATAAATACTCTATTAACCCTTTCATAATATACATAACCATATATTTTTAGAGTTTGGGTTGGGTTAAAATATTATTTAATTTCACAATGGATATTAAATTATATTATAATCCTCATCAAAATCCATTCCATACAATAATAATAATAATAATATTATTTTATGGTGTGCGTTAATTAGTGAAATGATAAATAATATTTTACCAGCTTGCAAAATAATATTTATCACCAAAAACAATCTTGGTCTACTCAAACTTGTTAGAATTTATTGAATCCCTAAATAAATATTTTATTTATAAATAAATAATTTATCCACAAAAGCTATTAACACCTCCTTATTTTAATGCTCATAAATCATGTTTATAATGTTTCTAATGAAATTACAATTTTATTATAGTATATCATTTTATTAATAAAATTGAATGAAAATTTTATAAGTATAAAAATGTTCTAATGTTAGTTTAAATGTTCCACTTCCAGAGTGGTGTTATAGTTAGTTAAAATGTTCCACCGCTAGAGTGGTGCTACCGTTAGTTCAAAATGATCTTCTACTGACTCTATTGTGCTACTGCCTATGTTATAGCCCCATAAACATGCTACCTCTAGCCATGTGCCACTTTCAGAGACCTACTACCACCATACCTACTACCTCTATATTTTGTGCTACTGCCGTACATGTGCCACTGTTACTTCAGTATGCCACTTCCAGATGTATGATACCACCAGAGTTATGCCAACTTCATACATTATACCACTAGATCTATGATACCACCGTACATGTGCTACCATCAGATGTGCTACCACTAGCTCTTTTTACCATTAGTTTGGATTTTCTATTTCTATACGTGCTACCATTGGACTATTATACCATCAGAGTTGATCTATCGTCAGTTATACTACCATTTCTATTCCATACTTTATTGAAATTTAATGCTTCCAATGACTAGTTTATGGAATTTCATTCATATAGTCTCACATGGATTTTATTAATAATTATTCCTAAACTACTATATAGATGTATTCAATATTAAGTAAGAGTTTTCCGGATTTACTACTTAGTATGAGGATTCATGATATATGAAGTTCCCAGTTAGGATCCAAGTATCACTGAGAGGGGGAGGGGGTGAATCAGTGATATCTTTTTCTTTTTATGTTTCCCCTTTTTGAAACAACCTTCGCCTCCTGTTAAAGAGTTTTTTCCCTGCTGAACACACACAACCATAGGAACACAAGATTTACAAGGTTCACTACTCAACAAGAGTAGCTACGTCCTTGGTATGGTACGGAAACAATCCAGTACCACACAATCCACTAGAAAACAATCCTTTTATGTGGAATAAAATGAGTAGGATATACCCTTACACTCGTGCAGCACTTTGAAAACAATCCAATAGTGAGTGTACTCCCTCTTAGCACAAATAGGGTAACACAATGTTTCAATGCTTCTTTACAATTGAACAGATGTATTCTACGAAGTACAAATCTTCACTTTCTTACCCAGAAGCCGGTAAGAACTCTCTTACGCACTACTGAATACGTGAGAAGACCCAAAATATTTTGCGCAGCCTTTAGGGTGCCTTGTGTGCAATTCAAATGTCTTGCGCGTAAAAATTCCCTTTTGGAGCGGAAATAATTTTCACGCAACTTCCCTTTTTTCGCGCAAAGATTCACTTTTCGTGCTGCTTCCAAATTTTTTTTCACAACTGTATTTATTTCGCGAAAACCTCTTTCTTTTTGCACACCCCACTTAGCGTAAGATTTACATGCACCAGAGCTATGAATTTCTTCTATGTGTCAAGTCTTAACAAATGAGATGGGTTAGCCTCATATTTATAGACATTTTTGACCCCGCGTGAAAAACACTAATCTGCGCTTAAAACCTCCTTCAAGCGCATAAAAACTCTTTTATGAAACTTCATATTTCGCGCCGTGATTCAATATTTCACGCACATCATGACTTTTCCACTTTTCATCCTTCTAAGCATGAAGCACAAATTGTGCTCAAAATTCCACACCGCATTCCATATTGCGCGCAAACCCATCCTTTCACGCGACATCATATTTCGCGTAATGATCCAATTTTTTGCGCAGCTCATGCCTTTGAAAATTTTTGATCTTCTGATCTCAAAACATCTTTTGTGCGAAAAATATAATTCCTCTATTTCGCGCATCCCACAGATATTTCACACAACCTGCTACTATTTTGCACAACCAGCTACTATTTCGCGCAACCCGCTACTATTTCACGCAACCCGCATATATTGTGCGCACCACTTTATTTTTGCCCGCAACATGCCTAAATTTACGTGCACTCCATGCCTTGGTCATTTTTCGATGTTCTGATCTTGAATCATGCCTTGTACACAAAAATCTAAACCATATTCAATCTTTCATGCTTCATCCATTGCCAAAAACATTTCTTCATCTCCTGATTTTCAGGCCCAAAAATTTGGCAAACACTGGAAAACGGCGCCACCTTAAATTGTGCTTTTCTACCATCCCCAGATTGTCCATTTATTTGTCATTTTCTCTCTTCACCGCTTCCCATAACCATTCTTCTTCTCTTATCAGGAATCCAACTATCGTAATATTTATCCTTTGATAGATCAACTTTAGCATCGTTAGAGTTGTAATGGGAACTGAAACTTCCCTATCCCCCAGCAGCATGATTCCTTACAATCAAAACATTATATGACTGGCATAATAATTTCTCACCCTTTCCTTAATAAGGCTTGCATCACAAGTTCTCATAACTCATGATATGTGTGAAATACATACCAGCAATGCATCTTCTGATTTAAGATCCTTCTACAAAGGGAATTGATTTATCTTATTTGACAACAAAATACAACACTCTGCAGAGGCTAACTCTTCAAAATTTATTTTCCATTCAACTTGGTCCCAACTATATATTTATTATTATTATTCAATAGATAATTAGGATCTTTAGATATATATATTTCAGAGATCTCCCACATGTGCATTGATGTGGGTTTTACTGCATATATGATGAAACATTTGTGAGTGATAAAGTGTGGAACATACAAAAAAAATCAAGAAAAATTCATACACTAAATTAAGTGATATGTGTAGAAGTTTTCATAGAATCTACAATCAGAAAAAAAAACTCTATGACCCTCTATTTTCTTACAATTTCAGAGACTTGTTCGAGCTCCTCACTAGTTTATATTCAGGGACTGTTGAGTATCTAAAGCTATTTAGACTGAGAAACACTAAATATTTCTATCTCTTTTAATTACTCTATCTATTTTATTCTTTACATTAAAGCATCTTTTTGTAAAACTCTATTTATCTGTTCACACTATCTCATGCACTTTAACTAGATTATTCTAGACACACTCTCTCAATCTATCTCTATTTTTTATACAAAATAATAGTGTAAGAGGACCTATAAGGACTATGTTTTATTCAACCCACATATAACTATAGAAGATTCTTTGAGCCTGGAAAACCTATGTGATGTTATTTTTATACCTGATATAGGTTGTGGATATGATTATTGATATAATAATCTACTTGGTAGAGGATGATTTCCAAGTTGGGGGGATTAAATATCATCTTAAGACTAAACCCATTGTTTATTACAGTATGTGATCTTTTAGTTTTTGTCTCTTTATTTGAAGTTAAAATTTCATTCTTTATTTGAATATATAAATAAAAATTATACTTTGATAGTTAGTCTTAACCTTTATTTATATAAAATATTTGATTAACTAAATTGATATCAAAATTTAAAGTAATTTCAAAATTTATTTTAACTAATCCCAAATTCCTCTTTAAGAAATCATTTGAAAGATCAAAATTATATTATTATACCATTTTGATTAACTGGGTTGTTTTTGATTAACTTTTGGTATTTTTTTAAAGTTTTTTTAACATAAATTTTTATTGGGAACTCAATTCACCCCTATTAAGTTACTCACTCTAACCAAAATTTGGTATTAAAGGATTTTCAAATATCTTTTCAAATGTGATTTAGTTTTCCTATAATGATCTTAAATTTTTGTTATTTATAAATTTATTTATTTATGGATAATAATAAACAAGAAATATATTCTATAAATATAACTATTTATTTTAAGGGAACTAACTATGCTCAATGGAAGATTAAAAATAAAAATTCACTTAGAGAGTTTGGGTTTTGATATTTAGACAGTAATTAAAGATAAATATGAGAAAGCTCAAAATTCTAGAGATAATTGGATTAATGCTAATAAATATGCATATGAAAATAATTTTAAATCCATGAATTCTTTATATTCTGGTTTAGGAGATAATGAATTTAATTGAATTTCTTCCTGTAGTAAAACATTAGAAATTTGGGATACTTTAGATATTTCTCACAAGTGAACATGTAATGTTAAAGAAATGTGATTAAATACTTATACTATTAAATATGATACTTTAAGGATGAAAATTGATGAAACTATTTGTGATAAGTATCTCTGGTACAATGAGATCATGAACATAATTCATTCTTTGGTGAAACCTATTTCTGACAAGGATCAAGCAATGCACCTCTTGTGGTTTCTACCAGATTGATGGAGAAGACATTTTGTGTCAATACAAGAGTCATGTGATGTTATAAATTTACGTTTTAAGGATCTTATAATAGATATGATGATATATAAGGAAGAACTAAAAGTAAATAGAGAATAAGAGAATGAATCAAAAAGGAAATTAGAATCATCCAAAACCGCTTCTTAAAAAAATAGATAAAATTCAAGATGACATTTCAAGTGATGAAGAGTCACATGTTGATAGTGATGAAGAAATGTCCCACTTGGACAGAAGATTCAAAAAGTTTTAAAAATGAAAAATTTCTTTAGGAAAACCAATTTTAAAGTAAAATATTACAATATAGGTAATTAGAGAAATGACCTGAAGAAATATAATACTATGAATGAAATAGTTTTATATAAGTGTAAAAGGAAATGTCATGTTAAAGTTGACTTACCTATGTTAATATATAAGAATATGTATGATGATAGGAAGAAAGTGATATAATAAATCCATGAAATTAACATAGATTACTTTTGACGATAATTCAAGTGATTCAGAATAACCCAAGAGGATAAACATGATAGTGCTAAAATTTGTTTTATGAAAAACACATCTGATGTACTTAATGAATTTCCTACTTCTCCTGTTCATATTAATAATAATTATGGATATGAAAACAATGATGATAAAATTTCTAATTAATTTTTGTTTTAATATTTTAATATGCATGAAGATAATTTCAATGATCTTAAATATAAATATAATATTATAAAGAATAAATATTCCTTATGTACTAGTTTTAAAATAGATATTAATATTGAGAAAGTTAAAAATGATCAACTGTTAAGAGAGAAAAACGAGTTAAGAATATATAATGAGCCACTAAATAAAGACTTTGAAGGATTTATAAATGGGAGAAATACTATTACTCAAATTATAGGAATTAAGGATACTCCTAAATCCACCATGTTAATTAAAAAAATCCCAGTTAAACAAAATAGTTGAATAATATAAGTTTTATCTTTATAATGATTTCTAAAAGAAGTATTAGGTCTCAATTAAAACAATATTTGAAATTACTTTAACTTTTGAAATCAATTTACTTAATAAAATTCTTCATATAACACATGTTAAGACTAACTATAAAAGTACAATTTTTTTTACAAATACAAATAAAAAAGGAAATTTTAACTTTGGAATACAAAAACAAAAAAATAAAAGATCACATAGTGCAATAAATAATATTTTCAGTCTCAATCCAAGACTTAATCCATTCTACTTGGAAATAACCTACTTCCAAGAAAATTATTATATTAATAATAGGATCCACAACCTATATTGTGAATAAAAATAATATCACACATGATATTTAGTCTTAAAGCATCTTCCACTATTATATGAAAAGATAAATACAATACATTCCATGATGGACCTCTTCCATAGTTTCTGTGGGTATAAAAAATAGGGAAAGATTAATAGATCATGTCTAGAATATTCCAGTTATAGCACAGGAGACAACATGTATAGATAAAAAAGTTTATACAACACACAACTCAAATATAAATCATAAAATTAAGAGATAAATTAAAAGAGATAAAAATATGTAGTGTTACTCAGTTTAAATAGCTTTAGATGCTCGATGGTCCTTGTATTTGACTTAGTAAGGAGCTCAAAAAAGTCTATAGAATTTCAAGAAAAAAAGTGTCAGAGTTTTTTTCTGTCTGTATATGCTCTAAAAAACTTCTATACATATCTCTTGATTTAGTGTATGAAAGGTTCTTGATGTTTTCTATATGTTCCACACTTTCAAACTTGAAAATGTTTCAACATGTATGTGTCAAAAATCACGACTACACGCATGAGGGATATATATGGAATATATAGCTATATAGATATGAATAATCCATTGAAGAATAATGAAAAATATATCCTGAATACTCATGCTGAGAAGTAAATCAAGAAACCATTGACTTATACTTTAATGAATCTTTGGATTAGTTTAGGAATAATAATTAATAAAATCTATATTATATTTTCTCCATTAACTTCCATAAACTAGAATTTGGAAGAATTAAATTTGAATAAAAGATAGAATTGAAATTGAAGCAAAACTGATTGTAGATCAAATTTGATAGAAACATGGTCTAGTGGTGGCACATCTAATGGAATCACATCCAGTGGTAGCACAAATGAACTAACAGTAGCATGAGCCAGTGATAACAAATCTAGAAGTTTCACATGTATGGAGGTAACATAAATCTAGTGGTAGAATTTATGACAATGGAAGAACTATAATAGTAGAATATTGAAGGAACAGTGGTATAAGTCTAGTGATAGCACAAAATATGGCTGTAGAAGCTCTAGAAATAGTTGGTATCTACTGGTGGAACATGTCTAGTGGTATCATATCCAACTATGGAAGAAATATGGTGGTAGCATAATAGAGTCAGCAGCAGATCATTTTGAACTAACAGTAGAACAACTATGGTAGTGTCACGTTTGAATTGACGATATCACCACTCCAGTGGTGAAACATTTCAACCATTGGTAGCACATTTTAGTACTCAAACAATTTTCTTCTAATTTTCTTTATAAATTTATATAATATCATAAAACAATAATCTCATTAGAAACATAATAAACATTATTTTTGAGTATTAAAATAAGAAGGTGCCTACAATATACTCCCATTTGATGATATCAAATCCTGGAATTTTGAAACCATATATAAAAATAGATATGAGAATAAATAGATGAATATTAAGTAATGATATCTGCTTAATAGTTCAAATTGCTAATATGAGATGTTTGAAATAAAATTACAAATTTAAACATAAAGTTGTAAACTTATACATTTAAAATTTAAACTTTAAATTCCATAGACATGTTCTCCCCCTTTTGGTATTATCAAAAATATAATAAAATAAAATACATTCAAAGATATGAAGGAGTAAGAGATGAACAATAATAAATATATGAGTTAAAATATTACATATTCAAAAATAAATACAAATAGAATACATCATAGTCCTTATCAAACACCAACCGTAGTCAGAGTAACTCTCAACTCTATGGTATATAGTATTAACATGATCTTTTCCTTTTTTAGAGGGAGGAGGAACCAAGGTAGAATTTGAGGGTACAGAGGTAGAGGTAGGTAGCTCCTAAATCATTACTCATATGAGATGTAGAACTGATTCAGCTGGGGAAATATTTAACAGATGAAACTAAGGAGGTATATGTATAGAAGATGGTGTAATAATAAGATAAGACATAGTAATGGACCATATGCCACAATTTATATCCCATATACATACAAAAAAAGATTGATGAGGTTCATGAAGTCCATGAAGATGTTTCCACCTCTCTCCATAATTGATAATAAATCCATTTTATCTTACAAAAATAACCTGAGTAGTGGAAATTAAGAATTTAATCTGGTATACTTGTTCCTTGAAGGCTCTAGATATAAGAGGCATTCTCAAGTTCATAGCTAAGAACTTAAGTGGGAATGCAACTCATTTTTTTATATTTTTTTGAAAGGCAGTACTTTATAGCCTTAGTGATAGTTTCCCTATCATGTTGGGATTCATTAAAACACCCCCTTACCAATTTATATATATATATACTCACCATGATGTCTAATTTATAGAAGATATTCCTAATTGTATGTGGTTATATCTTCCATGATGTCATGAAAATACTCTTTGATTATGGATCTGATCATATCACCATCAACTGAGGAGGAATAAGGTGGAGAAGTGGATGTGTAAGAATATTTTGGGGTAGATTCTCCAACCTCTCCCAAAAGAGTATCCCATCTAGAAAAAAGTGGTCCAAATATCATTTATAATAGATCTAATGTGTTAGATATCACTATCCAATATTCAATTCTCAATCTCAACCTCTTGAATCTTCAAAATCATCTTAAGATTAATATGGAAAATAACTAGATTAAAGATGTTCTGGGTATTAGCTTCACTAAGTTTAGTAACAGTAGGAGCCTGAGATCTCAGAATTACACTGAAAGAAAAAAATAAATCTATCTATAAAATTCTCCAAATATAATCTCATAACATAGTGTGATGTAATAAATGTACCTGTAGGTGGAGGTGAATACAATCTCTTAGTAATAGAAAAAACAACCTGTGTATGCTCTAATACAGTAGCTCGAGCATTGAAATGAAAATATTGAAGCTGACCAGTACCATTAATATGCTCCTCTAAAGATCCCTTTGGATCAGATCCAATAGGAATTGTGATACAAAGTCCACCATGATATAGTGGATTTCTGTGATCATCATCACTTCCATCATCTCCATATGAATCTGGATATAAAAGTCCAAGAAACTTTTAACCAGAAGATATATCCCCCTTGGATACAACTCCATCCTCAGGTGAGATAGCTGGACCAAGCATATGAATAGATCTCTAGATTCTAGAACCTAGGGATTCCTTCCCCTCAACAGATACCCCTATATAACCTCTAATAGAGGCGACATCATCACTTAGATGAAAAAAACCTGGTCTCTCCACAAACCTAGATGAAAAAATAGAAGAAGGATGATGCGACTGATCCCTCTCATCATCATCATCATCATCATCATCATCATAATCATCATCATCATCATCATCATCATCATCATCATCATCATCATCATCATCATCATCATCATCATCATCATCATCATCATCATCATCATCATCATCATCATCATCATCATCATCATCATCATCATCATCATCATCATCATCATCATCATCATCATCATCATCATCATCATCATCATCATCATCATCATCATCATCATCATCATCATCATCATCATCATCATCATCATCATCATCATCATCATCATCATCATCATCATCATCATCATCATCATCATCATCATCATCATCATCATCATCATCATCATCATCATCATCATCATCATCATCATCATCATCATCATCATCATCATCATCATCATCATCATCATCATCATCATCATCATCATCATCATCATCATCATCATCATCATCATCATCATCATCATCATCATCATCATCATCATCATCATCATCATCATCATCATCAGCACCACCACCACCACCACCACCACCACCACCACCACCATCACCACCAACACCACCACCTTTTGAGTCATGAGATCCACCACCATTCCTATCATCACCATTATCTCTGTTCTCAGAACCATTTGAGACTTCACAAACTTATTTAGAGGTCTTAGAAGAACTCTAAAATTTATCTTCTCAAGTGACTTTAGTATCTTCTTATTCTCCTTCACTCAAGAGACTCTCTCTAGTAGGGAGTAAAATAGGTAGACTTACAAATCCATAATACATAATTAGGATTTTAACAATGTCCGGATCACTTCCTTATTTAATAGAAGTATCCACTTCCTCTTATTCAACCACAATATATTTTTCTTCTATCTCCTCATCTCAATAAACTAAAATTTCATCTAGATCTAATATAGGGTCAAATAAATTCTTATACCTTATTGGATGTTCAATAGGATCAAAATCTTCATAAATCCTATCATTTTCCTTAACACATTTCTTCATCCAAGTATTCCAGTTTAATTCCATTATTTTATAAGTATTTTTACTTAGACAAAAAGTACCAAATTTTTCTTCAACTTCCTCCTCCTCATCAATTGCATAGTTCAGATTAAATTAGGGTAAATCAATGAATTTGACCTGGAATAAGACTTGAAAATTTTAATAATATGCACCATAAGTTATTAACAAAGATTGATTTTATCCCCAATTTTCATAAGGAATAAAATATAGACATCCTGATAACTCATTAAACAAAAATCCCCTTTCTTGGTAAATAAAAAATTCAGAATAAACTTCAGCAGGAGTCTACACTCACCATGTATCTCCATAAAAGAAAGTGTTCTTACTATACCATCCCTAGTTAGGTCCAAAATTTCATTCTCATACATAAAAGACTCACTTTAACTTGGTATTTAACCTTTATAGTAATTAGAAACTCTTCGGTGAGGTACATTGATACACTTATCCCATTCTATCGAAGAAATGATAACCTATTTTCTATCTTTATACTAAGGATGATACATTTCTTGTCACCAAATTCATACACTATGTATTGGTAAAACTGGTGAACCAACCTTGGATAAAATATTTTATCAATTCTCAAGAACCAATCTACCCCCTGTTCCTAAATCATCTTGAGAATCAATGAATTTCTTAACATTATCCATTCTGCATCTACTTATTTATCTAAAAAAACCATACTGTTTACAAGATGAGGATTTCTTAGTTCAACTACAGCACGACTCAGTTCTTCATGAGATCTATTTGTAGGCTATGATCCTTCTGGCGACAAAAATGAAAGAAGATTAAATCTTACCATTTTATTTAGAACAAAAGATGAAGGAAGAGTGCAAAGAAGGATGATGGTCGGGAGAGAAAGGAAGTCAAAATACTTCAAAGAGTTGGCTTGAGCGAGAGTGAATCAAAATAATATTTAAGTCAAAATTTTATCATTTATAGATTTGAAATAAAAAATATAAAAAATATAAAAGAATAAATAAAATAAAAATTTTAACACAAAAAATTTGGACCAATAGAAAAATTGATACTTGACTGGAAAATCACCCAACAATGGATCGCCAATGGTGGATCAAAAATATAGGTTCACCCAACAGTGGATCACCAACGGTGGCTTATCAAATGGTGGATCATTCCAATAGTGGCTTATAGAATAGTGGATCAATCTAACGATGTATTATAGCTCAGTCCAACAACTTATGATTAACTAAAATTTATGATTCCTAATTCATGTTTGATGTAGCTTAATCTCTCAGAATTCAAGGTATTTGTAAAAATAGTACCAAGCTAGTATTCAGTTCATATGAATTCAATAGTTATATAACCTTTTTCGAAATGATCTCCCAAAATGAGATATCTTACATCAATATACTTTGTCCTATAATGATACGTAAAATTATTAGAAATATTTATCACACTTTTTTTTTCAAAATTTATATGGACATGTATAAATTGATATCCATAATCTAGAAATGTGTGTTTCATCCATAGAATCTATGCACAACAACTTATTGTAGCTATGCATTCAGCCTCAGTAGTAGACAATGCAATATAATTTTTCTTCTTACTACACGAAGATACTAGAGACTTAAACAAAATGTGACATGTTCCAAATGCACTTTTTATAAATAACTTATAACCATGAAAATCCAAATCTAAATAAATAACTAAGTCAAATTATTTTCCTATAGGATGGAAGATTCCTAAATTGGTTGTAAAGTTTAGGTATTTGAAAATTATTTTCATGGAAAGTAAATGAGACTCTTTTGGATTTTATTGAAAATGGGCACACATACAAACTCTAAACAAAAAATCTAGTTGGGCTAACCGTTAAGTATAACAAGATTACAATCTTACCGCTTTAACAAGTCTGATCTACTAGCTTTAAAGTTTCTTTAAGATCCAACTTATAGGTTGCACTCATGGGAGTATCACTACTTTTAGTGAAATCTAAACCAAAACATATTAGAATTCCTTTAGTGTACTTAATGTTACTTAAAATAATTCCATATTTATTTTAAAAAATTTCAAAACCAAGAAATAATTTAAGTTATCACATTAAAATCATTTCAAATTCACTTTGCATCATTTTTGAAAAATCATAATACAAGTAATTTTAAGAAAATAATATCATTAGCACAGATTTGAACAATTAAAACATCTTTTGAAATTATTTTTATAAAAAGAGTGTGATCATATATGCCTTTTTAATGACCATTATAATTATAAAAGATATGATCCTATCAAACCAAGCTCTAGGAGAAAATTTTAAACCATATATATCTTTGGTTAATTTAAAAACATGATATGAAAAATGTGGATTCTAAAATCTAGGGGGTTGTTCAATATAAACATCATCAACTATATAACCATTTAAGAATTCACTCTTGACATCTATTTGATATAGTTTTAAATTCAAATGTTCTACATAGGTAAGTAGTATTGTAATGGATTCATATTTGGCCACTGGTGAATAGGTTTCATCATTGTCAATTCCCTCTTTTTGACTATATCCTTGTGAAAAAATCTAGCTTTATTTTTGAATATAGTGCCAAACTCATCAACTTTATTTCTAAACACACACTTAGTAACAATAGTAAAAGTGTGATTATGTATAACTACTAGTTCCCAAACTCTATTTCTTTCAAATTGATTATATTCTTCTTGTATTTACAACATCTATAATTCATCATTAATTTCATCATTGATTTTCTTAGGTTCAAGTTTTGGAAATAATGATTGACATTCAACCATATTTCTAATGGATGATCTAGTTTTTGTAAGTCTATCTAGGTCTCCAACTGCATCATCTAGAGGATGGTATCTATGAGTCCTAACTATTCTCAGAAAATAAGGGATGAATATATCATTTTCTTATATTGTTTCTCATTCAGGTTGTTCCTCAAAATTGGATAATTTTTTTTATTTTCTTTACAAAACTATCTGAAGGTTTGACATTGATATTCGGATTTGAAAGATAATCCACAAGGGTTTTTAGAGGGGTATTAGGCTCATGTGGATCTATTTCATCAAATTTTACATGAACATATTACTCCACAATATTTTTTATTTTTTTTTAAAAACTCTATATAATTTACTATAATTTTAATATCCAAGGAAAATTCATTCATCACTCTTGTAAGTTAAATTTTCAAGATTATCCTTAGTATTAAGATTAAGGAATTTACAACCAAAAACTCTAAAGTAGTTATCCTTTGGGTTTATACCACTCCATAATTCATAAAGAGTTTTCTTTAATAGTGGTCTAATTAAGACTCTATTAATTATTTAATGATATTTATTATTATCTTTTCCAAAAAATAAATATGCAAGTCATACTCATTAGAAATGGTGTGGGATATTTCTTAAAGGATCATATTTATCTTTTCCACTAATTTATTATGTTTTGGAGTAATAGGAGCATAAAATTTATGATTATATCCATTTTGTGTGAAAAAATATTTGAAGTCTTTAATTTCAAACTCACAACCATGATAACTTCTTAAGGTATTAATTCTAAGTCCACTATGATTTTATAAAAATTTATCATACTTTATAAAATAAAAACATGATTCAATTTTTTGAGATTGAAGGAATACCCATGTATATATAGAAAATTTATCTTCTAGAAAAAAACATAGTGCTCTAGATTTAAGCTAGAAACTCAAGAAGTTCCAATAAATTCTATGTGAACCAACTCAAGGGGTTGAAAGTTTGAAACTTCTTTCTTTTATTTTAAATATATTTAGTGTTTTTTTGACATGGGTTATATAATTTATCATCTAGGAAATCTAGTTTAGGTAAATATTTGACAAAGCATTTCCTAATTACATTTCTAAGTGAATGAATATTACAATGGCCTAGTCTCCTATTCCAAATCCAATATTCTTTGTGAAATGAAATTAGATAGGAAATATTTTTAGAAAATAATGAATCTAAATTAATAGAATAAAAATTATCATTTCTTAAAGTGGTAAAAACTAAATTATTTTTTGAATAAGAAAAATTTCAGGCATAATTTTCCAACTTAACATGAAAACCATCATAACATAGTTGTAATATGATATGAATATTATACATTAGTCCTTCTAAAAATCAAACTTTATAAATTAAAATACTATTAGAATTACTAATTTGTCTAAGTCCAATGGTTTTTTCTTTGGTATTATCACCAAAAGTGACATGTCCCTCATTAAACTTGATTAGATAATTAAAACTTGAATAATATCTAGTTATGTTTGTAAAATATCCACTGTCTAGGTACCATAAGTTCTTACTAGATATTTTCAGGTAGGTTTCCTTCAAAAAAACATTTTAACCAAAAATGGATTTGGTACCCAAATTTTCTTGTGTCCAGTAATGTTAGTAATCAGAGATTTTGGAACCCATAATTTCTTAATAGGTTTCATATAATAATATTTTAAAATTTTAAAAATAAAAACTTTTTTAGGTTTAGAAGAATAGAAATTAGTAATGGAACTAAAGGAACCGGAAATAGAAATAAAATTATTTTTAATAATTATTATTTTTCCACGTTGATAGACAATTCCAACAGTGTATTTGGGAGAAGTTTTATTTCTTAGAATTTGAGTAATAATATTTCTCCCATTTTTAAATATTTTTAATCCTTTCTTTAGTTTCTAATTATATAAGTTTAGCTCATCTTTATCTCTTAATAGTTGAGCATTTTTATCCTTCTCAATACTAAGATCAGTTTTATAACTATCATACAAGTAATTCTTATTCTTTAAAATATTATATTTATCTTTAATCTCATTAAAAGTATCTTCCAGCATATCATAGTTTTAAAAAATATCTTCATTAGACATTTTACAATCATGATTTTCATCTCCATAATGATTATAAATATGAACAGTAGAAGCAAGAAATTCATTAAGTGCCTCAAATGTGTTTATCATAAAACACATATTAGATCTACCATGATTATCCTCTTGGGTCGAGTCTGAATAAATAGAAATATATTCAGATGCACTATAGGTTTATTTCATGGATTTATTATATCTCTTGTCCTTATCATCATACTTTATCTTAAATATTAACTTAGGACACTCATTTTTGACATGAACTTTCATTTTACACTCATAGAAAACTATCTCGTTCATAGTATCATATTTCTTCCATTCATTTCTCCAATTAACTCTATTGTCATATTTTCATTTTTAACTTGTTTCTCTAAATAAATTATTCCTTTAATAAAACTATTTGAATCTTCTAGCCATGTGGTAAATTTCTTCATCACTATTAGCTGGTGACTCTTCAAAACTTTAATTATTAACTTTAATTTTATAATTTTGTTTTAAAGAAGAAGTTTTGAAGGATATTGATTTACTTTTTTTTCTTAATCCTCCTATGATCTATTTACTTTGAGTTATTTATCTTACATCATAAGGATTTCCTATTAGATCCTTAAAAGGTAACTTGATAACATCACATGTCTCTTATATTGACATAGAAGTTCCTCTCCATCTATGTATTAGACACTTCAACAGGCGCATCACTTGATCTTTTTCAGAAATAGGTTTCCCCAAAGAATGCATTGTGTTCATGTTCTCATTGAACCTGAGATACATTTCATAAATAGGTTCATCAAGTTTCATATTAAAATATAATATTTAATAGTTTAAGTATTTAATTTCATTTCTTTATCATTAGATATTCCCTCATGATAAATTGTTAAAGTATGCCAAATTTCAAATGCTATTGTACGAGAAGAAATTTGATTAAATTACTCATCTCCTAAAGTGAAATATAAAGAATTATTGGATTTTTTTTCATATGAAGCTTTAGTATCATTACTCCAAGTATCTCTAGCAGTTTGAGGTTTCTCATATTTATTGTAACGACCCAAAGTTTCATTAATGGAAAATCTCTCTTGATCTAATTAAATGTCTCTTTATGTAAAATGTTTATATAAAATTTCAACTTCTTTGGTTTTATGCTAATAATTATGACCGTTGATTTTATATCCATTGAATAGTGATCACAAGATTAATATAAATATAGGTCTTTAACAAATCCAATTTACTTAGACAAAAGAAGCGATTGCCTCATCCAGTAGAATTACTCCATACGAAGCCCATTTATCAGAGCTCAGAAAAGAGGTGGCATCCTTAGGATTCGCTCTTGACCAAGCCCAAGCTGAGCTTCATCATGTCAAGCTGGAACAGGACCATCTATGGGAAAATTAGAAGTTGATATAGATTACCACTCGAGCAATGTTATCCAAACCACCCCAAGAGTCTATCACCATCGCACACCTTACCCTTAGGTCTTATTCGGCTGTTTTAAGGGGTTATGTAACAAATATCTAGTACTATGTTCATGTACATTATTATTTTTGTATATAATAATTTATATACTTTCTTTTCATTATTGATACATTATAAATAGTTTTTTAAGTACAAATAGTGTTTTTTAGTTATTATTTAATTAATAATTCTATTTTATTAAATTAAGGGATTTTTGAATTAAATAATATTTTAATAAAATATTATTATTATTATTAAATTAATTTTTATTATATATAAATGATCATATAATTTTATGAATGCAATTGTAATTTTTATTAAGGTTTGAAAGCCATTTTTGTCAAAACCCGTGAATTTTCGATAAATGTCGGTTTTTATTTTAAAAGTAAAAATTAACATATATAAAAAATTATTTAGATAAAATAAATGTTATTTCTGGAATTAGGACTTTGAAATTATCCAACGTTGAATTTTTCATAATTTTCTAAGACAGTCAAATTTTTGGGTAAAAATTAAATACCGTTTAAATATATAATGTGTTTTATGACATCATAATGAACCAATAGTGATGTAATAAAATTCTATAAGATTTATGTTCGGCCAATATATGTTTTACCATTAAAATAATGTTATTTTGGGTTTTTTTGAATTACTTTTCAAAGCATTAATGGACCCATCAATACTTATTAAACACCTTGTCTTTTTAAATTTTTTTCCATAGGAGTGTGACTCACCTCCACATAAGAAACCCTATTATTTTAAGAAGTTAGGACTTTGGACTTATAAAATATTGTCCTTCTCTTCCCTTTTCCAAAAAACATGGGCAAAAACCATGGGGTGGTTTGTGGTTTGGATTAATTTAATATAAGGGGTCCCAAACCTAAACAATAAAAAATTCCCTCACCTTTCCTATATAAACCCACCCAAGCTCCCACTTCCTTCTCACTCAAAGCCTTTGGAGTTCATCCAAACTCTGACCTACTATCTCTAGAATCCTCCCAAGGTGACCAAAGCTCCCAAGAAGCCTCTCACAATCCTCTCTCTAGCCTTTGGAAGCACACTTCCAAGTGAGGGTTTTTCTTCCTTTCTCATTTTTGTCCAATTTTCTTTAAGTTGTTTTTCCCTTTTAATTTCAATTATGAATGTTGGGGTATGGTTTCTCACCTCCCTTATACTTCCCTCTTTATGTTTGAATAATGGGATATCTCTTTCTCTCTCATTAAATGCCTCCCATGTACACCCGTTACTTTGCCAAAATTCTGAAAGGAACTTCTCTCACCTCATCTACATTCAAGAAATACTTTTGTATCATGAATCTAAATTCCATTACAATTGTTGGGACATGTATCTATATGACCTCCTTAATTTCCATTACATGTAAATATGATGAGGAACCCCTTTCTCTCTCATCAACATTTTTTATGAATTCTTATGTCACGTCGTTACGCTGCCGAAATCGCACCGACTTTCTAAACCGATGCCATTGTGTAGTGAATACCATGCCCATTTGTCCATCAAGGGTATTAAACTTTATTCACATTTACTTATTGATTATAAAGTTTCATTTATGAATTCCACATTCCTTTATCGATGAATAAATGATTATGGTTAATGAATCCAAGTTTTATGATCCATGTGGCACACTTATGCATGAAATGAAATGTTTAAGAAGGGTGCACCCTTATTGTGATCCAATGCATTGGGTAAAGTATAGTATCATGATACATTATGTGAAATGAGTGTTGACTCATGCTAATTCAAGTGCAACGATGGTTTACTCGTGCTTCATGTGCAATGAGGATTTACTCATGCTCTATGTGCAATGAGCCTTGGCTCATGCTAATTCCATGTTAAGTGTTGTTGCCACATTTCCATGTTATGATTATCATGCTTTATCATTCCTTTATGTTCATGTTTTTCTTACAATCTATTGATATTCCTATTGTATAACATGTATTTTACTCCTCATGATATTCCATGTGTACTCCCTTACTGGGCTTTATAGCTCACCCTTTTTTTATGCATGTCCTCAGGTTGTCCCATACAATGCTAAGTACGAGGGAATGTAGTGGTCATGTAAAGGAAGTTTTCAATAAAGATGTTGAATTTCATGTTTTAAGTTTTTATGTAATGATCCTAAGTCCCAAAGACACTAAACCTCTCGATCTTCTTTTTTGTATCAGGTGAATTTTTATATAATAAATCATGTTTAAGTTTTTAATAAAAGCAGGGTTGTCATAGTTGGTATCAGAGGATAGGTTTAGTTATTTTTGGGATTAGGATTAGAAAACCCTAGTAAAGACATAGAGACAAGACTAAGTATAATAAAAACATCCCTAAGTTTTGGTAAGTTCTGATTAAGTGGTTTATCAAACAAATACATCCCTGTCGGGATACGAGCAGGTAGAGGCGTCTTTGGTATAGATGTATCCTAGGGGTAAAACCTGAAAACACCACTTTGAGCTAGACTCGAATGAGAACTGGTGCATTACAATGGGCCTTGCTACACTCTTGGTTACAAAACTCCCGGGGGATATATTTTGATAAATTCATAGGCTTAGTATGAACCCTTATTATGGGAATTAAAAAAAATTCCCCTAAGAATATATGTTAGAAAGTAGATCATGAAAAGTCTAGATTGAAGCTTATAGACTCATGAGTTAAGGAAATAAAAGTTTATTTATAAGTCATCAACTTTTTTCTTTGGATTACCCTTTATGTGTTACCCCCTAACTTTCCTTTTATTCTAGCCAATGGCTGGTAATAGGAGGACTCGGGCTAACAATCGGTGTGAAGATCAGTGTGATGACTGTACTAATGAGATGCCCAATCCAATGGGAGCAGGAATCGCAAAATTTGTCACGCTTCTATATTAGATAAATCAAGATTTGAATAGAAACATGATTCAAGAGGAATGTTCAACCTTCCCTAAGAAATAATAAGTCGCTATCAAGATATTCATGAGACAAAGGCCTCCTACTTTTAGTGGATCATCCGATCCCACGATCACTGAACAATGGATCAACTCCATTGAAAAGATCTTCTCCATCCTTCAATGTTCTGAACAAGAGAAGGTTCTCCTGGCTGCTTATTGTATAGAGGGTGAAGCTGATCAATGGTGGACATTGATAAAAAATACGAATCATGAGGAGGAGATTGAGGCGTTGGAATGGAAGGATTTTTAGAAGAAGTTTTTTGATAAATATTTTCTGCACACCCTCCATCTTAAGATGGAAAGAGACTTCCTTTACCTCAAGAAAAAAGATGAAGAATCCATTTGAGCGTATGAGGAAAACTTCACAAGGCTTGCATGATATGCTTCCGGCTTTGGAGTTACCCTAGAATACAAAGTTGACCACTTCTTTGGTGGGTTGATGCCTAGCCTATGGAAAGCATTAACAATCCATGACTTCGACAGCTATGAGGAAATTGTCTGATTTTCCCTCAAGGTCGAAATGGAGATCAGAGAATCAAAGGGGTATCACAGGAATAAGAAGCATAAGGTGGACTTCAATGCTGGTGGTCTGATGGATAAATCCAACGGTGATAAGAAGATCCATCACCCCACTTTCCAAAAGTGTGGAAAGAAGCACCCTATAAATTGCCTTAAGTGTATGAGGAAATGCTTCAGGTGTGGAAGAGAAGGGCACCTAGCTGTTAACTGTCGGCAAGAAAGACCCGTGGCTGCGATAGAGGAGAGGAACGCTCCATTCAAACCTCAACATGTTGTTCATTGCTATAAATGAAAAGAACCAGGGAATATTGCAAATCAGTGCCCTAATCCAATGGTTTTAGGAGGCAACCAACAACCTCCAAGGTATCAAGGAAGATCTTTTTCCATCAATTCTGCCGAAGTGACCCCCGAAAACGAAGTGGTGACAGGTATGCTAGTTATTCATTCAAGAATAGAGAATGTACTTTTTGATTTAGGTTCTACTAATTCTTTTATATCTCGAAAGTTTAGTAGAAAAATTCTAGCACCACCACAAATCATGGAAGTGAAGATGTCGGTGAGTATGACAAATGGGGAAATCATTGCATCCCATGAATATAAGTCCTCCCCAATTATAATCTGTGGATTGAATTTCCCGGAGAACCTCTTCATACTCCCTCTGGTGGAATTTTATGCAATTCTTGGCATGGATTGGATTTCCTTATATAGAGCCAACATAAATTTTCGGGAGAGGGAAATCACACTCCATATGGAGAATCGACCCCCGATTCTTTACAAGTGTATGGAGGAAGATGAATCTCCTTTAGCTCCATCTTCTCAAGCATGGATATTATTCCCCTATGAGCACGCACATCTGGCTCAGATGATTGAGTCCAAGAAAGAAACCATCCTTGAAGAAATTCCTATTGCTAGGGAATTCGTGGAAGTGTTTTTCAATGAACTGCCTGGTCTTCCTCCTAGAAGAGATGTTGAATTCTCAATTGATCTTATACCCGGGGCATTACCCATATCCAAGAATCCATATAGAATGGCTGTTGTAGAGCTTGAATAACTAAATAAACAACTACAGGAGAATCTGGATAAAGGGTTTATACGCCCAAGTGCTTCACCATGGGGTGCAGCAGTCCTCTTCATCAAGAAGAAGGATGGGTCAATGCGCCTATGCATTGATTATCATGAGCTCAAAAAAATCACGATAAAAAACAAGTATCCTCTCCCACAAATTGATGACTTGTTCGATCAGCTGCATGGAGCACAATAATTCTCCAAGGTGGACTTGCGGTCGGGATATTATCAAGTAAGTGTGAAGAAGGAAGATATCCCCAAGACTGATTTTTGCACAAGATACGGGCACTATGAATTCATAGTAATTCCTTTTAGACTCACTAATTCTCTATAAATATTCATGGACTTAATGAATTGAGTATTTAGAGATTACCTCGAAAAATTTGTGGTAGTCTTTACATATGATATTCTAATATACTCCAAAACCAGGGAGGATCATGAGGAACATTTAAGAACTGTACTGGAGACTTTGCGCAAGGAGAAGATCTATGCAAAGTAAAGAAAGTGTGAGTTCTGGTTGAAGGAGGTCTCATTCTTAGGTCATATCATCACAAGCAATGGGATATCCGTGGATCCCTCCAAAACATAGGCAATTGAGGGATGGCCGAGGCCAACATCGGTAATGGATATCCGTAGCTTCTTGGGGTTAGTTGGATATTATCAATGATTTGTGAGGAATTTATCACGATTGTCCAACCCTCTTTCCAAGATAACTCGGAAGGGAGTAAACTTTTAATGGAGTGATGAATGTGAAGAAAGTTTCAAGGAGTTGAAAAGGAGGCTTATCACTGCGCGCATGCTCACTTTACTTACAAGTGAGGAACTTTTTGTGGTATTCAGTGATGCTTCGAAAAAGGGATTAGGCTGTGTGCTGATGCAGAATGATAAAGTGATGTCCTATGCCTCAAGGTAGTTGAAAATCCATGATCAAAAATATCAAACGCATGATCTGGAGTTACCAGTGGTGATCTTTGCCTTGAAAATCTGGCGGAATTATCTCTATGGGGAGAAATATGAGATATATACTGACCACATGAGTCTTAAATATATATTCACACAGAAAGAGCTTAATATGTGCCAGAGAAGATGGATAGATATCATCAAGGATTATGAATGTTCAATACATTACCACCCTGGGAAAGTGAACAAGGTGGCAGATGCCCTAAGTAGAAAGGACCCAACGATTCTATTAATGATGAGAATAGAGAAGGATCCAATCTTCTTAGAGTTGATGAAGATGGACATGGGAATCATAAATAATGGAAAATCATCAATCCTTTCACAAATGATTTCTCAACCATCTCTTTTGGAAAGGTTAAAGGATCCTCAAAAGGATGATGTGGGAATTCAGTTAAAAGAGGAAGCTATCAAAAAAGGGAAATACTCGGAGTTTAATGTTAATGAAGAAGGAATTGTGCGATTTGGGAAAAGACTATGTGTTCCATCGAGTCCGGAGATGAAGAAGGAACTTTTGGATGATGCACATAGTTCAAATTTCTCTATTAACCCAGGGACCACAAAGATATATCGAGATCTTCGAGAAAACTAATGGCGGGATAATATGAAGAAGGAGATCGCTGAATATACATCAAAGTGCCTGGTGTTCCAGCAAGTGAAGGCAGAGAGGCAGAAGTCTAAGGGGATGATGCAACCATTTCCCATACCAGAATGGAAATGTGAGAACATCACCATGGACTTTGTCACCAGAATTCCGAGGACATCTAAAGGAAGAAATGTGATCTGGGTTGTGGTGGATCATCTTACAAAGACTGAACACTTCATTTCTATTCAGGAGGATTTCTCATTGGATCAACTGGAATAGATATATATCAAGGAAGTGGTAAGGTTGTATGGAGTACCACTATCTTTTTTGTCTGACCGAGATATAAGATTCACCTCTAAGTTTTGGAAGAGTCTTCAACATGCTCTGAATACTGAACTGAACTTCAGTACGACCTATCATCCTCAAACTGATGGCAAATCCGACCGGACTATCCAAACACTTGAGGACATGTTGAGAGCATTCTCAATGGTCTTTAAAGGAGGATGGGATCAAGATCTTCCTCTGGTTGAGTTCTCTTATAATAAAAGTTTCCACTCAAGAATCCAAATGGCACCATATGAAGCCCTATATGGGAAAAGGTTCAGAACACCAGCATGTTGGGATGAGGTCGGTGAACGTAAGCTGCTTGGACCAGAAATGGTCGAAGAAATGGCGGAGAAGGTGAAAACCATTCAACAACATATCAAGGAAGCCCAGAGTCGACAGAAGAGTTATGTAGATAACCGTCAATGATACCTTGAGTTTAAAGTTGGAGACATGGTGTTTCTATGCATATCTCCATAGAAGAAGGTAATGTGGATTGGAAAGAAAGGGAAGTTAAGTCCAAGGTACATCGGACCCTTCGATATTTTTGATCGTGTTGGGGATGTGGCCTATCGACTAGCACTTCCGCCTACCTTGGCCAAAGTACATGATGTATTTCATGTATCCCTCTTAAAGAAGTACATACCAGACCCTTCACATGTACTCTCTTCTGAGGTGGTACAGTTGGAGGATGATCTTTCTTATGAGGAGAAACCAGTGAAGATCTTAGATCATAGAAAAAAAGTTCTACGAAATAAGACAATGCCCCTCGTCAAGGTGTTGTGGAGAAAACACAAGTTTGAAGAAGCGACTTGGGAATCGGAGGAAATTATGAATCTGAGTTACCCACATCTGTTTTAGTGTGGAAAAATGAAATTTCAAGGGAGAAATTTCTTAAGGGGGGAATATTGTAATGACCCAAAGTTTCATTACTGGAAAATCCCTCTTGATCTAATTAAATGTCTCTTTATGTAAAATGTTTATATAAAATGTCAACTTCTTTGGTTTTATGATTAGAATTGTGACCATTTCTTTTATAGACATTGAACAGTGATCACATGATTAGTATAAATATAGGGCTTTAACAAATCTAATTTACTCCGAAAAAAGAAGCGATGGCCTCATCCAGTATAATTTCTCCATACGAAGCCCATTTCTCAGAGCTCGGAAAAGAGGTGGCGTCCTTGGGATTTGATCTTGACCAAGCCCAAGCTGAGCTTCATCATGTCAAGCTCGAACAGGACCGTCTACAGGATAAGTGGAAGTTGATTGAGATTACCACTCGAGCAATGTTATCCGGACCACCCCAAGAGTCTATCACCATCGCACAGCTTACCCTTAGGTCTTATGCGGCTGTTTTAAGGGGTTATGTAACAAATCACTAGTACTATATTCATGTAAATTATTTTTTTTGTATATAATAATGTATATACTTTCTTGTTATTATTGATACATTGTAAATAGTTTTTAAAGTACAAATAGTGTTTTTTAGTTATTATTTAATTAAGAATTCTATTTTATTAAATTTAGGGTTTTTTGAATTAAATAATATTTTTAAAAATTATTATTATTATTATTAAATTAATTTTTATTATATATAAATGATCATATAATTTTATGAATGCAATTTTAATTTTTATTAAGGTTTGAAAGCCATTTTTGTCAAAACCCGTGAATTTTCGATAAACGTATGTTTTTATTTTAAAAGTGAAAATTAAAATATTTAGAAAATTATTTAGATAAAATAAATGTTATTTCTGGAATCATGACGTTGAAATTATCCAACGGTGAATTTTTAATAATTTTCCGAGACAGTCAAATTTCTGCGTAAAAATTAAATACCGTTTAAATATATAATGTGTTTTATGACATCATAATGACCCAGTAGTGATGTAATAAAATACTATAAGCTTTATGTTCGGCCAATATATATTTTACCATTAAAATAATGTGATTTTGGGTTTGTTTGACTCACTTTTTCAAAGCATTAATGGACCCATCAAGACTTATTAAACACCTTGTCTTTTTAAATTGTTTTCCATGGGAGTGTGACTCACCTCCACATAAGCAACCCTATTATTTTAAGAAGTTCGGATTTTGGACTTATAAAATATTGTTTTCCTCTTCTCTTTTCCAAAAACCATGGGCAAAAAACCATGGGATGGTTTTTGGTTTGGATTAATTTAATATAAGGGGTCCCAAACCTAAATAATAAAGAATTCCCTCACCTTTCCTATATAAACCCACCCAAGCTCCCACTTCCTCCTCACTAAAAGCCTTTGGAGTTCATAAAACCTCTACCCTATTCTCTCTATAATCCTAACAAGGTTAACCAAGCTCCCAATAATCCTCTCACAAGCCTGTCTCTAGCCTTTGGAAGCACACTTCCAAGTAAGGGTTTTTCTTCCTTTCTCATTTTTGTCCAATTTTCTTTAAGTTGTTTTGCCATTTTAGTTTCAATTATGAATGCTGGGGTATGGTTTAAAACCACCCTTATAATTCCCTCTTTATTTTTGAATGATGGGAGACCCCTTTCTCTCTCATTAAATTCCTCCCATGTACACCCGTTACTATGCCGAAATTCTGAAAGGAACTTCTCTCACCTCATTTACATTCAAGAAATACTGTTGTATCATGAATCTAAATTCCATTAAAATTGTTGAGACATGTATCTATATGACCTCCTTACTGTCCATTACATGTAAATATGATGAGGAACCCCTTTCTCTCTCATCAACCTTTTTTATGGATTCTTATGTCACGTTGTTACGCTGCCGAAATCGCACTGACTTTCTAAGCCAATTCCATTGTGTAGTGAATACCATGCCCATTTCTCCATCAAGGGTATTCACCTTTATGCACATTTACTTATTTATTATAAAGTTTCAGGTATTAATTACAAATTCCTTTATCGTGGAATAAATTATTATGTTTAATGAATCCATGTTTTATGATCCATGTGGCACACTTATGCATGAAATGAAATGTTTAAGAAGGGAGCACCCTTATAGCACTCCAATGCATTGGGTAAAGTATAGTATCATGATACATCATGTGAAATGAGTGTTGACTCATTATAATTCAATTGCAATGAGGTTTTACTCGTGCTTCATGTGCAATGAGGATTTACTCATGCTCTATGTGCAATGAGCCTTGGCTCATGCTAATTCCATGTTAAGTGTTATTGCCACATTTCCATGTCAGGATTATCATGCTTTATCATGACATTATGTTCATTTTTCTCTTATGCTCTATTGATATGCCTATTGTCTAACATGTATTTTACTCCTCATGTTATTCCATGTATACTCCCTTACTGGGCTTTATAGCTCACCCTTTTTTTATGCATGTCCTCAAGTTATCCCATGCAATGCTAAGTACGAGGGAATGTAGTGGTCATGTAAAGGAAGTTTTCAATAAAGATGTTGTATTTCATGTTTTAAGTTTTTATGTAATTATCCTAAGCCCAAAAGACACTAAACCTCTCAATCTTGTTTATTTTATCAAGTGAATCTTTATGTAATAAATCATGTTTAAGTTTGTAATAAAAATAGGGTTGTCATATTTATCTTCAATTACAATCCAAATTTCAAAAACCAAACTCTTTAAGTGAATTTTTATTTTAATATTCCACTGAACATAATTAGTGACATTAAAATTATAAGGTATTTTTGTAGAATATCCTTCTTATCTATTATTATCCATAAGTATCTAAAATTATAAATATCCAAAATTTAATATTTTTATAGGAAAACTAAATCACAGTTGAAAAGATATTTGAAAATACTCTAATACCAAATGTTGGTTGGAGTGAGTAACTCAAGAGGGGGTGGATTGAGTTCCGAATACCAGTGAATAAATATTTATTAAATATTCAATAATTATTTGTGATTAATAAAACATGAATAAAATTATTCCTCAATATTGAGAATAATATTTTTTCATTAGTTAAATTCTAATAGAATTTAACTAGGATAAACAAAAATAGTTATTATGTGAACTACTATGATTCTTTCTCATTGAAATTAGGAAGGTTTGTCTAATGTCCAAGATTACTTTCTAGTAGTGGGTCAAAGAACCCAAGAAAAAGTAATTGATGCCATAATTTTGAAAACCACATATGAATACTCACTGTGTAATATAATCACTTTGTTACAATATCCCATCAAGTAGGTTGCACATCCATTTCATCAACCTATATGCTCGATACATATTTCTTTTACTATATGAAATAAACGCATCAATACAAAATGGCCATGGAATTTAATGAGAAGGTTCCATTCCATTAAAAGGGATAATATATTAACTTCTATAAATATTGAAGGGAAAAATTCTTTCTTGACTTATCCATTAATAACATGTCATTCATGATGCACCCAACATACCTTAATTCTTATGAACATATGGAGTTATGGTTTTGGTTAGTTAATATAATTGCACGATTCATAACATTAATTAATGATAATATTAAATCATAAGGCCATTATACACACTAATAGATAGATATATCCTATGACACATAAATATGTGGAATTACTACCGATGGGAATCTTATTATAATCTCCCATCATGGAGTTTACCAAGTGAGAACTACATGAGGAGAAGCCTCATCCACTTATGATTAATCACACTTCAAAGTATAATTACTATGTACCCTATGATAAAGTGTTATCTAATTGTAGAACTATTTTTAAGAATATAATCCTATCATTTCAAGGTTGTCATTATAGAGGATAACTACTATTACATTATCAATGAGACATATAACCTAGGACACTATTATTTCAAAGTCATGAAAAAATCTTTAATATGTAATAAGATGTTTTATTAAAATTGAAACATTAAAATATACATGAAATAAAAGTAAAACCGGTTGGTTCTAGAACACAAAATCCAACACAATAGACTAGGTACCTTTCAAATATGCACGATAACCATTTTCTATAACATTATAAAAGGTTAACTATAATTTTTTTAGATTGATTTACAATTTTTTAAAATTCCTTTGATCATTGATTAAGAAATATGATTTTTTTTCAAAAACTAAATTGATAATAACATTGTTTTAAATTTTTAAAAGCATCATTTCATAGTGGAAAGAGGCATTGTGCTATGAAAAAGTAATTTCACAATATGGTATTGATGATGATAAATCAAAAAATAAATTTATCAATGCATTTTATTACCCAAATTGGGTAAATTATGTCAGATAATTTATATGAAATGTAGGATTCTATAAAATATTTATCATAGATTTTAGTAAGATTACCATACCATGATCCATATTTATTTTAAAATATTCTAAATTTATTATTGATAATGATTTCAAGAAATCTTTTAATGGACTGGAGAGTTAGATGAAAAACCCACCAGTATTGTGGCCACCCAACCATGAGAAAACCTTAGAGATAATTTGTGATTCTTTAAACCATGATGTTGGAGTATTTTTGTCTAAAAAAATTTAAAAGTGGAATCATGTCATTGAATATGCTTTAACAAAATTTTATGTAGCCTAGAACCATTAAAAAATGATTGAAAACTATGTTTTAGTTATTTTTTCTTTGTGTAAATTTATAACACACATGGTTTGTACTAAAGTTACTATTTTATTTTATCATGAAGCCCTTAGATATTTGGTGAAGAAGGAATAAGATAAACCAAGCCTGGTATGAAATATGCTGCTGCTACAAGAGTTTTATTATTGGATTAATGAAATTAGAGGAGTTGAGAATTAACTAGAATATCACTTGAACATGCTACCCAATATAGGATAAGTGAAAATTTGAGAAAAATAACCATTTAATGACTTAATTCTAGGATTTCAACTATATTTGGTTAAATTAGAGGTACTGTGGTATGATGGTATGATCAAAATTTTGGTAACTTCTCAAGTCCTATGTCACCTGGATCCCCAAAAAATTTTCACTCTCAAATATAAATTAAGATTTTATATTTTGGAGGACCCATATATCTAGAAAATATTTATTGATAAAATTATTTTAATATGATTTACTTAGGGTGAGATATGACCTATCCTAGAATTACACCATACTCTAGCTTGTGGAGGACACTTTGAACCTTAAATAACATCTAATAATGTTTTAAAATTAGGTATATACTAGACCATATTTTTCAAATATACCAATAAATTTTGTAAAATATGTGAGAATTTATAGTTCAATAGTAATATATACAAAATATAAGAGATTCCTCTAAAACCATTGAGATTTTGTGAAATTTCTGAACTTTAGGGCATAGAATTCATGGTACCCTTTCCCATGTCCATTGAAAGCTCATATATCCAGTTTGTTGTGGACTATGTTTTAAATTTTAGGGAATAAAAATCCACCAAAACTGATGTTATTAATATTTTTTGTGTTTTTTAGGTCTAATTTTTTTATATTTGGAGTCCTAATAGAAATTATCACTGACCAAGGTACTCATTTCTATAATAGGAGAATGAATGATTTGATGAGAAAGCATGGAGTGCAATACAAGACATCAACATCCCACCACCCACAAGACAATGGACCTTATAAGTTCTAAAATAGATATATTTTGGTAATCATATTAAATTATTTCAATCCTAATAGGAAGGAATAGATCCAACAGTTAGATGTTACCTTATGGGATTAAAAATATCCTATAAGACTCCCATTGAAATTAGTCCATACCAGTTGATCTATGGATAGAGTTTTCAATTACCCATATAGATATAGAAAAAATACTATTGGTAATTTTATGATATAAATATAGATCTTGAAAGTGCTTGAAAGGAAAAAATATTATAGATTTCGGAGCTATAAGAATTCATAAGAGAAGAATTTTTGAACTCTAGGATTCAAAAATGAATAACAAGAGTGACACATAAAAATATGATTCAAAAAGATAATTCTAGGTAAAATTAATTCAATATGGGTATGAAATTGTTTTTACAAATGTATACCCATTTGGTTCTATTTAGATAATTAAATAATTAGAAAATGACCCATTCACTATCAATGGGAATAGTCTGAAGAACTACCATGGAAATCTTCCATGATTGCTAGTAGGGGAGATCACACTCCTCCCACCAATATACCAATAAAACCCTATGGTTTTAACTCTCTTTAAAACTTGCTTAATTATTATTATTAGATTAAATATTCTTTAAACTATCATTTCTGTTAGAATGATCTGATGATATTGAATCATTCATGTCTGGGGAAGGGAAACCTTTGTAGATTTTTAAAATTTCAAAATTTAGTTTTAATTTTTCATAATTTGTGTATTGTTTTCATTTTTTATGTGTTTTGAAACCTCCAAAGTTAAATTTTAATAAATATTCAAATTTTGAACCTGTAAAAATGATGAGAAACTAATTGGAATTATAAAATTTACTTAAATAAATGATGATATGATTTTGTTTTCAAATTCAAGGTGTCTAAAATTCATGAAAAGACCACTGATTTTTGAATTATATTTCATGATATACTTCCATATATTAAAATAAATTATCTAAGAGGATTATAAACTAATTATTACATCTTATTTATAATCCCCAATTTCTTGAGAAAACCAATCCATGTTTTAATAATTGGATTTTTTGGATTAATCTTGTGAAAAACTTAAAGAATTGATGACCTTGTGTTATAAATTTTTAATGTATTATTTTTATTTGAAATTTTTTTACAATAAACTTACACTACTACAAAACATGCCTTTAACAGTGCTAAAATGGCCTTTATCAGCACTAAAGAAGCATTGATAAATGAAACATGTACCAGTTCTTCTACAAGCACTGATAAGGGATATGTTTTTTAGTGCTTCTAAAAGTGCCAATATAGGTAACCTTTATTAGCACTTAAAAATAAAAAATAAAGGTGTCATTTATCAACAATTGTATAATCATTGATAAAGGGGGCATGTTGAAAATTTTTAGCACAAATAAAATAAAAATACATTATATTATAGACATTTATACAATTATATAAGTACAAAATTGTTACATGAATTCAAAAACATTAGTGTTCCTTTGTGTTTTGATGATAACGCCTAATTGAGAAAAAAATAGTTGTATAAGAAAAAAATTCTTATGTCAATAATAATATAATGAAATAAATTAATAGAAAGTGTTAATTTTAAACTAAACTTTGAGTCATACTAGGAAAACTATATATTAGATTGAGTTGCGGTTGATTCTTACACGTCACACCATTTCTTTTTTGTCTTCTCGAATTATCTATCTGAAAATTAAATAATTATAAGATTAAAATGATAAGGAAATTAATTAATTAATATTTTATGGAATGATGAGAAAACAATCTAGGCTCGTTTTCTTAGTTTTAGTGATGTGATGCACATTTTAAACTAAAATGAAACTTATATATTGAAAAGATGCACTTGGAGTAATACCGGTCACAATGTGCATCATATTTAGGTGTGAATGATTTTTATACATCTCAAATGACTTACAAATCATTTTCCTAAATTATCAAAACAATCTGATTGTGTTTTCTTATTTTTGACTAAATCACTTGTAATTTTTACTAAAATGTCATTTTTAATTGGAGACATGCACTTTAAATCTTACTAGTCACATCATGTGTTAGTTTTACATGATACCAATTGTTACACTTTGAAAAGGAATTATGAATCATTTTCCTAAATTATCAATACAATCCAAGTGTGTTTTCTCAGTTTTGTGAGTGACACTTTTTGAACTAAAATATTAATTTTAAACTTATAACAGATACATAGAGTCATAATGGTGATATACTATATCATATTGAGGTTCAGTTGATTTATACACACCAAAAATGACTTATCGATCATTTTAATAAAGTATCAAAATGATCAGAATGTATTTGGTTAGTTTTGAGTATTTCAGTTGCCATTTTTACTAAAATTGATGTTAATTTTATATAAAAAGATGCACTTAAATCCATACTAGTCACACCACACATCATATTGAGGTGAATCAAATTCTTAAACCTCGAAAATAAATTGTGTTTTTTTAATAAAGTATCACAAAAATTTGAATGCGTTTTATCGGTATAGAGTAGGTTAGCTGTTCTTTTTACTAAAATTAATGTCAATTTTAAATAAAAATGTGCACTTGGAGTCATATCAGGAACATAATGTGTTTTATTAAGGTTTAAATAATTATTATACTTCAAAAATTACTTATGGATATTTTAAATAAAGTATCAAAACAATACGAATGTGTTTGATCAGTTTTGAGTAGGTCAGTTGTCCATTTGTATTAAAATTGATGTCAATTTTAAATAAAAAACACACTTGGAGTCATAACAGTCATATCATGCATCATATTGAGGTGATAATGATTTATACACATCTAAAATGTCTCATGGATAATTTTCATGAATTATAAAGACAATACGAATGTGTTTCCTTAGTTTTGAGTAGGTTAGTTGTCCTTTTGACTAAAATTGATGTCAATTTGAAATAAAAAGATGCACTTGAAGTCATACTAGTCACACCGTTCATCGGATTGAGGTGAGACTAATTTCTAAAAATCTAAGATAAATTATGGATTCTTTTAATAAAGTATCAATGTAAAGACTTTTATTTTTAAATGTAATTTTTTTAAATTATATGGAAATATTACGAGTCTATGAAAATTGACTACATGTGATTTCGAGGCCCAATGTGACCAAAATGAATTTCTAAACTTTTCTTCAGGTACGGTTAGTAAATTCATGAGTAGAATTTTGTATCTTTTGAACCGGTGCTCAGAATTGGAATTTGAGGACACTTTTGAACTCACAACGCTAATATTTTCTTAAGGAGACATTCAAATTGACCGCAGTAGGTTGAGGGTGGAAGTTTGTTTTTTAGTTTTTTGTGGGAGAAGAAAAATGAAATAAATAACATTTTATTTTTCTTTTTGAATCCTCCTTTTTGAATTGGGGAGGTGGGGACCACAAGAGGGTTGTTAGGCATTTAAGGCTGGGCATTAAATGTCCGGTTACACAAATTGTGTAACCACAACTCTATTTAATTAATAGGGTTCATTAAATCTAAATTAATGAAACAACTTATTAATTATGAGTTATTTTATAAACTCTTATTGAGAAAATTGAGGGTTTTTTCTCCATTGGTGAAAGGATGACGAGCCCTTCGAAGGAAGAACCTCCAACAAATAAGATCCTCCAATGAAGAACCACCCCAAACCAAGGACGAGGACGATGATCAAGCCCAGACCGGAAGCATCTTGTAGGAGAAACTAACACCGACGTCATCATCATCGTCTTCCTCCTCATGACACCTCCAACGGACGATTGAGGTAGGGGTGTGTTTATGATTATTCTTTGTTAATTTATTTTACATGGAATCTTTCTTCTTGAGTTTCATGCTACCGATATAACGCGGAGGGTACGGTCCAAACAAACATGGACCGATCCCTTCGTATCTTCATGGTTGACGCGTTTTTCACGACGGAGGAGGACAGAGATCAGTGCCGGTAAGGAACACGCGGTGAAGAGAGGTGGTGGCTGGAACCTGGACGGCGGTGTGGAACCGGGGCGGCGCACGTCGCGCCGCCGGTAGAGAAGGAGGCTGCGGCCCATCGGCCATGGTGGTGGGAGGACAGCGGCCAACACGCCGGCTAGCCGTGAGGATGTAGGGCAGCATGCGTCCGTTCTGCCGGTAGAGTAGGAGGCCGCGGCCTGTTGGCCGTGGCAGAGCAGGGGGTGGTCGACACGCTGGACGAATACAAGGAGAAGCGGCGGCACGCGTCTGCGCCGCCTTATCCAGAGACCGTAACCACTTGGCCATGATAGAGGTTGGAGGGCGGCCGACATCTGGCCGGCCACAGAGGACAGTGGTGCCGTCGCGCCGTTGGGAGGAGGACTAGCCGAAAATCTGGACGGCCGTGACGCACCGAGCAGGACCCTCTCCGGTGGGGGCCACACACCAACTGCCCCAACCGAGCAGTGTATAGCCGTTCGGAATACCGGGGGGGGGGGGGGGGTGCCTCCCCACGAGTGTCGGCTAGGGCAGATCCCGCTACGATAGAACACCCAACCGAGTGGGCGGCACCGCAGCGGGCCAGGCCGCCCCCTTCACGGGGCTGGTCCAAACCGCGGCCCAGCGGGCCGAGCTCGCCACGGTCCCTCCCATTATGGCTGGACCTGGACCGAGTTGGGTCATCTTAGGCCGAGTCATTCCGACCGGGTCGGACCAGAACCAGACCCATCTGGACCCAGATACGCCTTTTTGAACATATCTTGAGAACTGAGCATCTGTTTGACAAGCTGTCTATGGCACTAGAATCCTTGGATCGATATGGTTTTTTTGATATACTCCACTTTAGTTTTTGATAAAGTTGGAGTACTGTTGGTTTGGATCAAACCCGAATCCAACCGAGCCCTTGGAACATAAACACTAATAACTTACAGACCGAGCGTCCGATTGACGCGTCGTCTGTCACGTTGGGTACCTGATGACATGGAGGACCTTTGTGATACTTCTTTGTGGGACTTCATGGTAGTTGAAGTATTGACCGTTGGATTGAGGAGTAGAACCTCCTAGAATAAAGTATGCTTAGTTCCAGAATCTTGTGGTTGGCTGTAACGTGAAGGAAGAACATCGATCCTGTGTAGGTCAACACTCAGTGATCCTATGTGGGTCAGCGCATACTGATCCTGTGTGGGTCAAATACTATGTGGGTTAGTGCTTAGAGATCCTGTCTGGTTCAGTGCATACCGATCCTATATGGGTCAGATCCTGTGTGGGTCAGCACTCAGTGATCCTGTGTGGGTCAGCACATATCGATCCTGTGTGGGTAAGCGGGGGTTAGTTATCTATAAATCTTGTGTGGGTCAGTGGGGGTTAGTTACCTATCGATATTTTGTGGGTCAGCAGGGGTTAATTACCTATCATTCCTATGTGGGTCAGAAGGAGTGCTACCTAACAGAATAAGATGATCTAGCCTTACGACTAATCATCTGTACTTCTGTACTTAAGTTATACCTGGTGTGAGCTGAGTCTGTTACCTTCATGGTGTTACCTATGTGGTACTTCTACCATCATGGTGTTACCTGTGTGGTACTTCTACCTTAATGGTGTTACCTGTGTGGGACTTCTACCTTCATGGTGTTACCTTTGTGGTATTCTTCCCTCTTGTGTGAGATGAGTATATCTTCATAACTTAGGTATATGTATGGGCATATACCTAAGTAGAGTTGATGTATATTTCTTCATGCTTTGTGGTTTTTCCTTTTTGGAACTCTAGGATACCTTAGGGGGGTCACGGGGTCCCTAATGAGTATCGTTATACTCAACCATGCACAAGATACGCCTGAAACTTACTGTGTCTTGTGCAGACGATAGATAACGTTGATCAAGGACAAGGGTACCGGGTGTGAAGGCTATTCAGAGGTGGAACTTAGACGAGGCATACCACATAGATGACCTTTTGAGAGATGTACCTACCCTTCAGGTAGGATCCTTGGCGGGTGTTCACAGGAGTTTTTTTCAGTTTTACTTGTACTTTCCAGTTTTACTTGTACTTTCCAGTTGGGCTTGTATTCTACCCCCCTTTAATTACTGTACACACTATTTTTTACTTTACAGTTTACTTTGTGCTCATATCTTGTTGTGTGCTTGGTTGGTGTGACTCTACATGTTTAAATGAAATGCCTTCCCAGTTTTAGGGATATTCCTTTTCGGTACTAGTTTCCAGCCCCTGGCCTATGGAAGGCAGGCTTCGGGTAGTCACAACACGGGCCCCTGGGGGATGGGTCTTGAAAAATTGGTATCATAGGAGTTCGGTTCTACTAAAGAACTAGGACTATGACCTTTTATGTGTGGAAATAGTGTTAAGTGTGATGAGCGTGGTTTTTAGTTTATGAAATCCAGTGTTGGTGCAACGGCCGATGTATCCATACACCAGGACCCTGACTTCAGATTTCTGACTCAGTTCACAAAAACACTGATTGTGTGTCTGTTTTTGAAATTTTTTTCTTGTGATCTCTTTGAGTCAACTCACTAGGTATAACTTATTGATCGTGGTGCACATGTTCTTTCAAGAACCCTCCAAGCAGACAACCATCCAGGGTTCCAGGTAGAGTACATGATGACTGCCCACCGAGCAACGAGGCTTCAGTGCATGTCCCCCTTACAGTGTTGTACCATCGGGTGGTGTACCAGCAAAACCACTACCCGTTGGGCCACTGATGCCACCAGACCCAGCCGTAGAGGGTGCACGCCGCTTGAGCACGTTGCACAAGTTCCAGCGCTAGAGGCCACCAAGGTTCCAAGGCAAGATAGGTCCACAGGTAGTTGAGGATTGGCTGGAGGCCGTGGTTAGAGTTTTTCAACTAGTAGGGACACCAACTGATCTCATGGTGATCCTTGTCATTAGTCTTCTTCAGGAAGTAGTGGGCAGATGGTGAAGCTTGATTCTCTTAGTTCCCGACGAGGTGACTCTCATTTGAGCGGACTTTGAGAGCCTTTTCAGGGCAGTGTTCGTCACAGCAACATTACGCTCAGTGCGTATATAAGAGCTTCTCCACTTACATCAGGGAAGCATGATCATGGATCAGTATTCAGCAAGATTCACTGAGCACTCGCGCTACTCCACTGACATGGTGCTGGACCCTTTCTTCAGGGCCCAGACCTTTGAGCAGGGGATCAGACGGGTGATTAGAGCTTCGATGATTTCTCTCAGCATCCCGACGCAGGCGGGGGTGTTAGAGGGGGCACTCTTAGTGTAGATATTCCTTGCTAAGTAGTCACCAGTAGTGAGACCCACCACCAGATGACATGTAGTATAGTCATCGGTAGCTTGTAGCAAACAAATGATGAAGAGGTCCAATAGGACCATACCTACATGTGGACGACCGCATGATACAAGGTCGGTGGTGTGGGGCTCTCGAGATAGAGGAGGATAGGTGAGGATCAGGAAGTGTAACTCGTGTGGAGAGCAGGGTTTCATGGCTCACGACTGCCTGACCCTCCACACGGAGGACCAAAATATGGTCGAAGGACCGCCTGGGCAGAGGAAAAGATTTGATCAAGGAGGTACGCAGGTAGGAGGTATAAGTGGTAGAGGAGAAGACTGTGTAACAGGCGGTGGGTGGTGATTTGAGGTTCTACCGCCACCACCACCAGGTGGTCCACCCCGACCATAGAGATCAGATGGACATAGACAAGCTCAGCTCCAGGAAGCTGGGGCCTATGACCACGGTGCTCTAGAGATGATACGAGGTACAATCTGTGTCTACTCCACCCTATCTGCAGTACCTATAGACACAGTTTCCAGTCACTCATTTATTTACACCACCCACATTCAGAACTCGGAGATTATGGTGGAGTTGTTGGCTTGATCTTTACCGCTAGAGACTCCTATGTGAGTTTATTCGATTATTACACACTGGTGCTGACAGTGTGAGCTTACTCTATGAGGCGAGAAATTCAATTGGGATCTTCTAGTAGCAGATTCGAGGCCTTAGAACGTCATCTTGGGTATGGATTGTTTATCTATAGTCTATGCTTAGATTGACTATATTAGGTACAAAGTGTGGTGTGTCCGCACGGATGGGACCAGGTTTTTCCTTCACCAGCAAGAAGGGAACCTTTTCAGTATAGGATGGACTTACCCGAAGGAGGGTGTGTCGATCACACATCAGTTGGCTAGACTGAACCTCAGAGCGGTTGATGTTGAGTGTCCGAGCTATCCTGTTGTGGTGGACCGGTACACTGATCTTTTCCCTGATGATGTTATGTGTCTACCTCCTGACAGAGAGGCGGACTTTTACATCGACTTGTACCCTGGGATGACACTGATATCTACACCAACATATCGGATGGCTCCCGTGGAGATATGAGAGCTACGAGTATAGCTGGAGGACTTACAGAGGAAGGGGTTTATTAGGCCCAGTGTTTCTCCTTGGGAAACCCCGATTTTGTTCTCCAAGAAGGCGAATGGGAGTTTGATACTCTGTGTGGACTATAGGAACCTGAACCAGGTGATCATGAATAAAAAGTACCCACTCTCGAGGATTGACGATATCTTTGATTAGATGAAGGAAACACAGTGGTTTTCGAATATAGACCTCAGGTTAGGCTATCGCCAGCTCTGGGTACGAGATAAGGATGTGCAGAAGATGACCTTCAGATATTGGTATGGACATTATGAGTTCTTGGTTATTCCATTTGGCATGACCAATTCCCTAGTATTGTTCATGGGACTCATGAATAGGATATTCCAGCCATACCTCGATCGATTTGTGGTAGTCTTCATCGACGACATTTTGACATACTTAGCAATGGAGGAGGAGCATGCCTATCATCTCCATATAGTTTTGAACACACTCTGATAGAACCATATTTATGGTAAGCTCTCAAAGTTCTAGTAATGGATCCATGTGGTTCAATTTTTGGGACACATTATCTCGGAGGATGGAGTTGTGGTGGATCCAGTGAATATTGAGGCTGTGCTAGCTTAGGATCCATCCAAGAGTGTGAGAGAGGTGCATAGTTTTCTAGTATTGGCCGGTTACTGCTAGAGGTTTGTGCCTAAATTTTCCAGATTTGAGGAACCCCTATCAGCATTGACTAAGAAGGTGAAACCCTTCATGTGGTCAGAGAGATGCCAACAGATTTTCTAGGAGCTGAGGTAGAGACTGATGAGTGCCCCCATATTGGGGCTACCGGAGGAGGGTGTTGGGTACGTCGTCTACTACGATGCATCAGGGACCAGACTTGGATGTGTCCTAATGCAGGAGTGAGTATTTATCGCGTATGGTTCTTGAAAGATAAGACATCATGAGCAGAACTACACTACCCATGACCCGGAGTTAGCAGCAGTGGTCTTTGCCTTGAAGATGTGGTGACATTACTTGATGGGTGAACATTTTATAGTCTACTCTGATCACAAGAGTCTCAGGTATATCTTCTCTCAGAAGGCCCTGAACTTGAGAAAGAGGCATTGGCTTAAGTTCCCTCAGGACTATGACTTCGAGATATTTTATACTCTTGGGAAGGGGAACGTAGTAGTAGATGCACTCAACATGAGATCTGGTATACAATTGCTGACTAAGGCAATAGAACAGCTAGCCACTTTGTGGATATCCTATGTCAATCGAGATGGAGTAGCTTATCTTCAGTCTCTGACAATAACCCCTACTCCTTTAGTGAGTCAGGGATGTGCATAGTGGGGACACTAACTATGAGGCTCGACGTGATCACATATCCACAGGACAGGTACCTGATGGATTTTCTAAAGGTGGGGAGAATTTCATCCTATTCAGAGGATGTTTTATGGTACCGGTGATGATATTGGAGGAAGTGTTGAGGGAGTTCAATACATCCCCTTTAGTGGTACCTCGAGGAGTGTAAAATATGTACCAGGACCTTCAGCGTCAGCACTGGTGGCTGGGAATGAAGAAAGAAGTAGCATAGTTTTTCTCTCTGTGCCTCACTTGTCAACAAGTGATGATAGGGCACCAGGTTCTAGGAGGCTTAGTTCAGCCACTAGAGGTGACAAAGTGGAAGTGGGATGGAATTTCTATGGGCTTTATGATAGGAATTACACACACGTCTAGGAGTCATGATTCTATCTGGGTGATCGTTGACCGACTCACCAAGTCGGCCCACTTCCTACCTATCTGAGAGCAGGGATCATTAGAGATCCTGGGATGCCTCTATGTGTAGGACATTATGCGACTTCATGGGGTTCCATATACGATTTTTTCTAATCGTGGTGCACGTTTGACTTCCCAACTATGGAAGGGGTTGCAAGAAGCATTCGGGACATAGCTTCGGTTGATCACTGCCTTCCATCCTTAGATGGATGGTCAGATAGAGCGGACCATTCAGACCCTTGAGGACATGCTATGTGCTTGCGTCCTAGATTTTGGCCGTAGCTGGGAGGATCACTTTCCTTTGATGGAGTTCATGTACAACAACAGCTATCACACCACTATCGGTATGACACCATTGGAGGCATTGTACAGTCAACCTTGCAGATCACCTATGTGCTGGACTGACCTAGGGGAGTCAGTACTCATGGGACCAGAGGTGGTAAGACCTATCACAGAGAAGGTGTAGATCATCTAGGAGCAGATGAAGACTATACAGAGTAGAAATAATTTTTATGCTGATAGGAGATAGAGACCTCTGGAGTTCGAGGATGGTGACCATGTATTTCTACGGGTCTCACCTCGATGAGGTTTGTAGAGATTTGGATGGGGAGATAAGTTATCTTCAGGGTTCATCAAACCCTTTTAGATCCTCAGCAGATTTGGCAAGGTGGCTTACCACTTATCTATTCTACCTCAGTTGCACTGGGTGCATGATGTTTTCCACGTATCCCATCTGAAGGGATAAGTACATGATCCTTCGCTCATCATTGACTGGGGAGAGCTAGACATCAACAATGGGGAGATGTTTTCATAGGTTCCATTAGAGATTGAGAATCAACAAGAGAGAGTCCTATATGGGAAATCAATACATCTGGTGCACGTATGATGGAATTACAAGGACCTCTAGGAGAGCAAATGGGAGCGGGAGGCTCAGATTCGTGCATATTACCCCCACTTGTTTCCCTAGTTTGTGTTGTGGCTTTCATGGACGTAAATCCCTGAGGTGGGGAGAATATAAAGACTTGGATTTTTCAATGTATTTTTTTAAATTATATGGAAATATTACGAGTCTGTATAAATTAATGTCGCATGATTCCGATTCCCGGTGTTCCCTAATTGAATTTTTAAACTTTTTTTTGGGTACGTTCAGTAAATGCATGAGCGGTGTTTTGTAAATTTTAAACTGGTGCTCGGTATTGGAATCTGATGAAACTGTTGAACTTGTAGTGCATATATTCACTTAAGAAGACCTTCACCTTGACCGTAGTAGGTCGAGTGTGGAAGTTATATTTTCAGTTTTTCATGGGAGAAGAAAAATAAAATAAGTAAAATTTTATTTTTCCTTTTGAAACCTCCTTTTTGAACTGTGGATGTAGGGACTACACGAGGGTGGTCGACCATTTAAGGTGGGGAATTAAATGCCTAGATACACAAATTGTGTAACCACAACTCTATTTAACTAATAAGGTTCATTAATTCTAAATTAATTAAACAACTTGTTAATTAAGTGTTATTTTATTAACTATTCTTGAGAGAATTGGGTGTTTTTTATCTGTTAGAGAAAGGGAGAGGAAGCCCTTGAAGGAAGATCCTACAACAAAGAAGATCCTCCAATAAAGAACCAACCCCAACGAAGAATGAGGAAGATGCTCGAGCTCAGACCAGAAGCGTCTAGTGGGAGGGACAAACACTGACGTCATCATCATCATCTTCCTCCTCACAGCACCTCATACGGACGATCGATGTTGGGGTGTGTTTATGATTATTCTTTGTTACTTTCTTTTATGTTGATTTTTTCTCCTCGAACCGTGTGTTACCGATCTAACGGGGAGGGTATGACCCAAAAAAACATGGACTGATCCCTCCGTGTCTTCATTTTTGATGAGTTCTTCATGGCGGAGGAGGATGGTGACCGGTGCTGGTAAGGAACAAGTGGCAGAGAGAGGTGGCGGTCGACAACCAACCGACTGCCTGGAACTGGGGCGGTGCACATCGCGTCGCCAGTAGCAAAGGAGGCCACGACCTATCGGCTTAAGTGGTGGGAGGACAGCGACCGACATGTCGGTCAAATGCGTGGATGTAGGGCGGTGCGTGTACGCACTGCCGGTAGAGCAGGAGGCCACGACCTGTCAGCTACAGCTGAGCAGGGTGTCGACCTACATGCCGGACGACCTTGTGGAAAAGCTGCGGTGCACTTCTATGCCACCGGAGAAGGAGACCGCGGCTGTGTGGCCTTGGAAGAGGTTGGAGGGTGGCCGACATCCAACCGGCCGCGGAGGACAGCGGCACCATCGCGTCGCTGGTAGGAGGAGCTTCGGGATGCACCAAGCAGGACCCACTCTGGCAGGTCCTGCACGCCAACATGCGCTAGCCAAATGGTCCACAAACTCTTCATAATACCGGGTGCCCCCCCAGGTGTCGGCTAGGGCGGACCCCGCCACGACGGACCACCCAGCCGAGCGCGCCGTACCGCAGCGGGCTGCGCCCAGTGGGTCGTGCTGTAGCGGGCTTCCCCCTTCCTGGGTCTGTCTAAACGACGACCCAGTGGGCCAGGTCCACCATGGTCTAACTCATCTGGGCTGGACCTGGACCGGGTCGGGCGAACCGAACTGGGTTGGGTCGGGTCGAGTCGGTCCGATTGGGTCAGACCGGACCTGGGCCCATCTGAACCGAGATACGACTTTTTGGACATATCTTGAGAACTAGGAATCCATTTGACAAACATTCTATGGCACCAAAATCCTTGGATCAAGATGGTCCTTTTGGTATACTTCACTTGAGTTATGGATAAAGTTAGAGTACGACCAAGTTGGATCGAACCCGAATCCAGTCGGGCCCTCGGAATAGAAGAGCTAATAACTTACATAACGACTGTCCGATTGGCGCACCGTCTATTGCATTGGGTCCCTAATGATGTGGAAGACCTTTGTGATACTTATTCGTGGGACTTCGTGGCAGTTTATCTATAGACTGATGGATTGAGGAGCGGAACCTTTTAGAATAAAGCATGCTTAGTGCAGGAATCCTGTGGCTGGTTGTAACGTGAATGAAGAACATCGATCCTGTGTGGGTCAGCGCACAACGATCCTGTGTGGGTCAGCGCATACTGATCCCATGTGGTTTAGATCCTATTTGGGCCAGCACTCAGCGATCCTGTGTGGGTCTGTGCATACCGATCCTGTGTGGGTCAGATCCTGTGTGGGTCAGCGCTCAGCGATCCTGTGTGGGTTAGCGCATACTGATCTTGTGTGGGTTAGATCATGTGTGGGTTTGTGGGTGTTAGTTACCTATCGATCCTATGTGGGTCAGTAGGGGTTAGTTACCTATCAATCTTGTGCGGGTCAATGGGGGTTAGTTACCTATCAATCATGTGTGGGTTAGTGGGGGTTAGTTACCTATCGATTCTGTGTGGGTCAGAAACAGCACTACTTAACAAAATAAGATGATATAGCCTTATGACTAATCATTTGTACTTATGTACTTAAGTTATACCTGGTGTGAGATGAGTTTTTTACCTTTGTGGTGTTATCTTTGTGGTACTTCTACCTTCATGGTGTTACCTGTGTTGTACTTCTACCTTCGTGGTGTTACCTGTGTGGCACTTCTACCTTCATGGTGTTACTTTTGTGGTAATTTTCCCTCTTGTGTGAGATGAGTATATCTTGATTACTTAGGTATATATATGGGCATATAACCAAGTAGATTTGATGTCTATTGCTCCGTGCTTTGTGATTTTTCCTTTGTGGAACTCTAGGAGACTTTAGGGGGGTCTTGGGGTCCCTACTGAGTATCTTTATACTCACCCCTACATGGGCTACGCTCACAACTTGCTGTGTCTTGTGTAGATGAAAAACAATGTTGATCAAGGACGAGGGTACCAGGTTTGAAGGCTGTTCAGAGGTGGAACTTAGATGAGGCATACCACATAGATGGCCATTCGAGAGTTGTACATACCCTTCAGGTAGGATCCCTGGAAGGTGTTCACAAGAGATGTTTTCAGTTTTACTTATACTTTCCAGTTTTACTTGTACTTTCCAGTTGGGCTTGTATTCTGGCCCCGTTTACTTACTTTACACACTCTTTTTACTTTACAGTTTATTTTGTGCTCGTATCTTGCTGTGTGCTTGGTTTGTGTGAGTCTACAGGTTTAAAGGCAATGCCTTCCCGGTTTTAGGGATATGCCTTTTCGGTGCTAGTCACCTGCCCTTGGCCTATGGGAGGCTGGCTTGGGGTAGTCATGGCATAGGCCCTCGAGGGACGGTTCATGAGAATGAAAAAAATAAAAATGTGTTTCCTTAGTTTTGATTAATACAGTTTTTCTTTTTACTAAAATTGATGTTAATTTTAAATTGAAAGACACACTTGGAGTCATACCAGTCACACCCTGCGTTGGATTTAGGTGAGGATGATTCATAAAAATTTTAAATTACTTATGGATATTTTTTATAAATAATAAAAATAATATGAATGTGATTCTTTGGGTTTTATTATGTCACTTGTCTTTGTACTAAAATGTCATTTTAAGCAGGAAAAATGTACTTTGACTCATACCGATCAAATGATCTATTGATTTTATGTGAGATTGATTATAACATGTAAAAAATTACTTATTAATTGATTTCCTAAATTATCCAAAAAAATTGAGTTCATTTTCTTATTTTTTAGTGAGTGACATTTTTTAAAATAAACATTCGATTTTAAACTGATAATAGACACATAGAGTGATACCAGACAAATTTTGTATTAGATTTAGGTGATTTTGATTCCTACATGTCACAAATGACTTATAGATAGTTTCCCTAAAGTATAAAAACAATTTTAATGCTTTTCCTTAGTTTTGAGTAGGTTATTTTTTCTTTTTACTAAAATTGACATGAATTTTAAATAAAAAATTCTCTTTGAGTCATATCAGTCACATCATGCATCGGATTGAGGTGAGGATGATTCTTAAACATCTCAAATGACTTATGGATCATTTTACTAAAGTATAAAAAAAATTAGAATATTTTTTATTGGTTTTGAGTATGTTATTTTTCCTTTCTACTAAAATTAATTTCAATTTTAAATAAAAAGAATTACTTGGAGTCATACCGATCACACTGTGAGTCGAATTGAGGTGCGACCGATTTATGAACATCCCAAAGTCTCAATACAATCATAACTACCAATGTTTCCATGATTTCTATTTCCTTTATTTTTTAAACTTCCAATATTGCATATTGACTCAATTTTCTTAGCCGAAAAAACTTTCATACTATTGAAATACAAAAGATAAGAGGAAGATCATGTGCCCATTATATTATTAAAGGTCACCACAATAGGCACATGAGCTTCTTATACACTTATATATTTACACAACAGGAATGGTTTTTCAGCTAAGAACATCAAGTCAATATGTAGTGTTGGTAGTTTGATGAAGAAAGTAAATGGAAATGTAAATCGTGGAAACACTGGTAGAAAGAAATATTTTATCACTTTTGTAGATTTTTTTAGATAGTTTAAAGAAAAATATGAATTCCCAAAAGATCTGTTAAAAAACTAAATAAGTATTAGATAAAAATTATAAGTAAATTAACTTAAAATTAGTAGATAAAATTATGACAAAATTAATTAATTATGTAGTAGGAATTCATCTTTTCATGATGGTTGTATGAATTCTTGATTCATTTCCTTGTTTTAATTATCTCAATTGCAGGATCGATGTCCAATATCTTAAAATCATGAGAATGTTAAAACAAACCACCCCAACTCAAGCAAAAGAATCTAGATGTATAAGAAAATAATTATTTTATGAGTAATACTAAAAATAAATAAATAAATCATAAATATAAAACAATACATTAATTCTATGGACAATGACTTTACTATGAAAACATGATGATTAACTCTGTGATTGAGTAGTGGAGGGAACTTGAAGAAAAGTGATAAATCTCAACACTGTAGGGTTGAAAAGGTTTTGAGTGAGAAGAAGTCTGTGGATGTCTCTTGGAATACCCATTTTATCAAACAACTTTGGACAATCACAAATTTCATCTTCAACTTCCATTTTAATTTTTTTCATGCGATCTTCTTCACCATTTACACTAGTATTCAAATCAAATGATCTATAAACCGTAGTATCATCCCTATTAGTGTTCATGTTCATTTTTTCCCTATGTTTAGTCCAAAATTTTATAACTATGATCTATTTTGTGAAAAATAAAATGTTCTTAAAATTCTTAAAGAATAATTTTTCTTTAATAACAACAACGTAAACACGAACAAAGGATTTGAGAAGGGTAGAATGCATGCTCTATTAAAAACTTGATGAACTCATGAACTCTACCTTCATACTATTTTTTCAAACAATTAGCATGAATCCATTTTCGATTCATATCCATCCTTTTGGATTCATAAAATATAAATTTTTTATGATAAATAAGTAAACACACATAATATATCCATTATCCAAGGATAAAGTTATAGAAAATTATAATAAGAGAAACCCAACATTTTATTATTTCAATGAATTTAATTATGCTTTGATGAAAATGGGAAGTTGAGTCTTAGAAAATAATTACTCTACTATGGTTGGTGTTATCCTCTAAATTAATTCAATTATAAACAACTTTCATTCTCATAAGCTCATATCCTTAACATTTATCATTTATTTTTGTTGTTTAACACACATCCTCCATCTCTTGTGGATATGAACCTATGTTGCTTGAAATACTTTAAGCGGTAGTCATCCATAGGATAACTACTACTTAGAGTAGTAAAATAAATATAAAATAGATGGATGATGTGTCTCAAGCAACAAAATGCAATAAATATTCAGGAGATGAAACTGATAAGGATGAAAATTATCTATAAATAGATGGGGGATGAGTCTTAATAAAAAAATTTATGTAATAACTATTGTTTGAGACACAACAAATCTTTCTTGAATCCACTAAAAAATGAAAATATAATATAGGCAATTAAGGAGTAATGAGAAACCCAAATATGATAAACAATAATAATAAACTCTTATTCAGTCAACAAGTAGATAAAAAAATGTATTGATAAAACATTTTAATAAATAAAGAGTTATTTTATATACATGGTTAGTAATCAGAGATTCCTAGGGGTGGAACCAATACATATAGACCTAAAATGATGAATACCTAAAAATAATTTATAATATATAGAATTTGATAACCCCCATTCTGATATTTGGAACAAGTGATGTAATAAGCTAAGGAATTATTACATTTAACATTAATAGTATATCAACAATTTGAAAAAATATCAAGACTCCTATGATGTAATATTTACACACTAACCCATACCAAAGATTATAGAGAGGTCATCACATCAGATCTATCCATTTGAAGGATTCTAGGGAGGCCATATAATATACATTGACCCATAATTAAGATTATAGAAAGGTCTATAAAGAAATTGGTATAAATAAATAATACACATCAACAATATATGTCACAAACAAGGAATAACAACACAACAAAGCTTGCAACATTTATCCCAAACACACTAGCCCTTATGAATACAGAATGACTCCCATGAGGTCACATTTTCTAAGTGGACTACCCTTACTTCACTCAGAAATCTAAGTGGAATCACAAATTTAAAAGATCTATAAAACATCACTCCCAATAAAAAATCCCTAGTACCCAAATATGAAAATAAATATTCATTTTAATATGCCAAGTAGTAGTCTCATAGGATACCCAACCGCCATCATGAAATTTGATTCATATAAAATTATATAGACAATGTAAAATGGGATGGGAATTATTCCATATGGTTAATTATAATATTTATCCAATTAAAATAAATCCTAATTCATCCACACTTTCACACAAATAAAAGAGTAGCTCACAAATCCCCAAAATTAATTCACAGCTGCAATTGAAAATGAAAGATATGCTTGTATGGACTGGGAGTGAAGTTGGGAAGGCTCACAGTATTGGTGTTTCACACTCTAAAAATTACAAGCATCAAAATGGATGATATCCACAGCCAAAACTCCAAAATGGATAACTCACCACACTCATAGTTGCAAAATAGTCTCTACCATAGCCAGAACCATTGATGTTTGACACCTCGAGTTCCCCAAGAGAAAGTAGATAAAGATGCATGTTTGATAGAAATTAGAGAAAGTCTTACATTTGATCCTTGGATTCGTTTGAACCTCGAATCATTTAAGCCTTGGATTTGAGTATTAGAATCGGTTAAACCTTTATTTGAGCTTCTATTGACTGAGGATGAGCACCGAAAGAGGTTATGTTCTTAAGAAAGATTCAGACATCACAATGAGTTTGCGATTGTTTAGGGTTTTTTAAATAGATTGGCGCACTTTTATCAGTGATTTCAAAAAAACACTGATAAAGATACCTTTTATTAGCACTTAAGTATTAAGTCCTAATAAAAGGGATATTTATCAATGCTTAAAAAGGGTTGATAAATATACCTTTTATCAGTGCTTATTGCTTAAGCGCCGATAACAGATTAATAGTTATAATTAAAAATAAAAGATTTTGTAAATATATTTATATATATGTATTTAATATATATATATTTATATATATAAATATAGTAAATATATTCTTTATTTAAATACATTTATTATGATTTTTTAATTATTTAAATAAATATATTTATTTATAATTATATAAATACTTTTTGAAAAAATAATATTTATATCATTATATTTAATTATATACATATATTTAATATATATATATATATATATATATATTCAATGAATACATATAAATATAAATATATTAAATATATTCATCATTTAAATAAATTTATTATAAATTCAATACTTATTTAAATAAATATATATTAATTATTTATAATTATATAAATATTTTTAAAATAATAATATTTATTTATTTATAATTATAAATATATAAATGTATAAATATAGTAAATTTACATTTATAAATATTTTTATTTATAAATATTTTTTTACAAATACATTTTTAATATTATTAATGAATATTTAATCTTAAGTGCCTGCATGTTGAGTATGAGTGTAATTGAATAAATTAAAAATGAGTACAGTTTAAAAATATTGAAAAAATAAATATGTTTCATTAATTACATTTAAATTATTAAAAAAATATTTTAATATATTGAAATAAAGATGAATACATATAAAAAATATTAAAACATAGTAAAGAAATATATATAAAACAAAAATTCATTAATTAGATATATGTGAAATCAATATAACACATTTGATCTATGTTAAATTGAAAAATAAAATGACATTCAATTATGCCCATTGCTTGATGCAATTAGTCAGTATTTTTAATTCATATTAATTTTCAATTATAAACCATCATTCATTAAATATAATACTATTTAATGTAAAACATAAATATTTTTTATTATATAAATTTTATTTATATACATTAATTTATATCTATATATTTTATATATATAGTGTTTATTATAATTATCAATAATTATTTAATTAAAAAAATGTTTAATGTTTTTCTCAATTTACTTATTTTTAATTTTAATTTGTTTAATTTTCATCTATTTAATTTTAATTTTTCATATATCTATATATTTAATATATACTACTTATTTGTATTTACAATTTATATATATTATAATGAATTTATTCATTTTTATCAATAATTAATTAATTAATAAAATATTTAATATTTTTTTAATAAACTTATTTATATTTTTTATTTATTTAATTATTTTATTTTATTTAGATATTTATCAGCTCTAAAAATCACTGATAAAGAATCCCTTTGTGAGTGCTAAAAATAAAGTGCTCATAAAGGGTACCCTTTATAAACGCTACAAATAGAGCGCTGATAGAGGGTAACCTTTATCAGTACTAAAAATAAAGTATTGATAAATTATACCTTTTATGAGCATTAAAAGTAAAGTACTGATAAGGGGTACCTTTTATCAGCACTAAAAAAAGCACTGATAAAATGTACCATTTATCAGCGCTTCTTTTAGAGCTTATAAAGGTTTCCTTTATCAGTACATTTTTCAAGTGCTGATGAAGGCCGACACTATTGAAGACCTATTTTTTTAGTAGTGTTATGTCTTGGAATACCCTGATTTTTAATGCTTTTATCCCTAGATTCCATGAATGAACTTTTTAGTAAAATACATTACAATCTCAAAATGCCTACCAACCTAGCTCTAGAAGTTAATGCATGATTATAAGTTGAACTCAAGTGTGGGGAAGGGAGATGGCCGATCTGAACTGAATTTGTATGAACACTATAATGATATGTTTTTTTATGTTGAACAAGTGAAAATTATTGGAAATTATCTAAAACTATTTTTATAAAGGATCTAAAAATCCTCAAATTAAAGAAAATGGAAGGACAATATCTTCCAGAATGGGGAAGGGAATCTCAAATAGTTTCATTAAAATTGAAGGTTCTTTTTTTCCTCAAAATTTAAATCTAATAAAGATTTAAAAAAATGTAAGAATAAGGATGATGAAATAAAAAGAGAGAATACATGAAAACTTCTGAAGTTCTAAAAGTGTGAGATGCGCTTAAAAATTTAATAGGTGTTAAAGCCAAATCGCTATAAGGGAGGGAGAGTGTGGATTGAATTATTAATAGAAAATTATAAATCATGCATTATACTTCAAATAGATCCAAACCTAAAATTCTACCTCATAATATTCTCACATCAGAACTTACCATCCTTTTACCACATAACAAACTTGAAAATTCCTCATGATATTCACAAGTAATTGAATCATTGGAAGGATATTTATAAATTTAGAAATCCTATGGTGCCCATGTATGAGCTTGGAATAATAAACAAATATATTAAAATTCATACTTTGAGTGACGAGTGAAATAATTCTAGTAATGTTGGTATTAATGATCGTGAGAGGATATAAAGATTGGAAATGAATTGAATTTACTTTATGGAGAAAATGTAATTAATGAAATTTAAGAGGCATGATAATTTTGATTGACATGAATCATAAAGATGTAAATCATGTTGAATAGTGTTTTGAAAATTTATTTAGTGATATATTTAATGTTCAATTTTCTATAAGTTTACAATTGAAGTGTTGGGGAATCAAAATAGGCAATAAATTCATTATATTTTTTTGATATCCAACTCATTTTATCCCCTCACATTTATTAATTCATTAATTTCTTTGATGTTTTGTAATTTAAGTAACATTTTATTATATTTCATGAATATTTATTAAGATTTAAAAAATCTAAAATTTATTTGATCTATTTTTTATTTAGTATAAAATGAATGGACATTATTGATAATACTCTGTTATGTTATTAAGAAGGTAAATAAGTTTTCTATAACAATGAAGGAGAAATGGAAAATGTATTAGGATTTGTAATGAATTATAATTATTGTGTAATATATTTGGAGTGAAGTGGAAAAATTGAAATTCTATGGCTCTACAAGTGATACATAACATCTTTAAATGTCATATAAAATATTTTATTTTATTGATTTAAGAAAATATTTATACATAATATATTTTTATTGTTGTGTAATATCATTGAGTATCTAAATAGGTAAATTAATGTAAAATTATGGTCATGTATTAAATATTTTGGAAATAAATAATATTTTCAAGTGATACATAAAATATTTAAATATTTTATAAGATATTTTCCTTTTATTTTGAGGAGGAATGCTGATGTGTAATATTTCTGACTAAAAATTAGCTCTAAAATTTAGAGAAGTTTGGATCAGTATAATTTTTTTGGATCATGCATAATGTCTCCGGTTCATATATAATTTATTTATAAATAAGTAGAGAGGGATGTATAATATTTTTTACTTGGATTCTAATTGATAATTAACATTCTTTACTAAGCTGGTTGTTAAAATACATAAGTTATTTATAAGCTTATAAAGTGATGAATAAGGTTTTGTAATTTGATGAATTTTGACCAAGATCACACATATGATATTTTCTTTTTTCAAAATTGAAAACTTGAGCCTTGTGTGGTAGAAGATCGAGTAATTCCAGGAAGATTTATGTTTTTTCATGGCACAATTCCTGATACTTTTATTTATTCAAATATTTCAAAATATTTTATTTCCTGCATGGATTTTCTATATTGAAGAGTAAACTCAAGGATAAATCCTTTTACTTAAGTCAGAGTGAAGCCTATAGATCCCCATGAATTGACTAATGCATAAAGGGAAATAATAATTCAACACTATATATTTTTAGAAAATCTGAAATTACGGGGATGATGTTAAAATTCAAAGGAAAAAATCAAAATATTTTGATGAAATAAAGGAAGAAACAAAGAATGTACAAAAGGAGAGAAGTATGAGGTTTTATTGATTTTATGGAATGGTTTTCTCGTTTTACTATTTACTTTTTCCAATTTTTTTTTTATTTTCTACTGTAACATTAATTTTTTTATTTTCTCCCCACTATAGTTACCTCTCGAATAAAGGGATAAGACTCTTTTGGTGATCAAGGAAGGAGATGGAGAACTAACTTCGAAATATTGAGGGTGTGTTATTAATGAACAAAAAACACATTTTTGTTAATTTATTTATGTATTCATTAGCTGGATGATAGTTTGAGTGTGATTGTGTTCAAGTCCATTATTCTTGTTATTTTTTTACCATATTAGATGAAGATCAAATCTCTCCCTCCACTCTGTTTAGTTTATATATGATTTAATAGACTAATCTTAGTGTTGAGTATCTAATGATCACTGATACGTGTATGGAATAAAGTGAATTGATTTGGAACACCAAAACCCAATTGGGATTTTCCTTAGTGATTCAAGAGTATTTTACTATTTATGTGTAATTGATACCTTTTTTACACACATAGAAAGATGTTTTAATCAAGAAATGATTATTTCTATATTAATCCTCCCAATTTATTTCAACATAGGGTGAATGATGAAATGATTGAGGATTATTTCATTTAACTATTACTAAGGAGTGTGAACTTTTAAGATAAGGATAACATTTCAATTGTTAATTTAACCTTAAACCCATCAACTTTAATCTATTTTGATAAAATCGGTTTATTTAAACTCCTTTTCAAAGTCTTTAAAATTGATTCATAAAAATAAACCATTTTTACTTAATAATGAAAAATAAATTTTTGAATCCCTATGAGGAGAAAACCATTGTTTCCATTATACTAAACATATAAAAACATTTGGTTTTAACTAGATTTTTTCTCACCCATGATACTCATGTCAATTCAGGTTTCAAAATTAAAATGGAAAATAGAAACTTAAATTACCCATTCAAGTAATATTCAAGGGGAAGTCAAATTCATATGTAGTTTGTTACTACATATCAAAAATAATTCTAGGTTTGTAGCGCTAAATTTATATAATAAGTTGAGCATGATAGAAAATTTGTATTATTTTATGTCCTTATACCACTTAAAAGTGGGTTATTAATCACATAAAGCTACTTTTAAGCATTATTATAACTTTTACCATTGGATTAAAATTTGATTCATTCATAAATTACATAAATGATCTAAATATCTAGGACAAGCCAACCTTATTTTTTTATTTTTAAACATTTTATATATATGTCACACCCATAAATGAATATTAATAATTAAAAACTTATTTTGATCATTTATATATCACTATATATTAAATTAAAACATGGTTTATTCCAATATTTCTAAATTTATTTGTGGCATGTAGTCTTGAATTTCCAAAAAAAACTGACCTCATTTTCTTATTTTTGATCATTTTCACCTTTTTACACTAAGAAATAAAAATATAATCTTAAAATACACTTTTATGATTTTTTAACACGTGAAACATCAAATTTTGGTGTAGTTTATTCATACATGTTACAGATGAATCAAGAATAATTTTCAAATATTTTTAGGAAAAACTCATTTTATTAGATTTTTTATCATTTTATGCTTGTTTGTCACTTAAAAAAGAATATAAATACATATAATTTACTTTTAAAAATTTAAGCATTCATCATTAAACCATGTTAAGTTTAATTATTTGTCAAACATAATAGAACTAATATAGTAGTAGTATAACTATCAATCCATAGGGAAGGCATGTACCAAATTTTCAAAGAAAATCACTATAAATAGTGGTTGAAATATTTTTATTACTTCTTAATTTAAAAAATAGACAATGAATAATGGAATCGTGATTTTTTCAAATTAAGATAAATCAAAAAATATGATGATCTTAGGGTGATAACTAACATTGAGAAAAACAATCGAGACAAATGCATGGGGAAATTAATACTACACTTATAAATGTATATCTTCTTTATAGAAATTTTACTTAATTCACAACCTAGTGAAAATTTATTGGATTAATCTTCCACATCAAAAGATTAAACATCCAGTTTAATGAATCTTGGAGTTCACCACTTCAAGAAACATCAAAAAATAAGGGATTTTGAAAAATTATCATTGGAATGATATCTCAATAGAAAATTAAAAGTTTTTTTGAAATAAAATTTGAAGAAATACATCCATGATCAATATCACCGAATGATTGTAAAGTTTTGAATTTAAATATAAGAGGTGTGAAACTGTTTTAATATTCTAGAATTGACTTCACTGATTAATTATGAAATTTGAAAAATAAATAAATGTGGAAAGTTGAAATATAAAACCGGGAGTTTGAAATCCCTGATCACAAATAACTAGACTAAAATTATTACAAAATTAATAAAATTAGATTCCAATTACATAATAATGAAGGAAGCACTACTGGAAAACTAACCTATACCAACGGTTTGGAACCATTGGTATAGGCCTCTAAACCGTTGGTATAGCCTATACCAACAGTTTGGAGAACCGTAGGCAAGTAAGCCGTTGGGATAGGTCTATACCAACGTTTTTTGGAAAACCGTTGGTATATACCTATACCAACTATTTTGAAAACTGTTGGTATAAGTAATATGAAAATCTATAACAACAGTTCCTTAAAACCGTTGGTATATATATTTCCAAAAAAAACATTCGCTGGGATTTGATCCCAGGATCTCCGGTTTATCATTGAACGACCTAACCACTAACATAAAATGACTTTTTTGAACATAATTTCATAAATATATATATTTATTATCATAATTATTTTAAATTTTGATTTATAGAATGTTCTGTTTAAGTGGATCTGATAAAAAATAAAAGGACCTATACCAACGGTTTTGACAACCGTTGGTATAGGTCCCTGGAATCTTGGACGAGATGTTGAAATATTGGGGACTTTTCCCAACGGTTGGGCCAAACCATTGGGAAAGGGTTGGATTTCAAAATGGTTTGGACAAACCATTGGGAAAAGTGGCCACAAATTGGACCTTTCCCAATGGGTTTTCCAAACCGTTGGGAAATCCTATCCTTTCCCAATGGTTTGGAAAAACAATTGGGAAAAGTGGCCACAAAGTGTACTTTTCCCAACGGTTTGGCCAAACCCTTGGGAAAGCCATCCCTTTCCCAATGGTTTTGGAAAACTGTTGGGAAAAGTGGCCACAAAGTGGGATTTCCCAATGGTTTGGACAAACCGTTGGGAAAGGGGGTATAGAAGTGTTGGGAAAGGTCACATTTCCAGTAGTGAAAATAAAAGGAAGAAGAGATATCCCCTTTGAAAATTGGAAAGGGTACTACTTCTCCCATCCTCTGCTCATCTGGAACTTCTTTCTTGGTCTTCAAATATCCAAGTCTCTGAATTTGAACTTTGTACTTTTTTGGTTCATCTAAAAAATCTCCCACTGACTTAGACCAACCTTCTACAATTCCTTGAACACATGTTATAGCCCACGTTCTTGATTCAAATGCACATGAATTTTACAGAACCTATCTAACAACTACTGAATGCACACATACGTTATGGTACCTAGACCCATTGCAAGCTCAGTTCTGTACAATTGGAAATAGATAATAATTAATAAATAATTATAATTAACATTATCTATGAAAATATAAATTTAATAATAATACAAATTATTATTATTACAATAAATATAAATATATAAATGTTAACAAAAATATTTATATAGACTTAATATTATTGTTTTAATTATAAAATTATATATTTATAAATATATATATTTATTATCATTATAATTATTAGTATTAGATTTATTTATTATTATTTATTTATATTTATTTTATTTTATTTTTAATAATAATAATAATATTTTTTTTATTTTATTTTTTCCATTCTTCTTTATAAGCTTTTGGCCGTAGGTATCTATCTCTAAGGGGAGGTCTTGGGATCTTGGTGGTGCGAGGTGACTCACTACTTCATCCCTAAGCCTCAACAGTTGACTTCTAATGGTGGTAATCAGCACACACTTCTCCTTCGAGTCAGTTTCATCAAATAGGTGGCCGGTTTAGGTTCTTCTTCAAGTGTAGTGGAATGGTGATGCTGAGCTTGACATCTCCATCCTGAGGTATTCTAGTGTCTGTGGTCAAGAGGCATCGAATTATCCTTCCACCATTATATTTTTCAACTTATGAAAATTTATTCCTACATAGATTCTTCCTTGACCAGTCACCGATGGTTCATCCATTTATCATATCTTGGGGTGGGTTTTATCTTCTTCGCAAATCCCTCAGCAGGTTGCAGATTAGTGAGGGCATAAATCAGTTCTTGGACCCATTCTTTAGTGGAGAAAAATCTAACAGTTGTGTCAATATCTGATTCATCAAACCTTGATGGAGAAAGAGGAAGTAGTGGATTTCAGGGTGTGATATTGGTAGTGGTTCAGGAAACATTGGATCAGGTTCAGTATGTGGTGACATATTGTGGGTGGTGGATCTACCAGTGGAGATCTTGGCGGAAGATGGTGATCTACCAGTGTCCATCGATAGATCATGTCTGACAGTGGATCGTTTATAGTGAAGCTCTGATAGTGGATCTGTGAATACTATAAGTGGAGTCTGATGGTGAATCCATCTATTGGTGGTGGACGGTGAAGGTTGGATCTACAGTTCTAGAAGACGATGATAGATCAGTCACTTGACGGTAGATCTGGAGAGGCGGCTAGCAATGGATCTTAACTTTAGTGGGTAGATGCCTTGTTTTATTGGGAGTAGAAGATTCTTTAAAGGAGGTGGATAATGAATGGTGGATCCTCTGCTCCGCCTCAATAGTAGATACAAACTCCAATGGTAGCAGATCCTAACGGTGAACATATTTCAGTCGACGGTGGATCTGCAAATGGAAGGAGGGAAAAACTTTAATAGATAAAAAATATTAAAATAATAAAAATATTAAAACCTATAAAATAAAATATTAAAAAATTAAAAACCAAATCAATTTAATTATTTTAAATACATAGATTAAAAGTTAAATTAGAAAAAATATTAGATCAATCAATCAATTGAATAAATTTAAATTCTAAAGAATTTAAAATTAATTATTAATTAAATTATAAAATTAAAATATTGATATATTAAAATAAAAAATAAGATAATTTAAATTAATAACAAGTTCAAATTACTATAAAATATAATTATATAATATTTAATTATAAAATGCAAAAAAATATAAGAACACACTTGAAATTTATATTTTAATGGATTTTTAAAAATTAAATATAAAGAATAAATAAAAAAACAAAATTAATAATTTAAGTGCAATAATAAATAATTAAACATATAAAATGATGAATTAATAGTTATAAAAACAAAATTACTATAGTGTGATTATTTATCTTAAAAATCACAATTAATTAGTTAAATAAATAAAATATTAACTAAAATGAAGTGTAAAATAACTCAATTCGATCTCACATCCAAAATCTAAAATATTAGATTCAGGTTTTGTTTATTTTATAGGTGGAAAATTAATTTTGGATCATTGTATTATATATTTAATAAAAATCCCCCTCAATTTCTCATATTTTTTAAATTTTATACTCATTTGAAACTTAAAATGGAATGTTATTTTAAAAATATAATTTTAATAGTTTTAATGGTCTCAAAAATTAGATCCATTCATGGGATATTTCTATTTCTTAGAAATGAATAAAGGTAAATTGAATTAAATTACTATAAAAAATCCATCTTGTTCGATTATTTTTCATCATTTTATACTTAAAAAATAATTCTTCTAAAAAATACTTTTGAGAATTATAAGCACCATGGGTGTTGTTTTCAAACATTGTCCATTTATATTGGTCATAATTGAATTGTGAGCTACTATCCTATATTTTAATGATAAAATGATTTTTTTACTCATTTTATATTAGTTGACATTCATTTCACTATTAAAATTGAAAAATAATACTTAAACTACTTTCATGAATTTATAGCACCTCAGACATTGAATTTATAGCACCTCAGAGATTGAATTTATGTGTGGTTTATTCCTATAAACCTCAAATGACTGGTAGGTTGTTGTGTAGAATTTTCATGTCAAAATTATATTGTTTGATTATTTTTGATCATTTAATTATCATTCATACTTTACTCACACATGGAGTGAGGGGAATAGAGTGGCTGAATATCTTGCTTCTAAGGATCCACTAGATGATGTTTTTACTTGCTTTACTTGTTCAGGTCGCTTCCTCAAGACAATTTGAGCCTTGTAATTGGTGAAACTCTTGGCCTGCACTATTTTAAGACCCCATAGAACACTCTATTTTCTAACCTTATTTTTTAGGATGAGAAATCCTTTTTTATAAAAAAAATATTTTGGTGGTGTTTATTGACAATTTATTTTGACTATCGAAGTTAAAAATGTTTGTGGAAAAGAGGTAATGATTAAAGGATTGTTATGTATTCATTAAATCCATTTAGTTTGAAATTAATGGAGGATAAATCTATTTTAGATACATATTATATTACGTAGAGCAATATAATATGCTACAAGGAAAGTTTTCACAAAGTTTTTACACTATAGAGCATATTATATATCATAAAAGCTGCATCTTTTGTTTTTCCACGTCACCGTTTCACCAAGGATAACACTTAAGAGGTGATCAGCTGAATTTAAATTCCATTGGGGTTTCAATTGTGCTTATGTAACAACCTAGTTACAAATATAATATTTTTTTCTCATATTTATTATTATTCATGAATTAAATAGTTAAATTCATTATAAATATGTTAAGTAAGAAATAGTTTTATTAAACTCATTTGTCACATAGCTATACTTAAAAGATTAATTTTCCAATTATATTATTTTAATTTCACAAAAAAAATTTATTTCTGGATTTAAAATGTCAAAATTATCATAGGTTGAATTTTTGATATTTTCCGGAAAAGATTAATTTTCAGTGAATAGTGAAAAATACCGATTTTTGTAAAAAATTTATTAATTTTTCAATAAATTATGAAATTTGGAAGAAATATTATGTTTAGAATATAGTTTAAAGTAAAATAAGTATTATTTAGTTATATTTCATTTACTTAAATTATTTCGAATCAAATTCTTATTATATTTTATAATAAGTTTATTTTTGAGTTTAAAAATAGGATTTTTCTAAAAAATATTTTAAATTTCATAATATTTATTTTTTTAATTAATTAAAATAAAACTTAATGGGGAATGTTTAAATTAAATATATTTATTATATATCGTGAAATATTCATTTATTTTCATTCAATTATAATTATTAGTTATAGAGTTAATATAAAATGATATTTTTCTTGAAAAATACACTTTTTAAAAATCCTCGTTTTCATCTTGTCTGTGAGTTTTGTTTTAAATATAATTTTTAAAATTATGTGAACTTAATTTTTTAAAATAGATTCTTTATTTTTAATCAAATGGTCTAAATTATTTATCAGGTTCATTTTAATTTTTAGTAATAAAAAAGTTACCCTGGTAAAAAAATGATTTACTGCAGTATATGTAAAATAATGAAACGAGATAAAGTTATGTGGTAAAAACAAAAAATACCTAAAAAGTATAACTTTAAATGGGTGGTTGATGTGTTTATTGACCTTAAAAATCCTTTACAACATTAATTATTAATCTAAATTTTTGGAATTAATTCCACCCAAATGTGGTTGGAATTAAATATAAAATAACCATTATTTAATCACTTAAAACCACACCTCCTTAAGTTTAAATATAACTCCTCACCACCCCCTTTATCCTAAAAAGACTTTAATATTTTAAAATATATACAAAACACCCTAAAAACTACTCTCTCCACATCCAATTTCTTCTGGTATCACAAAAATATGAATTCCAAGGTCTTTAATAGGTCCTTCAAGGAGGTGATATTCAAGAGGTAACTTTCTCAAACCACCCCTCTTAATTTCTTTTATTCTTTTACCTTCCCCTGATATCTTTCATAAATCAAGGAATAATAATAAATATATCATTTATATACTGTAATTTTATGTTTATAATGTAATATATTTTATCAATTATTTTTATTATCTCTTTTTATTCAAATAAATGATATCATTACCCAAATTATGGATGTTAACCATCTCCATGGATAATGATTCTTTGTTTTCCATTACCGACTTAAAGGGTGGTAATAAAACTATTATTATGGTTGAATTATATTTTAATAGGTATATTATAACCTATTTAATTTTTTGTAACTAATATATAGACGTAATATTAAATAAAATAAAACTGGTTCACGATGTTCAGAAAAACCACCAAAATAAACTAAACATTTATCATTAATATTTTAACAAAGGAATCATCCTCATGTAAGAAATAAATGTGATATATGGGACCATATATTCTAATATAAGTTAATTATTCCATTTAATTCCATTTCTTTAGTATTATTTCCATTTTACAAGAAAATCCATAATTATATACAAATGAACCGACCATGAAACCATGAAACGAACACACCCAAAACAATGAAAATAATGAAATATTATTAATAAATGGGTGGTAATATGTTATAAAAAGACAATATAAGGTATCATACATAGGAATATATTTATGGAATAAATTAATAACAATCTTTAAACCATTATATAGGAGGTTTGAACAAGTTTTAAGGAAGTGTAACTTGAGGTAAGGGAATTCTTTACCCAATTTCCATTATTTGGGTTAAACTTCAACTTTATTGATAATGTTTTGCTAAGATTATTTGTGAAATGAATTTTTATTTTCTTATATTGTATTTAAAATTGATCTATGTTGATTTATAGTGTATAGAAATAATCGATTCATTTGATTATCACTCACTTCACTGATGTGATCTTTGTATGGGAATTTCCTTAAAAATATTTCTTTTAAAGTTTTTTTAGATTATTCAAAAGGAATGTTTTTACATATATTAAATGAATATAATTTCCATCCTTTATTTCACATTAATATTTTAAATATTAATTTATAACTTTATATTTTTACTTTCAATGAAAATGTTTTCCATTATATGTGTGTAGTTTTTCAAAATAAGTTATTTCAAAATAGAAAGTTTGTTTTCTTAAAATAGTATTTTATGATGTAGTATTTCATGATTTTTGATTATGTTATGGTTCTTTGTAATTGTCTATAATGAAGGGTTGTTCCCTTATAAACTAATTATGGATGGTTCCCTTATAAACCAAGGATAGGTAGTTACGTTATTAACCAATGACTAGTGGTTCCCTGATAAACCAAGGATGGGTAGTTAAGTTATAACCTCCAATGAACTGAGTAATATAGAGATAGAAGTTGACCATATTGGTTATTCCATTTGTAAGTGTGATGTGTAAAATGATTTCCCAAGTTACATAATTTAAATTATATGCTTTCTTATGACTTTTCATGTATATCTCTTGATTTTCAAAAGGTATGATAGTGGACTTTTTGAAAATATGATTCTCTTTTAGGGTAAAATGGTATGTTTTTAGGAAAGTGTTTTGATGTGTTTTCACTGAACTATTTCCCCCTTATTTTATGTCCCATACTGAGATTTTGCGATCATATCATGTTTTTAAATGTTTTTCATAGGGTTTAAGGAAGAGCAGGGACAAGGATGAGATCAAGGGAAAAATTGTGAATATTTTTCATAAAGAGAAACAATGTTTTTTTATAATTTTTAATGGAAGAAATGGATAATGAGTATAAGTGTCCACTTGTAATGTATGCGTTTACCATGCATGATTTAATCCTAATCTTCTAAAACTCTAAATCTAAAAGATTATTATCATTTTAATAATGTGAATTCTAGTTTTAATCACTAGAATATGTAATGTTTAAGTCTAGGTCTATACAATTGGTATCAGAGTATGGTTTAAATAACTTCATGGGTTAGGATAATGTTAATTTAATACATATAAATGATTTTTTTTCTTTATGTTTATGTTGAAATGATATAGAATTGGAACATTACCATGTTACTGCATCTGTAAAATGTATGTTCAGAATGGTTTTCTATAGAGTAAATAAGGAATTTGTGGTTGGAAGGCATTGAGAGGAAAACATCCTTCCAAATCAGAATCTAGAGATAATTGGAATTAGAATAGAACAATTTATGTTTGTGATGAATCAGTTGAAACTTTGTGTAAATTGTGGTGGTATCCATAAAAGGGAAGAACTAGATCAACCATTGAAGAATATGTGAGTAGCAAATCATTTTATGAGGAAACATCCTATAGATTTTAGTGGAACCTTAGATTTAGTGGTAGATGGAGAATGGATCAACACTATAGAAAAGTTATTCAAAGTAACAGGATGTTTATAATAATAAAAGGTAACCATATAAATTTATCATTTTGAAGGTGAATCCGATCAATAGTGGTCTATGGTTAAGAATACTAGAGATAAATATGATTTGGATGTTATAGAATGGGATTATTTTTAGAGTATTTTTATAGAAAATTATTTTCTAATACCTTTTTGAGTCATAATAGAGAAAAAATTATTAGAACTAAAGTAGAGGGATGCATATTTTATAGCTTTATATGAATCTAAATTTACAATACTGGCTAGGTACGTACTAGATTTTATTTGGGACATTGATAGTAAAATTAATAGATATTACTCTAATTTGAACCAATTTTTAAAATAGAATTTGATTCATGAGAGTTTAAAAGCTATTAGAAACTTTTTTATTATTATTAAAATGTTGATATGGAGTTTTCTAACACGTATGTTCCTCACGATGACAAGAATAAGAAGAGGTCAATTTGGTAGAGATTGGGGAAGAATTATTCAAAGAAATTTAGAGGAAGGAAAATAAAATTCCCTTCTTGTGAAAGGTGTGGTAATAATCCCCATGGGGATTATCTCTCAAAATTTTTTAAATTGTTTCTATGTGGAAATATTGGGCACATAAATCATGAATATAAGGAATATACACACACAAATAATGAAAATCCCATGATAATATGGTTTTATTTCAATGAATTAGGACATTATACTAACATGTGTCCAAATTGAGTCTCTCAGTGGAGAAATCATCAAGATCAGAAACTAAATGGTGTAGAAAAATATTTTTCTACTACTACTATTGATTTTGTGATGTCAAATGAATTGGTGATAAGTATGTTACTTGTGTATTCAAATTATGAAAATACCCTTTTCGAATTTGGAACATCTTATTCTTTTATTTCTGAGTAATTGAATACTGGAAATATAAAATAATGAAATTATTATATAAATTTTAGTGAAAGAGTAGGTTGGAATTATTAAATCAACCAAAATTTATAGGAATACTCCTATTATAATCGATGAAATGGTCTCTCCTGCAATTATTTTAAACTACCCATAGTTGGGTCTGATAATATTTTGGGTATATATTGGATTAATATTTATCATGATAAGACATATTACAGAGCTAATAAATTAATTTTCAATAATTTCATACCATTAATAACCTACCAATAAGAAGATAAATTGATTAGAAATGGTGGTGAAAGTTATTTACCTCATGTATTTAAAAAATAGAAATGTTCAGATTAGTGATGTGCCAATTTTCAATGAATAAATAGATGTTTTTCCTGATGAATTTCATAGTGTTATTATGTATAGAGAGGTTTAGTTTTCTATTGAATTATTCCTTGATGCTAAGATTATTTCAAAACCCCCTTATTTAGTGACACAATTATAAATTTTTTAAGTGAAAAATAAATTAAAAAGTTGCAAGATAAAGGTTTTATTGAACCTAGCACTTCAACATGAGGTGATTTTGTTTTGTTTATTTAAAATCAATATGGTTCCATTAAAATTTCTATTTATTATAGAGTTTTGAACAACATCACTATTAAGAACAAGTACCATTTTCCTCATGTAAATGATTTGTTTGATCAGCTCCAAGGAGTGCATTAATTTTCAAAGATTGATCTTAGTTTGGGGTACCATCAGTTGAAAGTAAAGGAGGTAGATCTTCTTAATAATTAATTTCAAAATAGATATAGGAATTATGAGTTTTTAGTTATTCCCTTTTCATTAAAAAATTCCACTACTATATTTATGGATCATTTGAATAGAGTCTTTCATGAATATTTGGATACGTTTGTGGTTTTTTTATTGATGATATTTTGGTTCATTCAAAAATTTATGTGTATCATGAAAAACATGTAAGGTTTTTTCTTAAAAACCTTAAAGACAATAATTTATATATGAAATTTAGCTAATGTGATTTTTGGTTACAAAATATTTGTTTTCTTGTGAACATTATAAGTAAATATGGAATTACAGGTGATCCTATAAAAAAATAGTGGTTGTTGAATGACGAAGACCCAAAAATGTTACTGATATTCAAAGTTTTGTTAGATTTGTAGGATATTACCAGTATTTTGTTGAGAAAGTTTCATGGTTATCTATCCTACTAACTAAGTTAACATGATAAGAAGATAAATTTATCTGGAAAAAATAATGTCATGATTATTTTCAATAACTAAAAATAAGATTGGTAAATGCTCTAGTTTTGGACCTAACATTTAGAAATGGTGATTTTTTTATCTACAGTGATGCTTCATTGAAGGAAATTTGTTGAGTTTTGATATGGAATGATTATTTAATTGCTTATAATTCATGGATATTAAAACATTATGAGAATAATTATCCTTTAGATGACTTGGAATTAGATTTTGTGGGTTTTGATTTAAAAATTTAGAGGAATAATTTATATGGATCAAGGTGTGAAATATATACTGATCATAAATGTTTAAAGTATATATTTAATTAGAAATAGTTGAACATGAGGCATAAAATATGGATGGAACTGATTAAGGATTATGATTTCATGTTCGATTACCATCATGGAAGAGAAAATGAGGTGGATGATGCCTTGGGTCGAAAACAACCTGCACCATTAACCATGTTATATTTGGAACATGATCATTTGGTTATTAACTTGATGAATTTTGGTTTAGAATTTGTGGATATATGGATTTCCTCTATTTTTTCATAGGTTTCAATGAAATCGTCTATATTAGACATAATTATCAAATCTTAGAGGGAAGACCATGAGTTATTGAATAAATAGAGTTGGTAAAAAAGGGTATGTTTTATGAATATAATTTTGATAAATAATGTGTTTTGTGATTTTGGAATAGATTATGTGTTCCTTTTAATTATCATTTAAAGCGGGAGGTTTTAAGTGAATCTTATATTTTCTTATTTTTTTTTCATCCTCACAAAACTAAGACGTACTAACACTTTTGAGAGTATTACTATTGGGATGGAATGAAAAGATATATTTCTGAATTTACCATGAAATTTTTGAATTTTCAATAGGTTAAAGTAGAGTGAAAATTACCAAAGTGGACACTTTATCATTTTCAAGTTCTAGAGTGTAAATAGGAAAATATATCGATGGATTTCATGGTGGGACTACCAAAGACTCCTCAGGGTAATAATGAAATTTGGGTTATTGTTGATCGAATGAGTAAGTATGCACATTTACATCCCTTTAGATATAATCTATATTTAGATAAAATATATTGGTTGTATTTTAAGGAGATATTCAGGTTACATGGAGTTTTATCTCTATTGTATCTGACCATGATTCTAAGTTCACTTATAATTTTTGAAAGTCCTTCAAAAGTCACTGGGAAATGAATTAAATTTTAGCACAAGTTTTCATCCTCAGTCTAATGGAAGGTCATAATGAATAATTCAGAACTTGTAAGACATGATTCATGCTTTGATAAATATATTATCAAGGAATTTGGGATACACATATTTTTTTATTCGAGTTTTCTTATAATAACATTTTTCATTCTAGTATACAGATGGAACCTTTTGAGGCATTATAGAAAAAGCACTATCGAACTCCAGAATTTTGGGATAAAGTAGGTGAAATAAATTTTGTGGGACCATAATTAGTACTAGAAATGTCTAATAAGGTAAAAATGATTGATTAATAGAGGATGAAATCTCAGAGTAGATAGAAAGTTTATGTAGATAACATGAGGAAAGAGTATTTATTTTAGGTAGGTGATTATGTTTTTCTTAAAATATCTCCTTAGAAAAGTGTTATTAATTTTGGTAAGAAAGAAAATTTAAGTCCTAGGTTCATTGGACCATGTAAAATCTTGGATAAATTTTCATCAATTTCCTACCAATTGGATTTACGTCTAAATTTATCCCAATTACACAATGTTTTTCATGTTTCGATGTTAAGAAAGTATGTGGTAGATTCATATCATGTTTTGAGCCCTAAAGTAGTTCAGTTGGAAGAGAAACTTTATTATGGGAAATATCCTATTCATATTATTGATCGTAGATAGAAAGTAATTAAGAATAATGTAATTCAATAGGTTAAGGTTTTGTGGAGAAACCATATGGTTGAACAAGCATCCTAGGAATATGAAAATGAAACGGGGGAAAAGTATCCCTACTAGTTTAGTAATTGAATAAAATTGAAAGGAAACCATTTCTAGAATGGGGGAGAATCTAAAAACCCATTTTTTAATAGAATAATTTGTTTTCATATTTATTAGTATTCTTGAATTAAATAGTTAAATTTATTATAAATATTTTATGTAAGAAATATTTTTATTAAACACATCCATTATAAGGTTATATTTAAAATATTAATTTTAAAATTATAAAATTTTAATTTGGAAAAAATATTTTTATTTTTAGAATCCTAATTTAAAAAATATTTTATTATAATGTTTTTATAATTTTTATAAAAGAATAATTTCTCAGTGAGTAGTGAAAAAATACTGATTTTTTGGAAAAATGCAATTTCTTTTAAATAAATTAATAAATCTAAAAGTACCATTATGTTTTTGAACATGGTTTGAAGTAAAATAATTTTTATTTAGTTATGTTTGATCAACTTTTATGTTTTATAATTTAAATTTTATTATATTTTATAATAAGTCTACTTTTGGGTTTAAAAACGATATTTTTCTGAAAACTATTTTAAAGTACAAAATGATTCTCTTTTTTAATTAATTAAAATAATAATTAATGGGGAATGTTTTAAATTGAATTTATATATTATATAGTTTTGAATATTAATTTAGTTTCATAAAATGATATTTATTAGTCAAAGAGTTAATATAAAATAATTTTTTTCCCTAAAAATACACTTCTTGAAAATCGACTTTTTCATCGCATCTATGAGTTTGTGTTAAATATAATTTTTTCAGTTATGTGAATTGAATTAAGTAAAATGAATTCCGTATTTGGAATAATAAGTTCGAAATTAGTTATCATTATCATTTTTATTTTGGGACATAAACATTTACCATGGTAAAAAAAAGATTAATCGCGATATTGGTAAAATAATAAAACATGTTAAAGTTATAATGTAAAATATTAAAATACCTAAAAAATAAAATGTTAAATTGGTGGTTGATGTATTTATTGACCTTAAAAATCATTTACAACATTAATTATCAATATAACTCATTGAAATTAATTCCACCCAAATGTGGTTGGTTTTAAATATAAAATAACCATTATTTAATCACTTAAAACCGCCCCTCCTCAAGAACAAATACCACTCCTTCCCACTCCATTTCACCTTACAAGCCTTTAATATTTTATAATATCTTCAAACCCTCTCCTCCCCACTTTTACCCTGAAAAATTACTTTTTTCCTCACCAAAATACCAATTCCAAGGTCCTTAAGGTGTCCTTAAATGAGGTTATATTCAAGAGGTAACTTTCTTAAATCACCTCTCTTAATTTCTTTTCTTCTTCTACCTTCTCCTAAAATACTTCATCCATCATATCATAATAACTCTAGTATCATGAATATAATGTAATTTTATGTTTCTAATAGAATATATTTTATCAATTCCTTTTATTATCTCTTAGTCAAAGAAATGAAACCATTGTACAAATTAAGGCGGTGAACCATCTCCATGGATAATGATTATTCCTTTTCCATTATAAAATTAAATTACGGTCATAAAAGTATTATTATGGTAAAATAAAATTTTAATAGGTATATTATAACTTATTTAATATTTCGGAATAATAATATATACATAATTTTAAATTAAACTAAACTAGTTCATGATGTTTCGAAAAACTGCCAAAATAAACTTAAGATTTATCATTAACATTTTATCAAATGAATCATCATCATATAAGAAAGAAAACTGATATATGAGAAAATTTAAAATTATTTAAGGAAATTAATAAAATTTCATTCCAATTTTGGAGTATTATTTTCATTTTACAAGACAGTCCATAATTATACAACAATGAACCGAGCATGAATCCATGAAACAAATGGTCCCGAAACAATGAAAATAATAAAATATTATTAATAAATGGGTGGTAAGATGTTATAAAAAGAAAAATTATGGTATTATAAATATGAATATATTTATTTAATAAATTAATAACATTATTTAAACCATTATACACATTGTTTGAACATATTTTAAGGAAGTTTAACCTATGATAAGGGAATTCTTAATCCAATTTATATTCTTTGGGTTAAACTTAAACTTCATTGATAATGTATTTATAAGGTTATGTGTGAAATTAATTTTAATTTTCTTATGTTGTATTTCCACCTGTTTTATGTTGATTTAAAATGGTTATATATAATAGATTTATTTTATTAACACTCACTTCAGTGTTATGATATTTTAAGGGAATTTACTTAAAAAATTGTTTTAACGTTTAATTTTATAAAAGTTAGAAGGAAATTTTTTTACATACATGACATGAATTTTTTTTCCCAAATTCATGTTAAATTAATATTTTTAATCTTAATTTACATTTTTATATATTTACTTTTAAAGAAAAAGTTTTCCATTGTATGCGCACATTTTTTTGAAATAAGTTATTTTAAAATGGTACGATTATTTTATTCAATGAGTATTTTATGATGCAAGAATTCATGATTTATGTTGATTTTATGAGTCTTGGGAATTATTTATGATGATAGGTGGTTCTGTTATAAATTAATTATAGGTGGTTACATTCTAAACCAAGTATAAGTGGTTACGTTATTATCCAATGATGGGTGATTCCATGTAAAACCAAGGATGGGTGGTTACATTAGAACCTCTAATGCATTGGGTACTCTGGAGATAGAAATTGACAATATTGGTTATTCCAATTATAAGCGTGATATATGAAATGATGTACCAAGTTACCTAATTTACTCTTATATTCTTGCTTATGATTTTTCATGAAATCGCTTGATTTTTAATAGGTAAGATAATGATCTTTTTGAAAATATGATTCCTTTTCTAGAGTAAAAGGTATGTTTTTAAGAAAGTATAATTATGGGTTTTCACTAGACTAATTTTTTCATTTATTTAATGTCCCTTACTAATATTTTTTTCTCATCCCACATTTTAATATTTCTTTCATAGGTTTTAAGGAATACTAGGGACAAGGTTGAGATCAAGGGGAAAATTGTGGAGATTTTTCATAAAGAGAAACCGTGTTTTTATAATTTTGTTTTATAAAAGAAATGAATAATGAGTATAAGTGTGAAATTTTAATATATGGGTTTACCATATATGAGTTATTCCTAATTATATAAAACTCTAAAACTGAAAGATCATCGAGATTGTAATAATGTGAATTATAGTTTAAAATCACTAGAATTTGTAATGTTTAAGGGAAAGACCTTACATCTTAAGATATGGAGGAAAACCTATGAATTAAGAGGTGATTAGAGTATTTATATATCACTATAGTTTCAAGGGTTCCTATATCATGGATGTAATCATATTACATAGTTATTTTAAAAAATAGGAGTCTATGGAACAAGCACTCTTTACGGCATAGAGGGTGTGAATTTGGAGGTGTGGTTGATTTAATGTTTCTAATCCCACAGGAGCTCATTCCATGGTGAAATAGGCATACTATAACTAATTCAGTGAGCTAATAAGTTATAGTAAAAATTCTGTGATTATAGGTAGGTCATGTAAGATATTTTTCATGAGATTTGTGGATTTGGTGAATATAAATCGATGTCCCAGAGAAGAACAACACAACCAAATTACTTCATTGATCTTTATTTTTTACTACATTGAAAGAGGATAAAACATGGGAAAATATTTGAAATATGGTGTCTACACCATATTATATGTGATCATGCCTCTATCAACTAGTTATGACCAATTTAAAATTCATTCATGATATTTTGGGTTAGAATTTAGGGGGGTTTAAAGTAACTTTAATGTACTTTAATCAATACATTCAAGTTTAGGTGACACATGGAATGATCCTAAAAATATAGAGGAATAATTACTTGATCCTAACCCTCAGATTAAATCAAGGTCGTTGAATTCTATACAACTGAATACAATAATACTATTGAACAAATTTTTTAGAACAGATCGATATAAAATAATGAGAAACAAAGGCTTTTTTAGTATAAATATAAAGAAGGGAGTTCCTTGATTTATAGGAATTTGAAAATGAGGAAGAAAAAGGATTTTCTGAGAGCTTCATCTCTATGGAACTTCATCAGGATTTGTAGAAGAGACAATACAATCCAAGTGTATTTTTACATACATATCTTGTAAATATAAAGGTTTTCTTATAAGGAGTAGTGAGTTTCTCATATGATTATAAGAATTGACATTTTAACATATGTGTGAACAGTGAGTTCTGAGGGCTATATAACCACTCTATTTTGTCAATTAAATAAATCAGTACACTCTAGTGTTTTAGGTGAATAGGAACATCACCTTTGTATGCTACTTGAACTCGCTTAGTTTATGTGAACCATGTAAAATCTATTATTCTGTTGATTACATTCATCACTAATAAATAAAAAATAATGGATTAGATAAAGTTTTCCTCACATAAAGGAAACAATATTTAAATCATGGGATAAAGTTTTAAATATGTATTACCCTAATTCACCCATCCCAAGTTATTATCCTTGATAATGGACCAATAATTGATATTATAAGAAAGGATTAATAGTGACATACTCTCTCTATTAAATAATTAAAGAAACAATGATTCTTAATAATAAAGGTATACCTATTTTAAAATTAAAAATTTTCTAATTATGGGAGGGAAGGATGAAACACTACTTCAGTTCAATGGGGATGAATGTTTTCAAAATAGTCATTCATGGTATTGTATCTAACATAGAAAGTATATCCTTATCAGAATGAGATCACATGAAATTCGATGTGGATTTTGAAGAAATATATTCTATAGGGGTAGCTCTCCCTAACCCTATATAAACCAGGTTAATGTCTTAAATAACCTCTCATTCTATATGGTATTTTTTGAATATATTTTAATGTGATTCAAAATTTAGATAGTTAAAACTATAAATGTTATGGAATAAGTATGAATATTTGAGGATAAGACCAACCAAAATAGTTGATTTATATTTTGATCATCTAAATTCTCTTTTGGATGATTTATGTAGCCTAAGTGAAACTATTGAAGATGTTAAAATCATGAAAAGAATCTTGAGGAGTTTACCTCTGCATTTCAATGCCAATGCATCTATGCTTGAAGATACATATCCAAAGTATGTTTCTCTAGATAATTTAAATTGAACTACTTTTTATATGAAATGAGAAATTATGACAATGAAACTAGGTCAAAGAAAAACTCATAGGAAGTATCTTTCAAAGAAATGAATAAAATTTCTATAAAAGTAGATCCCAATGAATATGTGATTGATGAATTAATATCTTTTCTCTATTTTAATGTTATAAGGGGAAAATGAAAATTCAAAGGTAAACTTCCACCGAATTGTTTCCACTAAAGAAAATTATTGAATTTAATAGCCGAGTGATTTAATAATTTCCTATATGATGAAGTGGAGGAATCTATAAAGAAACCTTTTAAAAGAGAAAAATTGTGGAAAAACCACAATAAAAGTTTTTCAATAAGAATAAGCTATTATATCATAAAGGTTGTTGTCCATATGAGTCTAAAGTGGAAGTGTTTGGATACCACAAAGATATTTTTGATGATTATTTGGTATTTATCTTAGAAATACCACACACTAATGATGATGATGCTAAAAATAATGAAGTAGAGGGAAGTTTCAATATTTTTGTAGAACTCAAAGCAACACTTGAATAAATTAGTGTATGGAGGGAAAAACTAATAATAAAAATGTATAATTCCATGAATCCATTATTTATATGAAACAATAAGAAGAAGATAATTCAGGATTGAAAGTAGAAATTGAAAAACTAAATTTTTGAATTTCTAGAAATATAGAAAAATAAGTTGGTCTTATGATCAAAACTGATGAAAAAACCCAAATAATTAATAGAATATCTAAATTTGAAAAATATAGAGTGAAAATAATTGAAGATATTGAATGAGAAGTCATGATTTGAAACCATAAGTGTGAAGACCAGGAAATAATCCTCACTTATATTATGACAAGAGGAATCTCAACTTCTTTAGCAACAAAGGAAACTCACAGTGTGACTACTATAGAACACATTCCTATCCCATAAGTGTATCACTTAAAAAATAAAGTAAAAACTTTGTTGGAATATGATTATAAGAATAAAAAATCATGATTGATTTTAGGACGTAGGTATGAATTCCCCAAATTAAATTTGACTTTAAGCAAGTTTAAGTTACCTCTAATAAAACAGAAAAAACTGGAAATACAACACTAAAAATTAAGTGTTTTTTGTGAAAAATTGGGAAAAATTTAATATGTGTTCTCTATTTCAAAGTGTTTTTTAGAGAGAAACAACACCAAAAACTTGCAAGCAGTTTTTCATCATTTTCCTATGCTTTTAATATTTTATGATTTTTGTGTGATGGATTTGGACATAAAATATATTATTTTACTTAAAGGGTTCAACAAGAAGTGTCATATAAGATTCATAATGGAGGAAATTAATAGATGGTAACCTTGAAAAACATGCTGAAAATGAAAATAGATCCTTAATAGGATATGATATAGAGAAAATTTGTGAACCATGAGAGCATTAGAAATTTAAAGAATCAATATAAGTTCTAAAACAATTATGGAAGAGGAAAAGTAGATATAATATGGGAAAAATATTGAGATTTATTTGAGATTAATAAATAAATATGTTTTACAGGTTTGAAATAGTGGATTTAATTTTCAAATGAATATAAATGAAAATATTATCACTGACATAAAATACGATAATGGTGGATAGTTTTGATTTGGAAATAAAAAAGGTCTAAAGATTATTGGTTCTAGAAAGTCCATGTTTGGTGGAAAGGATGTTAGAAAAATAGATGTGCTCTTGGTGGAGGGAATTAGGCATAATCTGCTAAGTGTTAGTCAATTATGTGATTTGAGACACACTTTGGAATTTGGAAAATGGGGTTCACTGTTAAATCTTGAGATGGCTTAGTTATTCTATATGTAAAAAGGAACAAAGTAATTTTTTACCAAATCAGTGAAGAATATTAGTTCATGTTGTCCAAGGAAAATTAAAATTGGATACAACATAAGAGACTTGGGAATTTGAGCCAAAATTATTTTGAATATCAGGTGAATGATGATAGATCATGCGATTTTCCCAAAATCACATGTGACAATACTCATACATGTGATTATTTCCAAAATAGGAAGACTATTTATAAGACTTATAATATGAATACGGTAACAAAATCAATAATATTAGTTCTTATTCATGTGGATGTTTGTGGACCAATCACTCCCAAATATTTTGATGAAAAAAGTTATTTTGTTTTTTTGTGAATGATTTCAACAAGATATATTTGTTTCTGGTTATTTCTTTGAAAATTTAAATATACAAGTGTATTACATGATTTGTATGATAATGTAAAATTTTTTTGGAGTAAAAATTCAAAAAAAATCACCAATAATGGTAAGAAATTTACAAATACCTGATGTAAATAATATATAAAAAACATGGGATTCATCACCATTCGTCAATGGTAATAACTCCTCAGTGTAATAGAGTTACTTAAATAAGAATACAAATTATCAAGAACATGGATATGAATATTCTTATTAAATGTCCCACTGGAGAAGGATTATAAAGAAGAAATTATAACAGTAGACTATATATATAATTAGGCATTTTTATGTTTAAATGAAGGATAGATTCTATATGAAATCTATTATGGAATGAATCTGGAACATAAATATTTTTGAGTGTTTTGGAGAAAGTGTTTTATTATTAATAAAGAAAAGGATAGAAAGTTTAAATCATCTGGAGGTAAAGGGATATTTTTGGGATATTCATCCAGGAGAAAGTAATATTTATGTAATAACATATGTATGGGTAATTTTTTTGAATTACATGATGTTTCATTAACTAAAAATGAGTATATTATGAATATAAGTATGTATATTTCATCAATGAATGAGAATATTCACACAAAAGAAATCCAATTTAGGAGGGTGGAAATGATGAAGATGTTTCTAGATCAGGGTGAGTTCAAAGGGGTATAATGAACTCTAATGATAAATCTAATGACGAGGAAAATACAATAGGGAAATCAAGTACAAATGATGATACAAAAAAGTGAAATTCATTCATAACAATATCATTAGTGACCATATAACTATTGTTAAAAATAACAGAATAAAAAACAACATTATAGTTCATTTTTATCTTAGGTGGAACCAAAGTTATTCTATGAAGCTATCAGAGATAAAAGTTATCTGAAAGTGACACATGAGGATCTTGACTAGATTTAGAAAAATAATACTTTGTAAATTGTTTTGAGACTGATAAATAGTAACCTGATAGGAACTAAATGATTTTTTTGAAACAAAATTAATGAAGAGAGAAAAGTGATAAGGAAAAAGTCATACATGGTGTGTAATGGGTATTCCTAGATTTAATGCATCAATATAAATAAGACATTTACAACCATAGATTGTTTTTTTACCTTTCAGTTGTTCTTAGATAAGGCAATTCGAAAGTGATTTAAAGTGTATCAAATGGACATAAAATCAGCATTTTTAATTTTATTCCTAAAAAATAAAGAATACATTGAGAAAATAGATGAATTTATCATTTATAAATATGAAATAAAAGTGTATCTGTTGAAGAGAGATCTATATTAATTAAATAAATCACCAAGGGACTAGTACTATTGACTCCATCAATGTTTGAAAAAGACTGGTTTTCTTAGATTTGGGGTTGATAAAAACCTATACATCAATAAAGAGTAAGTAAAATGGATTTTGGTAGTCATATATGTCAATGAAATCTTTTTTAGAGGCTCATATGACACTCAATGAAAACAGTTTTTAGATTTAATGAGGTTTGAATTCAAAAAGTCACTAATCAATGAAATATCATTTTTCCATGGTTTGAAAGTGATTGAAAGAAAGGATATGAACTTCATCTCTCAAAAAAATATGTTAAGGAAGTGATGAAATGATTTTAAATGGATTAATCTAAACCAATGGTTACACTAGAAGAGATACATATGAAATTATCCAATTATGGTAATGGTGAGAAGGTTAATATGACTCTCTATAGGAAAATTATTAGTAATTCATTTTACTCAATATACACTCTATAAAACATTGTGTTTTACATATGTAAATATCCCCACTATTAAAGATTTATAGAAGAAATTCACATGAAATATATGAGATTAATTCTTTGATATATCTACCAAATAGTGGATTTTGGGTTGTTTTATTATATAAATTCACAACTACAACTATTGGGATTTAATGACATGGATTGGGAAGCTTCAGTTGGCCAAAAATATACTTATTGACGTGTTCCTTATCTTGGTGACATATGAATTTCTTGTAAAAGTTAAAAATAAATATTTCATATTTTTAAGTACTTTTGAGGTGGAGTATATTGTAGTTACTCAGGATTATACTCAATTTATATGGATCTTACAATGGATTGAAAACATTGATATAGATGTGTTATTTACTATTTTAAGTATGTGTAATAGCTCAAATGATATAAATATTATCCAAAATCCCATTTAGCACTCCATGATAAAGTATATTGAGATTAAATACCATTTTTAAAAGTGAAAATTAAACAACAGGTTGTGAAGTTATAGTATATGCTAACTAAAAATCAGGTGTCTCACATAATGACCAAGGTTCTACCTAAGGTTGATTTTTAATTACATTGGTTTGTTCTAGGATTATAACCAAACCCTTCTCTATTAATGATTATAGATATATATACCCACACTACCTTATAGAAATTTATTTTTAAGAAAGGTATTATTTTTATTTTAAAACTATTTATTATCTTTCTAATTCTCTTTTGTGAATATTCAAGGAAGTGTGTTTTGTATTCATTGAAAAAGTAGTATAAAGTACTCATGTTCAAGAGAAATTTGTGGATAATGTTGGTGCATTTTTCCATACTGATAAGAGATAACCACTACTCAGGGGAATAGTATTTTAGTGAATATTTAGGAGAGTAGTTTGAACTATAATTTGGACGTATGATGTTTAATAAGTTGTTATCATCAGTATTCTCTCATATAACTCTTTTTTTTTCACACCAAGATAGTCTCAAATGATCTAGGAGTTTACGATTTATGAATAATTTATGTCATGATTTTGGGGATATTATTATTATTTAATTTATAACAAACCCAAAGGGGGATATTATTGGCCCAAATACCTTTGTTTTTTTGTGATTTGATTGTGTTTTTTACTATTATATATGATTATAAATGTTGAATATGGTTGTGGAAAAGTTGTGACATCTGGAAGATTGTTATGAATTCATTAAATCTATAAGGTTTACTATTTTTAAAGGATAAATCTATTTGAGAGATAGATTCTATACTGAAGGTAATAGGCTATTCTATAATGGAAGGTTTCAAATTTTTTGAACATTATAAATTATATACTCTTCCATAAAAGTTTGATTATTTTTTACCACTTCACTATTATGTAAAGGAGCACACCATATGAGGTAATTAGCTAAATTTCAACGCCGTTGGAGTTTCAATGGTGCTTAAACCCTATAGGGAAGCCTATTTCACGTGAGGTGATTAGTTAAATTTCTACTTCACTTAAGTTTCAATGGTTTATATGCCATTGAGGAAATCCTAAACAGTAGTCCTTTTGTAAAAGACGAGTCCACTCCCCATAAACTCATTGTGGTGTGGAGAGTGTGAATTTGTTAATGCAGTTAGTTTAATATTTTCAGTCATACCATATCTCAAAACCTAGTAAAATGGCCATGTCATAGCTAGTTTGTTGATCTATGTAGTTATAAGAGATTATTTTATGATCTTGGGTATGACATGAAGGATATTTTTTATGAGAATTGTAGATACGGTTAATAGTAATCCATTTCATAGAGAAGCAGATCATGACCAAATTATTTTATTTATCCATATTTGTCACCATTGTAAAAGAATTTATTCCATGGTAAAATATTTGAAAAATGTGTGTATTCCATATTATGTGTTATCATTCAATATAAAGGTAGTTATAACTACCTAAAAATTCATACATGAGATTTTATCTTGAACTTTATATGGTTTAAAGTAACATTAAGGTGCCTTAATCTCTACATTAAACTATGGGTGACACATATAATGATCATAAGATGATATATGAATACTTATTGATCCAAACTATTCGATCAAATTAAATTTTTTAATTGTCTAAAAATATTTACAATAGTTTTATTTGACATTGTGTATAGAACATATCTATAAAAAAGAATATCAATATAGGATTTTTTTAGAATCAATATAAATAAGGTAGTACCAAGATTTTTGAAAATTTGAAATATAAGAAGAGTAAGTATATTCTTGGAGCTTCATCCATATAAAACATCAAAAATATCTGAAGAAGTGACACACCATTCCGGGTGCATTTTCCAATACTTATATTGTAAAGAAGATATTTTCATGGAAGGTTTAGTGAGTTTCTCATGTTAGTAGAGGTAGTGGGATTTTATCATTTTCATGAAAGTGAGTTCTAAGGTCTTTGTCACCTCTCTATTTTTTACCAAATAGAAGTATTTTTCTATAGTGTTTCAGGTTATTATTCATATTTCCTTTTCCATGATCCTCAGACAAGCCCAGTTTGGGTGAAGCAAGTAAGATATCTTAGGCACTTTACTGCATTCATCACTCATAAAGAACATGTAAGGGAGAGAAAAAAGTGATCCTCACATCAAGGGGACAAGATCAAAATAAAGGGATAATGTTTCAAATATTTATTACCATGATTTATCCCCCTTTTGGTAATATCATTGATAAGATATCAATGAATTATTTTCAATTAACCAATAAGTAATAGTGAACTGTTGTACTAAATTTGAAAAATAAACTAAACTCTTTTTTATCCTTTTGATTATTTTTTACTCATTCCAATCTTAAAAAAGAATATTAAATCTTAAAATATTGTTTTGGTGATTTTGAAATGCTCAAACATTGAATTCAGTAATGGTTCCATCTTACATTTCACAAATAACTAGATGCTCATTTTTTTCATGTTTTAAAACAAATACATCCAAAATATCCAATTTATATTTTTTATATATGTCAAAAATATATCAAGATTCATTTTTATAATGTTTCACAACAAACACACTTAATTAGTCATTTTATATCATTTTTTTATAATTGATCTTTTTAAATAATTTTCTTCTAGTTCAAAATATTAAAATAAATAATAAAAATAATTGAACTGAATATTATCTGGAAATTTATTTTAGACAAAAATAAAAGTTAAAAAATAATTTTTTTATATTAAAATATAAAATAAGAGAAATAAAATGGAACACTTCTCAAGATTTTTTGTATCATGCATCTTCTTCATCAATTGACTTGTGTCAATGACCACTAAATGAATTTAAAACTAATAAAAAATTTTCCATATATTAAAGGCCTTATATTTATTTAATCGAGATAAATTTTATTTTAAAATAGGTTAAGTGGGAAACCTTATATTACCTAAAGGCCCAAGGGAATAAAGGAATTGAAGGATACATGTATCGATGGCCCATAGGCACACTTGATTTTCCAAGTTGCATAAAATCCATACACTAGAATAACCTTTCCCTCCCTACCTTCATATTATTAGATTAAAAAATGTCTCCCTAAAGTCAAGTTCATGGTCTAACATCACCACCCCATGTGTAGATAATTTAACTAGTGTGATATCAAAAAATCTAAATATATCCCTTCCATATTCAACCATCATCACATTAACCTCATTTTTTACACAATCTTACATTACATAAAACATGAAGCTACCCCTATACGAAGCCCGTAGTTCCATCATAGATGTCCTAGAGCACCAATAGCCTAAAATCCTAGAGACATTGAATGGCATACCAATTTATATGATTAATACCATTGATACAATACCATATAACATTAAATACTATAATTTTTTAGTACTACTATATTATCATGGAAATTATATTCTACAATTTTATAATACCGCTACAACACCAAAAAAATTATCCGCTAAATAGTTTTGAAACCAGATCTTAATGTATGATTTTAAGGACCTTACCACTAGGTAAATCCCCCACTCAGGTAAGTATAAGAATAATAATTAAATTAATTTTAGATATATAATTTTTTAACCTATGACATCTAGTCATTTGGATTATCTAAAATAATTATGTATTATAATCTATCAAATTGTAAATATCACTATTACATGGTTTGTGCAATCAAAAAATAGGACATTGTGAAAGTGACCATATTTTTATTTTCATGGAAGTGAAATAATTATTAGATAAAACTTTACACCTTCTAGTTCCACTCTTAACTTCTATGTAATGGTTTACAATAGTTTATAAAATGTTTATATTTTTAATCTTTATATCCTTGGATTAGTTGAATTATTAAAAAAAGTTTGTAATATATATCATTAACACAAAAATTTATGAAATTATTGATGTTAATAATTGATTATTTTAAATATTGTGTATAATAATTAAAAATATTTCCTATTACCATGATATGGTGTGAAAATATGCTGGAAAAATTAGGTTATTTGATCACTGAAAACTCAAAGTCATTATCCTTATTTATCTTCCTCGTCCTTTTATAGAGGTTCTAAAAGCATATAAAGGAAAGGATAATCCTACTTAAGGAGGTGATTTATAAAATCTATGGACTATCCCAGGAGAAAATAGTTTATTGTATATGTTTCAGGATATCCCTCAATCAATTAAAAAAATTATAAGGTTTAGTTTCATCAAAAGTGGTGAGATATATTTTTATTCATTTCATGTATTAAATTCACACAAAAAATGGTTGAATCATATTAAATGGGGTTTAATGATTAATTAATTTTTATTTGGAAAAGTATTTTCTCTATTAAATCCTAACAGTGTTATCATATACACTTTCATTTCATTTAGATTGGGCAGATAGAGATTTGAAAAAACATAAACCTAGCAGGCTCAAATATTCTCAGAGGGATGAGATCGATCCAAGGTAAAATGGAGAAAATATGAATGCCACTCATCTATCATACCATACATAAGTACATTTTCCATTTTTTAAAATGAAAAAATAAAATATGATGGATCAGCCACTCCTTAAATTGAATGGTTCCGGGAATAATTTCATGGAAGTGGTTAAGTCAGCTTCTAATATTTCTTTTGTAGAATTTGATATCCCATTCCCTTAAAGGTTCATCAAGAAAGTGTGCACGATTAATATCTTGAAAAATAAAGCTACAATTTAAGAATATGGAAATATTTGAAAATACAAAATTATCGTGAAATTCTTAACTCAAAATGGGGAGAATATTTAGAAGTTCAATGATCTCACTCGAAGAATTAGAAAAATTTGGGATTTGATGAATGTATGATGATGGACATGGAGTGAGGCTATTATTATTTTGTCTTCTACTTATATGTTTGTGAATGGAGAGAATGGAACTTTGTTTTGGTCTATTTGAATCCTATATTCAAAATAATCTAGTAATTTGATTAGAATTTTGTCCCTGACAATGTGAGGAATACTCACATATAGGTTTGTTTTTATATTTATAATATTAAAAAGTTTTATGGGAACTTTTGGATCCTCTGGGATATAGTTTCATCTATTTGAAACCTTATTAGGATGGATAGGTAGACAAACAACCAATATTTGTGTATTATTCTTGGATATTGGTGGAAGTTGACATGTCAACCACACTAGTTGAATAAGTGATCCTAAAAACTAGAGATGATTACATAAATCTTGAGATATAGTATGAAAGGATTCCAAATTTCCACTTAAATTGAATTTTTTTTGTCAACTTGCTTTTGAGTTTGGTAGGGATAAGAAATGAATCTTATGAAAATTAAGAGGGAATGATGATGCTTTCTTCTAAATGAGAAAATGGAAGGACATAATATTGACTTCTATACTCAGTAAAAGCATTGAACCTAAGTATTATAAATATGGAGACAAGGAATCCACTGTTTTGGATAGGTAGTAGGTGAACAACTTCATGGGATACTCCTATGGTAAATATTCATAAGCCCGAACATCCCAGAGAATGGTGGAGAAAGAGTTTGGAAATGAAATAGTTTGTTTAATTAGAATTATTGAATTGTAGGGGGGTTATAAAGCCCTTAATTCCTAAAATGATATTTTACCCTCTGCGGAGGATCTATTTTTGAAGAACAAAAAACATGATTTCATCTAGAATCATGATTATATTCTAAACTAGGAGGCTATAACTAGTCCTCATAGGAACACAAATGAGGGCCTTAACTGCTTGGTTAATGAGGCTACTAGGACAATACGTGTGGTGGATCCTAATGGCAATGTATAGAACTACATGTTTGTTTCTAACTCACTAGGAAAATATTCTATGCAACAAGGAAAATATGCAGACCAATACACCCCTAGTGATCCTCCATATTCTAAAATAGACACTTATGTGGGTCCTCTATGCTTGAATGGTAGGCATGCTGAATCTCTGGAACTTATGGTGACCCTTAGTGGGAATTCACAATAGTGCAGAAAGGTTGAAACCTGTAATGCCTCAAACCCAGAAGCCCAGAGTCGGTGCATTACTAAGTATTATTGGAATGATCACAAAAGATCTTGTCTCAAAAGACTGATTGGTTTAGTAGCCTTGGAAGTACTTGATACATTCATATGGTTTACATTAAATCATAAAATATAAAATTACAAAAACATTGTTTCCATAGACAACATTGAGATCCCATAGTCTATCCCTGCAGGTCAGTCATAATATACTTCATTGCATCCTGAGAAAAATAAAACATAGAAAGGGGTGCACTCAGATGCTCACTAAGGATAACAATATTGCAGAAACTTTCATAAATAAGCATAAAAATTTAAGGCAATGTATGGAACTAAAACAAAAGCATTTTCAACATAAAATTCATCATCATATTTCAAATATAAATCAAAATAATTTCACTTAATTATTTGAATGGATATTATACTAGTCAAATAATCACATGAAATATCAATAGCCACTTTCATAATGATGGAATGTATAATGCCAAAATTTCATAAACACATAGTCAAGGCCTTGTGCCAAGACTGCAAATAAGATTTTGTCAAGGCCTTGTTCCAGGACACTAGTTTGTCTCATGAGACCTACTGATGCATCGAGGAGCTATAGAGGGCTCCACCCGTCACTTACTAAGTCCAATTCATTCCTCATATAAAATGGTTTAAACATAATCTGAACATTCGTATTAAAACTAGCATATAAATGTCAATATTTTAACCACAGACCATGAATGGTATAAAAATAACACATCCACAGTCAACCATAACTAATTCAATACAATATGAAAGACTGTATTATAATAGATCAACCTCAATAGAGAATAATGAATGATATTGACATACATGAAAATAATCATCAAAACTATTTGAGATAAATATCCCCCTTTTTATTGAAAACATTTAAAAGTCTCACTATTTATCAAGAAGTCGTTTAAAATAGATTTTTGAATCAATGTGTCACATACCACTTTGAAACTATTAAAAGTAATTTTAATTTTAAAACTTTAATATACATATAAATAAATCTTTAAAACCATTTTTAAAACATGGACGTTATTAAGAAAGATTTAGAATAATAAATATTTAAAACATTTTAAAATGATATTTTAGTTAGAGTTTTTAACCAAAAGAGAGACACTTGAATGAAAATAATTGAGGTAATAAAAACTTTATAATATAATGGGAATAAAGGGATTCATGATATACTATGTCAATGTAAATTATATACACCATATAAAAGTGAATTGGTGTTTAACAACAAAGAAGTCTCAATGGAATGTAAATTGAGATGAAATATCTTATAAAGATCATATCCTTAGGTTAAGGATAAATCAACGACATAATTATGTGTGAAAAATATAAATACACTAAATATTATTGGATATTTAGTGTAAATAAATCAGAGTACATTCACACATATTCTTGTAAAAACAACACTAATGAATTGGATGTTTAACTCAATAAATGAAGATTGAGTTAAAATTACTCTTTTCAAGTTCATATCGATGACTTGAGAATTTATCAAAGGAGTAATTATGTGTATCAAAATTATATACATAGAAAGGGGAGTGTAAATTACTACACGAATAATAAATAGTGATTCCACACATAATCATGGAGTGAAATAACCAATGATGTATGCGTAAAGCCGAATGAGTGGAAATTGAAATTTGAAATTCCCTTACCAATTTGGTAACTTAGGAAACATACATCCCATGAAATATGGATCATAAAATGAAGATTTAATTACTAATATATTAAAGTAAATTACACAAATAATACAATCATTGGGCAGTACATACACCACACAAAAGGAAATAGTGGCAGTATGACATGAATCTCATGGAAATAGGAAGTGAGATGAAAACCCTTACTTCGTTGTAATAAATCGAGTCGTATGGAAAAAAGTTTAAAACAAAAAAATTAATCATATAATACCATGAATATAAATATAATCATGATAATATATATATATATATATATATATCAAATGACAGTACACAATACACCACATTTAATAAATAAGTGGCGAACAATAGAAATCTCACAGAATTAGAAGTGAGATAAGAAGCTCCTTACTTTGTACTTTTACTTGGTTGATGGTAGGTTAACATCCTGTATAATGGTTAAATAATTTTTATTAAATTATAAATAAATCATATACATTAATATGATATCATATATGATATTTTAATATTTTTTTGTTAATAATATTTTAATATTATCGTCGTTTTGGGTGTTAACTGATTCGTTTTCCTTTATATGATTTGTTTCACAAGTAATGTTTGTTATGGATAGGATGAATCTTATTAATATTAATATTGATGTTAGGTATTTAAACATTATTTTTAATCATCTAATGAAAATTATTCTTGAATGGATTACGATGGGGAATGAATCGCATCGCGTTCGTGGAGACGGTAATCCGTACGTACGCACGAGCGACAATATCATTATTTTGTTATTAAAATAATATATAATTGGATGGTATATCATATATATAGAATAATTATCATGTTATATTTGTTATTTACATAAATTACACATCATTATTATAACCCTCAAAATAATAATGTATTGAATAACAATTACACCATGACGTGGAGACGGTAAACCGTACGTACGCACATATGGTGACATGTTATTCAAAGGATGGATAGAATAATGGATATGGTTATAACATATTTATAATAAAATCACAGTACATAGAAAATACTGGATTTATTATTTTAGAACGAAAACAACAAAGAAAGAGGAAGTGGAAGAAGAAATGAACTTGAAAGAGGTGATGAAATATTTACCACTTCTTCGGGTTCTTCATTTTGATTTGATCAAAAGGGCTCCGTAGGTTGGATTTATGACTAATGGAAGGCCTCTAGGATTAAGGTAGGACAGTTTATAGGGTATATGGTTAGGGGTTGGCCGAGCCAAATGGATTTTAAGGTGTGAATTAGAGAGAAGGGGGAGTGCCCTTTTATAAGAGGAGTGAAGGGAACCTTAGGAAAAGCTAGAAATATTATTTTATAATAAAATAATTTTCGGTTTATAATGGATAAAAAGTAGATTATTTAAAGGATAAGGTGGGTATGGGTCGAAAACCACTAAAACAATAGGTTTTAGACAGGTTTGTTTCACTATATTAACCTTATCTTTTACATTTAACTCTTAGTTTAATAGTGTGACATTTACCATGTCTCTTTGTATTTTTATATTATATGGTTAATAAACGTACTATAAACTTCCAATAGAATCCCAAGTTGTTCATTAATGATACACCTATCATTATATATGTCTGTTGGCCGAACCTTAGATTTTTAGTAATATAATATCAATTAATAATATAATATTTGTTTTAAAAACTCTTTTATGTCAATCTTGACACTATTAATATTTTGTTTTTTCTAAATTTCTAACAACATTGTTACTTAAAAATAAGTTTATCTAACCAACCCTAATATGTCATATTAACCTATAAAATTAGTGTAATTCATAAATAGTCTAAAATTAAATTTATTTGGATATTTATAATATCAATTATTTCAATATTTCAATAATTTGGTAATTACTGCATCACAATTATGTCATAAATAAATTTAATTATTTAATGTCTAAAAATTATAAATAAAATACCATTATGTAGGAAAGATTTTTAGATTTATAATGAATATTTATAGTCAAATTTATCTTATGTGTAACCCTATATTAAAAATGTTTTAGTTATTAAACTTTGATTTTAACTCTTTTAACTCTTCTTTGAATTAAGTAATAATAAATGTCCTAATCTAATTCAAGTGGATCAAAGAGGTTAATATTTTATTCCCAAGGATGTTTTTGGTCGAATTATACTTATCCAATAGAATTAGGAAATGTGTTAGGGTAATAATAATATAATTTTTACCTTTAATTACCCTATTTACTTTTAACCGTAGTAAAAAAAAGTTAAAAGATACTATTCAACAAAAAATATTTTTATCTTATTGAACCACATTTTACTCCATGATATTAACTGTTTCTCTCATATTTTATAAATTCAACTCACAGAAGTAGTAAAATTATTTTTTATGTTAATTTGTAAATGCTCTTGGGAGGTGGTTAAAAGACGGTGAAAAATTAAATAAATTTTATATATCTAATATTATTACAAAATGACTCCAATGAATTACATTGAACATGTATAGGTATTATGTATCTATTTTGACCTAAAATAAATTTTAATAAAACAATTAATTATTTAAATAGAAATCTGGTTTTAAACTATAACTCAGTGTTTTTCACTATTCATCAAAAATTGAATGTTTTCAGAAAAATATCAAAAATTCACCTTAAACTAATTTTGATATTCCAAATTCAAAAATGAAGTCCAATTTCAAAATATAAAATTTATAAAATTTTAAAAAGTGGGTGTTACTATTCATAACCGCTAGTTTGATTGGTCGCGGTGTGTTAGAATCTCGAAGTTGCGTACAATGTAAGATATTACATTATTCAAAGGGAAATGTACCATGGAAGCATGGGGTGTTACATTGTTCCCCCATTTTATAAATTACATCCTCATTATTTTTAAAATTGTGCTTGGGAACATAATTGAAAGTCCCACATCAAAAAAAGAGTCAATAAAACTATCACTTTAAAAGAAAGAAAGAGAAGTACAAAGGTCACCAAAGATAACTCATACTAGGATTCCTTTTAGGAAAACATGGATATGGAAGATAAACTAAGTATCAAGTTTTGATAGAGAGGGATAGAAAACATGATCATGAGAAAGTTAACAATAAGAAAAACACAAACTTGTGACGGGACAAACGGTCATTAGTTTCCCAGTTGGAAAAGTAAACGATCAACGTTTTTTTGTTTTAAGTTACATTTCATAAAGATGAGTAATTGATTTATGAGATTGACTAAAAACATAAAGATATATACTTTATTTTTAAGTACAGTTTCATTATTTAATAAATATCTACCACTAAATCATTTTTTTCGAATGATGAGTATTCAAGATGACTTGGTCACACCAGGAGAGCTAGAATCAACTTCTATAGAATCACATGATCCAAAAAGGATAAAATATATATTTACCTTGTATTTAGAGATTAATAAAAACCAAAATGGTTAGTATAAGATTAGATGATCCCCCAAAAGGATATTCCTTTAGGGAAAGAAACATTAATCATAATTTCTAAAATTAAACCAACAATACCCCCCAGTTAAATAAATTCCATTCAATAAAATTTTTTCCTTAAAATCCTTCAATATAATCCAAACTAATATTGAAACCCACAACTTAGAAGAATTTGGTTATGTAGTCTTCCACGTTAAATTGTATCTCTAAATGACATCGACTACTCTTAAAGTTACATACTTAAAATTAATTAACCTAATCACATATTCTCTATTATAGGTTAATAATTTCTATAAATAACCCAAATCACTATAAATACACAATAAAATCATAGATAAAAATCCACCATTACTCCTAAAAATAAATCCCATAGTATTCTATTTTCCTTAGGCATATAGTGTTCCCAACAGAGCAAACATCTTCCCAAATAACATTTATCACTTAATCACCAACTATTTTCCTATACTAAGGGTATTCATTTGATAAGACATAAGATCCCAAATAAACTTATTATTGATCAATAAAATCATTTAACTAAAAATAATTAGTCACACTAACCAGGGACTTCACGTAGTCTAGTGGTAGGCGATAAATACCAATTGCACTCTGGTTGTGGGTTCGATTCCCACAGCTCTGTCCAACACGACGGTTTGTAACACGATCTGCGTGTTGTCCTTTTTCAAAAACTATATTTTATAACATTAAAAAAATGAGATAAATTCCTAAAAATAACTATAACTTAATTTAACCACAAATGTTATCTCATACCATGTATTTTCCTCCCAAAATATAATAACTTGTAATTGCCTCAAACCCAATGATCATATAAAACCAAATGGGTTTTTATAACTCTATCCATAAGAGAAAAAATAATTATTCCTCAAATATCATTTTCACATGAAAAACTGTAGGGTTACAAATACAAGAGAAAATTATTCCAAAGTAATCCCATCAACAAGGAGCACTAATACTTTTAAAAATTTCTACAACCATTTATTTCCACATAACTTCTTCTTTGATGAATAAAATATCCTATAGAATACAGAATTCACTTGGGTAATGGCCAGGTCCCCTATATTTACGGAAAATGAATGTAAATGGATTCTTGGGACCATTTTTATTTTCTTCCATAGTACTCTTCATTTTTACTTGGCAATTCTTTAATTTATGTCCTTCTTTCCCACACGTAAAGCATTTCTTTGTTCCATTGAGACACTTTCCTGGGTGTTTCCTTCCACATTTCCTATATGATGAAAATTGAGGTTTCTTTTATCCATGGTCTCCATTGCTGGAGCTCTTCTCATTCATCACCTTTCTCTTCTTTGTAAAGTCTGGTTGTTGGTTAATATATATATTTTTGATCATATTTTTGGAAAAATGTCTTGGAATGAACACGATATCTATTATGCCTATCAAAATTCCATTTTTTTACTTATTTCCACCACTATTCCCACCTTGTACATCATTCTAAAAGTTACTATGACTTCCTCTGAATCTAAAAATTGACTAAAACCAAAATGAATTGTGTGAGTAAGAGTAGTCATAAAATCATTTAGAGAATATCATGACACCATATTTTCAATTTTAAACACCTTATAATTAAACAAGGTTATTTATTATCATCTTATATTAAAATCCTTCAAATCAGTTTTTAAAGAAAATGTAAATTATCCTTAGAATATCCCCTAATAATGTCGTAACCAAGAGTGCAACAATGCCCATTTTCATGTACCAGTTCCCGTTCGAGTCTAGCTCAAAGTGTTGTTTTCACTTTTTACCCCTAGGTACATCTATGCCAGAGCTGCCTCTACCTGCTCGTATCCAGACAGAGATGTATTTCTTGTAAAACTCACAAAATCTCAACAATTCCAAAATTTTAGGAAGTTCTTATATACTAATCCTCAAAGTCTATCTTAGGGATATGTGCTCTAATAAGAGTTTATCTAAATCTAGTTTCCAAGGTTTGTACTAAACTTTCTATGATACCAACTGTAACAACCCGACCCCAGAATCCCAGAGTTGGTGCATTATTACGTATCATTTTCATGATCACAGAAGATCAAGTCTCGAAAGACTAATTAGTTTAGTAGACTTAGAATTACTAGATACATTCATATGGTTTACATTACATCATAAAATGGAAAACTACAACAACATTGTTTCCATAGACAACACTAAGATCCCATAGTCTATCTCTGCAAGTTAGTCATAATATACTTCTTCACATCCTGGAAAAAATAAAACATAGAAAGGGGTGAGTTCAAATGCATAGTAAGGATAACAATATAGAAGAAACTTTCATAAATAAGAATAAACATTTAAGGCAATGTATAGAACTAAAAAAAATCCTTTTCAACATAAAATTCATCATAATATAAAAAATAAAAATAAAAATAATTATAATTACTTACTCACATAGATATTCTACTAGTCGAATAATCACATGCAATATCAATAGCCACTTTCATAATAATGGAATGCATAGTGCCAGACTTTCATAACCACATAGTCAAGGCCTTGTGCCAAGACTATACATATAATTTTGTCAAGGCCTTGTGCCAAGAAACTAGTTTGTCTCATGAGACCTACTGATGCATCGAGGAGCTATAGTGGGCTCCACCCGTCACATTCTATGTCCAATTCATTCTTCATATGAAAAGGTTGAAACAGAATCTGAACATTCATATTAAAACTAGCACACGAAATGTTAATATTTTAACCACAAACCATGAATGGTATAAAAATAGCACATCCACAGTCAAACATAACTCATTCAATACAATATGGAAGACTGTATTATATTAGATCAACCTCAATAGATAATAATGAATGATATTGACATAGATAAAAATAATCATCAAAACTATTTGAGAGAAATATCCCCCTTTTTCTTGAAAACATTTAAAAGTATCACTATTTATCAAGAAGCCTTTTAAAATAGATTTTTAAATCAAAGTGTCCCATACCACTTTGAAACTTTTTAAATAAATTTTAATTTTAAAACCTTAATATTCATATAAATAAATCCTTAAAACCATTTTTAAAACATGGACATTAATGAGAAAGATTTAGAATAACAAATCTTTAAAACATTTTAAAATGATATTTTTGTTAGAGTTCCTAACCAAAAGAGAGACACTTGAATACAAATAATTTAGGTAATAAAAAATTTATAATATAATGGGAATAAAGGTATTCATGATATACTATTTTGAATTACATTATATACACCATATAAAAGTGAATTGGCGTATAACAACAAATAAGTATCAATGGAATGTAAATTGAGATGGAATCTCTTATAAAGACCGTATCCTTTGGTTAAGGAGAAATAAATGACATAATTATGAGTGAAAATATTAAATTCACTCAATATTATTGGATATTTAGTGTAAATAAATCAGAAAACATTCACACATATTCTTGTGAAAACAACACCAATGAATTGGATGTTTAACTCAATAAATAGAGATTGAGTTAAAATTACTCTAATCAAGTTCATATCGATGACTTGAGAATTTATCAATGGAGTGATTATGTGTATCAAAATTATATCCATAGAAAGGGGAGTGGAAATTACTACACAAATAATAAATAGTGATTCCACACATAATCATGGAGTGAAATTACCAATGAAGTATGTGTAAAGCCGAATGAGTGGAAATTGAAATTTAAAATTACCTAACCAATTTGGTAACTTAGGAAAAACACATACCATGAAATATGGATCCTAAAATGAAGATGTAATTACTCATAAATTAAAGTACATTACACAAAGAATACAATCATTGGGCAGTACATACACCACACAAAAAGAAATAGTGGTAGTATGGCACGAATCTAATGAAAATAGAAAGTGAGATGAAAAACATTACTTTGTTGTAATCAATCGAGTCATATGTCCAAATGTTAATAACAACCAAATGAATCATAGAATACCATAAATATAAAGATAATAATTATAATATATATATATATATCAAATGACAGTACACAATACACCACATTTAATAAATAAGTGTCGAACAATGGAAATCTCACAGAATTAAAAGTGAGATAAGAAACCCCTTACTTTGTACTTTTAATTGGTATATGGTAGGTTAAAATAATTTATAATGGTGAAATATTTTTTATTAAATCATAAAATAATCATATAAATTAATATTATATCATATATGATATTTTAATATTGCTTTGTTAATAATATTTTATTATTATCGTCATTTCGGGTGTTAACTGATTCCTTTTCCTTTATATGATTTGTTTCGTAAGTAATGATTGTTATAGATAGGATGTATCTTATTCAAATTCATAATTATGTTAAGTCTTTAAACATTATTTTTAATCATCTAATGAAAATTATTCTTGAATGGATTATGATGGGGAATGAATCTCATCGCTTTCGTGGAGACGGTAATCCGTACGTACGCACGAGCGACAATATCATTTTTTTATTAAAATAATATGTAATTGGATGGTATATCATATAAAAAGAATCATTATTATGTTATATTTGTAATTTACATAAATTAAACATCATTATTATACCCATCCAAATAATAATGTATTGAATAACAATTACACCACGACGTGGAGATGATAAGACGTACGTACACACGTATGGTGACATGTAATTCAAAGGATTGATAAAATAATGAATACGGTTGTACCATATTTATAATAACATAACAATTTATATAAGATACTGGAGTTATTATTTTATAATGTAAACAACAAAGAAAGAGGAAGTGGAAGAAGAAAGGAACTTGAAAGAGGTGATGAAATATTTACCTCTTCTTCGGGTTCTTCCTTTTGATTTGATCAAAAGGGATCCTTAGGTTGGCTTTATAACTAAAGTAATGCCTCTAGGATTAAGGTAGGAAATTTGATAGGGTATTTATGTAGGGTTTTTCTGATCCAAATGGATTTGAATGTTTTAATTAGAGAGAAGGGGGAGTGCCATTTTATAAGAGGAGTGAGGGTCACCTTAGGAAAAGCTAGAAATATTATTTTATAATAAAATAATTTTCGGTTTATAATGGCTCAAAAGTATATTATTTAAAGTATAATGTGGGGATGGGTAGAATAACACTCAACCAATAGGTTTTAGATAGGTTTGGGTAACTATATTAACCTTATCTTTTAGATTTAACTCTTATTTAAATAGTTTGACATTTACCATGTCTCTTTGTATTTTTATATTATGTGGTTAATAAACTTAATATAAACATCCAAAAGAACCCCAAGCGGTTCATTAATGACAATCCAATTATTACATAAGTATTTTGGCTGAACGTTATATTTTTAGGAATATAATATCAATTAATAATATAATATTTTTTTTAAAAACTATTTTATGTCAATTTTGATACTATTTGGTATTTTGTTTTTGCTAAATTTATAACAAAATTATTACTTTGAAAAAAATTCATATAACCAACTCTAATATATCATATTAACCTTTAAAATTATTGGAATTCATAAAAAGTCTCAATTTAGATTTATTTGGATATTTATAATATCAATTATTTTAATATTTCATTAATTAGGTAATTAATGCATCATCATTGTATCATAAATAAATTTAATTATTTAATGTATAAAAATTATAAATAAAGTACCATTATGTAGTAAATATTTTTATATTTATAATTAATATTTATAGTGAAATTTATCTTATGTGTAACCTTATATTAAAAATGTTTTAGTTATTAAACATTGATTTTAACTCTTTTAACTCTTCTTTGAATTAAATAATAATAAATGTTCTAATCTAATCCAAGTGGACCTAAGAGGTTCATATTTTATTCTGAAGGTTGTTTTTGGTCGAATTATACTTACCCAATAGAATTATGTCATGTTTTAGGGTAATAATAATATCATTTTTACCTTTAATTACCCTATTTAATTTTAACCGTGGTAAATAAAAGTTAAAAGTAACTATTCACCGATTTTTTTATCTTATTGAATGAAATTTTACTCTTTGATATTAACCGCGTCTCTCGGATTTTAGAAATTCAACTCACAGAAGTGGTAAAATTATGTTTTATGTAAATTTCCAAATGCTCCTAGGTGGGTAAAAGACGGTGAAAAGTTTAATAAAATTTTATATATTTAATGTTATTACAAAATGACTCTAATGAATTACGTTGAAAGTATATAGGTATTATGTATCTATTTTGGCCTAAAATAAATTTAAATAAAATAATTAATTATTTAAATAAAAATTCGGTTTTAAACTATAACTCGGTGTTTTTCACTATTCATCAAAAATTGAAAGTTTTCAGAAAAGTACCAAAAATTCACCCTAAGATAATTTTGATATTCCATATCCAAAAATGAAATTCATTTTCAAAATATAAAATTTATAAAATTTCAAAAAGTGGGTATTACTATTCATAACGTCTAGTTTTATTGGTTGCAGTGTGTTGGAATTTCGAAGTTGCGTGCAATGAAAGCTATTACATTATTCAAAGGGAAACGTACTGTGGAAGCTTGAGGTGTTAAAAACCTCATAATCTATACAGGATATAATATTTAATGTCCTATATTTTTCTGTGTATTATTTTTAAATGTTATATGAAATTAATTAGAGACCAGGTGATGAGATGGCCTGTGATTCTAAGGCCCAGTGTATCCGAAATAAATGTTTGAATAATATTAAAATATAAAATAGCACACACATGAAGTTTTCCTAAAAAAGTTTAATAACTTCTAAATGGGTGCTTGGATCAAAAATCTGAGGCCACCGTTGCGTTCATGGAAGCGACTTTACCCTAGGAGAGGCCTAACAATGGCCGATGCGGGTTGGTTGTGAACAGTATATTTTGGATGTTTAAATGAATAAAATAAATTGAATATTTATTTTATTTTGTTCTGTTTATTCAAAGAAGGGATGGTTTATTTTTAAATAAACCTAGAGTCAGGGATCCAGGGTTAATCTCATAACCCTGGAATTCCTTGGAGGATCTGGAGAGGAACTTGGAGAATTCTCTCGGTGACAAACGATGACGACACCTAGATCAAAGATCGACAGAAATCATTCTTGATGGATCTAGCCAATGACGATGATGTGGAAAATGATCTTCTTCCACGATCAATTAAATCCCTAGCTAGGGAATGCAGTTTTGATTTCTTTTCCCCATTCATAGATTCCACGACAAAGGTGGACCAACCAACGAACATGTTGATCCACAGTTCGATCATTCTTTTGGGATGTGATTTAACTATGGAATTTATGGGATTGATTTATTGTTTGATTTTTTGATCATTCTTATAGGAATGTATCCAAAATGAAATGAACAACTGTCAAGGTACATTACTCAAGATTTATTCCTTGTACGTATTTCCTCTCCCCCATATGTTCTACACATTCTTCGTTCGTCATAGATTTTGAACGATTGATCATTGTGCCTTTTTTTGTCTGTAAAATTATCTGAAATTGAATATCCGGTATCGGGAAGACCTAATGGAGGTGTGAAAATAATGGAGATGGATGAATCATTGTGATTCAGGAGATATCATTTTTTGGGAGATTTTATGTGCGGGTGATTGGAATCGGATTTCGGAGCCATCAAAGGCCCCAAACTCACTGATTCATTATTTTGATGATGAGGTGACCCTAGGTTTATGGTTTTTAGGTGAATAGATCACCAAAATGAGATCATATCATCAATCGAGGTGCGCGGAGGAGGAATGTCAGTTTTTTGGAAAATTGTGATCAACATGGCGTGTAACCTGAGGTTAACCAACATGTGGCCCCCACTGAGAAAAGGCTAGGGTTTCGAGATTTAGTTAATTACCATATGGCGTGTGAACTTTTCCCAAGGTGTGTAGGCCCTTTCTGGAGACTTGGCATGTATATCAGTAGATACACAGAAATGAGGTGGAGTACACGGGTTGCCTACACGACGTGTACCGCACCACATGGCTTAGCCCATACTGGTTACATGGGTTACCTCATGTACTGGTACATGGGTAGGTTGAAATTTTTTGACACCATGTACTAGAACATGACTAGGGTACACGGGTGAACCCAGGATGAATGGACACAGTGTGTACCCATCTTTTAAACGACATGTACTTTTGACACAGGGGGTTGTACATGGGTAGTACCCGGGGTCAAGGGACATGAACTATGATGCTATTACACACCATGTACCCATTTATACATGGATTGAATCTATTTCCACCATATCTTGGACAATTTTCACTAGATTTCATGCCCTTGATCGTTTCCTTGAAGGTTTATGTGTATCGTTTCCTACTCATAGGGCCATGATACCTTTAGTAGGAATTTCTAGATAGAGTTGTTGGAATCCCCTCTAAGAGGCTCTGATGAGGATGCTCTATTAATTCTTTATCACCTAGGTAGAGTTCTTGGTTTTGACATGACCAACTTCACCAAGCATCGATCCTCTACTTAGAAACTTAATCTAGATGGATTTGTTGGTATCACCCCATGGACCTGGTTCTGATCCTCATATGTGGTTTAATATCTCTCTTCAAATCTATCAGTGTATCTCTCTCATGATAGTTCTCGAAGAATAACACTTCTGGAGAATATGTAATTAGTGCTAGTAGGCTCAAGAGTGTGTTATCTTGGATCATTTCTTTTGGGAATATTCAGAATGAATCTTTATTGTGGGTATGAGGTAGTTGTGACTTAATTCTTGAGTGCATGTATTGGTTTGAGTGTATGTGAATATTCTTGTTTTATGTTTTGTAGACATATACTATGTAGATATGAATGTATCTTTCTTTTGTGTATTGATTTGTGGTTTTGGGGTGTCCTACTGAGTATTGTTATACTCAACCCTAAATAGGATTTTCCCACACACATCGTGTCTTGTGTAGATGAGTGACCTTTTAACAGACCAGGACTGGATAGATATTTATTATTTTAGGTAGGCCAAGGTGTTCTCATGGCTTCGAGTAGCAGTCCCAGTACCTATTTTGTTTATAGGTTGGAATTTGTGGTTTACAGACTCTTTCTTTTGGTGAGATTTTATTCTATCCCAGTTTACTTTACTGCACTTTAATTCCTATCGTACTATGTTGGTTTTGATAGTGGTATGAATGCATTAGTTTCTTATTGGTTTTTACATTTCAGCATTTGTGGGATTGGGAATATGCGTGTGTGTACCAGTACAATAGGTAATGCCTCCCATGTTAGTGACATTCGTACTTGGTGCTAGTCACAGACCATGGCATATTGGATATGGGATTGGGGAGTCATGACATGGGCCCCATTGGGATGATTTATGAAAGAGTGTTATCAGAGCTGTTTAGCACATGAGACTCTACACAGTTGGTGAGGTATCCTTAAGTTTATCCACAAGACCTAGGTTCAAAACCAGACAGAGGCATATTTTCAGGTTACTGTAGCAGTATTGTACACTGTGCGGGTACTGTAGCAGAACTGTACACTGTACAGGTACTGTAGGAGAACTGTACACTGTACGGGTACTGTAGTGAAATGTACACGGTAAGAGTACTGTAGCAGTTACTGTACTAGGTACTGTTCGGTACTGTATCAACTGGAACCATTAACCTTGAGCCACTGGTTTGGGCTTGGATTCCTTAAGGCATTCGGGACACCTAGGCCTTCAGGTCAGTAGGGATTTCAGGCCACCTTTAAGGCCTTTAGGCCACCTCAAGGCCTTTGGGCCACATGCAGTAGCCCCAGACATACTACAAAAAAAGGAGTATCCCTGGAAGAGGATTCAGAGCAGGTGCACTCACCAGAGCAGAGCCAAATGTATTATTCAGAATGAGAGTGTATGGCTATGCCATTGAGACCAACCTGTGCTTGCATGGGAAGCCTAGCCAGACGGACATGCAAAGGTGGAGAGCTACTATCATGATGCAGATGCTGGGGGGGGGGGGGTTCCTTGTAGATTGTTTGGTTGAATTCCCTAAGACCTTCGGGTCATGTAATCTCCTAAGCCTACGGGCCATGTAATCTTCGAGCCTAAGGGCTTTTTAAGGGTTCTCCCTTATCCCTTGAATGGGGGGTTATCAAAAATAAATATAAATGAAGGCCTTCGGGCCATTCAGTCTTATCAGAGGTGTTCAGTTCTATGTTAGGACCAAGAGTCTATGATATTGGTTTGAGGAAACCATGTTAAGTGTTTCGAGTTCAGATTTTAGGCCTGGAACTCTAGTGTTGGTGCGGGGGACTGAGATATCCATACACTAGGACTCTGATAACCTAATTTTCTACTCGGTAAATGAGAAAAATAGTTGTAAATAAAATAATGGTACATGCATCATGTATGAATGAGTTGTGGTTCTATTTAATTCTTGAGTCATCTCTTCAAATATAGTCATTGACCATGGTACATTTTGTTTTCTTACAGGATTCCCCCGATAAAAATACTAGCTAGGATTTAAGTATCTTGATTATTAGGATGACCCCATCAATGATCAAGCTTTGATATAGGGACCAGTTCCCCATATTTCACATTGTTGGGAAAAAATCCCTCAAGGTATCATTGAAGCATTTTTTGAGGTGATTGTGTTTGTTGATAAAGCAGGCCTCCATATTGTGTTTGTTGAGAAAGTATACCACGATGTACATATTTTTTGAAAAAGGGGGTTCACATGGTGATTTTTTGGGTTCAAGAGATGTTGTTGGCTATCCATGTTTGATAGAAGAACCTCAACAAAGGAATGAACTATTTTGAGGCGGTATAAGAAGAGCAGATACAAGGTGGAAAATGGAGAGATGTGTTTTTGGTAAAGGTAGGTGCGTGAAAAATTAGAGTGGTGTGTGAAAAAGGAAATTGGTGCACGAAATATTTTCATGGTGCATGAAAAATAAAGTGGTGCGTGAAATATTGGTGTGGTGCGTGAAATAAAGGAATAAATTTTCTCCCGCAAGAGGTGTTTTGAGATCAAAATATCAAAAATTAGTAAAGTCATGAGGTGTGCAAAAAATTAGAGCAATGCGTGAAATATGGTGTTGCACGGAAGATGTTTTTTTCGCGCTCAAAGACGATTACACGTGGAAGGAGGGTTTTTCACGTATGGGTCAATTTTTCCTATAAATATGAAGTGACCCCTCTCATCTGGCAGAGCTGAAGACTTAGAGAATATCCAAGCAGTTGTGCACAAAATTGAATTTCACAAGTGATTTTCGCATAAACAGCAAGTTTGCGCGTGAAGTCTGGTGTTGCGTGAAAAGCAAAGGCTGCGCGTAAAACTAGTGGTTGCGCGAAAAGATAAGGTTGCACGTAAAAAAGGGTGTTGTGTGTAAAGGAAAGGCTGTGTGTAAAAGAAATAATTTTCACATAATTAAGGTGGCTTCATATAAAAGGAAGTGTTGCAAGAAAAGTTAATTTTGCACAAGAACTGGTAATTGAGCGTAAGTCATAGTGAAGGCTGCGCGTAAAAATTGGGGTTGCCCGGTATACCCGGCACAAAGTGAGATTCATCTACGGGTGAATGTTGAACTTCAATAGAGCATCTATCAACAATTAAGAATGCAGATTTCATTTGAGATAATGAAGATACCTACAGGTCTATAAACCATGAGTGGATCCTTTCCAGAGAAGTGAGCAAAAGAAGATAAAGAAGGTGACCCTTTCCACTGGCAGTGATCCAGAGAAAGAGGCAAAGGGAGTGACCCTTGGGAAAGTAGTGAGATAACCCTAAACATTGTAAAGGTAGTGATCCTATGTATAGAAGTGATCTAGCCCGACCATTGTAAATTGGCAGTGAGTTTTAGTGGATTTTGTACATCGGCACATTTTCGTTGTATGCTCCTTGGACGTATCCCAGTGAGGGTGAACCAAGTAAAAATCTATGTGTCTGCCTGCTTTCTTCCCCGCATTGCATCGAAAGAATCATTATCAGATAAATAAAAAAATAACAAGATAAACGTTAACAACATAATAGAAAACAAAGTGACCTTTATAATATAAAGTTCAATATCCAGTGGGGCAGTAATAATTTTTAAATAGAATATCCATACCCGGATTCACCCCCATCTTCGTGTATCTTGCCCTTTTTGGTCCTAACACTCATCTAGGTGGTGCACCAGCCGTACCACCACCTGTGGAGCAGCACATTATACCTGTAGTGATAGAATATGAGGAGTGTAAGATGAGAGAACTTCATGAGTTTCATAGACATAGACCCCTCAGGTTCTAAGATGATCCTGACTCTCTTGTAGAAGAGTTCTGGATTGAGGTTGTGACTCATGTTTTCCACCTAGTCTGGACATCATCATACAAGATGGTTATTCTAGTGGTGAGCATTCTTTAGGTAGGGAGATGATGGAGTTTTTTTATCCAGACACATGATTATGTGTATCTGTCATAGATGGAGTTTTAAAATCTCTTTATAGGGGAGTTATCACCAGTTACACTGAGATCTATTCATATAAAAGAGCTTCTTTAGCTCTAACAAGGTAGCTTGACCATGGATGACTATTCATCGAGGTTCACCAACCTTTTCGAGTACTCGATGGATATGGTCAGAGATTAGTACTTTAGGACTCAAACCATTGAGTGAGGTCTGGGTAGATACATCTAAGCCAATATTATACCTCTATGTATTCTGAATTATGATGGGGTGCTTGAGCGGGTTTTGGTGGTTGAAAGCTTCTTCGCTGAGTATATATAGTAAATGATAGTTAGTAGTGGACAAGAAGGTGTAGAGACCTCGACATTTGGGAGACGACATCACTATCAGGGATCCAGATGTGGGATATGTTTCAAGAGGAGATCCCAGGATAGGGTATATATGGTTCAAGGATCATAGGATGGATCTAGTAAGCCTAGGGAGAGGCAATTATACACATGTGACCTAATGGGACATCTCACAGTAGATTGTCAAACCCATCAAGCTGCTGACAGGAAGGCGATGGATGGACCCCGAGGGAGAAGAAGTGACATGAGAAGGTATATCCATAGGGAGACAGACATGGAAGAGGATTTGGGAGAGTAGTAGGAGATGGTCAACATTTCAACCTGTTACCACCACCACCCCTAGGAGGTCCACTTCAGGCTCAAGGAGCTGGAGGACAGGGGTGTAGATAATTGTATACAATTGAGGAATACAACCTAGGGGATCTAAGGATGATTCAAAGAAGGATTTAAATCTTTTATAATTTAGTTTTAGTACTAATAGACTTATTTTATAGTAATTTTTTTCTGACCACATATATTGTTCAAGACCTAGAGATTCAGGTTAAACCATTTACTTAACCCTTACGCTTGGAGACACCAATTGGAGAAGAATTAGTGATCACACATCTATGATGATAGTGTGAACTGACTGTTGGAGGAAAGAGTTTTGGTTGGAACCAATTGGTGGTAGTGTAAAGGCCTTACAAAATCATTATTGGTATGAATTAGTTATCTTTATTCCATTCCCAGATTAACTATTTTTAGAGAAGGGTGTGGTGCATCTGCTATGATGGAATGAGGTTTTCCTTTCTTGGAGAAAGGAAAACCCAGGTAAAATAGGATGGAATCATGCATAAGAGGGTGAATTTGATTACTCATGAGTTTTTTAGCCTAACCCTCAGAGGAAAATACATTATGAGTTTTTAGTTCCCAACAATAATAGTGAAGTATGAAGATTTCATATTCAAAGATGTTATAGGATTACCCCTATAGATATATAGAATTCTGCATTAAATTACACCCTGGGATGAAACTAATATATGAACCAACATATCAAATGGATCCCATACATATTTTGGAGCTAAGGGTGAATTTTGAGGACTTGTATAAGAAGGTCTTCAGAAGACCTAGTGTTTCACCCTGGGCAACCCCGGTTTTGTTTTCTAAAAAGGTAGATGGGAGATTGAGGTTGTGTATGGACTACTGGCTACTGAAATATGTGACCGTGAAGAAAAAGTAGCTACTACTGAGGATCAATGACCTCTTCAATAAATTGATAGGGTCATGATGGTTCTCGAAGGTTGAAATTCGATCAGGCTGTCACCAGTTGTGAGTAGGGGATGAGGATATACCGAAGAAAACATTCAGATGTCGCTACAGTTACTATGAGTACTTGGTTATGCCCTTTGGCATGACAAACACCCCAGTAGTTTTCATGGAACTCATTAATCGGATCTTACAGCCTTATTTAGACCAGTTTTTAGTAGTCTTCATCGAAGATATCCTTGTGTACTCAGCATCCAAGGAGGAGCATGCGAGGAACTTAAGGATGATTCTAGAAATACTCCAAGAGAACCATATTTGTGGGAAACTCTCGAAGTTCTCATTCTAGATTCAGGTGGTCCAATTTTAGGGACATGTTATCTCAATAGATGGAGTGACAATGAACCCAACCAAGGTGTAGGTAGTGTTATCATTATTGGGGTTTTTTGATTTAAAATTTAAATATTAGGGAGAGAGATAATTATTAATGGAGAGATTTATTTCAACATTAATGGAGGATTTTATCCCAACATTAATAGAGATTTTTTTTCAATTATAATTTATGTAATAATTAATTTTGACTGCATTTATTAGAGATATGTACTGTGTATCTATATTAGAGGATACAATAGCATGTTTTGGAATGAGGTTCAACAACGATGTAGCCAATGAGAGAGAACCAAGAAGGTGTGCCATCACGATGTAGCTGATTAGAGAAAAATGGTAAGGGGTTGAAACATTTATGATAAATGGTGGGAAGAAAAGATGATGATTACTTCACTGATGGTGTGTTGTTGGAAATGATTTAAAGCATTGAAGATGCCCATTGATGATGACAGTTCCATGTATCGAATGTCCTATTGGTTGCGAAGATCAAGAGGTGTGTCTCGGTTGTGATGATTGGCAGTACAAAAAAATGGTATGTTCATGGATGTTAGTGTTTCAAGAAAGAGAAATACTTCAGGTGAATTGTAATATTACTTCGGGTGGTATGTAAAAAATGCATTCGGGTGTGGTGTGATAAAATGAATTCGAGTGATAAAAGGCCTTCGAGAGAATATTCTCTTGTGTTTTCTGCCACGACTTCAGCTACGATGTCGAGATCCACCCCAACAGTGGTATTAGAGGGATTAGTTTAAGTGTTAAGTTAAAGAACACAGTGAAAGAAATATGGTGGAGTAGTTTATAAAGGACTCTATTGACGTTATTAGAAGACAGTAGTGGTACCATGGGTGTTTCTGGGATATCTAAAGTCCGGTTGACCAGGTGGAGTCATATGACATGCTCCGTTCTTGGTGATAGTCATAGTTTAGTGGAATACTACTAATGTTCCTTAGGTTAGGTGGTCTATCAGGCATCCAAAAGAATGTCATCCGAAAATGACGGTGGTATCAGCGGTGTTGCTGGAATACCAAAATTCTTCTTGGCGGGATGTGTCATGTGGCATGTTTCATTCACTGGGTGACATTTGGATCTTGGTGGATCTGATGATCACAGAGGCCCTAATGGTGGAGATTACTATAGAGTATTTTAATTTTAAACCAAGCTGGAGATTGTTGGGATTTTTTGAATTAAAATTTAAATATTGGGGAGAGAGATAACTATTAATGGATAGATTTATTTCAACATTAATAGATGATTTTATCCTAAAATTAATGGATATTTTTTCTCAATATTAATTTATGGAATAATGAATGTTGACTAAATTTATTGGAGATATGTACTAGGTATCTATATAATAGAATGTGATAGCTTGTCTTGGAATGAGGGTTAGCAACAATGTAGCCGACGAGAGAGAACCAGGAAGGTGTTCCAACATGATGTAGCCGATGACAAAAAATCGGGAAGGGGTTTTGGAATTTATGGTAACCATTGGGAAGAATATATGGTGATTAATTCAATGATGTCATGTCAGTGCCGAGGATTGAAAGCATCAAATATGGTGTGCGATGATGATAGTGCCATTTATCGAAATTCCTCTTGGTTGCCGAGATCAAGCAACGTGTCTTGATTGTGATGATCGGTGGTACAAAAAAATGGTACATTCATGGGTGTCAGTGTGTCAAGAAATAGAAATCCTTCAGGTGTGTTGTAAAATGCCTTTAGGCGGTATGTCAAAAATTACTTCATGTGTGGTGCGATAAAATGACTTCAGATGATAAAAGGAATTCAAGTGAATCTTTTCTTGTGTTTTCTGCCACAACTTCCACTGTAGCGTCGGGATATACCCCAAAAAGCATGTGATCCACCTAAGAGTGTGACAGAGATGCGAAGCGTCCTTAGGATAACATGATATTATCAGAGATTAATACCTAATTTATCCAGGATTTCAAGACCTATGACATCTTTAACTCAAAAGGGTTATCCTTTTGTGTGGATAGAGAAGTTCCAGCAGTTGAGGTATAGTTTTAAGAGCGCTTCGATATTGAGATTTTCATAGGAGGGTGTCGTGTACGTAGTGTTTTGAAATGCATACAGGAATGGACTTGGCTATGTCCTAATTCAAAGGCAAGAAGTGATTGCCTATGGTTCACGCCAGTTGAGGCCACATGAGAAAAACTACACGACCCACAATCTTGAGTTGGCTGTAGTATTCTTTGAATTGAATATGTGGAGAAACTACCTGATGGGTGAGTGGTTTATAATCTACTCCAATCATAAGAGTATCAAGTATATCTTCTCTCAGAAGGATCTTAACTTGAGACAAAGGAAATGGCTAGAGTTCCTCTAGGACTATGAGTTTGAGATTATCTATTCTCCTGGGAAGAGGAACATGGTGGTAGATTCTCTATGTAGGATATCTAGTTCACAATTGCTGAATGAGGCATAAGATTAATTGGCCTCGTTACAGTTATCCTTATTAGATGAATATGGAGAAGATTACCTCCAGTCGATGGTTGTCACCCCTACACTATTATAATGAGTCAGGGACATAAAGCTTGTGGATACCGACTGCGAGACCCTACATGATCAGATATATATAGGACATGCACCTTATGGATATTCATGAGGTGGGGTGCATGCTATCCTTTTCATAGGATAAAAAATTATACCCGTAGAATTTATGGATGAGGTTCTATAGGTGTTCCATACATCTGCTTTTGTGGTATATCCCAGAGTGGTGAATATGTACCAGGACCTCCAAAATTAGTTTTCATGGACAGAGATGAAGAAGGTAGGGGAAAAGTTTGTTTCTCGATGCCTTACATTCTAGTAAGTGAAGGCTGAGTACCAAGTTCCAGTGGGTTTAGCTCAACCCATTATGGTGCCAAAATGGAACTGGGATGTGATATAGATGGAATTCATTATGGTATTACCATGTACGTTTAGGGTATATGATGCCATCTGGTTGATTTTTGACCGACTCAATAAATTTGTCCACTTTTTAGATATATGAGAACAAAGTTCAGTAGAGTGCTTGGAACGTATCTAATTTTAGGAGATAGTTCGTCTCCATAGAGTACCATCGATGATAGTTTTTTATTATGAAGATTGTTTTACATCCTAGTTGTGGAAGGGATTGAAGGAGGAATTTGGGAATCAGTTATGCTTGAGCATGGCATTTCTACACCAGACATACCACTAGATGGAGAGGACCATTCAAGTACCATAGGACATGTTTGATGCTTTCATGTTGGACTTTGACCATATTTTTGAGGATCACCTACCTTTGGTGGAGTTTTTATACAATAAAAAATACTATTCCACCATTGGTATGGAACCATTCGAGGATTTGTACGAGCAACCCTTCTAGTCACCACTTTAATGGACTAACTTAGGAGAGTCAGCACTCATGGGCCCAAAGTTGGTGCGAGCTACTACCAAGAATGTGTAGTTCATCCAGGATTAGATGAAGACTATACAGAGACATCAAAAATATTATGCTGATAGGCAGCATATGCCTTTGTAGTTCGAGGAAAGTGACCATGTGTTCCTTCAAGTTTCACCTCGATGGGGATTATGGAGTTTTGGATGAGGCACCAAGTTATATCTATGGTTTATCATCCCTTTTTAGATACTGCATAGAGTTGGAGAGTTGGCATACCTCTTAGCTCTACCTACATAATTAGACCGGGCACATGATGTCTTCCATGTGTCACAACTGATGAGGTACAAGCATGACCCATTACACATCATTGAATGGGGCGAGATAGACATTAAGGATGAAGTGAATTTTACTGAGTACCCAGTTGAGATTGAGGATTGGTAGGAGATGGTCCTTCATGGGAGAACGATTCCCTTGGTGCATGTCTCATGGTAGCACAAGAATCTCTAGGAGAGAACATGGGAGAGAGAGGCTCAAATTCATGTACATCACCCACATCATTTTGTATAGAATCTATTTTTGGATTTTCATGGAAGTAAATCTCTAAGGTGGAGATAATTTAATATCCCAGATTTTTCCATGCATTATTTTAAAATATTATACAAAATTAATTCGAGGCAGACGCTGAGATGGTATGAGATTCCGAGGTTCGGTGTGCCCAAAATAAATGTTTGAATAATATTAAAATATTAAATAGAACACGTACATAGTTTTCAAAAAAAAGTGGAATAATTTATAAATGGGTTTCCAGATCAGAAATATAAGGGCACTGTTTTGTTCTAGGTATAGGTTTTACCCTAGGAGATGGATAACATCGATCGGTGTAGGTCGGTTGTAAAAAGTAGTTTTCAAAAATTTTAATGAATAAAATTAATTGAATATTTATTTTATTTAGTTTTATTTCATAGATACAATGATGGTTAATTTTTAAATAAACCTATAGGTAGGGATATAAGGTTAATATCATAACCCTAGAATTCCCTATAGGCTTTAGAGAAGAACCACGAGAATTCTCTTGGCGGAAAATAGTGATAGAAATTATATTAGATATTGACATACACCATTCTTGATAGATCTCACCAAAAAAGATGATGAGAAAACCAATATTCTTATATGAGTGATCCAATCCCCATGTTGGGTGTGTTGTTTTGATTTGTTTTCCTCATTCTTATATTGAATGATGAACATAGACCAACCAACGAATAGGTTGATCTGTAGTTGGTTCATTCCTGTGGGATGTGATTTAACTGTGGAATTTATGGGGTTGAATTATTGTTTGATTTGTTGATCATCCTTATGAGAATAGATCGAAACTAAAACAAACAATTGTCAGGGTATGTTCCTTAGGTTTTTTTACTTGTGAATATTTCTTCTCCCCTATATGTTCTATGCATTCTTTGTTCTTCATGGATTATGAACGATTGATCTTTGCACATTCATTTCTTCGCAAAATGATCTAAAATTGAATATACAACATTGGGATGTCCTAATAGAGGTGTGATGACAATGGAAATGGAAAAATATAAGTGATTTATGAGATATTTGTCTTTGGGTGATTTCACATGTGGGTGATCAGAATCTCATTTCGGAGCTGATGGAGGGCCCATCACTAGTTCATTCTTGTTAGGATGACGTGACCCTATATTTGTGGTTTCTAGGTGAATAAATCAACAAAACAATATCAGATCATCAATTGAGGTGAATAGAGGAGGAAAGATGAATTATGGAAAACCGAGATCAACATAGCATGTTTCTCAGGGTTACATGGCGTGTAGCTCCCACTGAGTAGAGGCTGGGGTTTCAGGAGTTAGTTAAATGCCACACAGTGTGTGAATATATCACACGACATGTAGGACCTTTTCAGAGAATCTATTTTTATCTCAAGAGATACACAGATCTAGGGTGGAGTACACGGGTTGCCTATACGGTGTGTGCCCCACCACACAGCTTGGCCCATACCGGTTACATAGGTTACCCTATGTACAGGTACATGAGTAGGTGGACATGGGTTGAAGCCATGTACTAGCACACGACCATAGTACATGGTTAGACCCTAGATTAAAGGAAACGGCGTGTGACCCACCTACATGGCATGTACCCATATTCTACACAACATGTACTTTTGACACGATCTTTTGTACACAGGCAGTACCCATGGTCAAGGGACATGGCGTGTGACCCTACTACACACTGTGTACACACTTTCTACGTGGATTTAATCTCTTTCCCACTATATCTTGAAAATGTTTCATTAGGGTTCGTTCCCTTAATTGTTTCCTTGAAGGTTGATGCGTATCATGTCATAATCATAGGGGTATGATCCCTTCAGGAGGACTTTCTAGATTGATTTTTTGGAATATCCTTAGAGAGGCTCGAAGTAGGATCCTCTATTCATTCTTCATGACCTAGGTATAGTCCTTGGTATTGATGTGAACAACTTCATCTAGTGTCAATCCTCTACTTAGGAGGTTAATCCATATGGAGTTGTTGGTATCACCCCACGAACCTGGATATGATCCTCATATGTGGTATCATATCTCTCTTCAGAACTATTATCATATCTCTCTCAGGATAGTTCCTAATAAATAGTAATTATCGGGTAGACTTCATCAGTTCTATCAGACTCAGGAGTGTGTTCTCTTGGATGAGTGATTTGTGGAATCTTTGAACTAAATCAATAGAGTGGGTATACAGTAGTTGTGACTTACCTCTAAAATACATGTCTTGGTTTTATTGTATCTAGATATTAGTTTTATATGTGTTTTAGACATATAAAATGTAGTGATGACTATGTATTTCCTTTGTGTATTGCTTTGTGGTTTCAGGGTGTCCTACTGAGTATTTCTATACTCACCCCTACACAGGCTTTTCCCATACACGTCGTGTCTTTTGCAGATGAGTGTCTTTTTGATGGACTAGTACTGGACATAACGTTGTGAATTCAGGTAGGACGAGGTGTTCTTATGGCTTCAAGTAGCAGTCATAATACCTATTTTTTTACAGGTTGTACTTTGTAGCCTGTAGGCTCTTTCTTTTGGTGGGCTTGTATTTTGGATGAGTTTACTTTTCTTCACTTTACCCCATATCATACTCTATTGGTTGGGAAAGTGTTATGAATTCATTTGTTTCATAGTGTTTTTTACATTTCAACATTTGTGGGCTTAGAGATTTTTTCATGTGTATAGGTACAATAGGTAATTCCTCCCATATTAGTGACATGCCTACTTAGTGCTAGTCACCAGCCCCTGACCTATTGGAGGCGATCTTAGGAGTTGCGGCACGAGCCCCACTAGGATGGGTTGTGACAAAATAAATAACTGGAAACCTATAGGCCAAGAAATTCCTTTTAAACTGGAAATTACATTATTATAGGCCCCCCACTCTAAGGATTCTAGGAAAAGGACCCATAAGGGAATCCCACTGAATAGGTTCAAGACACTAACCAATTCACCCCCCTTAAGTGGTGAATTTTGGAATGATGATGCTAAGGAATTTCCCCTTCCTGATCATTACCATATTGTGAGAAATTTAGTTGATGGTATTGGTAAATCATTGGAAGTTTTATCACCCATATTAAAGATGGAGAAAGGAAAGGGTACAATATAGAAGGACCAGATAGACATGACATAGAAGGGAGGGTCTCTAACAAGAGGTAGGGCTTCCAAAAAATGAAGATCCTATACTGGAATTGCTAGGGATTAAAATTTAACCCATGTTAACAACCCTGAGAAAATTTATTGTAACCTAAAACCCCTTAATTGGTCTTTTTGATCCAAATATATATTTTGGAAAGTGGAAGGCCTTTAATTGGGATTCCCTTTGGCATAAATTTATCTCTCATAATTATTATAGCGGTGACATAGATCATCTTTGGGTCCTAAAGAATGAAAATATCAAGACCCTATCATGAAATAATAGTTCCAAGATAATCTTAGTGTCCTTATATATTGAAGGTTTCCATCAATGGAGCTAATTTCACTTGGACCAGATACACTATATATAGTTGGAAGGCTAATAAGTTGGATAGATTTCTAATATAGGTTTATGATGTAGGTGCTACCACCGGGGTCTTCGATTTCACCCTACCTAAGTATCATTCAAACCATCACCCATTCATCAATGAGATTTCCATGGAGATATCAAGGACACCCCCTTTTCCTTTTAAATTTAAAAAAAGCTGGAAGGTTATTCCATGATATAGGTAAAAGTTAATGTAGGCCTCGGAAATAAGATCTCATTGTGGTCCCTTGTAGGTTCTTGTGAATAAGATGAAAAAAACCAAAGTATTTATAAGGAAATGAATTTTTTTTATAGGATATATGATAATATTAAAGATACTAAAAATTAGGTGACATGTTGCCAGATTGAAAAATAGAACCAAGATTCCCCTTATAGGGATGGATTACAATCCCTATAAAAGCTTGATGAGCTCCTATAATTTAAAAAGGCTGAATTGAAAAATAAATTAAATTTAATATGACTATAGGATAATGATTGGAATTCAAAACTATTTCACCATATGCAAAAATAAAATAAAGTTAGTGGATGATTAAATGCTCTCGGTATTAATGGTATGTTTTTCACCTATGAAAATGAAATCTCTGATGTAGTGGTGGATTAATTTCAAAGGATATACTATAATGATGGATTTTATAGCAAACACATGGTAATTAAAAATTTATCACTATGAATTGAAGAGAATAATAATTTTAGCCTTGTATTGGATCCATCTGAAGAAGAAGTCAAAGATTCCATATTCTCTCTCAATATTTATAGTCTTGATGGTTTTGAAGGGTTCACCAATAAATTATTCATATTCTACTAGGAAATAATTCAAAATTAGCATATTAATTCTATGTAGTAATTATTCAGTCATGCATCCATGAATTATGAACTTAAATCTAACTTCATTTCCCTTATACTCAAAAATTACAATTCCATAGATATCTAAGTTTTCAGGCTAGTTTCTATTATAAACACCATTCCTAAAATCATTAATAAAATCATTATGGCATAAATGGGGAGTTTGGTTAGAGACATCATAACCCCAAATCAATTTTTATTTTTCCTGGGTAGGGTCATTTAGAATCACTTCTTCATTTCCATAGAGAGTGTCAACCAAATAAGGATAGAAATAATGGTTTGGATTTCCCCCCTCAAAATTGACATCTCTAAAGATTTTTACACCCTCAAATGGAGATTAATTATTTTTGTACTAAAGAAATATAGATTGTATAATGATTTTATTATAATTATAAGGACAAATATTATCTCTACAATGCCTTAAATTCTCATTAATGGATCCCCCAGAGGCTTCTTCCAATGTTTAAGTGGTTTTAGGAAAGGTGATAATCTCTCAGGCCTTATTTTTTCCATGGTTGAAGAATATTTGAGAATATGTATTATTGAACTTGTCAATATTGGTATTTTCAAGAAGATTAAGGTGGGTATAGTTATGTTCACACACTATCACATTCTTTAAAGTGATGATATTTTATTCCTTAGGCAGGATTCTAGGAAAACCTTATCTACCATCAAAGCTATTTTTTGGCCATTATAAGTAAGTGTCCAGGAATTCCATTAGATGGGACTAATAAATCATAATCTTGGGAAATTTTATTTTAGTGATAAGGAAAAACAATATTTATTGGATCCTTAGAGTGAAGAGTGGGGACCTACCCTTCACCCAACTTGGGTACCACTTTTCTAGTGTAAAGTTAAAAGTTTCTACCTTGAGGAAATATCTTCAAGAATTATTAACCAGTTGTCTAGGTGGAAAGGAAAGTCAATATATCAATTTGGGAGAGTGTGATTAGTCAACTAAGTTATTACCTCTAAATTCACATATTCCTTATCTCTATAAATATGTCCCAGAAGTCTCATTAAGAGTCTACAAGGAATGATTAGAAATTTTATCTAGACTAGATCCATACATGATAGGAAACTAGTTAATATGGAATGGAAAGACTACATCAGACCTGTGGATATGGGGGAACTTGGAATCAAAGACCGTAAGATCTTAAATGATTCTCTTATTACTTAATTCACATGGAATAATTTATTCTCTAATGAATATCATTATAAGATTTCCTCTCTTAGGTTCACCATAAATATTCTATCTGGATATTTTAATTATCTTGACTTGTTGATATGGAATTAAATTAGAAGCTATTTCGATGATATCATGGAAAGATATAAATGGATGGTGTGCATTCTTTTAAATATCAATTTCTATACCACCCCTTGGATTTATAATCCCATGAAGATATCATTTTTCTTTCCCCCAAAAGAAGGTACCTTTACATTGTTGATTTTATCTCTATTTGACCTAGCCATGATGTGGTGATACCTTCTCACATCTCCCTGAAGCTGAAAAGGTATGTCTCTGTGAGAAAAGAAACCCTTATATGGAGTATAAAAAACAATATTAAATTCACCACCAAAGAATTATATAAACTTCATTTTGAATAAAATTACAACTCACCTCCATGGATGTGAAAATTAAAATCTAATTTCATAAATCCCTCAAGAAGGTTGCTACTTCAGAAAATTTAGAGAGGAAAGATGTCCACACATGATGAGATGAAAAGGTTCAAGATCCAGTTGGAATCATCATGTTATCTCTAGATGGGGGATATAGAGAACATTGATCATATTTTTGTGAATCATATTTACACTACCAAGATATTTGATTAAATATAGGGACTCTTATTCACTATATTTAACATGGAATAGAGGTTGGAGGACCTATTTATTTCCATCACAGTAGCTACCAGAAGTGAATAGCTATGTAACCTTATACATGCAGCTACCGATTTAGTGGTTTCACACACCTAGACAACTAGGAATGTGGCCATATTTTAGAATCAACACCCTCTTTTCATATGGGGATCCTTTCTATTCATTGGGATATATTTGTTTCCTTATGTGTTCATATAGGTTCAATGAAAAATTGATTCTGTGACCTTAATATTTCATGGATTCTTAGTGTGTATGGTAGAAAAAGACAACCAATTTTTATAAAAAACATTCATTATATTTCCCTGATCAGTCCATGGATCAAGGTGAACATTGATGGTGCGAGTTCATGAACACTATGACCCTCAGGGTGTGGTGATTTCTTCTACACCCATCATGATTTTTAAGGGATTCTTCTCAAATTACATTAGCTATGGAATTTCCCATGAAGCTAAATATTGGTCCATTATTCAAGCTATTAAGAGTGTATTTCATAATGAATGGATCATTTTATGGATCAAATAAGACTCAAATATAGTATTGGAAGCTTTGAGAGAAAAACCATACATATTCCATGAGAGTCTTACCCCATTGGATCAAATATCTTCATATCACCGATAAATTAAACTTGATGGCATCACAAGTATATAGGGAGGCCAATCAAGTGTCAGACACATTTTCAAAGTTGGAAATTATGGAGGCGAGATCGATGTGGTACTTTTGGGTTCTATTTTTATATACATCATTGGTTGATGTGGAAATTCAGGGTGTGACCCACTCCCACATTTTTAAAAATAATTATAATTATTGACCTCTTGTTTTAATTTTTATTAATAAATTTTTGGACCACCTTTTTTTGGGTCATAATTTTTTTGGTAATTATAGAGTTGTTATATAAACATGTCATGGTTTTTCATATCATAAAACATATCTCTATAAAAAAAATTTGTTTCATGTCATGTTTATAAAAAATGGTTGTGGTATGGATGAGATTTATATTTCCATATGTAAAATCAAAATGGGGATAAATAATTTCGTGCTATGATGTAAAAGAGTAAAATTTTAGGACTTTTCCTGAAATAGATTTTGTAGAGGAATCTTGTCATTTCCATCATTTGGAAAGTTTTTAACACAAGATAATATCCATTACATGGTGAATAAAAATATGATTTGGTTTTTTGGTTTATTTAAAAAATTAATAATTCTTAACAAATTTCACCAATGTTGGATTGTAGGGTTTACACTAAATCCAAAGGGGTATTTAGATAGTATAGAAATCTATTTTAGTGAATGATATCTAGGTTTAAAGTGTATTCACATGGTTTATGTTTATACTTTTTAGTAATTGTATTAAAATAATTAATTAATTTATAAAGTATTTATAAATTTCAAAATAAGGATATATATAGAAGGGCTCATATTTTTTATGAAATACCCATTAATTATAATATTAATTTCCCTTATTAAATACCATATTTTTGAAATTAATTTAAACCAAGATAAAATAGTTTTGGTGGATTTTATCAAAGGTTTGAATAAATATAAAATATATGATTTTAAAATGATGTAAATTATTTTAAATTTTAATATAAAGTGTCTATATATTAATGAATATAAATTTTTTATTTTTATTATAAAATCCTATATTTTTATATGATAGAGTTTCGATATTTTCCATGTAAATGAACAAAATAAAGAGTTCATACTGAAATATAAATGTAAATTTTTCATATTTATATATTCTGTATTGTCCGTGAAATCATGTATAAATTAATTTTTTTATAATTTATTTATTTACGAAATGTTCATAAATATATATATAATATTTAAATATTTGATTTATTTATTTTAGAATTATTTGTAGTTAATAATTTTAAAATGTTAAAATTATGAATGAAGGTATGATTTGGTTTAAATTGTTTAAATTACTTCTTATAAATTTCTTTCCATAGATATAAGAAGTTTCATTCTAGGCATGACATATGTTTTAGTTTCATTTAACAAAGAATATGATTTTTTAGGTTATGAATTAAAAAATAAAGGATAATTATGATTTATACATATTAGGTGTTAGGATTGTACTGGAATTGAGATCCCACTTGAGTATTAATCTATGGACAATGGGACTTTGGGTTGAACTATACTATCTTGGGGTCTTCATTTTTTTCAAAAAGGAGGTAATAAAAATCACTTATGGACATATTTCTAAATTTCTAAGACAAACCAACCTTATTTCTTCATTTTTGAACATTTTTTGTGCAATTAAAACTCTAATATATATACATATATTAAAAAAATATTTTTTATCATTTATGGATCATTAGATATTAAATTCATCCCTTGTTTATTTTAATATTTACAATATCATTTGTGGTTTGTTATCCTGAATTTTCAAGGAAAACGAACAGTATTTTTTTTATCATTTATCCTTTTTACACTTAAAAATTAATATTAATTATTAAAATTCAATTTTAATAATTTTAGGAATGTAAAACATCAAATTCATGTGTATTTCATTCATAAAGGTTATGAATGCCTTATGAATTAGTTTATAATTTTTTTATAACAAATCAATCTTGTTATATACTTTTTTATTAATTAATTTCAGTTTCATACTTAAAAAAAAATTTAAATACATAAAAGTTAATTTATAACATTTTGAATGCGTCAAATATTATATTTATGTGATACTGATTTTATAGGTGAAAAAATAATTTTGGGTTATTTTCTTAAATGTTTTTGAAAAATCTACCTTATTTTCTTTTTTTATCATATTATAACAATTTCAAAAATAAAATAAAATATTATTTTTAATATATAATTTTGGTAATTTTCATTACAATGAAGGTTATTTTACCTTATAAAACCTTTCAATATTTTAAATATTTTTTTCAGAGTTATGTATGGAGTCGACATGAGATTTCTAATCTTGTGGATCCTTGATATTGATATACTAAAAAAATTAAATATATTATATCTGACATGTATAATTTTTATGAAACAATGGAGTTTCTCATAAATGGTGTTTCATATGGGAAAAATTATATCACCATTAAATCCAGATTATGGGCTTTACCCTATGCATAACATTACCTTTTCATGCATTGTGTATTTTGTTTAAGAGTAGTCACATGTAGAATAATAAATATATTAATCAATTAAATAATATAATTTTTATTAAATGGTAATGACCTAATGAAATGATATTTAATCATGGATATTAAAAAATACTAGTTTTATCCACATAATCTAGGATATTTTAGAGGACCATGGATGAGAGTATTAGTATATTATAATGAGATCATGGGTTGATGATCGTTTTCCCAAATAGTTTTTTGTTAACAACAGAGTTATTGATTCTCATCAATGAAAATAGTAAGGGAATTGTTATTCATCAATGATCAATCGTTTTTTGAGGTAGTATATTTTATTTTGGTTGATTAATCCCTATATTTTATTATATAATATCAAAAATTAATTAATTCCTTTAGAAAATTAATTCGTGGAACGATGATTGGTTTGAGGTTGATGATCTTCCTTTTGAAAATAGAAGTTGATCATGTTGTGTTGATTCTTGTATATTCACCTATGTTCATCATTTCATCTATCAATGGATTGAATCTAACCCAAATAATGGATGATGGTAATTTCCTCACTTTTCTGTTTCATGCTTTTCTCCCCTTATTCTTTTAATTTTCATCAAAAATATTTCATTTGACTAGTGGTTTTACTATACCTAGAAATCAATCACTGTGCAATAGACCTTTGGCATAATGGATAATTTCCATGGGTTTATATTAAGGATAGAGTTGATGATCATAGTATAATTATGGAAATATAATATTGGAATTGGAATGAGGGTATCATTTTTCTAGTTATTGATTTTGTTTTGTGGTGTGATAAGAATGAAATTCTGAACATATGTGTGGCCAAAATACAGTCGTTGAAGATGGCTCAGGCATTGTGAAACATAGATCTAAGATATACATGTATGATTTTCAGTATAATAAAAGTTGTTGGTGGTGTGGGATATATGATTAGAATAGACTATTTCTTCTGTAAAAAACCCAACATAGAGAACATGTAGTTCATAAGAACACACACCATGTAGTTCCCTTTATTTGATGGCTAGTGATTACATAAAGGTATAAATATCACACACCATGTGAATTTTGACATGCAATATAACCCTTGATCGATGAATCTTCATGTAACCTAGGGGTACATTGGCATGAACATGGACAATGGGAATGAACATGACCATTGTAAACATACATGAACATTTTACCTTGGCATGACCAGTGTATATGAGAACAATCAGAGTACACGATCATGGGTCAGAGTACATGAGCACAAGAACATACTCAGGAATGTCTATAATAGTTAGGAACATCGTGTATTCTATATAAAAAGTGTATAATGCTTCTAGGATAAGTTTAATCCCCCATTCTATTCAGTCTAGATGAGTATTAGTAGAGTACATCCTATTGGTCCATCCCTATGAGGGTACAATGAGTCATACTATCTTGAGTATAGGATGAGTTATCCCATCTGCGGGTTAGTTATGGATAGATTTAGGTATCCATCCATGTGGCTTGGGGTGTGATCCTATACCATTCTTCTCTAGTTTGGGTCAGGTATCACATTACTGAGTTTTAGGGAATGTGATCAGAATCCTAGTGGGTTAATCTAGGTTGGGTAATGTTTTCCCCATAGGTCCTAGGTGTGATCCATTATCCATGAATTGAAATTATATGAGTTCCAGTGCAAACCTTTTCATATAGAGTTCTGATGGTCATGAATTATCAGATGGGAACCATCAGTGTTAGCAAGACCCGAGGAGTCAGTTCTCTCAGATGAGTATTAACATGAAGCCTTGAGTATAATCCTAGGATGGTTGTGTAGTTGTGAGATTAATTTGAGGCTTTATGACTATCTTTAGTATATCTATATTTTTAATATCATTTCTTATGAGCTGAATCTCCTTGATTCTTTTACGTTTGGTGATTTCAGGGTGTGCTACAGGGTATGTTTATACTCACCCTTTCATGGGATCTACATGTACATGTCATAACTTATGTAAATGATAATAATTTCAATGAATTCCTAGTATAACTAAGATAAGGTGGAGCATAGTTGTTCTAGATTGACCAAAATCAGTTACAAGAGTTTTATCTTGAGTGTAGTCCCCTATTTACTAATAAATTAGACTCTTTTTTTAGTTTTGTTGGGATTATATTTGTCTATTTTTTATCATACTTGTTTCATAATCTGATACAGGATTAGTTTTATACTTTCATATTTGGTATCATTTTTTATTTCCATTTTTTTTATTTTTATTTAGATATGTTTTTATGTATATAGATACCTTTGGGTAATGCCTCCCATGTGTGTGATATCTTCACTCGATGCTAGTCACTACCCCTTGGCCTGTTCGAGGTAGTATTAGGGTGTTACACTCCAGTTATCACAATCTAGGTAGTCCTTAGTGGGTCGAGTCATGATAGAGTGTTATCCAAGGTGGTTTAATTATAACCAAAGTTTGGAGATATTCTAGCTATGAGGTTCAGTTTGGGAACTAGGAAAAAATTATTAAAGTGTTTCAAGTTTGGCTATTAGGACCGTGAACCCAGGGATGGTGTGGAGGTCGACATATGCATTTACTAGGACTCTAATATCCTTCTTATTGAATCAGTTCATATAAATACTAATTGCAGTGAAAACATTAGGACATGCATTATATAATAATGGGTTCTAGTTTTCAGTTCATTATTATGCCGGATCAATAAATATTCTCTTTGACTGTGATATATCATGACCACTGTAGGATGACTCTATGATGAAAACCATCTTGTATTTTGTTATATGATCATGATGATAACCCACTTAGTGATTAAGCTTTGGTTTATGGTCTTGTATAGGTGGTGGTAATTTTGGGTGGTTTTTCAGTATTACCTTCACCCATTGAGCAGTCAGTTGTTCCTATATTATTGAAAGATTATGTGCATAGGCCAAGATTACACCTTGATTTATATAGGTAGAGAGACCTTAGGTTTTAGTTATATTCATAACCCTAGGTGACATTGGACTTTATCAAGGAAGTTGGGTAGGTTTTCCACCTTTTTAGGACACCTCCTCATTAGATGGTTGTTCTAATAGTGATCTTCCTTCATGTTTTAATACAAAGATGGTGGAGTTCTCTGATGTTGAGACATGATGAGGTAAATATAACTTATAAATATTTTGATTGCCTCTTCATAGAAGAGTTTTTATTAGAAATTTTTTAATAGAAACATATCCAGAAGCCTCTAGAGCTCTATCAAGGATTCATGTCAGTAAAAAATTATTAATCAAGTTTCACTAACCTCTTATATTACTCCATAGACATGGTTTGTGATGCATAATTTCAAGAAAGGACATTTGAGAATGAACTTGGAAGATATATCTAGATGGATTAGTATCTTTCTATATCCCTTCCAATGTTTGGGTGTTGGAGAATGACTTAGTGGTGGAGAGTTTCCTAGTTGAGTAGCCATCATTAGTTGGTTCTAGTAGTGGGCACCATAGAGCTAAGACTTTGGTAGCTAGTATTCAAAAACATAATTAGGGATATAGGTGTGTGAGAAGTGTTTAGAGACAATATAAGGATAGAGGGTATTCCATAAAATTCTCTTAATATATTTCCAATTATCCATGGGAGAGATGATGCTACTACTATGATGGGTGGGGACATATTGCATGGGATTTCCTTACCTTCCAAGCAGTAAACTTAAGAGATAGTCAATGGACTACCTGTAGAGAGGTAGTGACTAGAGAAGGGAGGTCTATAGGGTGGTGGACATGGAATATGTTCTTATAAAGTAGTGAGAGGTGTAATTTTTTTATATATTTGCACCACCACCACTAGGTTGTCCACACCGGGCTTAGGGTGCTGGTGGTCAGGGACGTGGGTAGCTACAAGAAGTATAGGCTTATGACCATGTGGATTTGGGTATGATTTGAGGAATAATATATGTATTATATTATTTATCCTTAGTATTTATATAAACGTTTTTTATCCACTATTTTCTTTCCACATCCCTTGTTTTATATCTAGAGATTCTAGTGGATCCTTTGGATAGAACCTTTTGTTTGGTGACTTATACCAGGGAAGATCCTGTGATTGAACACTTTTGATGATAGCATGACCTGACCATTGGAGGAGAGATATTTATTTGGGATATTTTATTTTACATAATGAGACCTTATGTTTCCATTATAGTTATAGGTTATCTATACAAAGTCTATGAACAAATTGAATGTTTTGGGTGGAGGATGTGGTGCATCCAAGTTGATGGGAAGAGGTTTTACTTCATTGGTGAGAAGAAAGTTATGGAATATCAGGATGATATCACATGTAAGAGGATACATGTGATTAATCATTAGTTTTCTAGTATTACTCTTTTAGTAGAAGATTTTTTGAGATTTCAGCTTCCAGTAGCGGTGGCAGAGTATGAGGACTTCTTCCTTAAGGGAATGTTATGATTTCATCCCCACCAGATAATCAATTGTTGTATAGACCTATACACAGATAATATCCTAATATTTATTCCAGTATATCCAATAGACATCACAAATCTTCTAGAGATGAAATTTCAATTGAAGGACTTTCATAAAAAATGATTTTTTAGAACCAATGTGTCTCCTTAGGTAGCACCAATATTGTTCTCCAAGAAGGCAGATGAGGGAATGTGGTTATCTATGGATTATTGTTACCTAAATTAGGTGACTATAAAAAATAATTATGAAATTATGAGAATTTATGACCTATTAAATTAGGTAAAAGGATTTAGGTAATTCTTGAAGATTGAATTCAGGTTAGGATATCACCACTTCTGAGTTCAAGGGAAGGTTTTACTAAAGAAAATATTATGATGTTTCTGTAGCCACTACAGGTTTTTCGTAATTAAATTTAGTGTTATGATCCCTAAAAACGATCATAATATTTATAAACTATATCCTATAACCCTTCTTGGAATAATTCATGGTTGTTTTCATTGATGACATGCTTGTGTACTCAGTTTCAGAGGAGGAGCATGTGAAAAATTTTAGGATAGTTATAGATTTACTATGAAAGATCCATATTTAAGGAGATCTCTTTAAGTTTTAGTTCCTTATCTTAGATTTACGCTTATTAATACATGTCATCTATAAATAGTGAGTAGTAGTGGACCTAGAAAAGGTTGAGGCAGTTCGAGATTGGGAGCCACCCAAGAGCATGAATAAGGATCAGAGGTTCCTTGGGTTGAAAGACTACTATCAAAGACTCATGAATAATTCTTCTAGGATTTTGGCACCCTTTAATGCCTTAAATTTAAAGGGGAATCCTTTTTTGTGGATAGAAAGTCCCAATATGATTTTATGGAGTTGGGGAATATGTTGAAGTGTACCTCCATTTTGAGACTGCTAAAGGAGGGTGTTGAGTATGTGGTGTTTAGTGATGCATATAAAATTGGGATTGGATGTGTTATAATACAGTGGTAGTAAATTATTTCTTTTTCTTCTCATCATAAGATACCCCATGATTATAACTATATGACCCAAAATCTAGATCTTTTCGGAGTGGTCTTTCCCTGAAGATATGGTGTTACTACCTTATAGGAGAGAAATTTATTGTCTATTCTAACCACAACAGTCTTAGGTAGATATTTTCCTAGAAATATCATAACATAATTCATATGTAATAGATAAAGTTACTATATGATTATTACATTGAGATAGACTATAATCATAAAATGGGAACATAGTGGTAGATTCTATTAGTATGAGATCTTGTTCATAGTTGTTGAGTGAGGAATAAAAGATTTTGGCATCGTCATAGTTGTCCATATTGGATGAGGATGGTGAAACTTATATCCCTCAGATGGTTCTTACTCATATAATTATTCAACATGTTAGTAAAGATCAAATTGTATATATCTATTGGGATACCTTTCATGGACAGATATCCATTAGACGTTATCCTAATGGATTTTCTGAAGGTAGGGAGAATATCATCTTTTTCTGAGGATGGACGATGGTAATAAAGATGCTTCAGGAGAAGTTACAAAGGTATTTTCATAAAAATACCTCTATATATCTAGAAGTTTAAAATATGTACCCAGACCTTAAAAACTAGTTTTTGGGGTTAGGGATGAAGAGTTATGTAGCTGAGTTTGTCTTTTAATGCCTCACTTTCTAGTAAGTGAAGGCCAAGCACTAGGTTTTAGTGTCCTTGGGTCAAATCCTTAAGCTATTTGGGTGGATGTGGGATGGTATCTTCTTGGAATTCATGAGATTAATTCCATGATCATCTAAATTTCATGACACTATCTTGGTGATTATCGAAAGAATCACCAATTCAACCCACTTCTTACCAATCTGAGATCAGATTTTAGTAGATATATTGGGATGTATTTATGTGTAAGAGATATTCAACCTTCATGGAATACCCTTTATAATAATATCATCTTGTGATTCTCAATTCACATCACAATTATGGAGGGAATTACAAGAGTCCTTTGGGACTCTGTTGTAGTTGAGCACAAAATTTGACCCCCAATGAGATGGTTAGACTTAGTGGACCATTCAGGTTATGGAGGATACACTTTGGGATTGAATTTTTTTATTTTTCCATAGATAAGAGGATCAAAAAAAATTAATGCATTTTACATATAATTGTATTCACCACTCCACCTTGAGTATAAAACTCTTTTAGGCCGTTTACATGAGACCCTAAAGGTCACCGTTGTGTTGTACTCATATATGGGAGTCAACAATGATGGTCCTAGAGTTGGTGTGGGTGATAAAAGAGAAGGTAAGTATAATATATAAGTAGATGATAACTTCCTAGAGACATTAGAAGTATTATGATGACTGATAATGAAGGACTTTATAGATCGATGATGGAGAACATGCGTTCCAGAAGGTATCACCTTGATGAGGATTGTGGAGGTTTTAAAAAGGAAGAAAGTTATCTCCAAGATTAATTATCCATTTACAAATATTTCATAGTTTTGGTGAGGTGGTCTAATGATTAACCCTCTCATCATATTTATACTAGTTACATGATGTCTTCTCCAAGTCACAAATAATGAGGTATGTGCTTAAAAAATAACATTTTATCGACTAGGGAGAGATGGACATTAAGGATGGAGATACCTTCAAAAAGTACCCAGTATATATTGAATATCAATAAGAGAAGATCATTTTGAGTGATTGAATCCCTTGGTGCAAGTTTTATGAAATCATGGGAACCTCCAAGAGAGCACTTGAGAGTGGGAGAACCAGATGTGAACTCAATACACTCACCTTTTTGAGCAGTTTTTTACTTTTTAAGATGAAAATCCTTGAGGTGAGGATACTATAATGACTCTATTTTTTTCTTTGTAACAATTTGGAATATTTTAAAGAATATTTTTTGAATTTGGAACCGATTCATCATGGGATTCTGGGGTCTATGGAGCCTATCTGTTAATATAATAAAAATATTAAATATATGATATCACACACACAAAATTTTTATTAAATAATTGAATATCTCCAAAACAATGTTTTATATGGGAAAATTAGGACTAACTTTAATTATAGATTGTGAATTTTACTTAAAGTTTTACTTAACCTTTTTATATGTCAAGTGTTTTGTTTAAGAGCAGTCATGAGTGGGATAGAAATAAATAAATCGATTAAATGATTTTTTATTTAATGGACATGAACTAATCCAATATTATTTAAAAATGGTTATAGAAAAATTGTAGGTTTATCTTCATAACCATATATATTTGATAGGAATGAGGTGGAGATCTTCAGTGGATGATAATTGGATTGTGGATCATTAATCATTTTTCTGAGGATTTTTTCATAATCAACATAGTTCATGGAAATCACCAATCAAAATAATGAGGGAATCGTTATTTATAGGTAATAAATCATTTTTTAAGAAATGATGTTTAATTTTTCTGGATTAGTCCCCTCTTTTTATTATCTCATATAAGACATTAATGAAATATCATATAAAATTAATTCAAAGATCAATTATTCGTTTTTGGTTGATGATATTACTTCCAGAAATAATAATTGATAATTTTTTATTGATTCCTTCATATTATTATTTGTTTATTATTTCCTCCATTAATGGATTGAGGGATTGCCAAGAAATGGTTGAAATTTGTTACCTCACTTTTTTCATTTTTTTCATTTCTCTCCTCAATCTTTGAATTTCTATCATTAATATTTTATTGGACAGATGGTTCAACTATATCTAGAAATAAATCATTAAAAAACAGGGCTTTTGAATAATAGATTATTTCTATAGGTTAATATTTTATATCGAAGGAATGATCAAGTTATAATGAAGAATATAAAAGATCAGAGTTGTATTGAGTGTATCATTTTTTGGGTTAGAGATTTAGTAATGAGATATGATGGGAATCAACTTCCTAACAGATGTGTGGCTATAATCCAATCATTGGAGACAACTCAAGAATGATCAAACCTAGATTCAATATCTACAGGTGTGAGTTCTGGTGGAATCGAAGATGGAATAAACATGGATGGGATGCGTAGAATAGATTTAAATTTTTATAAAAACCTGACATACAAGACATGTAGTTCAGAATAACACACACCATGTGGATCCACTTATATGGTGGATTAGGTTTACATGTAGGGATAAATATAACAAGTTGTTTGATTTTTGGCATTCCTTGAACCCATGATAAGTTACCCATCATGAACACCAAGGGTATATAGTCATAGATATAGCTGGTGTGTATGAACATAACCAATGTACATGGACACGACCAGGGTACATGGTGATGACCAATGTACACAGGCACTTCTAGAGTACATGGGCATGGGTTTGAGGACATGGTCAAGGGAACATAATTTTGCTTGTCTGGAATAGGATGAAAATTATATTTATTCTATATAAAAGTTTTGTACTCCTTCCATGGAAGGTTGAAGTTCCCATTATCTTTAGTCTAGATGCATATTAGTAGGTTACACCCCCTTGATCCATCCCTATAAGGGTATAATGAGTCATCCTAATATAAGTATAGTATTAGTGATTCCCTCTATGGGAAAGTTCTTGATAGATTTAAGTATCAATAATTTTAGTCTAGGGCATGATCCTCTATCATTGTACCCCAGTTTGGATTAGTAACCCAATATTGAATTTTAGATCATGTGTTCCCCATCCTAGTCAGTTACTTAGTGTAGGTTTAGATATCCCCCATAGGACTTGGGTGTGATCCCCTATCTATGTATTGACATCCTATGAGTTCCAATTTCTATATCATCATGGTGAGGCCCGAAAGGAATAACCTCTCAGATGGGTACCATAATTGATTTCAAGACCCAAGGAATGAGTTCTCTCTAATGAGTATTTCCTGGAAGCCTCAAATAAAATTCCATTCTGGTAGTGTGGTTTTGAAATTAATCTGAAAATTGTTGTATATCTTGAGTATATTTGGGTTGTTACTATACTTTCCTATGTGATGAATATCCTTGATTCTTTATGTTTGGTGATTTTGGGGAATCCTTCTCTGTATGTTTATACTCACTTCTGCATGGGTCATTACCAAAAATGTCATGTATTTTAATGATGAAATTATTTTCAATGGAGTCCTAGGAGGACAAGGAGTAGGTGGAGAATAGTTGTGCTAGATAGACCGTAGTTGGTTTTTGGAGTTTCATCTTGACACGAGTCCCTTATTGACTAGAAAGTTGGACTCTTTTTTAATTTTGATTGGATTTTATTTAGAAGTATTGATTTAGAGTAGTTATGTTGTTCTATCATGTTGGATTAGTTGTATGCATGAATATTTGGTATCCATTTTTTATTTCATTTTCAATTTTTATTGTTTTTAATATGTGTGTGTGTATAGGTAACTTAGGGTAAGGCCTAATATGTGTGTGATATTCCTACTCAATGTTAGTCTCCTACCCATGTTCTATTAGAAGTGGGATTGGGGCGTCAGACTCATCTTACCACTGACTAGGTGGGCCTTGGTGGTTTGAGTTGTGGCATTGATAGTCTCAAACATTAAATCCATGTGTGGGTTATTTTTATAGTTTATAAATCACTCGAACAGAATTGTTTTAAATTTATATAAAAAAATAATCTTTAATTTCATTTTTATTATTTTACACATGTTTTATAGATAGAAAGGTATATTAATTCATAAAGTATACTTGGGTGAATTCTAAGAACCTAAGGTGCTGGATTCACATGCTATTTATTCCCTTTAGTCACAAATTACTTATGAGTCGTTTTAAAATATTTTAGTCACAGAAAAAAAAAATTTAATAATTTTTTATCATTTTACCTTTGTTTCATTATTAACAAGGAAAATTAATCCTTCAAAAAATGTAATCTATAATTCTGAGCACATCCAGAATTTAATTCATATGTAGTTTATTCTTATAAACCTAAAATTAAATTTAGGTCATTGTGTGGAATTTTCAATCAAGCTAAGATTGCTTTCTTTTTTTGATCATTTTATGCTAAATCATAATTTAAATAGTAAAATGGATTCTTAAAAACTAATTTGGATAATTTAGTACATCTTGGATTTATTATCCACAAGTGATTATTTCTTATTGTTCATAAATGAATAATAATATGATCTCCTAAATTTGGAGAAGAAACAATACTCATTTACCTATTTTGATCATTTTATACTCACACACATTGTTTCTTTCTTATTATTTTAAAAGAACACAAAAAATCACACACACAACACAAAAGAATAGGGTGGATGAGGAATACAGAGGTCTAAAGTAATGAATCCCAAGGGAAGCCCCTACATAAAGAGTATCCCCCTTATTAGATAAAGAGTTCAAATCAGATGATAAAAAACTACCTACCACTTCAAATTTTATCAATCATGTAACAATTTACAAGACTTTTAAAACATTTAAATGTTAAAATTCTACATACTTGGATTGATAAAATCATTATAAAACGTCTATAACATATGGGATTAACATAAACATTTATGAAAAATTATTTATTAATAATAGATACTTTTTAAGTGTTTCTTGAAGAATTATAAATATAGATTATTAACATAAAATGGTGTCAAAATTAGGTGTATGAATTTGGTGAATTAATCACTACAATAATTCATGTCATAGTTCTTATTTATCTTATTTATCATTTAATAAAATTTCTAAAAGGCTATGGAGTGAAAGGGAATCCTTCCTAATGTTTTAGGTGATTTATAAATCTTATACACAATATTAAGAGGAAATATTTTGTTGGATACTTCTAAGGACAACCTTCTATCACATGTTAATATTATTAGGTTCAATTTCTTCAAAATGACATACATAAAGTTAATCTATTGTTTCTAAAATATATTTAAGGTTCATAAATATGTCACATAAGTTTAGGTGCTTTTATAAAAAAGGGAAGAGTGGGATTTTTGAAGTTTGTGTAAAGGTACATCGTTTTATATACAAGGGTTAGTAAAAAGTTTTATTTATTACGTATGGTTACACTATGAAATCTTTAAGCTGTGTAAGGGTTATCCTGAATTTCTAAAGCTCGTGTAAGGGTAAAACCATGTTACCCTTATGTGGTGGGTATGTGTTATTTAGGGGTATCCAATTTCAATAAAATTCAATTTTTCATTTCCCAAAATCTTCTATAATGTGTTTTCAACATAATTCAAGGAAAATAAATGTGAAAACATAGTTTTTAAATTTTATAAAAAGAGATAAATTTAGATCTTGAGTCCCTGATCTTAGGAGTCTTAAAACAAGTAACGAGAAAAAATAAAATAGAAACAAAAATTTTATATGAATTAAATGGAGTGTTTAATAGAGTTTCTTTAGAATTAAAAGTGATATATATATATGTGTCTTAAAAACTAGTTTTCTTCTATCATTTGAGTCTCTATTTGTTTCCCTTAACTTTGGGTGATCCAAACATCCCCTTTCAAGATCTGCAAGTCTTTATAAAACTGTTTGAATCACTCTTGTGAGATCTAGGCTTGTGTACATTTTCTTCTCTCCTCTATTTTGGTTGAAGCTTGTAAATATTCTCTTCTCCAGGTAGGGGGTATATGAATTCTTATTTTAAAGTGAAAGTTTGATTTGATTATGCATAATTTTCCTTTCTATAAATGGATTTTATTAACCTTATCAAGATAATAATCTGGTTATATCAATTGAAGAACAATTATTTTCATAAATTTGGGAAACTCATTAGAATGGATTACATATAAATAATTATTATGTAATAATATAGATATGATTAAAGTGAGATGAATATATATTATTTAATACAACTGTTTAAATCATTTGGTTCTCATAATGATCGCATTCTATTGTATTACCTTCTTAATATTTCATGATCTAGAAATTACAATATTTTAAATAGATGATGAATTATAAAATTTAGAAGATAAGTGATATTTAATATACTTACACTTAATTGGAATAATAAAATGTTATCACATGAAGTGATTAGTATTGTTATTTCATAAATTGTAATAAAAGAATTTACATGGAAGAATTATTATAAACTATAGAATATTATTAATGTGTTATTATTATTTCAAGTAATGAAGTATAAGTTTATAGAATACAGATTATGGTTAACCTAATATTTTTATAATTTATATAGTTAAATTATAAATAAATAATTGCATGTTTTAGAATAATTATGATTAATCTAGAAATTATCCAATAGAGAGAAATAGATAATTGAATGTAATAGTATAAATATTATATGATAATATCAAAATAATAACATGAAATGATGTTAAACTATTTAATAAATAATGATGAAAATTATTTTATAATTTTTTAAATTAGAAAATAGAAATGTGGATTATCACATATTAATGAGAATGAATGGTTAATATTGGGAATTAAATCATTGGTTGGGACCTTACGATCGAATGTGTTTTGTGTTTCCTTCTAATAATTACTAGATAGTGTGCTATCTACTTGCCTATACTATTGATTTTATGTATCATGTTTAGTATGTATGGAAATTGAGAAACAATATAGATCTATTTATATAGATTAATTAAATGGAAGTGTAATGAGAAGAAAAATTACTACTCTTATTGGAATTGATTAAATACAAAATTAATTCTCGTAGTACATCTTATTGATTATATATACTTTCATATATTAATATAGGTTATTTAATATAGAAAAACTATGTATAATAAAGTCGTTAATTCTAGATAAAATAAAAATGTTTATTTTTAATGGATAAATTAATTTGGGATAAGAAATCCCATTCTTATTATGGGAGGCATGTTTTACTCAATGTTATAGCCTTAATGCCTTTTCTAATGTATAGAAAACAGAAATTTAATATGCATTTATTATATAGGGAGTTAGATCCCTAATTTTATGTTTGATAACATTGTGTGGTTGGAATTATTTGATGAGAAATGGGATAGAGGCCTGGGGTACATTGATGGTTGGTTATATATTGAGTAATGGGTTGGGATCCCAGGGTGTTGAGATGGAAAATGTCTGTGATGGAAGTAAAAAATTTTATATTTTGATAAATGGTGTGGGATAATGGGTAATCCATGATTATTTTAGAGTGGGTAATGATTATTGATGACTAATTCTACCTCGATTCTTAATTGATGGCCCAATCACCAAATGTTATTGATGTGGTAATTTTTCTACTATGGGCTGCAATTTGATGCTATCCACTATGGGTAAATTTTTATATGGTGTCTTAGGTTGAGTCCTAGAGTACCTTGATTAAAATGAAATGATAACTGAAATAATAGAATAAAGGGGTTGATTCATGGTGTTTATAGATGATGATGACATACTTGATAATATAAGTACATAATTAATAGTGTAGTCAGTACTTGGATAATAAGATTAAGTAGATAATCTTGGAAAATTAATAATGGAGTAATGTTAATTAATGAATAATTAGTTAATTAATAGGGAACTTGATCCTTGTATTATTTTTTGATATCTCTTTAGCAGTGGCATCAAGGGGTCTAGTGTGATAATAATAGCAGATGAGTATAATGCTATAGTTTTCCTTAGAATTAATGTGCATGATATTATTTATGTTTTCAAATTTCATAGTCTTAATCAACCACTTCAATAGGGAAATCGATACCCAAATGCTTTAGGGGGTGTTTTCTATAATATCTAGGATTTAAAGGAAAAAATTGGATGACTTATCTCTCTCCACCAATCTTCATCTAGACATAGATGAGAAGGATTATCCCAGGATGTAAAATAAAAAAACATAGTAGATTACCAGTGATTTTTTAGAGGGGGTTACACACAGACCCCTCTAATTTTTTTGGCATTATTTTGTTTAATATTTGGTAGTATTTTAGAGGAAGTTATTCCAAAATCATCGCTAATTTAATAATTTTTTGTGCTATATGTTCAGTTGGATTTTAGAGATATTATATATATATAATATTCATTTGGATATTATAGGATATATATATATATATATATATAAATATATATAATGGTTTTTTAATGGAAATAGTGGGGGTTCACAACCCCCTCTAATTTAAGACATTAGAGGGGGTTCATGAACCAATGCTAATCCCTTATATTAGAGTGTGTTTTGAACCTTGTATAATTTAAGAAATTAAAGGGGGGTTACAAGCCTTATATAATTTAAGAAATTATAGGGGGTTGTGAACCCATTATAATCCATTTGATTAGAGGGGGGATGGTTTAACCTCCGATATTTATTTATTAATATTTTAAAATAAATATCGTATAAATTAAAATTTTATAATTTATATTTGTGTGTGCTCATGTGTGTATATATATATATATTACATAAACACACTATATAAATGTATTTAAATTAATTATAAACATATATATATATATATATAAATACATTATATAAATACTTTAAATAAACACTTATACATATAAACATATTTTAAAAAAACATATCATATTAAAATCTAAGCTTGTAGTTTTTATAATTTATAATTTAATAATAATAAATATATTTTTACGTAATAATTTTATGTTTTTTTATTATATATAATTAATATTATATGATATAAAATTTATTCAAATAAATATATATTAATGTGCACAATATTCTACAATTATATTTTTTAAAATACATATATATTAATGTACATAATATTATAGAATTATATTGATTGAAATAGATTTATATTAATGTGAATAATAATAAATTTATTTATTGAAATATATTATATACATATTTGTATAAATTGTATTTCAAATATCATTAATTAATTATTTTTATAAATTTTATTTCATATATAATATTAGTTATATATAATATAAATATTTTTATAAATTTTATTTCATATATATATAGATATCATTAATTAAGTATTTGTATAAATTTTATTTCATATATAATATTAGTTATATATAATATAAATAATTTTATAAATTATATTTCATATATATGTATTTCTTATAATATTAATTATATATTAATTATATATAATATTATACAATTATAAAAATAAATATATATTAATGTATATAATAATAAATATATTTATTGAAATTCATTATATAAATATATTTTTAAATACATTATATAAATATATTAAATAAATACTTATATATATTATATAAATAAATGTGTAAATAATATATAAATATGCATTTAAGTATATAAATAATTTAAATAAATATATTAATAAATATATAATTATATATGTATATATATAACATAAATAAAATTATTAAATGTATTTACTGAAATGTATGTAAGTACACATATAAAATATATAGTTTATATAAATGTGTAAAATTAATATAATATAAATATTTTATAATATAAATACATAAATACATAATATAAAATGTATATATTGGTTTATATAAATATATATTAATTATATATTTAGATGTATTTAAATATTTATTCAAATAATATTTTTTGAATAAGATTCCTAATATATATAAATATCACAATGTGTAAATATATATTGAAATTCATTTGTGACATAATGGTAGGAGTGCGGGAAGCACATGGTTTAGATTTGGCATTTGAAACCAATTGGGAGGATATTTTTATTGGCTTATGAAATTGGGGTGGGAGGGAGAGGGCTAGAGCATGGGTGAAAAAGGTTTGCAGAATTAGATAAGTGAGGGGTGAAATTGGAACTAGATGGAACATGATGGAGGGGGGGGGGGGGGGGTGCTCACAAAGGAACCAAAGCCCATGGGGGAGGATTGAGTAATTGGAGAGGGAGGTGGGGATGGTGAGTGTAGGTGAAATGAGAGGGGAGGGGGAACTGGAGGAACAATTTGGATTAAAAAAACCAGATAAAAATAATTAGAGGTGGTTTCAAAACTGCCTATAATATGGATCAAATAGAGGGGGTTAAAAACCCTGATGATTTAGCATTAAATAAGGGCAGTTCCCTGAACCATCTCTATTATGTTCTATATAACTCAATTAGCGGTGGTTTCTAACCGATTATAATTTGAAAAATAATTTAGAGGGGGTTTAAACCCCTTATAAATTGATATTTAGTCGTGAAATTAGAAGGGGTTTGAACCCCCTATGACACAACCTCCTCTAAATTACCTAGTACTTTAGAAATAGTTTCTCAAAACCATATCTAACAAAATTAGGTAGGCACATTAGTGTCAGTTTTTCATAACCGCCACAAATTGGTTTAGAGGGGGTTATAACCCCCTCAAATCAGGTTATTTTTTATAGTGATAATGGCTTAAGTTATAGTTTTTTATATTACCAGGGTTGTGATGGATCATGGTTTATTATACATTTATGTATGGGATGTAATTAATTGAGGTGTAGTGCATAATTTTATATGGTCATGGTGGATCTGACCACCCATGGGTGTATGTAACAACCCAAGATTTTATAAAAAAAAAAATATTCTTTTTAATTTTATTAATGTCTTGTGTTGTACGCTACACCAAAAGGAGCTTGCACAACACACATCCTTGACTTGACTTGCATTACACGCAATCGCGACCTTCCTCGATAGCGCGTGTAGTACGCAATACCGAGTTTCACTAAACAACGATATGCTATAAAAATATTATTAAAACTAGCCGTTATGAATAGTAATAACCACTTTTTGAAATCCATTAAATCTTATTTTTCAAAATGAACTTTATTTTTGGATTCGGAGTATCGAATTTAGCCTAAGGTGAAATTTTGGTACTTTTCGGATAACTTTCATATTCTGATGAATAGTGAAAATTACTAAATTATAATTAAAAACAACTTTTTTAATCGAAATAATTAATAGTGATAAATCATTAATTTGAGTGGTTTTAAAGTATATTTAGAATATATTTTTACAATTCAATACAATGTTGGTCATTGGATGTAGTTTCACATTTAAACTAGACATAAACAAGTGTCAATCTTTTGATAGATATTGTTTCTTAAAAACACGCTATTTGTTTTAACAGCGGGATTTAATTATAAAATTAATTAATGCAACTTTTATGTTATGAATTTTCTAAAATAGACTTCATTTTTGAATTCGGAATATGAAATATAGCTTGGGATGAAATTTTGGCATTGTTCTGAAAAACATCAATTTTTGATGAATAGTGAAACTACTAAGTGGTAGGTTAAAAACTGAATTTTACATAAAACTTAATTTTACCGCTTCTGTGAATGGAATTTCGAAAATCCGAGAAACACGGTTAATATCGAGGACTAAAATGTGGTTCTATGAGATGAAAATAATTTTTTGGTGAATAGTAACTTTTTACTTTTTTTACCACGGTTAATAGTAAATAAGGTAACTAAGGGTAAATATGATATTAATATTACCCTAACACATGTCCTAATTCTATTGGAGAAGTGTAATTCGACCAAAAACAAACTTAGGAATAAAATATGACCATTTAGGCCCACTTGGATTAGATTAGGACATTTATTATTAATTTATTTAAAGAAGGGTTAAAATAGTTAAAATCAAAGTTTAATAAGTAAATCATTTTTAATATGGGGTTATACATAAGATTAATTCGATTGTAAATATTCATTAGAAAGCTAAAAAGATTTACTACATGATGGTATTTTATTTGTAATTTTTAGACATCAAATAATTTAATTTATTTATGACACAATGATGATGCAGTAATTATCTTATTAATGAAATATTGACATAATTGATGTTATAAACACCAAAATAAATATAATTTGAGACTTTTTATGAATTCCACTAATTTTCTAGGTTACTATGATATATTAGTGTTGATTTAATCAACTTTGTTCGAACATATAATTCTGTTATGACTTTCACAAAAATCATATATCAAATAGTGTCAAAATTGACACAAATTAGTTTTTAAATCAAATATTATATTATTAATTGTTATTTTATTCCTAAAAATCTAAGGTTCGGCCAAATGACTTAGATAAGGATATGTATATTAATAATAAACAATTTGGGGTTCGTTTGGCATGTTATAGTAAGTGTATTAACCATATAGTGAAAGAAAACAAAAAGACACGGTAAAAGTTAAATTATTTAACTTAGAGTTAAATCTAATTGATAAGGTTAAAATAATACCATAAACTTGTCTAAATCTTATTGGTTGATAGGATTTTGACCCATACCCACTTTAGCTTCGAAATAAGACCCTTTGGAACCATTATAAACCGATTTTGACTTTAATATAAAATAATATTTTGAGATATTCCTAAGGTGCCCCTCTCCTCCCCTATAAAAGGACACCTCCTTCCCCTCCTCCTCACACCAATTTGAGCACTCAAGCTCGGCCAACCCCTGCCAATTTCTCCTCTCCACTTCCCTAGCAACATCCTAGAGGTTCTGGTCTTCCTCAAAGACCAATTCTAGTGCCCTAAGAGGAGGTCTCAAAGAGGCACTTCAAAGAAGAGGTAATTACCGTTACCAATTCTTTCATCTTTATTTCTTCTTCCACTTATTCTTCTTAGGTTGTTTCATTATTAAGTAATAACATCAGTATCACTCATATACTGATATGTTATTATAAGTATGAAACAACCCTATTTCACCATCTATCCATCCTACGGAAAAAGAAATCACCGCGCGTGCGTACGTACGGAATACCGTCTCCACGCCGTGGTGTAATCTATTTTCCACCACCACCTTACATGGATGGGTATAATGGTGTAAAGAATAACTATACATAGTTATTACAACATCATATTGATTCTGATATATTGTATAATCCACTCCAATTCAATTCAATATTTATAGAAATGATATCATCGCTCGTGCGTACGTACGGACTACCGTCTCCACGACGCGATGAGATTCATTCTCCATGTTAACCATTTAAGAATGATTATAATGTATATATAAGACATAATAATGAAATATATGACATTATAAAGCTACTGGATTTATTTATATATATACCTATGTATGTCATCTACTTACTTCCATTTCAAGACAATAAGGAAAGGAAAACAGCGTTCATGCGTACGTACGGACTACCGTCTCCATGAATGGTGTTTTTCATTTTATTTATCTACCTATTATATATATATATACTGAATATATATGATATATAAATCATATTTTATATTCTGGAAGTAAGTAAATCATGATATAAGTAATAATGATGTCAAGAACAATGAGTCAAAACACCTACGATAAATGAAACGATTTTACCCAAAACGCTTCTTTAACATGGAATTTACAAAAGAACGGGTAATATAATGTCATAAGTGAACCATATATGATATCATAACAATGAATATGATTCTGTAATAAGTCAATAACATGATTTAAATCATTATACAGGAGGTTCGGACACTTACAAAGCAAGTCGGACCTAAGGTAAGGGAAATATCACAATCTCATTTTTATCCGAGATTGTTTATTCGTAAGTATTTACTGGGGTGTATTTTATCATCCACATCCATGTTCCCTCAATATGTAATATTGTTTCCATCCACTTGAAATAGTTTAAATCCAATTTTACCCTTAGGTGAGTTTTTAGTAATGAATATGAAAGGAATCTTTTGTCGTTTTTCCGTACGAGGTACTTTTCGACTTTTCCGACAAAAGTACGAAGAATGTTTTTTTTTAACTTATATGGCATGAATGGATTTTTAAAACATTACTTCAAAGAAGCTTCCTTTACAAGTTTTCAAGTTTATTTTTAATCAACTTCTTTTATTTTAAAGTTGTATGACATGTTATGAAAGGAAAAATGTTTTTGAAGAAGAAAGGATATTTTCCTCAAGAATTCAATTCAAGTGTTTTATCAAAATTATTTTCCATCTAAGATAATAAAGGGTTCTGTTTCTATCCATATTTTTACATTGGTTTGACTATGTTGTGATGGAATTATGTTTATAAATTCCTTTATCTTATATGAATTGATTTATGATGTCATGATGTTTCAAGAATCCCATTTTTGTTATATGTGTTATGCGATGATGTATGTTTTATGATTATGTGGCACACATAAGAAAGGATTCATTATAAGATGGGTGGGACCTATATCTCCCTCCAATGCATTGGGTAATGATTTTATATCTCATGAGATAGACATGGCTGGAATGGTAGGTTATACCGGTTCAGTGAAACAGGACTGAAACGAGGATTACTCGATTCAGAAAGGGACTTTGTCCACTAAGATAGTCTTGGCAATGAGTCATGACTAACAAGAAATGATTTCCATGATTATGTGTGCATGCCACAAAGTTTCAAGTTTCATGTTATGATTATGGTGATCTCATTTTCACTTCTATGATTTATCCCATGTTATGATATTATGAGCTCTTTTGCAGGTTAAGATTTCCAAAAAGCTATGTTCTTATGTATATGATGTGATTGATATTTCTTTTGTTTACCCTTACTGAGCATTTGAGCTCACCCTTTCATGTTTTCTTTTCCCCAGGATATAAAGAAAGGTTTATAGGTAAAAAAAAGGGAAGATCTTTATGGGAGATATTGAAGATCTTTCACCACGATTAGAAGATTACGTTCCGAGTTTCCAAAGACACTAAACTATTACGATCCTTGTGTGTGTGTTTTTGTTATGTACTAAGTATTCCGCAAAAGTAATGTAATGTCCATGTACGTCAGGCTACGGGTCTCTACAGTTGGTATCAGAGGAAAGGTTTAGTCAACCTTTGGAAACTAGGATGCGAAAACGTTAGTGAGATCCCTAGAGATATTTCTAAGGTATGTCTAGGGATGTCCCTAGGGATAAGTATACGTATAGGTTATAGTAATAGAATTACGCTAACGATCATAGAATTAAACCTAAGATGTTGGATATTGAAGGTACTCCCCCTTTATTATGTTGTTTTCCCTAGCATGATTTTTGCCTCTCACACTATTCTTTTTGGGTTTTAGACGATGGCTGGAACCCGAAGGAACCGTGTTGATCAATGCAATGGACAATGCAATGATTTCCCTCCTGAACAAACAAATGTTATGGGAGATGGAGTGCAAAATCTTATTGCTATACTTACACAAGCTATGAATCATTCTGGACATCCAAATGAGCATAGAAGGGAACAATATTCTATTGAGTCCTTCATGAGGCAACGTCCACCTTATTTCAGTGGGTCTTCTGATCCACTTGTGGCTGAACAATGGATCTGTACTACTGAAAAGATATTTTCAGTTCTTCAATGTTCTGAACATGATAAAGTCATCTTAGCAGTATATCGTTTGGAAGGTGAAGCTGATCAATGGTGGAATCTTATCAAGAATACGAGGCCAAGAGATGAAATTGAGTCCATGGAATGGGACGAGTTCAAGAACTTGTTTTTCAGTAAGTAATTCCCTCGTATTTTTCGAACAAAGATGGAGAAAGAGTTTCTTGAACTGAAGCAAAGGGACGATGAATCTGTTGGTACCTATGAAGCAAATTTTACAAGACTTGCAAGGTATGCTTCTGGAATTATCATCCAATCTGAAAGTAAAGTTGATCGATTTTTCAGTGGCTTAAAACCAAGTCTTCGAAGGGCATTAGCTATAAGAGACTTCAGTAGCTATGATGAAATTGTGCGTTGTGCTATCAAGGTAGAAATGGAAGTCGGTGTTACATATCCATCTCATGGTTTTGACAAGAAATGAAAGATGGAGTTCAAGGAGAAATCTCAGAATAATGGTGAAAAGAAGATGAATGTTTCCTTATGCACAAAGTGTGGAAAGAAGCATGGTGGAGATTGTCTTAAAGGGACTAGAAAATGTTTTAAGTGTGGAAAAGAAGGTCATCGAGCAGCTGAGTGTCGAAGTAATGGAAAAAGGGTTTCTAATGATGTGAATAAAGCAAACACTGCAGAGAACGCACCACCAACACTTCAATGCTTCAAGTGCAAGGAAATGGGGCATTATGCTAATAATTGCCCTAATCCAAGGGTTAGTGATGATCAACATGAGCAACCACTGAAGGCAAAGGAAAAAGTGAAATCACATGCGATCACTATTGGCAATGTTGAATATGACAACGATGTGGTGGAATGATTAAGTGTTTATGTAATGGGATTCCAAAATAATGTTGTATCATTGAGTATTGCAATATTTATTGATGTGGTATTCAAAGTGATTGAGATATTTTTTTGGAAATAAGATGATATGCGCATAATGAAGACGAGAAAATGAAATGTTTAATAGTATTCATGAGCTCATGATTGATATAAGGACTAAGTGATATCATGGTTTGAGTATATAAAATTTTGAGGATTTTCGTATGTGGAAAGAGTTAACTTTTAATAGAATTCATGTTCAATGGGTATTCAAGAGAGTACAAGATTAAGGCCTTTGAATGTTTGGAATGTGACCAACAAGATATATCTTATGATATATGGGGATCAACGATGGTATTAAATCTCTGGTAATCGTTTTCACTATGTTATGAGAATGGACTGCAGTATTATGGATAATCCTAAAGATTGGAATGGATTATGTTGGACATAAGTTAGTATTGTTTAAGGATAGAAGTTTTTCGATATTATGGGATGTTATAGTAATATAGTTTTATAAAAAGGACAACCTGCAGGACGGGCGACAGCCCATCGCTTCGGACAAGGCTGTGGGAATCGAACCCACAACCGAAGTGCGACTGGCCTTTATCGCCTACCACTGACCTACAGGAAGTCCCTGTTTAGTAGAAACTAGTTTTATTATATTAAGCAGTATGATATATGAAGTATAAGTCCATTTTAGGAACCATATATGATTAATCCCACTATAGATCGACTTATAAATTTTGCTAACCTTTTGAGATATATGGAATGACCCGTCATTCTATCACATGATCTGCTAACACTACACGAATAACAAATTCAACTTCATTTATTTAAGAGATGAAGTGGAAATTGTTAAAGGCACGAACAACAGTGAGATTGTACCAAAATAAAGTAAGTATTTTAATTTAAATTCTTTAACTTTAGGGAAATGATCTTGAAAACCAAAAATGTTGTCCTAGTTCTCTTATACCTGATGAATCAGATGGTACCTTAGATCGTCACAAATTTATGGATTTGTGATTACTGGCTTTTCCATAGCCATGTTCTCTACCACTCTCCATCAGAACATGATGGTTAGATTTCTCTTCCATATCCATATTTTCACCTATGTGGAAACCCAGTGATTAGTTTATTTGGGTAATCATTACATTTCATACTTTAGTTTTTGAAGACAAGTTTTGGTATTCCTTTTTACGATGTGGGTTTCTATTAAAGAAACTTTCGAATAGTAAACCATTTATAACCCCGACGAATTTCGAGGGCGAAATTCATTTTAAGGGGGGTAGAATGTAACAACCCAAGATTTTATAAAAAAAAAATATTCTTTTTAATTTTATTAATGTCTTGTGTTGTACGCTACACCAAAAGGAGCTTGCACAACACACATCCTTGACTTGACTTGCATTACACGCAATCGCGACCTTCCTCGATAGCGTGTGTAGTACGCAATACCGAGTTTCACTAAACAACGATATGCTATAAAAATATTATTAAAACTAGCCGTTATGAATAGTAATAACCACTTTTTGAAATCCATTAAATCTTATTTTTCAAAATGAACTTTATTTTTGGATTCGGAGTATCGAATTTAGCCTAAGGTGAAATTTTGGTACTTTTCGGATAACTTTCATATTCTGATGAATAGTGAAAATTACTAAATTATAATTAAAAACAACTTTTTTAATCGAAATAATTAATAGTGATAAATCATTAATTTGAGTGGTTTTAAAGTATATTTAGAATATATTTTTACAATTCAATACAATGTTGGTCATTGGATGTAGTTTCACATTTAAACTAGACATAAACAAGTGTCAATCTTTTGATAGATATTGTTTCTTAAAAACACGCTATTTGTTTTAACAGCGGGATTTAATTATAAAATTAATTAATGCAACTTTTATGTTATGAATTTGCTAAAATAGACTTCATTTTTGAATTCGGAATATGAAATATAGCTTGGGATGAAATTTTGGCATTGTTCTGAAAAACATCAATTTTTGATGAATAGTGAAACTACTAAGTGGTAGGTTAAAAACTGAATTTTACATAAAACTTAATTTTACCGCTTCTGTGAATGGAATTTCGAAAATCCGAGAGACACGGTTAATATCAAGGACTAAAATGTGGTTCTATGAGATGAAAATAATTTTTTGGTGAATAGTAACTTTTTACTTTTTTTACCACGGTTAATAGTAAATAAGGTAACTAAGGGTAAATATGATATTAATATTACCCTAACACATGTCCTAATTCTATTGGACAAGTGTAATTCGACCAAAAACAAACTTAGGAATAAAATATGACCATTTAGGCCCACTTGGATTAGATTAGGACATTTATTATTAATTTATTTAAAGAAGGGTTAAAATAGTTAAAATCAAAGTTTAATAAGTAAATCATTTTTAATATGGGGTTATACATAAGATTAATTCGATTGTAAATATTCATTAGAAAGCTAAAAAGATTTACTACATGATGGTATTTTATTTGTAATTTTTAGACATCAAATAATTTAATTTATTTATGACACAATGATGATGCAGTAATTATCTTATTAATGAAATATTGACATAATTGATGTTATAAACACCAAAATAAATATAATTTGAGACTTTTTATGAATTCCACTAATTTTCTAGGTTACTATGATATATTAGTGTTGATTTAATCAACTTTGTTCGAACATATAATTCTGTTATGACTTTCACAAAAATCATATATCAAATAGTGTCAAAATTGACACAAATTAGTTTTTAAATCAAATATTATATTATTAATTGTTATTTTATTCCTAAAAATCTAAGGTTCGGCCAAATGACTTAGATAAGGATATGTATATTAATAATAAACAATTTGGGGTTCGTTTGGCATGTTATAGTAAGTGTATTAACCATATAGTGAAAGAAAACAAAAAGACACGGTAAAAGTTAAATTATTTAACTTAGAGTTAAATCTAATTGATAAGGTTAAAATAATACCCTAAACTTGTCTAAATCTTATTGGTTGATAGGATTTTGACCCATCCCCACTTTAGCTTCGAAATAAGACCCTTTGGAACCATTATAAACCGATTTTGACTTTAATATAAAATAATATTTTGAGATATTCCTAAGGTGCCCCTCTCCTCCCCTATAAAAGGACACCTCCTTCCCCTCCTCCTCACACCAATTTGAGCACTCAAGCTCGGCCAACCCCTGCCAATTTCTCCTCTCCACTTCCCTAGCAACATCCTAGAGGTTCTGGTCTTCCTCAAAGACCAATTCTAGTGCCCTAAGAGGAGGTCTCAAAGAGGCACTTCAAAGAAGAGGTAATTACCGTTACCAATTCTTTCATCTTTATTTCTTCTTCCACTTCTTCTTCTTAGGTTGTTTCATTATTAAGTAATAACATCAGTATCACTCATATACTGATATGTTATTATAAGTATGAAACAACCCTATTTCACCATCTATCCATCCTACGGAAAAAGAAATCACCGCGCGTGCGTACGTACGGAATACCGTCTCCACGCCGTGGTGTAATCTATTTTCCACCACCACCTTACATGGATGGGTATAATGGTGTAAAGAATAACTATACATAGTTATTACAACATCATATTGATTCTGATATATTGTATAATCCACTCCAATTCAATTCAATATTTATAGAAATGATATCATCGCTCGTGCGTACGTACGGACTACCGTCTCCACGACGCGATGAGATTCATTCTCCATGTTAACCATTTAAGAATGATTATAATGTATATATAAGACATAATAATGAAATATATGACATTATAAAGCTACTGGATTTATTTATATATATACCTATGTATGTCATCTACTTACTTCCATTTCAAGACAATAAGGAAAGGAAAACAGCGTTCATGCGTACGTACGGACTACCGTCTCCATGAATGGTGTTTTTCATTTTATTTATCTACCTATTATATATATATATACTGAATATATATGATATATAAATCATATTTTATATTCTGGAAGTAAGTAAATCATGATATAAGTAATAATGATGTCAAGAACAATGAGTCAAAACACCTACGATAAATGAAACGATTTTACCCAAAACGCTTCTTTAACATGGAATTTACAAAAGAACGGGTAATATAATGTCATAAGTGAACCATATATGATATCATAACAATGAATATGATTCTGTAATAAGTCAATAACATGATTTAAATCATTATACAGGAGGTTCGGACACTTACAAAGCAAGTCGGACCTAAGGTAAGGGAAATATCACAATCTCATTTTTATCCGAGATTGTTTATTCGTAAGTATTTACTGGGGTGTATTTTATCATCCACATCCATGTTCCCTCAATATGTAATATTGTTTCCATCCACTTGAAATAGTTTAAATCCAATTTTACCCTTAGGTGAGTTTTTAGTAATGAATATGAAAGGAATCTTTTGTCGTTTTTCCGTACGAGGTACTTTTCGACTTTTCCGACAAAAGTACGAAGAATGTTTTTTTAACTTATATGGCATGAATGGATTTTTAAAACATTACTTCAAAGAAGCTTCCTTTACAAGTTTTCAAGTTTATTTTTAATCAACTTCTTTTATTTTAAAGTTGTATGACATGTTATGAAAGGAAAAATGTTTTTGAAGAAGAAAGGATATTTTCCTCAAGAATTCAATTCAAGTGTTTTATCAAAATTATTTTCCATCTAAGATAATAAAGGGTTCTGTTTCTATCCATATTTTTACATTGGTTTGACTATGTTGTGATGGAATTATGTTTATAAATTCCTTTATCTTATATGAATTGATTTATGATGTCATGATGTTTCAAGAATCCCATTTTTGTTATATGTGTTATGCGATGATGTATGTTTTATGATTATGTGGCACACATAAGAAAGGATTCATTATAAGATGGGTGGGACCTATATCTCCCTCCAATGCATTGGGTAATGATTTTATATCTCATGAGATAGACATGGCTGGAATGGTAGGTTATACCGGTTCAGTGAAACAGGACTGAAACGAGGATTACTCGATTCAGAAAGGGACTTTGTCCACTAAGATAGTCTTGGCAATGAGTCATGACTAACAAGAAATGATTTCCATGATTATGTGTGCATGCCACAAAGTTTCAAGTTTCATGTTATGATTATGGTGATCTCATTTTCACTTCTATGATTTATCCCATGTTATGATATTATGAGCTCTTTTGCAGGTTAAGATTTCCAAAAAGCTATGTTCTTATGTATATGATGTGATTGATATTTCTTTTGTTTACCCTTACTGAGCATTTGAGCTCACCCTTTCATGTTTTCTTTTCCCCAGGATATAAAGAAAGGTTTATAGGTAAAAAAAAAGGGAAGATCTTTATGGGAGATATTGAAGATCTTTCACCACGATTAGAAGATTACGTTCCGAGTTTCCAAAGACACTAAACTATTACGATCCTTGTGTGTGTGTTTTTGTTATGTACTAAGTATTCCGCAAAAGTAATGTAATGTCCATGTACGTTAGGCTACGGGTCTCTACAGTGTACATGCATGAGATATGATGGCTTGAGGTATAAAGAATTTACATAGACTATAGGGGCTTCTGAACATACACTTGGTTACTGATTAGATGGGTATAGTGTAGAGATAAATATGTGGGCAAATTCCAAAAAAGATGTTATGCCATACATGAGAGTATGGTAGGTAGGTTTGAGGACAAAATCACATCATGGATGGATTACTTATAGAGGGGACGATCACATGATGTGTGGCATTGGGGTGTGATAGTGAAAAACTAGTGGAGAAGTGGAGGCGTGGTACTTTAATTTTTATAAATTATTTTGATATAAGATTACTTACTTATATAAAATTATTTATTTAGTTTTCCATGGTGAGTATTGGGTAAATAATACCATACCTATTTAGGTGATGAGCGAGTTTGATTTATTTACTCACTAGGCTTTATTATATTTCTCTTACTTTTTTCATGATATATTTTAGGGAGGATCATACTGAGTATACCTGATATTATCACCCTATATACAAATATATTATTTTTTAGGTTATAAGGAGTTTTCTAGTGATCAATTTTGACATTACTAGTTTTAGGAGTTGTTTAAGAGCTGTTGGAGCATTGTGGCCACTACCGTGTACTTATCTCTTTTATATTTTCTCCTCAATTATATAAAATTATGTATAATATCAAATAGTGTATTAGTATTTCTTTACTTATTTTGATTACAAATTTTTGGTGGTTTTTATTATCTTATATATTACTTCTCAAATAATTATGAGGGTAATTCCTCCCAAGTTTGAGATTATATACTCTTAGTGTTATTTTCCAAACCATGTCCTATTAGAGGTGGGGTTCAAACATCATTATATCTCTCTTAATTTCCAAACTAGGAGGGGTACCTTTGGAGGGTGGGTGTCATGAAACATAGTTTGTGCACATTAGGTTTTTACAATTATTATTAATTGGATTCTATCTTATTTTAAGTATCCCTGGGTATAGGGACTTTCGGCAAGACTTCTCAATTTATTTAAGGCTTATTCCATGTTCTATAAAGGTTATGGTTGGTCATCTATGTCTTAGATATTACTCATAAAGAAATTTTAAATTTTATATATCTATAAAAATTTAAATGAAATGTTCACATACCTTTTGAAAATGGAACATTTGGTTATGTATGAATATGTTTGTATCGTATTTTTGGATGAGTAATATAAACATGTAAGTTGTTTAAAGAGTTCCACATAAATATGGACCGAACAAATTTATTTGGGGAATGAAATGGGATTGATGAACTAAATTGTTATAATCAAGAATACATAAGGGATTAAATATAGAACCATGAGATTTTAGTTTATATAGATTTAAAATATTTCTATGTTCAATTTAATGTACCACACACATCACCAATCTTAAACAAACGATGATATTCTATAGAAACATTATTATTTAAATATGACTATTATATCCTAGATGTTGGTTTGATGGGTATGAAAAGGAATAACTATATTATGAAATATATGTATAAATTTTTTCCAAAATAAAATGAATAATCGATTCTAAAATTGTTATAAAATTGTTAAAAATTAAGATAAAGTCATTTAAAGGTAAAAGTGATATTTTTCATAGACTATTTTCATTTGTGCAATGTATTTTTCTCTTAATATATTAAATTAATAAATATTATTGAATGGTTTTAATTAAATATTTATATTATTTATCTAATCAAATTAATTAATGTTAATTTAATTGTGGTTACTAAGAAATGGATGAGAATAAAGTCATTTTATGCTTCAAAAATATATTTTCATCAAAAATGGTTTTATTGCATTTTATATGTAAAATGTTATAATTAATTTCTAAAAAGTTTAGAAATTTTATTTTATAAAATGGATATAATTTTTGATATAATAATATAAAATATATATTAGGGTGAATTTTTTGGGTTTTTATGAAATATTGATTTTAGGTGAATAGTGAAAAATACTGATTTTTATAAAATCTTCCATTTATTTTAAATAATTTATAAAGAACCATTATATTTTGAATTAGTTTTAAAGTAACATTAGTATCATTTTATTAGACATATTATAATTAATTCAATGTGAGTAAAAACTATACATGGTTTTGTTATAAAATAATTTTTATTCTTAAAACATGTATTTTTTCTAAAAACATTTGTGTATTGCATTCCATGCACATATAGTAAAATTAATTTTTACCAATTAATGAAATTAAATCTAAAAAAGTTTATTTCATATTTTTAATCATTATATTCAAATTATCTGACAAGTTGAATTTTATTTTTAGTTATAATGAATAGTAACCATTAAAAAAGTTTATCACCCAATAAAGGGTAAAATGTGTTAATCAAGGTTAAAACTATAGTATAAGGTATAAAAATAAATCCTACACTTTCCATTAGTTCATTGGATTAGTTTATTTCTACCAAAATAATCCTAACTTTTAATATATATCATTTTGGTTCCACTTGACTTTGATTATAGCCATTATATTATTTTAAGTTATGAGTAGTTACAAAGTGTCACTCTATCTCACTTATTTTGTTTTCATGATATGAATATATATAAAAATTATATATTAATGAATTTAGATACTAAATTTTATGAATAATAAAACATATTAATCATCATTTTTTTTAATTTTTGTGATGGTATAATTACCTTGAACAATTATGCAAGGCCTATACAATGCTTGTTCGTGTAGTAAAAAAAGAGATTAAATTATTTTTTTTAAAATAAATAATATATATTTTGAAATAATTATAGTGTGAAAAAATATATTAGATAATTATAATGTATAAGTGAAAGTGAAAGAGTTTGTACTCAAATTCTATTGTTGTCCTGATATGAATAAAGTCATTTTTTTTGAATAGTCCTGAAAATGATTTTAAATAGTATTTAATGTTTAAAAATCAATTTAAAATCATTATAAAAACATCAAAAGTCATTTCTTAATTGAAATCTATGGTATCCATTTAACATTCTTTAGACACATATTATATATTAATATTTCATGTATTCATAAGATTTCCACCCACCTCACTTAATAAAGGGCACAACCTATTCTCTCTTCCTCCAACTTCATCAACTATTTAGCTAAACCAATCCCTAAAAAAATACATTCCCAACATTCCTCACCATATCTTGGAGGTTTTTCTATCACCAAAATACCAACCCTAGAATGAATAAATTTTAATCCAAAGGAGGGTTCTCAAAGATGAGGTATAACTCTTAACCGATTATTTTCATGTTTATTTATTCTTCCACATCCTTTAAATCATATATAATTACACTCATATAATAATATTAGTGTCTTCCATATACTAATTTTTTTTATGTCTATGACATGTAACATACCGCTATTTTGTTATATATATATATATATTTATTTAAATAATCGTAGGTTTTGTATGTTTCTTCACACACACTAAAACAAAGGTCGTGATACATTATTAAATTTAAATAATCATCTTTAAAATATCATTATGATAACATATAATATATATTTATATAATATATAAAATTAAAATTATTAAAATTACAAAATTTTATGAGATAATATTATAGTAACTTAATTTTAAAGAAGGTATTTTTAAATAATATCAGTTTATCTATATTTGGGGTGGCACAGAAGCGGTAAACACTATAATCCTGCATAAAAAAGACTAGAGTTTGAATCATAGAATTCCCCTTTGGAGATTTACTGAGTAGGAGGCGGTGTAGGTATGATATAGGGAAGATGATTCTATAATGATACTTCATTGGGCATTTAGGCCATGTTTATGGGACACTTTTTGTTGGGCCTATAGGCTATATAATGAGTCTCCCTCTACCCAGATATAAAGTGGTCTTTTTTTTCATAATAAAAAGAGGCTTCAACCCTATTTTAAAAATAATAACAATGGTAGTTGAACTTTATATTTTATATTAAAAGTAAAATAAATATTTTATTGAAATATAATTAGATCAAATTAACTTTATATTTAATTTTAGAATATCAAAATTTACTTAGTATGAAGTTTTGATAAATTTCTAAAAATATCAATTTTTTTATTAAGATATGGTTTTTATGAAAATTATAAACTTCATGAATTTATTAATATATAAGAATGAACTATAAGGTCATAAAACCATTCTGGTGACCAAATATGAAATTAATGAATAAAATTATGCATTTTAAAAAATAGTATTTGAACCTAGAAAACCCATTCCCAACATTTTTAAAACAAAAGTAAAAAGTTACTTTAATAAAGGAAAATGTTTTATATATTTTATTTTCAATTAATTAATATTTTGTTAAAATTTGTTTATGGACTAAATTTATGGTTATAAAACCCTCATTTTTTATAATAAATCAATTAATTTCATAAAAAATAGTAACTTTAAAAAATTTATCTTATATAAAATTTTAAGGTTTAAAAACACTCTTTTATTTAAAAAACAATTCTTATGTGTTATGTGTTTTTAATTTAAAATATAATTTTATAATATTTATGAAAATAATTAATTTAAATTAATCCCATATTATTATTCCTCATTTATAAATTTGGTAATAAGGGTCTACTTATATATTTAACAATAAATTAATTGACCTGATTAAAATTTAATTAAGTGTTTAAAAGACTAATATAAAGTGACTTTATTTTTCCTAATTTAACACGACAACCTTTAGACCTTAAGGATTTTTTGGGTTTCAAAGTCATAAATATATTTCTTACCAACCATAACTCACCTAAATCACATAAATTTCATTCCAATCAATTCTTACCCCTTTCTTAACATTCTATGGAGAAGTTCCTCTTCATCGTTTATAAAAGGTGATCACTTCCACAATTTCAATAATCAACTCTTATTTCAAAATTTCCCTGAACACATACCAAAATTTCTTCTACTAAATTTAATTGACACTCCATAATTACCCTCATCACTAAAAAATAGCCTTATTCCCTCACATATAATGCCTTCATTAAGTGGATGTTTAAGGTCTCAATATATGTATTACATCTTTCTTAAAATATTTTCTTATTATTTACTTTATAAACCAACCATAACCATTGTTTAATTATAAATTCAGAATAATTAGTGTGTTTAGAAGTTCTTATAACATTTATATAACCATTATTTATTCTATTATATCTATTAATTAAAAAAATTATCATTATTGGTGTATGTGAGGGGATTACTGCTATCATAAAGCGAAACTTTTGGTTTTTCAACACCACACCTCATGGATGGTATTAATGAATATATTAATGAATAAATATTGTTTATTTAGTGTATTTATGATCCTAAAATGATAAATTAATATATATATTCACCCCTAATTATTTGAGTCATGAGAAACACTAATTGTGCATTTTGCAGACTACCACCTCCACGAAGAATCCTTTTTTCATTTTTATTTTAGTTTTCATTTTCTATAAAAACATCATAAAATTTGGTTCAACATCATACAAAAATCAATATAATATCATTATAATTATTTTATAATGATATTATTTCAAATAAATACCTCTTTAATCATACTCACTGGTAGAGTTAAAGCGTGTTCAAGCCCGTGTTAATTTTACCAGGAACTTGAATAATGCTATAAAATTATGACATGGATGATTATGAAAAATTAATTATTGGTATAATATTATATAAATATGTGAAATATGTTTTATGGAAAGGATATATTTCAAGTCCCCTTCCTACCATAGATATCATAATGAGGAGAGAGAGATGATAACCCTCAAGTCTCACCTTCAGTAGACCCCGAGTTGGAAACTAGCACCGAGGGTATAAACATATCACAGTATGTGAGGAATTGCCCTCTATAAATGAAATAGTTTGATGAGATAGGATAAAAAATCACAAAAAACTCCAGAAATATTTTTAAAGGTAAAAAAAACCATCCCACAATGCATTAATAAAGTAAAACTGATATATATAAAAGTATCCAAAGTAAATACCAAAAACAAGTCCACAGAAGAGACTCAACAACATCTCCAACCCAGCTAGTAATTTCTAGATAAGTCCAAAAAATCCTCTTGGAAACCTAAAAAACAATTTATATACATAGGGTGAGCATTACAGGTATACTCATTAGGTTCATAACCACGGCCTCAAGTTCACATGTGAAAAGATCATGCTAATGAACCAGTGAAAAAGTAGCATAATCATAAACAACTATATAGGTCATCTAACAAAAACTATATTCACCATATATGACTCTCCAAATCATGTATCCAATATAATAATATAGAATAAAGATCATAACAAAGTAAGGTTCCCTGTTTCCGCTTCCTCATTGATTTTACACTCTCACACCCTAACGTCGAACATACTATGCTCTCATACCTTCCACACACACCACATCACATCAAATCACTTATTTATTATAGAAACCTAGTACAAACATCACACGACTTCACATACTTCCCATAGACACATGGGATACACATCACATCACATCACATTCTACCCTAAGACACTTGAGCCATCACTTTATAACTAGAACCAAAGAAATAGTGTATCATGAACATGAAGGACATAAAACTCATGAAATAATACTACCATGCCTGATACCACCACATATCACATCACACCACATCACGTCTTTCCTACAGACACCTCAGATAACACATCGTATCCCACCTAATAACACCTGATCCATCACATCACCACTCGGTAATATCCAACACCAACCCGTATCACTAGCGCTAAAGGAGTAGCGGGACAGAGGGGGTAGATATCCATCTATATCACTACCATATCATATGTTAGGGAAAACACATATAAATCAGCACCTCTGAGTGCTCGTAAGGTTATAAAACTTAGGTGGGGAGTGTATAAGATAACATAAACATACATTATATATAGATAACACAAAATACCCAACCAATGTGTTCATATCAGAACCACTATAATACACCACATCACCACCATGAACCACACATACACCATCTAAACCACCACTATAACTATATTAAACACCACAAAAGACACAAAATTTCCCGCTTTCAACTGTTGGTTTCGTCAAATTTGTTCGTCATCCATTTCATTATACATTACACTACTCATTAATTAATTTATTCAATTGAGTTTAATATAATTATCACATATATGTTTCCAATAAACCTTGTTTATTTACCAACCTATTTTGTTTTTTCATCATTATAGTTCATCACATGTCTAACCAAGAAATTAACACAATCATTCCACACAATAGATAGCCCAACTTTCACAACCACCGCCAAAACACAAATAATACGCCATTATCGTAACATCATATCTCCCAATCCATCTCAAAACACAATTTCTATATGACACAATCAACAAATAACACAATAAAACCACTATGACACAACCACAGTGCCATAAAAACTTCACCACAACAACTGTTCCAAAACCACTGCTCTACAAACCCTGTTCCATAACCACTTCTCTATAACCTCATCACACCATATCACACAACTTCACATATCACATCTATTCTAACCAAACTTTTCATCATAGACCCACAGACCACACGACCCATCCGATCACCTCCATCACTATAAAACATCCCAAAAAATACAGGGAAAGCACAATAAGAGAAAACACACAAATGAAACAAAAACTAGATTCCATAACAATTCAGGGTAATTATCACACATCTTCTTTATTTAGAATGGGTATTATCACACAAACCTGATTTCTAGGGGCAACCAATTATGAACCAAATATACATTCTTTAACCTTTTATACAGGGAGACATCACTCAATAACATATAAAGGGTCATTATTGTATTAAAAATACGAAAAAAGGATCCCAACTACATTTATTTTCAGAATTGGAAACATGAATGCATAATAAAATAAAAAACATATATCAAAGTATTAAAGCATGAAAAAACTCCCCATACCCATCAATTTTAAACATGAAAATTAATTATCTCAAAATTACAAACCTTAATATTCTCCAAAAGGTAATAAAAAGAATTAAAATATCACTCATGGAATATAATCATTTGAGAATAAGGATCCCCTACTTCAAGTAAGCATTCCGATCTTGCTGCACATCATAGGGTGAAGAAGAAACTGCCCAGAAACCACCACTGCACAAGAAAATCCCTGATCGACCTACACCATACCAAAGGGTTGTCAATAATGAAAGCCATACAAACCTAGACCAAAAACCCACCACAAAAGTTGATATATGAAGAAAAACAGAAGGAAGCCCATAGTAAAGAGATGATAAATCACCACAGATCACCAATTGGCATCCACTTGAACCCAAGGATTAAAGAAAGTGAGAAGGGGGATAGAAGATCAGCTTGAGGTGATTAGGGATTGTTAGGAATGAGAGAGTGGGAGGTATGGAGGAATAAACAAAAAATAGCTAAAAGGGTTATAAAATAACTTGGAACCTGAAAATTTCACATCCTATAACACATTCATTATGTGAATTCCCATTTTCCCACTTTTTCTAAAATTGATGTTGCCTTGGATCATGTTAATCACACATCACGAATTCACTGTTTATAATGTGAATACATTTCATGTTGCACACATCATCTGAAGAAAATCCATTAATTCACTAGCTTTACAAGTTGAAAATCACCAGTTAACATTGTGTAAACCATTCACGATGTGAATATCTTACAGAAGCTCTACTTCACGTCCAACTACCATGAAACCTCCTCTAGACTCCTCTAAAACAACTCCAAAAACCAAAAACAAAAATTAATTAACTTGGATGTTATGAAACATTACATTATATACCTCTCAAATTATTCCCATCCTCAATAATAAAAAAAAATGCTCATAAGGGAATGGGTTTGAACAAACACCCCGTGCGATACTTTTTTTTTGGATATTGTTACTCCTGAACACTGCCACCAACCAAATATTCTAACTGAAACACCCACAAAAAAAACTACAAAACCACATAACCACCTCTCACCAGGCACAACACTACATCATCTAGTAAGAGACTCTACCACCACATTTCCACATAACTATATAAAACTCTACATAGACCAAAACAACCACTTCCATAACCAACACACATCACCATATTGAGCACATAAATTAAGGAATTCCATCCTCCATGTCTAGATAAAATATGCTCTAGGAAGCACTGAATCACCCACATGAGTTTAATAACATCATAGTATAATGTGTCTCAATTAGGATTCATGTCCTCCCTTTTTCATATGTCTGGGTTTTTTTACAAATCACAAATTAAGGAAAAACAAAACATCCAATAACATAACAAGATCCAAGAATCACATCACAAGAAAATAATAGAAAAGAAAAATTCAAAATAACTCTATGTATTGGGAACACACCTACATATCTCCCTCAAAAGTACTCTTTTCGATGATACCATGCCTTTATAAAACACAAACCAAGGGAATGTCCCACCAATACAACACCTTATTTAAATGATTTGGGATCATTACTAGTTGATCCATTAATGTCATGTCATACCTGGCATCCAACTATCCCCAATTAATAACATGGGAGTTATCATGAAAATACTGATGAAGATGAGACCCATGGAAGAAAAAATAGATCCTCTCCAGCCACAGTGGTAATGCCAACTGATATTCTACCTCACCAACATGCACTAACACCTCAATGGAACTAACAAGCCTAGGAGAAATATTACTCCACCTTCCAAACCACCACTACCCATGATAATGGGAGACTCTCAAGAACACATGGTCTCCAACCTCAAACTATAGGGACTTACTAATTTGATAAATATAGGCCTTATAACGGTCTCATGCAACCATCATCTACTCACAAACCAAATTGATCTTCCCAGTTTTTCTTTGTACCACATCAAGAATAATAACTTATGACTCTAAAACATCTATCTAGTACAACAAAGAATGCCAATTTTAACCATAAAACACCTCAAATTGATCTATATCAATAGATGAATGATACAAGTTTTTGTACACAAACTGAAAAAAAGTCAGGCGCCATACCCAAGATCAACCATGGTCCAATATACATGCCCAAAATATATCATCTAGAATATGGATAGTCCACTCCATATGCCCATCTTTTTGAGGGTGGGAAGTAATTTTAATTAACAACTTAGAGCCAAAACCATTCTTTAATACCCTCTATACTCACAAGGTAAAATGGGGATCCTGATTAGAGATGGTGCTCCTCAAAACTACATATATTCTAACCACATCATCTACATACCACCTCACCAAAACATTTACAACAATCAACTCAATGATGACCAAGAAGTAGTCAAATTTCATTAATCGGTCCACTATCACACAAAAAACATCAAATCCTACTTGATATCGAGGAAATCATATGACGAAATCCATCGAGATGTTATCCCATTTCCACTCAGGGATATCTAAGGACTATAAAATACCTCTCAAAACATTATTCTTCTATTTTAACCACTGAAAAATTATAACTTTTTCCCGAAACTCCACTACTGACCATTTCATCCATGGCCACCAAATTTGTATCCTCAAGCCATGATACATCTTTGTCACACCAGGATGTAACACTAAAGTTGAGCTATGAAACTCATAGAGAACTCCCATGCACACCACCTTTAGGAAAAACAACCTCCCCTAGAACAACAACTAGTTCCGATCATCCTCTAACCATCCTTTAGAAGTGCCACCAAAGTCAATAGGGTCACACATCACCTCTACCTATGATTATCCCCACTGATAATCCTCCACATTCTACATCAGGCATGAATCTTTAGTCATCTGATGAAGATGAACTTGGTCCTTTTTCTACCCAAATTCAATATGCATTAATAAAATATCTTCCATTCATTTCTAAACATTCGTAGATTCCCCAAAAACATCCTCTTGGGACTTCAAACTCACAAAATTAGCAACTATATTACCCTTCCATAGGGGTTAAGAGAACTCCAAATCATAATCCTGAATAATATCTATCTAACCTCATTGATGAAAATTCAGATCACACTATGAAAAGATATTATCATTATTTTGTGATCTGTTAAGACCACAAAGAACTCCTCAACGAGGGAGTGGCACCAAAAATTTAGAGAAAACACAACTTCCACTTACTTCAAATCATGGGTTGCATATTTATCTCCAGGAGGACTTAAATTTCTATACCTAATGGGATAATTTATTTCTACTATGTTAATGCACATACCAAGACTAGACAAGATGTGTCTCATAAAACCTCAAACAAAACACCCTCTTATGGAAACCCAAGCACTGGATCACTAACCAAATTCTGCTTTTGGTAACCAAAATATTCTTGATACTGATCTATCCACACAAAATCATGGTTATTTCTTGTAAATGCAATTATCGGGGCTATAAATTAAGAGAAATTAGGTAAAAACCTATCATAATAGCTTGTGTGAATAAGAAAACTGAAAATATCTACAACATTTTTAGGTGATTAAAAATAAAAAAACTACTTTGACCTTTAATGGGTCCACTTCTATACCTTGTAGAGACACCAAATATCCATGGAAACACACCTATTGCATCTAGAAACCACATTTAAACAACCTCCCATAATACTGGTGGTGTCTAAGGACCTACATAAAAACTCTCCTCAAGTTATATTTTTTATTTAAAATACTTTTTTGGAAAAAAGTGTGAAACCTATTTATTCCAAACATAAAAATTAAACAATATAACATATAATAGAATTATTGATAGCCATATTTAACCTATTATATGTAACCTCTCTATATAATTTCAAAAAATACCATTTAGCATTTTATCTGGTTCGTATTTGATAATGTCTTTGAATTGATATTCCAATTTGACCTAATTTTTCATGAACTCCTTTGTTGTTATCTTCTTATGGTTGAATACTATAATTAGAATGAGATGTTTCTTATCAATAAAATCCCTATAATCCCTATTTGTGTCCACTTGAATTATTATTTGATTCATCCTTTATGCATCTTCATTATAAGTATGGATAATCAATCCCTTCTCCAGTATCTCTTCCTTGAAGTGCAGAAGAAGATCCCATGATTTTTCCTTGGACTCTATATATGTTGTCCACTATGAACCAACTAGGTTCTCCAATGGTGAATCAATTAAATCAGCCTCATTTCCTAAAATTCCCTTATCCTTTACATTTTTACAGATCTTTTATCCATTGGTTGGGGTAAGTAGAAGTAGTCCTTGAACCGTTTAATTTTTTTCCTTTAATCGGGATACACCTACCTGAGTCCCGAATTCCGCTTCGGCCCTTCATTCTCCTCAGACTAGGTAGCCCTCTATATTGGATTTATTCTACACTTTCATAAAAAAGTGGATAGAAGAATCATCACTATAATCTTCTGTTTGGAGTCTCTACTATCCATTGAGGTTGACTACCCAAGATGTATCGAGATACTATTATAGACCTTCTCACTCTAGGTCCTCAAGTCGGTTGAAAAGCTTAATATTTGGAACTTCCTTAAGATTGGTTTTCACCCACCCCATACTGCCAGTAACTCATGATCCTTTCCATAGGTTGCACCACACTCCCTTTCCTTACTAGGAACATTTTCATGACCAAGTCGCCCATCCATTATCTACTGGTACCCATCTCTTCCAAAGCTTCCATTTCCTACCCACGTTGCCTCGTCATATGATCCAAGATTGGGATATTTGTTGCAATGTTAAATAATTCATGTATTGCACACCCAATTAAGAACTCTCAACCCAGACTGGCCTTGAACCTCAAGATTTAGGTCACACCATAGTATTTCAAGGACATCGTCCACCTTATGATCTAGATTCAAATGAAAAAAATTTACCAAAGGAGAAGCATATATGGATGCTCCACCAAGAATCTATTCCTTCAGAATATTAAAACTAGGTAGGTTGGTTCTAAACTCTAATGCCACAAACTCCCTATGATGACCATCCTTAAGCCCTCGATGGCATGTTGATAGTCGATGGTCTATTGTTTTTCATACCGAATAGAAATGCACCCATGATTCAAAGAAAATAAGTTGTTTACACTGAAATTATTCTCTAAATTAATTCCTAAAAAAATATATAAGAATCATTGAAACATATATTTTGACACATATATATAGATATATCAGGTGATATAATGTTCTACTTTTACTGTCATAACAAAGAAATTACCTGATTAGATTACCTAGCATCTATATTATATAAGGGTTCTAAAAATGAAGGGAAGCTATGGAAAACAGACCCAAATTTCCATTGTTGGATAATCACAACTCATCTAGAAATCATAGTACCACTAGAAAAGAAATAAACGAGATCCATTGCATATTCAGAGAGATTTAGACCACACTTTAATCAAATCCAACTCTGAAGAAAAATGAACCATAATATGACTATTGTCGAGAAGCCCTAATCTTGGTCGATCATGTAAACCCAAAGAGTTAAATAAAAACTTGTTGAAGAAATATACCAAAGGTTAAAGATTCCTGAATTGATCTATCAAGGTCAAATCCAGAAGGGGTGAGGATTCAATGAACTATAGAGATGAAAGTGAGAGTTGTGGGTATCCTTCAAACATATTTAGGATTTTAGGTCAAATAGATATTAAGGTAAAAGGGGGAAGAGATTCGGGGTTAGAGAAGGGAAATAAAGTCCATTAAATGAGAGGAAAATAGGGTCCATCACCCTCAAGGGGGAAAGGACTGGAGTAGTTCCCATCATCACTGAGATCATGTCAGATGGGGAGAGGGATGATAGAGAAGCTCCGAATATAGTTTCATAATGTCCACCATCAAAGAAACTCTAAGATGATAAATATGCCCCTCCTATGACTTAGAGTATAACAAGAGATGATCAATGAAGAGAATGACGAACCAATATAAAAAATACTGGAACAAAAATTTCATAATCCCTATGAACATGGATGGTATGTTCGCAATACTGAATGACATGAATACAAACTCGAAGTCCCCATAACTGTATATGATGGAAGTATTTTGAACATCCTAATCTTTTAACCTCAATTGGTGATATCCAAGGAACATATCAATTTTATAGAAATATATAGCTCCATGAAACTATTCAAATAGATCATCAATCATTGTAATAGTGTAACAGTTCTTGAAAATAACCATATTCAACCTGTGTTTGTATATAAAAAAACTTATACTACCATATTAATTCTTAGAGAACAACACTGTTGCACCCCAAAATGAAAAACTGGGTCATATGAAACCCATATGAATAAAATCATCCACCTATAGTCTCAACTGACATAACTACATGAGCACCATCTGATAGGGAGCCATCAAAATCGGATATGTTCTAGGATATAAATCTATCACAAATGCAACGATGCATCAAGGAGGTAGTTCCATAAAATTATTTATGAAAAAATTCATAAACTCATATGAAAACCTGGTAATAACCTCAACCCAGGATTCTAGTGGCATATCCTCTAACTATGAAAAAAGTGGCTCCAATTTCGTACCACCCAACCTATAACCTTGCACACCAACAAACACTACTCGCTGTCCCACTACATTAAAATATAAAATTCTTCTATGAATGTAATTTATGAATACAGGAACAAAATATAGATAATCCATACTAAGGATATTATAATATAACTTTATTTATAGTAAGAATAGGTCTTACACTTTTTGGTGATTCCCCATTACCAATCTATATCCCCAATACACATGAAACAAAAAATCCTTACCTCCAACCAGTGTCGTTTAGACCAGGGGAATTGGAAGAATCTCCACCTTCAGTCCCAACATCCATACCAAATAAGGAGAAAAAAAAGGAGTTATAGGATCCTAAATCAAACAAAGAAAACAAATAGGTAGATGATAAAATAATCATACCTTAAAAAACTTCTGACTTTGCTGGTGCTACTTCCTCTAATGAGTGCTTCTAATTACACCCACCTCATCTACCTCTCTACTCTCAGACTCTAGGGTCATGATATTGACTGGATCCTTGTAAACGGGGACCATCATGATCCTAGACATTGTGAACTCCACCTACTCTTGACTGACAAACAATAACCTATGGTTACTTGGTTGGATCTACCTCAGAGGCAACGAATGCTACTGAAAAGGGGTATGGCCGCCCATATGAAACTGAACTCCCTGAGTGGTAAGAAACTAATGATGTTTGTTCCCATATCTCCCAAATATATGGAATGAATAAAACCCTAGTTGTTTCTCAGAAATCACATATCCTAGAAGTTCGGGAAAGAAACCACCGTGGTCAGTTCCCCACTGAACGGAACCCTAACTACTTGAACACTCATGGCCAAATGATTGAAGATCTACTCTTCAAAACACTATACCGGCTACCCTGATGAGGATAAAATCCCAAGTAAGTCATTCTATTTATAAAATAAACATTCTTCTACACCTCTAGATATGTAAGTTACATAAAAAAAGTGACCACATACCAGATCACTGAGGGAAAATCCTCCTCCAGATGGCATGATTTGGACTCCTCATATAGAAAAACATTTGAAGAAAAGTGAAGGAGTTCCTTGAACCTGATCCCAAGATCTTGCACACTCAAACTACAATATTTAAGGGAAAAAATATCTTATATATTTGATTCCCTCATCATAAATAATAGAAACTATACCCAGAAATCCATCTAAAATTTTACCCACAACATATCTGCCTCCTTACGGTCACTAAGAAACAACATCTACCACTAACGTGTAGCTCCTAGAATCTGAATAATTTCTAATGTTACCCAATACTCAAACTAGTTATTGGATTATATTGAAATATATATCTGTATTCTTTATCCATAGCTCTATATCTATATCCAAGACACCACCTATTTCATTTCCAAACTCTTCCACTAAAAGGCATGAAAAGATCACCACCATCCGACATCATCCTCTATCAAGTGAACCCTATGGTGAACAAATGGATTAGTCTGGTAAACCTAAACTACCTAAGGGAGTAAAATACAAAGAACAAGATCCACCAATATAAGAAAGAAGAACATCATAATCCAATTATCCTAGAATTTTATCAAATATTATTTGTTAAATTCATTTTATTTTTTCACAACACCCAATTCAACCAGGAACACAAGTCATCATGATGCTTGTACCTCTCCTAAGTATATACCAAAAAAATAGTTCCACCACACCAATTAATTCAATAATGTCATATCACATTCTTTGGATCATAGGTACCCCTTAAATATTGTGTCCTAGTTAGTCTTCCTGACATATGACACACACCAAGGCCAAATAACACGACTTCCATACCAAACCATGAAAATATCATAACACCTAACTCTAAACTCAATCATATTTTTCAACCATCACCTCCGATATCACTATGTCATGACCCCATCCAGCCGAAGATACCAAAATGATAAGGGAAATAGATAATTACCACTAGGTACGACCACAAATATGCCCCAGGTTGGTGACTAGCACTGAGGATATAAAAATATCACAGTATGGGAGGCATTAATCTCTATAGATGAAACATGATCAGGAGATAGGATAAATAAACACCCAAAAATCTAGTAGATAATATAAATTTAAAAAAAAACTATCCCAGAATTCTTGAATAAATTAAAACTCATTCATATAAAAGTATCAAATCTAAATACCAAAAGACATTTCTATGACAACAACTCAACAAAAACTCCAACCTAGCTATTAATGTCCAACTTGTTACCCAAAATAATCTTTAAAACATAAAAAATAGTTTATATACATGGAGTGAGAGTAATTGGAATAGTCAATAGGGACATAAACAAGGCCTCAAATGAACATGTGAAAAGAGAATGCTAATTCACCAGTGGAAAAAAAACCAACAAGCACCTAATGGTTCATCTATCCAAACCTAGCCTCAAAATGGATCTCTCACCAAATCACACATACAATATAATAATATAAAATCAAGATCATGAAAAAGTGAGGAACCCCACATTTAATTCCTAACTAATTTTCTACCCTCATTGTCCAATGTCAATCATCTTATGATCCCATATGTTCCACACATACCACATCACATCCCATCAAATCCCTCCCACATACATCTTGGCCACGTATCACATCACATCAAATCTAGCTAGCAGAAACCTGGGGCATGCATCACATAACATCCCATCACATCCTGCCTGAAGAAACTTGGGACAAAACATCGTATCCCTCATGAAGAAACATGAACCATCAAAGCAATGATGGGTAATATACAACACCAACGCGCATCATTACTATTGAAGGAAGAGGGGGAGGGAGGGGGTTTACAACCATCCATATCAATAACATCCTATATTTTAGGGAAAAAACTTAGAACTTATCCCCTCTAATAATTGTTAAGGTTATCCAACTCGGGTGGGGTGCATATAAAATAAAATAAACGTACATGACATATAGATAGAACACAATACTCAACCTATGGGTTGATATCAATAACACTAGAACACACCAAATCCCCACCATGTACTATACATCAACCATTTAAACCACTTCCCCCATTATATGAAACACCATGTAACCACTACATAATCCACACAACATTTTCCACTTTCAGATATAGGTTACTCCACATTTTTTTCCACTTCATTTCACGTTACACAACTCATTCATTCATTCAATTCATTTTAAGATATTTATCACATTTCTATTTATAGTACACCTTGTTTATTTACAAACCTATTTTGTTTAGTTTATTAATGAAATTCATCATGTGGACAAACACTCAAATAACAAAACCATTACACACAAATACTATTCCAACTCACACAGCCACCACTACAACACTACACATCCACCATCATCAATTCACCACATGTCCCAAGGCATCTCACAATAGAACCACTGTATAACCCTATCACCACATACCACAACAAAGACATTGTGGAACCACTAATTTGCTACAACCATTACACCACAACCATTATGCCACAACCACTACACGAAAACAACTATTCTACAACCACCACACCAAAACCACTAAACCACAACTACTGTTCCATAACTATTTCTCCACAAAAATTATTCCACAACTTCAATGCCCCACATTGTAGAACTTCCCACATCACATCCATCCTAACCAACCTCTATATCACACCCCCACAAACCACATTACCCAGATGATCACCTCCATCACCATAAAACATCGAAAACCATGTAGGGAAAACAAAAAAAGGAAAAACCCACAAGAAAAACACAAAATGACTTCTATAATTATTTAGGGGAATTATCACATATCTTATTTATTTAGTATGAGTATTATCACATAAACCAGATATGTAGAGTAAACCTATTATTATCCAAATATATATTATTTAAGATTTTATTTAGGGTGTAATCACTTAGAATCACAACAAGGGTCATTAAAAAATAACAACTATAGTGGAAACAAGGATATAAACGTGCATTATTTTCAGAATTGGAAATATTCATGCATAATTACATTAAAAAAATATATCAAAGCATTAAATCATGTGATAACTTCCCATACCAATAAATTTTAGACATTCCAATTAATTATATCATTATGTTGACCAATAATATTCCCTAAAAGATAGAAAACATAGATTATCTCACACATAACACATAAACATGTGAGAATAAGGATCCCCTACCTCAAGGATGATTTATAATCTTACTACACACCATATGGTGAAGAAAACACTACCTAGAGACCACCAACAAATAAGGAATTCATAGATAAACCTAAAATACACTAAAGGGTTGTAAAAAAATCAAACCATACATACCTTAAACCAATAATGCACCACTGTAGTGTATTTTTGAAGAAGAATCTAATGAAACCCATGGGAAAGAGAGGAGAACTCACCATGGATCTCTAACAAGTATACACTAAAACCTAAGGATTTAAGAAAGGGAGAAGGTGGATAGAATATATCTTCCAGGTGACTAGGGTTCGTCTATAATGATATATATAGAGATAGAGAGGTATGAATTAATGAAATAAAAATGTCTTAAAGGGTTATAAAATAACATGTAACCAAACACTTTTACATCGTGTAACACATTCACAATGTGAATTCCCATTTTTCCAACTTTTTTCGAAATTAAAATTTCCTTGGATCATATTAATTACAAATCATGAATTAAAATTTCAAAACATTAATCTATTTCATTATTCACACCTCATTAAAATAGAATCTATGAATTATTTGTCTTTATGAGCCTCGAATGACCAATTCGTGTCATGTAAACTATTCACGATGTGAATATCCTAAAGTAGCTCTGTTACAATTCTAACCTACATGAAACCTCCTATAGCCTTCTCTAAAACCTCTAAAACACAAAAAACTAGGATCATAATAGATAAGTAAGGTAAAAAACCTTAAAATACAATAATATTTAACTCAATAATTAATAAAGACCCTTTATTGGTTGAAAATCACCACAATATGTTTGTTTTCAATTTCATCTTCTAGGATAAAGGTCAAAGTACTCATGGAAGGAAATTTAAACTACACAAATTCTTATAGTTAATACATTATAGTAACCTTAATGAAATTATAATAATAAACATTTGAATATGAATGAATAATGACATCACTCCTATGAAACTACTACAAACGTTCTAAACTATAAACACCCAATATGGGATAATAGGAAAAAAACTAACTAACATACAAGTAAATAATGATTATAAATATAAATTATAAATATTTATAGGTATTAATATGGTTTTATAATTAGTCAAAAAGATATTTATGATCTTTATATATGATCGTAGGGTGTATCTAACTATGCATAGAAACAAGTAAAGGGTTTCATTTCAAAATTTTTTTATTTGAAACACATGTTATTTTATGCACCAAATTTATTTTAATTGGTGTATATATTACCAATTGGATATTTAATATCATTTATTATCCTTATTTATATTATTTTAACTTCATGTTCAATATCTTCTTCTTTTAAGTGATTCTTATTAGAATTTTCTTAAGCTATAAAGGATGTTTTTCCCCAAACTCCCTTCTTTGAGAAATGTTTTTACTTATTTATTGATTTAATTTTATATAGTGTATATGCAACCCAATTTTTATGTTTTCATGAAATATATTTTATTCATGGTATTTTAGGTTCATTTTAAATCTCTTTATCTATCAAGGTTTCTGATTAAAATGTTACTCAAGTCGTAATTGTTTTCTCAACTCAGTTATTTTTCATTTGAGTTGTGAAATCTCTTCTTGATCACGATCTTCCAAGTTTATATTTCCTAAAATTATCTTTCCAAGTGGTATATTTCATTTTTATTTAATAATATTACTTATATTTAATAATATACTCCCATTTGATGAAATTATCCCTCAAATAAAAACACAATGTTAATAAGACTAAGTTATATACTTTACAATAGATATTTTCTTAATATGTTCATATTTTATATATAAAAAGTGTGATATGTATCCCAAATATATTTCATACAAAGTAAAATTTAAGTTTCTTTCCACATATTTTCAAATAAAAGTGTTATTATACTTTTTATTATCTGGGTTTTATGAAATGGATTTGAATTATTTTTTATGTTTTCAAAATGGATAGTTATAGAAAAAGGTTTTCATTGCAAATAAAGTTATAATTTTTTTAAAAAGTTATCCATAATATTAATTTTAAAGTAATTTTCAAAGAAAATAAATTTATTTAAATATATTTAGAAAGAAAATCTTTCTAATATTTTCCATGTGGGTGGTTTTCAGTGGAATGAATCTCTTTTAAGAATTTATGTGTGAACATATCTTTCCACCACCTTTGTCATTTTCTAATTTCATTCCTATCTATTATTTATCATTAAAAAAAAGAAATTATTATTATCATGGTTTCATAAAATATTACCTTTTAAATTCTTTCAATGGAATTGGTAATTTCTTTTTTTCAAGAAATTTTCCTAATTCTTTTAAAATTGATCCTCATCTATATTGTATACTTGATCAAGGGTGTTCTTTAAATGATACCATCCACCTTCTTTACCATTATGGATTATTAAATTAAATTCTATATCTATGGTATAAATCACCACCACTTTTTTCTTTGCTAATAATCCACTTTTATAGTAATGATTTAGTTATAATTATTTTCCTCTACAAATTCCCTATATTCCACTACTTGATTTAATGGTGTTCAACTCGATGCCAAATACATCAATTGATTAGGGAAATTATTATAGAAAATGTATATCAATTTCTTATACAGTTTAAATACCATAATTTTACTTATATTTTTTGAGTGGTATTTACCTAGTACAGTTTTAAAGTCATTGGATACCTATTTATTTTTCATGATTTTATCATGTCATGATTATTGATGAAATCATGAATGGTTCATTGAATAACCACTTGAAAAGGATATAAAACAAATTTTATTTCCTTTTATTTTTATGATATGTTGATTATAATTTTATATCACACATATGTATGATTTTTCACTATGATGGGTGGGGTCATATGAAACTCCAATACATTGGGTAATGCTAATGTCCCATAAGAAGTTATGTATGGGATTATGGAGTAAATATAAACCTTTTTGATGGAATAGGGAGTAATCCTTGGCATATGATAATGTAATAGGGAGTATTATTTAACATATTTTGATGATGGAATATAGATTAATACTTTTCATTGTCTTATGATGTCATGTTAATATTGTTTACACATTTCTATGATGTTAAGATCTTATTTTATGATCATATTTAAATCCATATATTCATGATATAATCTCTTTATTCCATGTTATCAAGCTTATGATCATTATCATTATGAAATAATGTTATGATACACATCTCTCATGTTATTCTTTATTATCATGTTTACCCTTACTGGGAATTTGAGATCATCCATTCTTATGTTTCCCTTTCCCCAGGTTATGAAAGTTTGTATTGGGAATGCTAATCCTAGTAGAGTATATTGTGTGTGTAATTTTTGGGTGATGTTGAAGACTCATTATGGAATCATTATCTTCTTATATAGTATAAAAATGTCTATTTTATTGAGAAACATGATATTTATTAGTAAGTTATTTGTAAAAATTCTCTAAAACTATAGAATAAAAGGTCATTGTATTGTAAGTTTGAGAAATATATTTTAATCATAAATGTGTATCAAAGACAGTGTTATAAGTTACGTATTTTTTGACACCAAATATGGCAACATGGGTTTGAGGGTGATAAAACTAGTATTATAAGAGTTTAAGATAAATTTAGTGGTTATTATGTTATTATTTGAGGATGATTTATGATTTTTTAATGAAATCAATGGTTGATGAGTTATGGTTGATCAGAGTTTTTATGATATTGGTAAACATTTAGGTTTTGAGTGTTGAATATTTTATGACTATTTGGGTATTAGGATAAGATATATTTAGTGAAATCCCTAACTCTAGGACTAATATAACCTCTAAAAATAATTCTAAAGTAGATATTGTGTGGTTTTCCGAGAAATAAATCCCTATCTAGATATAACAAGAAGATGTGGTTTTAGGATAGATTCATCTATGGGTAATAACTATGAAAAGAGGTGGTCAAGTATCTCTTTTCCATCATTCTTGTGCATGATGAATGGTCTATTAACACATACCTTGTTTGACACCCCACGAGGGATATGCTTACGTGAATTAAAATTCTCTTTATAAACCATTATGAATAATTTTAACATATTATTTTATGTAATTTAACTATGTTATAGAATATAATAGTAAATGACCACGGATAACCTAAATTAAAGCTATAAAAGTACAATTTAGGTTATACACACTATTTCTGAATTATTTACTCTAATCTAATAGTGTTTTTCATTGTATATTTACTAATTTAATTATTATCCTCCCTAAACATTCTTTTAATGTAATGGATAGAGCAAGAAGGAACCAATATAAAAATGGATGCAATGGTCAATGCTGTTATTATCCTGACTAATAATCTATTAGGATAAAAAAAGAGATTTCAAATATTGTTATTATTCTAAATTAATTATAATGAATTATTATTAATAAAATTAACAAATTTGACATCCCTATCACAAGAAATAGGATAATGATGGAGTGTTGTGAAAATTCAATTGAAGAATATGTTGAAGGCAAAAAGATAAAATTCAATTCATGTCAAAAATTTAGAAATAAAAACACTGGAGAATGTCTCATAGTAATTATAAAATGTTTTATGTGTGGAAAATGAAGACATAAAACATGTAACTTCTGAGGGAAAATAAATCATTCAACTAACTCGAAAGAGGAAACATATTTTTATTTTCGTTTTACTTTAGATATTAATATCGACATTTCATTTGAAATTTTATCTTAAGTCTTGTCTATATATTTGACATCCTTCAATAATTTTTTTTAAAAAAATTGTGAGGATTTATTTTATTTAATGTATAGAGACTATAACATCCTAAGATTTTAGTATATAATTTTTTTTTAAATAATACTGAGTTTGATATTTCTCTTTAAAAGTACTAAAACAAAGGCTATGATAAATTATTAAATTAAAATAATCATCTTTAAATGATCATTATAATAACATATAATATATCTATATATGGAATAAAATATTACAATTATTAAAATTAGAAAATTTTGTGAAATAATATTAGAAATATTTAATATTTAAGAAAGTATATTTAAATAAAAAGCAATTTATATTTATATTTTTTATTTTCTCTTTTATTTTTTATAAATAATTTTTATAAATATATTTAGGAACATTATTTTTGAATTTATAATATCAAAATTTACTTATTATGAAATTTTCATCATTTTTGAAAAAGATCAATTTTAGTAAAAAATGAGTTTTTACGAAAATTATAATTTTCATGACTTTATCAATATATAAGAATGACCTAGAAGGTATAAAACAATATAAGTTGTAAAATAAGAAATTAATCAATAAAATTAATCATTTTAAAATATTTTTTTGAACTTATAAAACCCCTGTCCCATATTTTTAAAATGAAAGTAAAATGTTACTTTAATAAAGAAAAATGTTTTATATCTTTTATTTTGATTAATTAATATTTTTTTTAATATTTTGTTATATATCTTCTTTAATTTCACATAAACATAATTATTTTTATAATAAATCAATTACTATCATGAAAATCAGAAACCATTTAAAATTTATCTTTTATATAAGGGTAAATCAGAAAAACACTCATTTATTTAAAAACATTTACCTTCTATGTTTGTTTAATTTAAAATAATATTTTCTCATATTTATGAATTTAATTAAGTTAAATGGACCCTTAATTAATAATTATAATTTTTAAATATTGTAATAAGGGTCAAATTGTATTTATATTAACAAATTAATTGACATTATTAATATTTATTTAAGAGTAATACGTGTTTAAATGACTAATCTAAGGTGGATCATTTTATTCTTAATTTAAATTGACCTTTATAACTTATAGGAAAAAAATTTAGGTTTTCCATTCCTATCTAAATTTATTACCAATATTCCCTCACCCAAATCACATAACTTTCATGAATTTCCATACTTAGCCCTTACTTATTCTTCTTTTCCATGGAAAAGTCCATCTTTCTCACTTATAAAAGTGGATCACTTACAACATTTCAATACTCCACTCCTATTTTAAACTTTAATTGAAAACCAACCCAAATTTACCATCCTTAAATTCCATTACGTGGATTAATACCCTTGTTACTAGAAATTAACCTAATTCCCTCAAATATAAGTCCTTCATCAAGAGGAAGTTCAAGGTCACAACGTAGGTATCACATCTATCTTGAAATTTATTTCTTAATCAATTATTTCTCAAAAAAACATAACCATAGTATAATAACTACATTATAATAATTAGTGTGTTGATATGTTATTATAATAATATTAAATATATTATATATTCTCTTTCAACTACTAAGAAAAATAAGAATAATAATTAGTGTGTGCACATGGATTACCACCTCCATGAAGCGTCGCTTTTAGTTTTTCATTACCACCCCTCATATATGACATTAATGATGGTATTTATGTATAAATATTATTTATATACTTTACTTATTATTCTTAAATGATCACTTACTATCTCCCTTAATCCCTCCCATTCGTTGAGTGACGAGAAATGCTAATTATGTATTTTGCAGACTACTGCCTTAAAAAAAATAGCGTTTTAATTTTTATTTTGGTATTTCATTCTGTCTATAAATATATTTACATATGATTCATCATAATAATTAAAAAAGTATAATATCATTATTATTATATCATAATGATATTATGTCAAATAAACACCTCCTTAACGATACTCATCAATTGAGTTAAACCGTGTTCAAGTTGGGGTATGTTTGACCACCTACAAGAATAATGATATAAAATTATATCATATATGGTAATGTATAATTAATTAATGGTATAATATATTTTAAATATTTGAATAATTATTTTGTCTTGTTTATTTAAAGGATACATTTGTATTTAACACATTAATTAAGAAAACACCCTTTGTAGGACGAAAATCACCAGAAAATGTTGATTATAGATTTGATCTTATAGGATTAAGATTAAAGTAATCATGGAAGGAAATTTAATCTTTATAAATCATTATAAGTAATCCATTATTGTAAATTTAATGTTATTTGAGATATTAACTTTGTAATAGGAACAAATACAAAAAATGTTCCTACAAAATTACTACAAATGGTTTAAACTATAAGCGCCCAATGTGGGAAAATAGGAAAAACCAATGTAATATATATATATATATATAATGATCCTAAATGGAAATTATGAATATTTTTTTGGTATTATTATGGTTTTAAAATTATTTAGTAAGATATTTATGTTTTTTATATAGGGGCATAGAGTGCATTTAACTAAGAAGGGAACCAAACTAAGGGTTTTATCTCAAAACTTCTTTCTTTGAGAAAAATATTGTTTAATTCACCTAATATATTTTAAATGGTATATATATAGAAAATTGGATATTTATTATCATATATTATCCTTATTCATGGTAATTTAACTTTAAAATTCAATCTCTCATTTCAATGGGTCGTTGTAAGAATTTTCTTAAGATGTAATATATTTTTTCCTCAAACTCTCTTCATTGGGACATATTTTACCTCATGTGCCAATTTAATTATATAGAGTGTATATATACATCATCATCATAATTATTTATTTATTGAAAAAGACATAGTATAAGAAAGTAAACTAGGGAAAGTTAGAAACAAGGATTCATGGTGGCCTAAAATAGTGAAGTCTCAGCGCATCCCCTCTTACCAAATTTTATTCCCCAGATGTAAGAGAAGTAACACTATGGAAGTAGATAATGGTGTCAGCATGGGTGGGAATAGAGGCTATAAAGTATGAAATTTTGTTTCCCTTATATCGGGTGTGTAGGATGTTCACATGGTTATCAGTAATCTCATGACATATTCTAATGATATATGAAACAACCCACAAAGAGTTACCTGTACCATGTAGAGAATTGTAAAGAATTATGGAATCCATTTCCAACATTGTGAGACTTATGTTCCTTTGATTTCATAGATAGAGATCTATTTGCGTGACCATAGATTTAACCTGAAGGGACTGTCCATTCCCAAAGTGTGCAAAAAATAAAGAACCTCCTTTTATCTCGAACCACACCTCCTCCTCAGATAACCCCCATGAATCATGATCCATCATTATTAAATTTAAATCCTCAAAAATAGGAATGATAGTGCACCTAGTAGCCCTAAAAATCTCTATTATATTGATTATTAGATGAAGAAGGAGACATAAGGGGGTAAGGGTGGGGGTGCCGTTATGGTTTTTTTTTTCAACAGGACCAGATCAACCCGGAGATTCCTTGTTTGGGAAACAAAATATTTTTCTATGCTAGAGGCACCATCAAAGAGATCCAAGTTTCTAGCCTAAAAAATAGTCCATAACATTACTCCATTACCATTTACCTAGCCTTATATTCCGACCAATAAGGTCCTTACCCATGGAACCGATGATCAAGAATTGGCCACCCCCAAAGCTTTTGAAGAGAGAAACCCATGAAATCCCCAAAATCCTGCCAAAACCGATTCTGCCAAGCCCCCCTTGAAGAACAGGTGGTCAATATTCTCTTTCCATTGAGACCTATAACATGAGAACCTAGATTCCATACTAATGCCATTATTCTTGATGTTGTTATCAGTAAGAAGCACCTGATTTCTAACCCTCCAGACTAGAATGTTGAGCTTTTCAAGTATTTATTTACACCAGAAGAGGCCACACCATATATTGAAATGATCCAAAGGATGAATTATATTGTGGAATTACTTTTCAAAGAAGGAACCCAAAGATGATCTGGTAAAGATTCACGTATCGGGTTTATATTTGATGATAATGAGATCGAACAAGGCATGTTGGTTATTGTCCAATACCGAGATGATAAAATCCGAGTGCGTTCTGGCTTCCTTGAAGGAGATATCTATAATCAAGCATCTAAGAAACTCAATTTTAGATCCCAACTAGTTGTGGTTCCAAAAGGATATGTCGCTCCTCCCCACAATCCATTGGCTACGACAATGAAGAGATGGGATGATAGAGTAAACTGTGGGACAAATTGAAGTTGTAGACACTCCTGAAGAACCATATTCCTTACTTCTCCTTTAACATATAAACTTACCATAGAGGGTGTTTTCCTCCACAACTTCCCCACCAAGCTTCGCATGGAGACTATAAACTGTGCTGGTGGTATTCCTAACATTTATGACACCCTATTTACTAGGCCTGGACATCCTAGCCCAAGTGGTTCAACGGTGTTTTCCCTCCTCATGACCATCCCATATGAAATTGGATAAAATCTTATCAATATAAGAGATGATTCTTTTGGGGAACTTTATAACCAAAATATCATGAATTGTCATAGATGATAGGATTCTATTAATTAGATAAATTCTACCACCAAAAGAGAGGTATCTATTTTTCTAGTTCATAATGCGGCCCCTGATCATCTTTGCGATGTGATCACAGTGGGAAATGCAAAGCCTCTCAGGGGAGATTGGGCCACTAGGATAATCCATGGGAAAGGACCTGCAGTTCATGTCTAAGAAAGAGGTTAGAGTGAAAATATTATTATCACTGCATCTATTAGAGATAAATAAATTTATCTTTACAAGGTTGATAATTTTCCAACACCATCTGTAGTATTGTTTAATAATTCTAGGATAGATCTATACTGATATATTGCTTGCATTAAAGAATATTATGGTTTCATCTGTAAACATAATGTGAGATATGGACAGGGAGAACTATCTACAATATAAGAGAATAATTTTACCCATAAGTATTTTCTTGTTGATGAGGAAACTAAGGAAATACTAGGTGATAATAAAGAGGCTTGGTGAAATAGGCCCCCCCTATATGAGGCTCCGTGTAGCTTTGAAGAATCCAAATCTCTTTCCCAAGAAGGAGATTGATATCCATGAGGAACAAAAGCACCGGAAAAATAGATCAACTTCCCAAGGAGAGAAACCCCTGTTAGTCATAACCTTGATGATGAACTCCCATTCAAACCTATCATAAGCGTTGTTCATATCAAGTTTGAGGACTATTTTAGACCCTTGTGCCTTATGATTGATATCACTGAATATTTTATGGGCTAGAAAAATTTCACCCTAGTTCAATCTCCCTTTGACAAACCCTTGTTACTCCTTAGAAACCCAACAAGTTAAATGACTGGAAATATTTTTTTAAAAAAAGTTTCTAGGATTTTATATGGGTAATTACACATACTGATAGGGTGATAATGATGGATGAAAGAGGGATGTTTAGTCTTAGTAATGAGCACCGTATAAGTAGACACAACCACTCATGGAATGGAACCACCGCTGAAAAAGTCTTGGATAGCCTTGATAATGTTTGTCTTAATAATGTTTAAAGTAGACCTGTAGAAAGTCCCCAATAAGCCATATGGACCTAGTTCACTCTCCAGTTTAAGTCCATGAATTGCCTAATAAATATCCTTCTCTTCAAGTGTTGCCTCAAATGAAAAATTATTACTACTGGACACTAGGCGAGGGAAAACATCATGAATTCCAATACGATCTCCTTGAAATACATAGTGCATATGAGGATTTGGGCCTGCAAGAAGTGATCTGAAATGAGTTTTCAACCAAAGAACCAACAACATCCCAATCATTAGGGTAGAAACCATCCTCTAGGAGAATATTGGGTCTGTGAATTTACCACTTCTACTTAATAAAAGAATGAAAAAATGTAGTGTTATGATAACCCCCCCAAACTCATTTTATCTTAGAGTGCTCACGGGCCAAGAGTTCTTGCCTCAGAATCATATCCTCTAGGATATCCTTTTTAAAAGTGACCTCAATAAACAAAGACTCATTCCATGCATCTTCTAAACTAGATTACATCTGGTCAAGGGTATTTCTCTAATGATACCATACAAATTATTTATCAAGATGAATCATTAAATAATATTTATCATCTATGGTATAATTCATCACTACTTTTATCTCTCATAATCATCCACTTGTATTGGAATGATTTACTTCCAATTCATTTCCTTTAAAACTTCGTTATATTCCACTGTTTAATTGAAGGGACTTTACCTAGATTCCTTTTAAATGTATTGATTTGGGGAATTTTTTGCTAAAACACATTAAAATTTCTTATATGTTTTAAATACCATATGAGTCATTAGGTTTTTTGAGTTTTATTTCCCTATAATAATTCTTAAATTCATTGGATACCCATTTATTTTTTATGTATTTATCATGTCCTGATTGTTGATGAAATCATGAATTATTTCTTAGGGAACCACATTAAAAGGATATAAAACCCATTTTAATTCATTGGGTTTTTATAACATGTTTATTGAAATCATGTGGCACATATATGTATGATTTTTCATTATGATGGGTGTGCCTAGATAACAATCCAATGCATTGGGTAATCTTAATGTCTTGTTAGAAGCTTTGTATGGGATTAGAGTGTAAACCTAACCATTTTTGAGGGACTAAGGAGTAATCCTTGGAATATAATAATGGTTTAGATGGTAATATTTGGAGTATAATGATGATTTCATAAGAATTAATCCTTGGAATATTCTTATCATAACATTCTTATGTTGCACATTCATATGATTCCATGCTCTTATGGTATTATCATTATTTAATCCATGTCTTTATGATATCATCTCTTTATTCTATGATCTCAAGATATTTATCATTCTCATTATAATAATATTTTATGACACGCATATCACATGTTATGATTTATTATCATGTTTACCCTTATTGAGTGTTTGAGCTCACCCATTTTTATGTTTCTCTTTCCCCAAGTTATGAAATAAAGTATTAAGTATGATAATAATAGAAGTTAATCTCATGTGTATAATTTTTGGGTAATGTTAAATAATGAAAATGGATTTATTATCTTCTTATACAGTAGAAAAAATCCATTTTTTTGTGAAGGATTGGGATTTTAGTTAGCTATTTGTCCTAATTCTCTATTAGTACAAACCAAATGGTCCGTTGGTTTTAAATGTGAGAAATATATTGTAATCATTGATAAATATAAAATAATTTTTTTTGATTTATTAATTTTAAGCATTGGATCTAGGATAATGGTTATATGGGTTCTGCATAACACACCCCAATTTAATCACCTTTTTCATCCTATGGGAAATGAAGACTTCACTCCTGTGTACATGTGGATTCCCACCTCTAAGAAGTGATGTGTTTTGTTTTATTTTCTAGAATCATGTTGATAGTTATTATGATGGAATTAATAAATATATATGATATTAATAAAAAAATTATGATTCTGGAATGATAATATATTAGTTATCTTGTTACCCAATGATTAGTTGGGAAATGATAAATTTTCTTGTGTGTACGTGTGGGTACCATCTCCATGAAGTGATGTGATTCGTTTTTATTGTACACAATTAATGAATATTTTTAAAATAATAATTAATTAATAAAATGATAATTATTTCGTTATTACTATTTTTGAGATGATTTAACAATGACCCCTTTGAACATGGTTAACTTACCATAGTTGTTTTTGGATTATGAAATGAACTTCCCCAAAATATCTGAAATGAAGTTAATTGATTTAGTAACTATATAATAAATGATAATAAATTAAATAAAAGGGATACTAATATGGTAATAAACCTAAAAAATGTTCTTATGAAATTATAAAATTAATATAATTTTATTATATATCATTTAAATTATGTATGTGACGAGTCACACTCTTGGTAAGGGATATTTCATTTAAACCATATTTAACAGTTTTAATTTTTTTATTCTCTTTTTACTCCATATAAAAATTCTTTAAAATGTTTTAGTTATGTTAATAATATACATAAGTTTTTTTCAAATTCATTTTAAACAATGTTTTATTTTCTTTATAATTTTTTTAATTGAATAATTTTAAAAGTTTTCCAAACAAGTTATTTTCAATATTTTTACAAAAGTGTGAAAGAAATATTTTTTAACCAGTAATACATCATTATATTTTCCCACCATAATGAATGTTATTATTTAATATTATTACTCTAAAATATTTCATTGTTTTTATTGGAATATCATACTTCCCATTCTTTTGGGAAATTTTTAAAATATTTTATCAAATTATTTTTATCCTTTTTTTTGGTAAAACCCAAAAGTGATTTTACATATGCTCTAAACAGAATAATCCATGATGTATTATGATGGAAAAGAAATATTATAAGTGTTTTATGTATTTTTTTGTCTTTGTAATTTTTCATGATAGTTGATGATCCCCGTATTTCTTGCTTATGCATTTTTTAATATTCTTTATATCTGTGGAATACAAGATGTATAAACCTTGTGGGTTACGAAAATTTTAAGATTTCTTATAAGAGTGATATTAATATGATGTAAAAGGGAACCTATATGATTTTTATATTCTTTCAAATGATTTTTCAGGGAATTATTTTTATTCTATAAGGTAATGTAATGATATTGGGTTTATGGAAAGTTTTTGACTGTTTTAATGGTGAAAAGTATGTTTTTGAAGAAAATGTTTTCATGAGTACCCATGTTTTATAACAAAACCTCATGTTTTTTATTTTTTTCCTTTAATATTTATTATCAAATTTTTTAGGAAAATATTTGGTGAGTAAATATTATTTTCAGAGTAATTAAATAATATTTTAAACTCAAAGTTTAATATGTAAAAATGGAAAAACTTCTTTTGGGATTTCATGATTTTTAAAATTGACTAATTGGTTTCTTTACTTTTGGATACCTTTATAAGATATTTGAAATAATCCCAATTTTAAAAATGATTTTAATAGGGGATAATAATAATTAATAAATTTAGATAGGTATATATTTCTAATATAGAGACTCATATTTAAATAAGAAAATTAGTTTATAATGAAGAAGGAGATTATTTTTAAGAATATTTTTTTAGAGAATATGTATACTGAGTAGAATATTCCACCTCATTTTTTTAAGGTTTTATTTGAAATAGTTTTTCTTAATTATCTGAAACTCTAAACCTAAAATATAATAAGAATTTTAGAAAATTAAATCCTTGCTTTTATACTCAAAATTATTGGTTTATTAAGGAACATGTCATTATTGTTAGTAGCAGAGAAACACTTTATAAAACTTTAGCTATTAGAAAGTTTTGAAGAAAGGATAAATAATTAGTATTAGATACCATCATGGGTTAATAATTTTAAGGCCAATCATAGGTTTAAAGTAATAAATACATCTTTTAAGGTTTTTTGTGATGAGAGTACTTTGGGATACATTTATTGAGTTTTAATATATTTTTAGGTATATATTAACCCTATGTCTATTAGGTATTTTAATGAAAATACTATTTTAAAATGAATGATTTTATATTTTTTTGAAATTAGTTGATATTTATTGAAAAAATTTAGCTTTAATATGATCTTTTATGTTGAGGTAATTATGGTTAATTTGGATAAAGGGTTATTATATTTTTGGAACATATGTTTTATGTTATAGATAAACATGGGATTTAATGGTAATTTGGTGACTATGTGATAAATGTTATTTTTGAAAAATTTGACCATTTTTAAAACATTAAATAAATAAGGTAAATTGAATTTGAGGAATAAATATTTGATTAATTTATGGAAGAATATATGATTTTAGTGTGAAAAATATTATCATATTTTGGAGATAATTTTATTACAACATGTAAATTATTTTATGTGGATTTATGAATGATTTATGCTATTTATAGATAAATATTAAGTTGATCATGGATGAATTTGTGATCAAATATTTCAAATTTTCTGGTTTTAAACTTGTTCAAAAATATTTTGAAGATATTTAAGGCTAGTTATTTATGGAGTGTTTTAAGATTAACCATTGGGAGTTATTGTTGAGGATTTAGAGATTAATATATAATTTCTTCATATAATGGTTTATTAATATTGTATTTTATCATTTCTTATTAAAACCATGTTTGGTAATGGATATTGAAAGGTGAAATAAATTTTCATCCTTATATAGATCTTATGAAATAATGACAGATAACTTTAGTGCTCGAGTCTTGAAAAATTAATCACATATCATTTAGAATATAGAATGGAGAAGAGGTGGAAAATTTCTTAAAATAAAAAAGTAGGATTAAATTTAATTAATGGATTTAAAAATAATGTAAGTATATATTCCCGTTTTCTTTATCTTGATGGTATATGAATCACTAAAATCCTAGAAAATTGATATTGAAATGAAAATGTTTTCCTTTTACATTGATTTATGATAAATTGAAGGTCTCTTATCTATTCGGGGAAAATGAAATTATAATTCACATATTATTCATTAATTAACATTATTTTATTATAAGTATAACATTATTGAGATTAATTTCCATCCTCTTTAGGGATGATTTCTTTTCTACATCTATATTTTCACTTTCCACCAATGTTCTTCTTATTTGGGAAATTTATTTGGTGTTATTTTAAGTGACCTTAATATTTACCATTTTACATTTTCAAAAGATGTTTGATTTTTATTTTTTATAATGTTTGTTTTTAAAAATGGTATTCTAAAAAATTAATAATTTTTTTATTTTAATTTTTTTATGTTTTATCTTCTACTCCATTAAACTGATAATAAAAATGTTTCAAACTCTTTATATCAGACACACAATAAAATTATGAGGATATAATTTATTTAAGGAGATAGAATCTAACACATATATATTTTATGTTATATTAATTTAAATTAAATATATGTTCTATTTTGTTTCAAGAACATAAAACCACGATTAAACATACCATGATATACTAAATAAATATTTTCATTTAAATATAACTATTATAATCTATCCATTAGTTTAGTGGGTATGAATAAGAATAAACATATTATGTAATATATGAATAAATTTATATCCTTAGGGAAATTAATAATCAATTAAAAATTGATTATCAATTGGTTTTAAATGAAGACAAAACATTTTAATACTAAAAAGATATTTTTCATAAAACGTTTTGTATGTGCATAATGTATTTTTATCATAATAGATGAAATTAATTACTATTTATTATTTTTTAAATAAATATATAGATTATATGTACAATTAAATTAATTAAAATTAATTTAATTGTGTTTATGAGGAAAGGAATAATAATAAATTTATTTTAGGCTTTAAAAATATATTTCCTACAAAAATGGGTTTTATTGCATTTTGTGATTGATTATTATAATTAATTTTTGATACATTTTAAAATTTTAGTAGATAAAAGGGGTATAATTTTTTATATCATAACATCAAATATATATCTCGGTGATGTTTTTGGATATTTATGAAAATGATTGATTTTTGGGTGAATATTGAAAAATGCCGATTTTTATGAAAAATATGATTTATTTAAAAGTATTTAAAAGTCCACATTCCTCCAATGGCCTAAAGGACTTCATTTTTTATTGATTTTTGATAATATACCTTTCAAGGGGTGAGGTGGAACCCTTACAAGGCCTGTATGTGTAAGTATTACATGGACCGTAGGACTTAGAGGAATTCATTGCTCGTAGGGTTCAAACATTACATACAACCCATAATTAACTACTTGGAACTGCTCCACCCCAGCATCTTCATCATGAAATCAGATCTCCACCTTCGGATGGATGTTTGGATAGGATTTTCCCATGCGTGCACATGCTTGTACCGATAGAAGGTTCCATACCCTCTCATTCTTGCAATCCATTCAGCTTCTGCTATGGGGAAAGCTACTTTGTCATCCTCCTTCTGGAGCTTGATCCTTGTAGGTTTTCTGGTTTTCATTTGAATTTAAGGTTTCTCAAAGGCCTTAAGGTGGCCCAAAGGCCATGCTAACCCAATGGCCTGGGTGGCCCGAAGGCCTTAAAGGACTCAGGGAAAAAATCAATGGCCCGACAACCCAAACGAGGGAATAGTCCCGATTGCTACTGTGCCAAACAGTACCTGCTACAGTTCCCACTATAGTACATTCTATATTACTACTACAGTTCCTACTACAGTACTCCTATAGTACCATGGAAATATGCCTCTGCCTAGATTTGATCTTTGGTCTTCGGGATGCACTTAAGAAGTCCTCACTAACCGGGCTAAGGTTCATGTGCTACAAATCCACATTCTATTTTGGATTTATTTTAAAGTCAAATTAGCCACTTCTGATTCAAAATAATTTAATTAATTAATTTTTCATAAACATTATACATTATTTGGTATAAAATTATTTATATGATTAAAACCATTATTCTTTTAGAAACTGTTTTTCATTGAATTTTACACACTTTTAGTAAAATAAATAATTAGCACCTCAGGAAATTAAATTCTAAAAAATTGATCACATATATAGAATCGTAATATTTAGATTATTTAATAAGGAAAATTTCATTTCTGTTAAATATGAGTAGTAACTAGGATAAAAGTTTATCAACCCAGTTAAGTATAAAATGGGTTAATCGAGGTTAAAAGTATGAGATAAGGTCTAAAAATTGATAAAACACATTAAAGTATTTTGTTTTTTGAGTTTATTTTGTTCAAAATCATCATATATTTTAAAATATGGCATTTTTGTTCCAATATCCTTTAACTAAAACCATTATATTATATAAAGTTAAGAGTAATTACAAAGTGGTACTCTCTATCACTTATTTTGTTTTTATGAAATGGATATAGATAAAACTATATATGAATTAATTTAAATTTTAAATTTGATTAATAATAAACTAAATTAATTATAGGGTTTTTTAATTTATATTGATGGTATACATACTACAAACGCTTACAGAATGCTGACGCAACACTTGTGTAAGTATTAGAAAAGACAAGTAAATTATTTTAAAACAAATAAATGTAATATGTATTGGAATAAATTTGGTGTTACATCAATTTCCTGAATAATTATAATGTATAGGTAATATTTAAATATTTTATATTTTAATTACATTGTTTTATTTAGGTATTTAAAGTCAAATTTTATGAGTAGTCCTAAAAATGGCTTGAAAGGGCATTTAATGTTAAAAATTATTTTTAAATCATTATAAAATAATAAATATCATATATTAACTAAAATAAATTGGAAATTTTTTATTTTATCATTGATTTTTCATGTATGTTCTACATTGATTTTTTAAAATTACTTTCATGGCCCTTAAATATTGAAAAATTTATTACAATATTTAAGGTTAAATGAGGTTAATGAGGGGGTTAAACCTAGAAATATGGTTTAAAATGACACTTAAACTTGTAAAAATATTATTATAGGAATTTATTTTAAAATTATCATACTTATATTGGTATATATGGAATTTTTGATCGATTTTACATGAGTTATAAAAATATTATATATTAATATTTCATTGTATTTACAAGATTTCCATCCACCTTACTTATAAAATGGCACCACCAATACTCTATTACACACACTTAAGAAGACAATTTTCTCCTTAAATCCAAAAATAATACATTTTTAACATTCCTCAATATGTCCTATTGGTTATGGTATCACAAAAATACCAACCTCTAAGGCTTAAGGTGTAAGCCAATTGGGGTTTATCAAAGATGAGGTATAACTCTCAACCGGGTGTTTTCATGTTTGTTTATTCTTCCAAATCTTTTAAATCATCTATAACCATGATAATATAATAAAATAAGTATATAAAATATATCTTTAATGTTATTATTCTGACTAAATAACCATTTTCACCTCATTTTACATCCAATGGGAAATGAAAACATCACTTGTGCGTACGTGTGGACAACCACCTCCAGAAAATGATGTGTTCCATTTTTTATCACTAGATCTTATGACTAGTAATTATTATGGATTTAAGGAATATATATGATATTAATGAAAAAAAATTTGATTCTATAAAGACAATATATTACTTAACTTTTTACCCATACATCCATCCATAAATGATAATGTCGCTCATGTGTACACGTGGACTATGATCTACACAGAGTGATGTGATTATTTTTTCATATATAACTTTCATAGATGATTATAAAATTTTATTTAATGAATAAAAATTATAATTATTTCATTATTAATATATTTTATATGACTTAAAAATCATCCCTTTGACCAAGGTCAACCTATAGAATTTGTTTTTTGGATTATGAATTGAACATACTCAAAACATCCAATTTGAAATTAACTGATTTAGTAGCTATATACGAAATTATAATACATGAAATAAAAGGGATAAAAAAATTAATAGACCTGAAAAATTATATTATTCAAAGAGAATAATTAATATACTATTATTATAAATGAGTTAAAGTATGTATGTGGTGAGTTCGACTCAAGGTAAGAGATTTATCTTTAAATTATTATATTAAACGTTTTAAAGTTTTTTTATATTTTTCATCCAAGTACATGTTTTTTTAAAATGACCTAGTATGATATTGATATAATGAAATGTAAGTTAAAATTAATTTTAAACCATGTTTTTAATTTCTTTATAAATGTTTTAAAATAATACTTTTAAAAATTTCCCAAAGGGCTTATTTTTTACATTTTTTCAAAAGTGTGAAAATAATATTTTTTAATATATAAAACATGAGATGAATTTACCACAATAATAAATATTATTATTTAAAAATATTACTCTAAAATTATTCATGTTTTTTAAAACAATATCATATTATCTGTTCTTCAAGAAATTTATATTTATATAATTAAAAAAAATTGTATCATTATTTTTACATGAGGCCCAAAAGTGATTATATATATATGTTAAACGAAATAATTTATCAGATTTTATGAAATAAATATAATATTTTATCTATTTTATGTATGTTATTATTCCTTGTATATTGTTCATTATGATGGGTGATCCCGATATTCATTAGGTAATGATTTTTTTCTTAGGGGAATGTATGTTCAATTAACCATGTGGGATATTACCTTTATTATAGTTCTTGTAAGAGTTATTTTAATAGTGATATAAATATGATTTACCAAGATACCTTCATGATATTTATATTATTTTAGATAATATTTCATTGATGTCTTTTGATTCTATATAGTAAGCTAATAAGATTATATTTAAAGTAAATTTTATAACCATATTAAAGATGAAAAATATATTTTTTTAAAAAATGTTTTTAAGAGTACCCATGTTTTATTAGAAACCCTAATGATAATGATTTTTCATTTAAGATTGGTTTTTTTATGTTTTATGAAAATATTTGGTAAAAAATATTATTTTATTATTAGGAAAATAAATATTCAAGATCAAAGTTTAATATATTAAAATGTAAAAAATTATTATGGGATATCATGATTTTTTAAATGGATTAATTGGTTTTACTAGTTTTGTATCCCTTAATGACCTTTTTTGTTCATCCCATGTTTTGAAATTATTTTCACTAGGCATAAGGATGAGTATAAAATTTATCAAGGATTATATTTATGATAGGGGGATTGATTTTTAAAGAAGGTAATGAGTTTTAAAGAAAACAAATGTTTAAATTTATGAATCCATTTTGTGTGTGGAAAATTGGATATTGAGGGGAACTGTCCACATAATTTTGTAATAGTTTGGTTTGTAAGAGTTTTTAATAATTCTCTAAATATATAAACCTAAAAGATCATGGGAATATAGGAAAATTCAATCCTTACTACTAAACTCATAATTTTGGGTTGATTAAGGAATGGGTTGTTATAGTTGGTAGAAAATAAAGGGTTTAGATGAATTTAGAGGTTAAGACGTTATCAACTAAGTATAATTTATGAGTATTAGATACCATTCTGGGTTAATAATTCTAAGGTTTTTCATAATTTTTAATACATAGATACCTTATAATGTCTTGAACTCAAACATTAAATAATATTGAGTTAATTCAAAAATTTACATTCATTCACATAGAGAATCTTTTTAGGCAAAGAGTTTTAGAGAATTAGGCTATAACTATTACATAACAACTCAAATATTAATAAGTATGTAAGTCTACTCACTATCGATTTTTTCATAATCTAACAAATTTTAAAATAAAAAATGATTTTTCTTCTTGATAAAACACCTTCATAACATTCATCGTGACTTTTTTCTTCCTCTTACCCATTCTTATACCCCATGTAAAACATTTTAAAAACTTGGGATAAAATTAGGAATTAAACCGTTATTCTGTGAATATTTTGAACTCATGAAAACTTTTTTACAAAATCAAAATTTTCACCCATAAAACACAAGATATTTATCATAAATTATGAAATAATAATATTATTGACAAAATTATTATCAATCATAAATAATAAAGGTAACTTGTGGCATCCACATCATATTTGGATTGTAGCTTTAATAACTACATGGGGAGTGACCTTTATGGTTACATTTGGAATACCCATCACAATATATTCCATAAATCTCTTATGAGAAACCCTAATGTTTAACTTAATCTCCTTAATCAATAAGTTATAGAGATATTAAGGGTTAACACACCATTTATTTATCACAGAACCTCCTGTATACATAGAAAATTCCCAAGAAACATAACATAATCATAACACATAAAACAAGCATAAAGGAAAAATAGAATTTCCAATTTGAAATCACATTTCATTTTTACAAAGCCACACACTCATAAATGAAAACACATTATTGGAATATAAAATTATAAACTTTTAAAGTAAAAATAAAAACATTAAAGTGACATAAAAGTGAGAAATTTGGTTCATGGAGTATATGTTAAAAAACATTCCAAATTATTGAAATAATCAATCCATTTTTTAAACAGAATTAAAACATTTTAATAGAATATTTTTGAATCAAAGTTATCTGTACCACTTTTAAAACATTAAAAGAAATTAACATTTTAAAATATTAATTTCCTCATAAATAAATCCTTATAACTATTTTTCAAACATGGACATTAATGTGAGTTAATTAGAATAATAAATATTTAAAACATTTAAAATGATGTTTTAGTAAAAGAGTCCCTTACCACGAGCTCGGATCATCTCGTACATTATTTATATTACTAAATAATAAACATAGGTTAATTTATAATTTCTATAGAATTTTTTTCAAGTTTATTATTCCATTTATATCTCTTATTTATAATTTTATAACAATTACTTAGTTATTTAAGTCCATGTTGGACATTTTTTAAATATTCAGCAATTGAGTTAAAAAATGAACTGGGTATGATGTAAATTTTCCATGTGGTCATAATTAAATAATTTATAGAATATTATTAATGAAATAATAATCAATTTCATACATCAATTATAATTTAAAATCAAACCATTTATTTATGGTATAAAAAATGAACACCATTATAATCATAGAGACGGTAGGTTGTACATATGCATGAGTAACGTTTCCATTCTTCATTGATCATTATGGAAATAAGATAATTATTATTTTATCTTTAAATAATAATCATAATATTACTAAAATAATAATAACCATTTAAATATACTTATAAATATCATACAAGTGATGCGGTGAGTACAAACTATTCACATCGCTTCGTGGAGGTGATAGTTCACACGTACCCATGAATGAAGATATCAATTTTATGTGCTTGTAAAGTAAGAAAATAATTGACATATTATTCTCTTATAATAATAAATATGTCCTTAAAATTATATATAAACATTAATTCTATCATTATTACAAGTATTGAGAGATAACAATGAAAAACGAACTACATTAGTTCGCGAGGCCGTAGTCTGTTGTACACATGAACGAAATATTCATTTCCCTTTTATTGAAATTAGAGATTCATTTAGGTGATCATATTAACATAATAAAATCTCATTATATTGAGGATACTGGATTTATTATTTCATCATGGATGAAGGAGATTTAAATGAAGTGTAAGAAGAAATTAGATAAAAACACTTAAATAAAAACATTACCTTTCCTTCAGATGATCACATTTCTTAACAGCTTAACACCTCTAAGAAGGGTGTTATTACTAAAATAAGACCTTGAGAATATGAGGAGGGATTCTAGTAAGGATTTTTGGTAGTTATTTTCCAGACCATATGGTTTTTGAAGTGTGATTAATAGAGATGAATGTGTACCTTTTTATAAGAGAGGGGAGGTGCACCCTTGGAAACCCTTGAAATATTGAATTAGTATAAATAAAATTTCTAATAAAAATGGTCCCAAATTTATTTATTTATAAGATATGATAATTTTGGTTTGAATAACCAATACAATTAAAATTAGACAAGTTTTGACTATTTTTTAATCCTTATCTTTTTGTTTTAACCCCTTTTAACTCTTATGGTTTTATCAAGTAAGTTACACTTTGAGGGTTAAAATGATCACCATAACATGAAAAAAGACCATTGAATAAGTAATTTTTTAAATTTTTAGAATTATAATTTTTTTTAAAAATATTATATTTTTATAAATTTTATATCATTTAATTAATTATTTTAAATTTTAAGACTTGAATTATTCTAATTTTGACACTATTCATTACATGACTTTTTTAAAAATCATAAAAACTTGATTAATTTGAAAAAACTACTTCAAATCATCCGTAACATGTCAAATTCATCTATAAAATCCATGGATTGCATCAAATTGTTTAAATTATATTTATTTTAATATTATTAATATCATTTAATTGATCCTTTCTTTAATAAATATTTTATGCATCAACATTATGTCATACTTAAATTTAATTATTTAATGTAAAAAAATTATAAATATATTATTATGATGTTGGTAAACATTTTTTCTTTCAAATTACTATTTATATTTTAATTTATCTTTTATATAAACTAATATTAAAAACAATTTTCTTATTGAAAATATGGGTATGACATTTTCAACTTAACATGAAATAAAACATATTAAATGTCATTATCATACCCAAGTGGCATAAAATGGATATAATTTCAGTATAAGGTTGATTTTTTTCTAAACCCACTCATATGATGAAATTAGGACAAGTTTTATGATAATTTTATAATATTATAATATTATTTTTTACCCTTATTTAACTGATTTACCCTTTAATCATGGTAAATAAAATACCAAATTTATTATTCACTAAAAATTATTTTTATCTTATTAGAACACAATTTTCATACTTATTAACACCATTTTTATCTATTTTCAAAATTAGATTCACAAAAGTGATAAAATTATACTTAATGCTAATCCTTAAGATATGGCAAAAAGAAGAGTGAAAGAGACGTTTAGAATTTCAATAAGAATTTATATCTAATTTAAATAAAAAAAATCATTCTAATGATATAAATTAGATTAAATGATTAAAAATTAGTCTAATTATTCTTTAAAACTAATTAAAAATATAATCTAACAATATAAATAAATTGGATGAAAAACACTTTTGAATTAAAATGCATCATTGTCTACTATTCATTAAAAAATGAATCTTATCATAAAAATTCCAAAAATTAAACCAGAGTAAATTTTTATGTTCCACTTCTAAATAATAAATTTATTTTTTCAAATATAAATTATAAAAGTGATAAAAATTATATTTAAAATGCGATCACCATCAAAAAGCGGTAAAAATGCCTTTTTTAAAAAATACTCCTTTTATGAATAAAATTGAATTTGATCGTATATCTTATCTAGAAAACATAGAATATGAAGTTTAAACATCCTATTGAATTTATATTTCATTAATATAATCCGAAAAAGGTGATTTTCTTATTTTATAAACACAATTATTCACCCTTAAATAGTTTTTCATAAAAACCCATCCTTTATATTTAATTAGTTTGTATTTTCATTTCTAATTAATTTTCCAACCAAATAATCATCATTATATAAAAATTTATAAACCTTATTTTAATTATTTTGTTAATACTATTCATTCCCTAAATTCTAACATCTAGGTTATAATATTAACATTTAAATAATAATATTTAGTAGTCTGTTTTAGCTCAATATGGTTCCTCATGTACGCTATCAAACAAAGTATTTATTTTTAAAAACTCAGGATGTTACATAACCATTTTTTTGGTTTTATGTGATTGAAGTACTTTGAGTTGCATTTATTTTGTTTTAATAGATGTTTGATGTTGTTGTACACCTCACTCTCTCAAGTGATTTTGAATGATCACAAATAATGAAATTTGTTTCTAACGTTCTATTTTCATGGATTTAATTGTTTGTATTTTAAAAAAAATATCATGAAGGTAACAAACCAAAAATAGGGATAAAAAGGAGAAATAATATCATTTTTGGATCCACCCACAATCAGGTGCCAACGGCTACCCGATGGGGTACCCCTAAATAGTTGGTGGCACCAATCAGAGACCCTATAGTGTTGGGATGTACTAAAAACAAGCCATTTAAGGAGGTCCCTAGAAGATTTTATTTTCCCTTTAATGGATATATTTAACCCCTAATGCCACTAGTGGTGTCCTAAACCCCCCAGAGTCTATAAATACACCCCCTTATGGGATTGGAAGGAAAATTCTCACCCTTTAAAAGATTACACTTCTATATTCCTATATCTAGAGCTTTATTTTTTTTCAATCTTATAATATTATAGTACTATTAATATAGTCACACCCTCTCTCTATTATATTTATTCTCCTATTAGTTATAAATAGCGGGTGGAGTGTGTTCTTCTAAAGCCTTGTACAAAAGAAAGTCAAATTTTGTTTTTCTTTTTGTTTCTTTTGAGGTTAGTAAAGTAAGGGGTTATTTTTATTTCTTGTTCTTTTAACCAAGGAAGTTTGAGTTTCTATCGACAAAAATTAAAATTATTTTAGGTTTATTACTAAAATCACTAAAAAAGTAATGGAGATTGGGTTTTATTTTTTGGTCCTCAAAATAAGGGACTTATATTATAAATAGGTTACTTTAGTACCTGTTAAACCCAATGGAGTATAAATCCTCTAAAGGTATTAGGGGAAGAGATATATTCATCTTTCATGGGTGATTTATAATTTTTTTTATCAAATTATCTTATCTTATTTATTTTATTTCTATTTCACTAACACATTTATTTAATCACTTCCACTCTTAATTAATATTCTCATGCTAAATATTTTTTTATTAAAAACTATCATTTAATTGTTATTTTTATGTATTAGAATTTTTTTTTCATTTATAAAATTATTTCAATTATGTGAATTTTTTTAATTTATAAAAATATTTTACAAAGAAATTTACCCCACTCTTTCTATTCTCAATCAGACCTAAATAGGTATATTAAATCCTTAAGTTTAGCATGTGTTTTAATGAAAAAGGTTATTTTTAGAGTAACAATTTTATATTTTATTAAAATTAGTTGAAAAGTACTGATAATATTCAGGGTTAAGATGAACTTTCAAGTTTAGATAATTAAATTTAAATTATAGAAAGGGTTATTGCATATGGGAACATAATTTTTTTTATAGATATTACCATGGACTTGAAAGGTGATTTGGTGACTAAGTGATTAATTTTATTTTTGAAGAAGTTCACTATTTTTTTGAACATTTAATGAATAAGGTAAACAGAATCTGAAGAATAAATATTGGGTCAACTTAGGGAAGAATAAATTATTTTATTGGGGAAAATATTATCATATTTTAGAAATTATATGATTAGAGTATGAATATTTTTTATATGTAACTTTATGAGTGATTGATGTTGTTTGGAGATAAATATATAGTTGATCTCAACAGAATACGTGATCCAATATTTCTGATTTTTTGATTTTAATCATGGTTAGTAATATTTTAAATATCTTTAAGTCTAATTATTCATAGAATGTTTTAGGATTGAAATTTGGGTGTTATTATTAAGGATTTGGAAATTAATGTAGTTTTTCTTCATTTGAAGGTTTATTTATATTAATTTTTTTCTAATCCTGTGTTGAAATGTTTTATTTTTGGTTAATAGATAGAAATAAGATAAATATATTGGAATACATTTTTGGGTTTTGTGATCAATTGAAATTTAATTTTAGTTATTATCACACGAATTGTTTTTCAATAATTTATAATATGGGATGAAGTATAGGTGGAAAATTTCATGAAATACAGTAAAAGGATAAAATCAAGTTTATGTATTTGAATAAATAAAGTAATCATATATTCTCGTGTTCTTTATATTGATAGAAAAGGAATCCCACAAACTCTAGAAAATGGATTTTGAAATAAAAATGTTTTGCATTCACAATCATTTCTGTTGAATTGATGGGCGCTACTCTCTTTTAGAAAAATGAAATTTAAATTCAAATATCATCCCTTAATAAACTTATTTTTCTTAAAATGTTAACATTATTTAGAATTATTTTCACCCTCTTTATCAGTGGTTTATATTTCATTCCCATAATTTTACTTCTGGCCAATGTTATCCTTATCTATGAACCTGGTTATCTTTTATTATAGGAGACATTAATATTTAACTTTACCTATTTTAAAAAGGGTGTTTTATTATTCAATTTAATGATGCGGGTTTTCTATAAATTATTTTTAAATATTAATAATGTTTTTCCTTTTATGATCATATGTTTTATCTAATACTCTATTGAGTTAAATCTTGAAATGTTTTAAAACCTTTTAATTTGATAAAATATAAAATTATAAGGTTTTAATTTCTAAAAGGGGTAGAATTTAACTCCCCATGATTTTATTTTATATTTATTTAAATGAATTTTATATTTTATTGTGTGTACCACACACAACACCGAGCATAAATGAACCATGATATACCATAGAATTATTATTATTTAAATATAACTGTTATAACTAACTCATTGGTTAAGAGAGAATGAATAGTAATAATTTTATTATGAAATATATATTGAATTTTTTTCCTAAATAAAATGAATAATTGATTATATATTTACTATCAATTGGTTTGAAATGAATATAAAATATTTTGATGGTAAAAGATATATTTTTTCAATGAGTTGTTTTCTTGTGCACAATTTATTTCTATCTTAATAAGTTAAATTAATCATAATTAAGGAATTATTTTAGTGGCCTTTTTCTTATATATCCTACAAAACTAATTAAAATTCAATTAAATACAATTAATTTGAAAGGAATGAGAATAACAACATTTTATGCTTCAAAAAAACATTATCATTAAAAATTGGTTTTAATTAATTTTATGGATATATATTATAATTAATATATACCAATTTTATAAATTTTAGTTGATAAAATGGATATAATTTTAGATACTATCATATAAAATATATCTTAGGGTATTTTTTGTGATTTTTTCTGAAAATATTGATATTTGGGTGAATAGAGAAAAATATTGATATTTATAAAATCTATAATTTATTTTAATGTTTTTACAATGTCCCATTATATTTCGGATTGAGATTATATTAAAACTTATTCCCATTATATTAACCATAATAAATTTATTTCAATGGTAATTGAAATTATACATTATTTTGCTAAAAAATAATTTCTTTGCTTAAAAGAGGTATTTTTCTAAATACCGTTTTTACTGTGTCTAACGCACTTATAGTAAAATTAATTTTTACTAATTATAGAAATTAAATATTAATTTTTTTCCATATTTGGAATAAAAATATTCATATTATTTAATAATTTAAATTTTATTTTTAGTCATAATTAATATTAACCATGATAGAATTTTATTACCCTAGTAAAGGGTATAATGGGTAATCGTGGATAAAACTATGAGATATATTCTAAAAATCAATAAAATCATTACATTATTTCATTGGATGAGTTTATTTTTATCATAATAACCCTATATTAAAAAATATTTTATTTTGGGCCCACTTACATTTGATTATAACCTTTATATTATCTTAAGTTTAGAGTAATTATAAAGTGAGACTATCCCTCATTTATTATGTTGTCTTGATGTGGATATATATAAAAATGATAAATGAATGAATTTAGATGGAAAATTTTACAAATAATATAGTATATTAATTATGATATTTTTTAGTTTTTAGTGATGGTATAATTACTTTAATCACTTATGCGACACTGACACAACACTTGTGCAAGTAGTAGAAAAAAATAAAGAAATTATATTGAAAAAATTAAAATTAATATATTTTGGAATACTTATGGTGTTATTTGAATTTAATGTATAATTATAATGTTTATGTTATGTTGAAATATTTTATATTTCAATTTAATTTTTTTCTCTTGATATGTTTAATGTAAAATTATATGAATAATCATGAAAATGAATTTAAATGGTATTTAATGTTTAAAAATTATATTTAAATCATTATAAAATCATTAAAATACTATATTAACTCAAATTGATGGGAAATTTTAGTTCTTATCATCAATGTCTCATATATGTTCCACTTTTTATTTTTAAAATATCATTCATGAAACTTAGAGATTAAAAAATTAGAAACAACAGTTAAGGTTAAACATGATTAATGAGGGGTTAAACTAAAAGATGTGGGTTAAAATGACACTTAAAATTATGAAAATTTTATATTATGAATTTATTTCAAAATAATACTCATTAGTTTTTAATTGGTGACACCTTTTATTCATTTTATATCATTTATACACGTATTATGTATTAACATTTCATATATTTATAATATTTCCACCCACCTCACTTATAAAATAACACCACCTATACTCCCTACCTCACACTTTATAAACCATTCAGATTAACCAATACTTAACCAAATCCATTCCCAGACTTATTCAACATCTCCTATAGGTTTTTTATCACCAAAATACCAACCTAGATTGACTAAGGTGTATGATAAAGGTGGTTTTACAAAGAAGAGGTCTAACTCTTAACAGAGTGTTTTTAGTCTTATTTCTTCTTCCACCTCCTTTAAATCCTCTATAACCATGATCATATAATAAAATCAATATATTAAATATATTTAAATTTATTATATTGATTATAAAGTCATTTTTTATAATATTCTCATACTAGTTCTCATTCAGGTGATCGAGAATGGTCTTTATGAGAACTCAAGAATGCCTCCTTATATTCCCGAGTCTATTGACTAATAGTAATTGCCTAATAAATATAATGGGGAGATTATACCCTCTTGTAATAAATAATAATCACAGTGGAAGCATGATAAACAAATAAATATATATCAACTCTAGAAAATAAATAAGAAAAGTCCAAAACAATCTAATATAATCAAACCATTCAATGTCATACTGAATACTGTATTAAATGTTATATAAAAAACCAATTTAAAGAAACACTCCACAAAGAAAGAATCCAAAAAATATTCTTGAAACCCATCCTTAGTCCCATCCAAAAGATCCAAACTCATCTATAAAATGAAAAAATCAATCCCAAGGCCCCTTTCCATTGTCTACACTTGAAACCATGAAGTTTTCCAGGATACCAAAAAAATAGTCCAAATAAGGTGTAATTAAAACTTAGGAGGAATCCCACATAAATATAAAAAACTATAGTCCGAGTAATATTTCATGTAATATTATGATAAATAGGTAATTAATTAATAATTAAATGATGAAAATATAAATAATTCTTCCAACCCTTAAACTCTAGGTTAATACATGGGGCCAACTATACCTAATACAAAATATTGTTAGATGTATCTTTCCTTACCCACTAATAGTCTAGTACCAGTATCCATATAAGATAATATAATAAAAAATATAACCTAGTAAAATTCCCATGCCCAAAGTTAATTATATATTCATTCCACATTAGACCCAATGAAAATTATAATTATAGGGGATAATTACATATTCAATATACAATGATCCCTAGATAAATTCAAATGTCAGTATTTAATTACATAATCATTTTACAAAAAATACAAATAGAATTCCTTGAATAGGAAAATTTTCATATTCATTTTATCAATTCAAATAATGATTCAAAGCATACAAAAACACCAAAACATGCTAAACATGTTTACTATATGCCGTATTGGTTAATTTATTCCAAAATTCTAACTATCATGATGATTAAAGTTATATGCCAATATTTATTTATTCTGAGTTCCAATTATAATAAAAATATGACACTATGAAAATATTACATTATTCTATTTTTAAATTTCAAGATAAGTACCCAAATACATACCAATATTTGTTTATTCCATCTTCCATTTACATGATAAGTTAGCAATTCAAAAAAAATTGTGGAAATTCTAATTCAAATACTAATTTTTATTAATTACCATTTCACATATAAATTGTGTCCAATTAAAATTAAAAAGTTAATTCATTTTGTAAAATAATACCATAATTCAATTATAAGTCCCTAAGGATCATAGATCCCAAGTTCCAACCCAAGGACAATGATAATAACACCTCTCAGGTGGCCAAATGTCCAGGGTCTCATTTATGAACTGACCCAAAAACATATATGGAAGGTCTAATTAAAAGTATTTAAGAAATCTCAATGGATTCCAACTAGAAGATGTCATGTGTCTGGTTTGATGATGTGATTGTACAAACTGCACATACTAAAAACAAAAAGAAAACTAAAGGGAGATGTCTTTGTCTTCCTACCACAAAAGAAGAGAAGAAAAAATCCAATGAAAAAGAATCCAGATCAACATGGAGCACCATGAATCATGATTCTTAATGTACATATTGAACCATGGATCAAGGAATAAAAAATTTGGGCAAGATAATTCAATGAATCCTTATATATCCCTTCAATCTTTTAATCTATAAATATGGTCAAAAGGGGGTAATTATGTAAATTAACAGGGGTTTGATTTTTAGAAAATACAATTGTACCCTCGAATTTTTCAACCATGATTGGTACCATCGGCTAGTAACTAATTTCAACCTAATATATAATGGTGCTATCCAAAATCGATTCACCCCTGGAAACCCCACCTACTGGCCGAGGAGATTATTATAGTAATCCCATTCTACCAGGGTTCCATCAGATGACTGGTGGGGTTCATCAGCTGGTATTTGGTCTTTCTATATCCTTATTGGGTTACTTCCCTATACACCAGTTAGATGGTGGTACTGAAATAACTCCTCCACTACATTCCACTACGAGCCTTCATCAAAGCTTCCCCTTCGAGCCCCTTGAACACCTTTGAGTTACTTCTTAGACCAATAATTGGGTTCATTTACAAAATTTAAGTGGAACAAAAAAAAATTAAAAGAGGAATATACTAGGATAGAAGATGGGGTTTCACAACATCCCTACTATATAAAAAATTGTCCCTAAGATGTGATGCCTTATATCATTTAGTGCTATCAGTGAATAACTCAGGCCAGTGCACGTACATGTCTAACTCCCTCTACCCAGCCTCATCCTAAACAAGACCATTCTTCCCATTCAATTAAAATAGGTTATTATATTTCCTCAAATATTATTCTCAATTTTGTCTATAATATAGATTAGATACTTCTCAAAGGACTCATCAACATCAAGTTTAACATAATCAACATCTATCACATGAGAAGGATTTAGGTGATATATCCAAATATGTGACACATGAAACACATCACACATGACACTATAAAACTGTCTAAGATACATTCATCATGATATTGGATCCTCTTTATTTTATCAAACAACTTTAAAAAACTTGGCGCTAGAATATTCTGCTTATGAATACACCATTTTCCTAACCGAGGTGACACCCACAAGAAGACCCGGTGACCAACCTAGAATTCTTGAGGTTACCTTTGATGGTATGCTTAATATTTATTTCAAATTTATGTAGTTTCAAATAACTGTATGATAAACTATACCTTCTCATATATCTCTTGATTAATACAAGGTCTAACGATCACAGACTCACCAGCCTCTAACTAACATAAATGTGAATGAAACAATATTCTATATAAAACCCTGAAAGTATCCATTTAGATTGATTCCTAGAAGTTAATTTTTATAAGTAAAATCCATGGGAGCCATATTTTATTGCTAATATCCATCAAATTCTATATCATAGTCTTGTAACATATCCTCTAGAATCTCAATTATCTATTGAGATTAAATATCATTCTGAGGATTAAGGGTCGTACTCAGAAGAACCCATTATCCCAACAACTTTTGAAGGCCCTTCAAGAATTGTGATGTAAAGTAGTGATACCGATATGAAATAATGATCTATATAAAAACATTAAATTGAACCATCCAATATACATAGATATTACCCAATCCATTAATTTTGAAGGTCTCCTTGATAAGAAATAAATATGATACCTTTTTCAGTCAATCCATGATCACTCAAATTGTATCATTATTCCATGGTGTCTTGGGTAATCCTATCATAAAGTAAACATTGATATCACCTCACTATCATTATTAAATGGCAAAATAATTCAATAACCTATCAAATCACGAATGATCAACCTCCACCTGATGATTGGTGTAATATCTCTCCATGAAGTCTATTATCTATTTTTTCATCCCCGACCACCACTAATTCCTATGGAGGTCATTATACATATTTTTCAATATAGGATTTACCAAATACTTTGAATTATAAAATTTGATCATCATCTAATCATTTATTCTCATGGGAAACCAGAAATGGATATGGAAATAAATAATATAATATATGTTAAGGAAATATCTCAATAGTGGCTCCCCACCATATATAATATACCTCAGGGATAAACCCTTTGAGTCAGATAATTTCCTCCTATTAATTTTTTTATAATTGAGGTAAAAATATAGGTCGATGTTAGAGTTTTTCTCCTCTGAGACTTCTGAACATCCACATGAATATATAAAAAATATCCATCGTACACCACTCATCACTTAATTCCCACACTTATTGAGTCTTTGTCTTTCTAGTCATGGAACTGAAAATTACATTTCCCTTTATAAGAGTATATTCCAACTCAACATTGAAAGAATATAGATACTTGACTTACCTACACTGCTAAATCTTTAGGTATTGCTTTGAATATATGTACTTCTAGATCTTGTGATCCATGTAAGAGAAAAATATCACTCCTTATAGATAATGTCACTAGCATTATAGAGTGTATTCCAGCATAGCTAAATCTGGGTCATGAGTGGGAAAATTATACTTATAAGTCATGAACTATCAGGATCCATAAGATACCATTAGATCTTATTGAATCATAACTACACCAATCCCAACTCATAATGCATCACAATACATACTATAATACCTACTCGGCTTAGGTAGGGTCATGATCAGTGATGATGTTATCATGCTCTTAATTTTTTTAGAATACTTATTATATGTATATGGATAAACAAAAATTTCCCATTTTTTAGTCATAATGGACATTAGTGCTGCCTTCTGGTAGAATTGATGGATGGATCACTGATAATAACCAATCAAACTAAGAAATATATGAATTTCAAAGAAATTATCATGTCAGTTCCAAGATACCATAACTACCACATTTTTCAATTCTAATGAAAATCTATCCAACAAGATAACATAAAACAATAAGTGTACTTGTTTAATATATAAATGAAATTTAGATAACTTTTAATATAACCCATTATCTCTTAGCATACTCAGGATGACTTCAAGATGCTGGTGTGGGTTCCGGGCGTAGCGGAAGCATGGTTGGGCCGGTGCCCAACTTTAATTTTTACCATGATTAATGATTATTCTGTGATCAATATGACAATGAAAGTCAGTCTCCATGAAATATAATCAAAGATTTAGATAAAGAGGGAAGTGGCATGAAACCTTTAGATAAGATCCTACACATCATGTTTATAATCAATTTAATTAATTTCATAAAGAAAATAATACCAAGATCTTCGGTACTTTCTTCATTGATGATGTTGATCATTCGAAAATACCCTTCAAGATTATCAAATTTCAATTGAGAGGATCCAAACCAGAATCCTTCTATTGATGATCCACATGTGCTTGAATGGCCTCCGATCGACAGCACTCGTTCTCTGGGTGCTAGCACGAAAAAACGTGTGTCTGGAGTTAGTCGTTCATGATCACTTGTTCTTCAGCCTTGAAGAACATCTATAATTCTTAGGAGGGGAAAGAAGAGGATTTGGGAGAGAAATTGTTTAGATAAACAATTCTCAATTCCCCAATCACGTGGTGTGTTTTCTATGGAATAATAGACATATTGCTCTATTTATATTCATGGAACTTCGGTTACAATATTTAATTTCAAAATAGCAATTAAATACATTCATGAATTTAGAGAAAACCCATGCTCATAATAATAATACCATGTCATTATTTATGGAGCATCAACTTGCGAAAAATGGAATTATAAATAAAATTCTACGTCACAAAATAATAGCAACATCATTATTATCTTAAAATGTTCCAACTAGTTAAATAATTATTTACCGTCTTGAAAATAATTGTTTTACTACCTGACTGGCCTTGGTACGCTCGAACTCCACTTCCAATTATTGAACACTTGAATAAATAAATAAATAATTTACTCTCTTAAATAAATATTTTGTTTACAAACTAGTAAATAAATATTTATCAAGTTTTTAATAAAATTAATAAATATATTTTATTTACTTTATGAGATCTTTTTAAATTTAATAATATTATTCTATGGTTTGAGAATAATATTTATTTCATTAATTAAATTCAAATAGAATTTAACCGAGAACACCAAAAAAACATAGTGTGTGGCCCTCTAGGATTATTTCTCATTAGCCTTAGGTGGGTTTGCCTAAAGTCCAAAAGTACTATTGAGAAATGCGTCAAGGAACCCAAGAGAAAGAACTTAAAGTCTCCATAATGAAATCCACATACGAATGCTCACTGTGTAATATAATCCCTTTGCCTCAATATCTCATTAAACAAGTTTTATGATAGTGTCATCAAACTTGGTGTTTGATACATCATTTTATGACTACCTAAAATAAACTCATCGTTACACCATGTCCATGGAATTTTGCATGACAGTTATATTTCAATCAAAGGGAAGAGATATAAACTTTCATAAATAGAAGGAAAAAATCCTTCCTCAACTTATCCATTAACAACATGCCTCTCATGACGCACCCAACATAAATTACTTCCCACCAACTGTATGCATGACAGTTTTCATCAGTAAATCAAAGTGTGTGTGTCATGAAACATATTAATAATAATATTAAAGTGTAAAGATCATTACTCGCTATCTTAGATATAAATATCCGATGACACCAAAACATGCAGAATTCCTACTGATAGGTCTATTATCATAATATCCTATCTTAGATATTACCAAGTGTGAACTTCATGAGAGGAAGTCTCATCTGCTTACGAGTACTCGCACATAATGGTCTGCATGATATGTGTCCCATCATAGTATTTCATCTAACTGTAAAAATATATTTAAGAATTTTGTTATATCATTTCCGGGTTCTCATCATAGCGAGGAACTTCCATGACCTTATCAATGCGAAAAATAGTCTAGGACATTATTACATCATATTCATGTAGAACAATGAACAATATGTAATAAGATATTTAATATTTAAATACATTAGATATCTATGTAATCAAATTACAACCAGTTGGTTCTAGGACACCAACTCTTACTAACTTCCACTTGGACTAGTTCCAACTACCTATGACTTTCAGTCCGCTCGACCTCACATGGTGAACATGTTTCTACCGAGTCAATGATTTAGTCAAGGGGTTAGCCACATTGTCTTCCATGGAAATACTACTCACTGCAAATTCACCTCTCTGAGAATAATCCCTCAAGAGATGATATTTCCAAAGTATGTGCTTTGTCCACTGATGTGAATTTGGATCTTTTGCAAGAGCCACCGTTGCAGTATTATCACAGTACAGTGTGATGAAATCTTTACTACTAGGTATCACATCACGCTCCTAAACAAAGCTCTACATCCAAACTACTTCTTTATCTAGCTCAGAAGATGCAATCTACTCAGAATCTGTTATAGAATCTGTGACCACACTCAGCTTTGAGCTCTTCAAATTCATTTTACCACCATTAAAAGTGAAGATGTATCCCATTTGCGACTTCAGGTAATATTTATCAGTCTAGAAACTAGAATCTATATATCCCATGATTACTAGTTCCTAATCTCCTCCATAAACTAAGAATATATCCTCAGTGATCCTCAGATGCTTAGTATTGACTTCCATAAAATGGTGGTCACCTGGGTCATCTTGATATCTGCCTACCAAACATAATGCATAGGTGACATCCATCCTAGTATATAACATGAAATATATAACTTACCCAATCGCCGATGTGTCTGGATTACTTGACATTTTATTTCTTTCCTCATGTTTCTGAGGACACATTTTCTTGGAAAGATGAATTCTATTTGAGGCTATAATAAATACCCTATTGGATTGTTCCATACTAAATCTTTTCAGTATCTTATCAATGTATGTACTTTGAATTTGGACCAGTAATCTCTTGGATCTATCCTGAATAATCTTGATCCCAAGAATATACGATGCCTCACCCAAGTCCTTCATGGAGAAGCATTTATTAATCCATGCCTTAATAGACCGTAAGACTAATATCTCATTTCCAATAAGTAATATTTCATCAAGATATACTATTATAAAAACAACTGCACTCCCACTAAACAATTTATAGACAGAAGGCTCACATTCAATCTTGATAAAACCAAATTTCATTATTCCTTATTCAAAATGAATGTTCCATGACCTGGATTCTTGATTCAATACATAAATGGATTTCTACAACTTGCAAACATTATTGGAATCCTTTGGAGTCATAAATACTTTAGGTTGTGTCATGTAGACATCTGCCTGAAGGTTCCTTTTAAAGAAGACTATTTTGGCATCCATTTTCCAAATACCATAGTAATGGTAAGCTGTAACATCTAATAGAATTCTAATGGATTTCAGTATTGAAACTAGTGAAGAGGTTTCATCATAGTCAATACCTTGACGCTGCTTGAACCATTTTGCAACCAGTCATGCCTTATAGGTATCGAATTATCCTTACATGTCCAGTTTCTTCTTGAATACCCATTTTCAACCAACAAGATTTAAATCAACTTGAGGATCTACCAAAATACAGACTTGGTTTTGGTATATGGAATCCATTTCAGAATTCATGGCTTATTTCCATTTGGAAACATCTGTGCCACTTAATGCTTCCTTGTAGGTTAGAGGATCATTATTAACAACTAATAATGAGTCACCATCCTCGGTTACTATAAAATATCACCGTTCCAGTTCTCTAACCTCTCTTGTACTCCTACACAGTTCTTGGGTCTCTGGAGAAGTTCTTTCTTCCATAGGGCTTTGTGGAATCTACTTTTATACCAACTCTTTTATACCTTGAGCCTCAACTTCATCAAAGTCTATCTCGCTCCCACTATCTATTTTGGAGATTTGATCCCTCTCAAGGAATATGGCATATCTTTCCACTATAACCTTTTTGTTAGAGGGGTTTTATAGATAATATCCCATTGTTTCCTTGGGGTATCCTATAAAGGTACACTTTGTGCCTCGGGGTGCAAGTTTGTTACCTGAAGAGGCCTTAACCAACATATTGCTTCCCAACACATGTAAATTCAATAAAACTTCTTTCTTTACACTCTATAACTCATATGGAATACCATTTAAATATTTATTTGGTACTTGGTTTATTATGTGCACCACTTTTTGTAACACATATCCCTAAAAGGATAATGGAAGACTTGCATGACTCATCATTGATCTCATCATGTCCAATATGGTGTGGTTCTTCCCTTCACTCACACCATTCAACTAGGGTGCGTAAGGAGGAGTGAGTTGTGATAGGATCCCAAACTCTCGTAAGTAATCAATGGAGTCTTGATTAAGATATTCTCTACCTCGATCTGAACAGATTTTCTTAATATTCTTACCAAGATGCTTCTCAACTTCATTCTTATATTCTTTGAACTTATCAAAATAATCTGACTTATAGCTCATTAAGTAGATATATCCATATATACCAAAATCAACAGTAAAAGTTATGAAGTATGAGTACCCTCCCCTTGATTCAACTAAAAATAGTCCACACACATCGCTATGAAACAATTCAATAAGTTCTTTACCCCTTTCACCTTCCCACTAAATGGGGATTTGGTTATTTTGACTTTTAAACATTCATGACATACCCCAAGTGGTTTTAGTTTGAAAGAATCTAAATATTCAACTTGATGTAACTTGGTCAAGCGTTTCTCGTTTACATGACCTTTCCTGTGATGCCAAAGTTGGGTGTGGTATGAGTCATGTAAAGTATCCTTGTTTTCAATTTCCATTACTTGGTTTGTGTAACCCAACACTTAAAGACTATTTTATAAATGTTTTCTACCAAAAAAAATTCTATCTTTGTAAAAGAAGCAACATTCATTTCCAAACATGAAAAAATCCATCCGTATCTAATTTGGATATAGAAATAATGTTTTTAGTAAAAAACAAAACATAATAACAACCCTTTAACACCAAGACCATCCTAGTTGGCAATGTAAGGTGGCATTCACCGATAGCTACAGTAGAAAGTCTGGCTTTGTTGGCTAATCTTAGATCTACCTCCCCTCTTCCAATCTTCCTGAATATACTTAGTTCCTATATTTGGATACATATGTGATTACCACAAGTTGTATCTAATACCCAATTTGTAGAAACATAAAGATTGTATTCAACAAAAAACACACATGAATCTTCCCCTTTCTTCTTAGGCTGGGTGTCATTATTATTCTAGTGACCTATCTTGCCACATAAGAAACAAATAGCCTCCAGTTACCTCACCTTCCAATTGATCTTAATTTTCTTGGAAGAACGTGAAGAAGATTTAGGCTTAAAGCTCTTATCCTTCCCTTTACTCTTATTCACCATAAGTACATAAGGCTTTCCACACTTCATATCTTTGTCCACTTGGAAAACGAGGATAACAATATCAGATAGAGACTTATCAATGTTGTTCATGTTAAAATTAACAACAAAGCTTGATTTTCTCTGAGGGAGTGATGTGAGAATGAGATCGATGCCCAGTTCTTCAGGGTTTTTTATACCCTAGAACCTCCAAGCACTCAATATAGCTAATGAGCTTGACTACATGAGGCCCAACTAGGAAAACCTCTCTAAGATTTTTCTGAAAGAGTTCTTTGGAGTTCTCAAACCATTATTGTCTTTCTCTCTTCTAGTAAAGACCACATCAGTGCCTGATCATGCTATTTGCATCCATGTTTTCATGAGACTTCATGAGCTCACTAGAAATTGATGATAGCATCAAACATTGAATGTTGACGACATTGTTCATATTTTTCTCATAAACCGAGAAATCCTCATCACTCACCTCTTTGAAAGGTGGATTAGGTAATGCTGAATCCAACATATAAGGCATCCGTTCATAGAGTAGGATAACCTGAAGGTGTCTAAACCATTCCTATAAGTTACTATCGATGAGGATGTTATCTTTATCCTAAATTTATTGTAGGGATATTGTGGTTGACGATCTTTTCATTTTCTATTCTATAATTAAAATAGTAGATCCTTAGTAATTTCTTGATTTCATTTTTATGAGAAATAATAAATTAAGTCTCCTAATATTTTATCAAATCCCAATGGCCCTCACCATTGAACTCGAAATGTCATGTTTCCATGACATTTTGGTGTAAAGGATTCATATTACCCTTTTCATAACCCCAACAAGTGTTGGTTAAGCTATTTGAAGGTATTTAGGTAGGCATGTCTTTTTCCAACTTCAGACTTGAAGATCCTTGATCTGTTGAGTGGGCTCCCCAATCTTGAAATACCGAATTTGGATTTCCTCAACCCTTTCCTCCAATATTACACCAATTCTATAATGGGATACTTTTATTGATATAATATGGTTAAGTCAACCCGAAACATTTCATGAGGGCTTCTTATATAAAAGTAAGTGTCCCAAAATGGGTTGGTCAAACACATAGTTTTATTAAGTTTTTCCCTTAATCAAGTAAAAAAATGCTTGGTCTGAATTAATATTTTATTTAAGGTATTTTTATATCTTATGAGTTTATTGATTATTATCATTATCACATGCTTGTTAATATTATGTGGAACTTAATTAAGTGGTTAACCATATCTTGATATTATTTACACATAATCCTAGTTTATTTTAGTTCCATATTGCATGCTTGTTTAATTTATTAATTATGGGATCATGAAAACACATCCATAATGATAAACCATGCATATGAAAGAAATAAGATAAAGAAAAGGGCATGATCATGAGATTTTATAATGGTTAGTTTATCTACTAGTTGATAAACTAACCCTGGCCTAGGGGAGAAACACCTTGAACCTTTTGGGGTTGGGTTTATATATTTCCACCTATCCACCTTTGTATCTCCTTGGATTGATTTTTTCTTAGATCCAACTTGAACCACCTCCACTATTACATATTACTTTTCTTAACTCACACATTGGTGAGGGGTAAAATAGATTTTTCATAAACGAATCCTTGTGCACACAAACCCTACATATTAATGAGGAAAGACTCATAGGATAAAAAATTTAATTTAAATAAATAAATTAAAAAACACCATCCACATACAAAGGTCTTGGTCTAGATCATGATCATCCATACATGCAACAATATTTACGCATAAATAAAACTAGCATTCAATTATTTAATCATCCTTTTTTAAGATAAATCACACTCGAATAAATTAATTATCATTTATAATTAATCAATCCTTATATCTTAAACTGTTTGATGAATTTCCTTGAGATCATAATACATCATAATTTTAAACAAATAAATTCATTTAAAATTATCATATTATGTATCATGTACCTTATATGAAACCCAATGAATTTCTTTTCATAATTACCCAATGAGTAGAAATTAATATTACACATATGTTAAATTAAACAGATATATATAAAACACCTATCACGTGTTGTGAGTCAGATTTATGCCCGCACTATGGTACTAGTCTCAAGGTTTTTTATAATACAATAATAAATTTTAATAAATCTGCGTAATTTGGATGAGTACACAACATGCAGTTCCAACTACATGGTGTGTACTATCATTCACCATCCATCCAAAGTATATGCCCGGGCCATGACGTGTAGATTTACTTCAGAAATCTTCAGAGTATACGGCGTGTTCTGTGGGCCACAGACCATGTAGTATCCAAGTTACACAGTTTCCATTTAGGAAATCCATGTATAGGGTACATGGTCCAACCCTAACCCAAAGGGACTATACACCGTGTCCAGTGGACTATATGGCGTGTAATCCGGAAACAACATGCCACCTGTTCCTGGTCAACACATAGAGTCATTTTATGATTTATAAAGACTCCAACACACTACAAGGATCAGAGGACCGGTCTAATGCATTGAATATTGAAAACATGGTGTGTATGGATTAATACATGTTGTGTGATCTGGTGTTGTATGGTTTGGAAGTGTTGGCACCTTCGGATGAGATCCTCTATTTAATTTTAATCAAAATTACAAGAAAAGTTCGTTTATGTAAGGTGAACGAGAAATGAAAGAGGAGGAATAGATCTCGAGATTCAAAATTATAGAATAATTAACTTTAATTAAAACAACTAAATTATTAAATGCGTATATCATCAACGATATATTTAAATAATTATAAACTATGATGTAGCCGCTCTAATATAACTTGTAGGATCCGGGCACAGTGGAAGAACATTTGGGTTGGTTCCCAAATTTAATTTTTACCGTGATCATTAATTATTATGGGATCAATATGACGATGAACGCCAATCTCCATGAAATAGAATCCAAGATTTAGATAAATAAGGAAGAGGCCTGAACCCTTTAGAGAGGATCTTTCACATCATTTTTATAATTAATTTAATTGATTTCATAATCAAAAGAATACCTGGATCTTCTTTAATTTCTTCATTGATGATGTTGATCATTCAGAATGACCCTTCCAAATTATCTTGTTGCATTTGCAAGGGTCCAAACCAAAATCCCTCTAGCGGTGATCCACACGTGCTTCTATGGCCTCCTATTGACACCACTCGTTCTCCTGGTGCTAGCGCGGTGAAGCGAGTGTCTTTCATCAGTTTTTCATGATCACTTTCTCTTTAGTCTTGATGAACGTCTATCATTCTTTAGAAGGGCAGGAAGAGGATTTGAGAGAGAAATTTTTTAGCCCAACAATTATCAATTTAAGAAGCATGTGGTGTGTTCCCTATGGAACAATAGATTTACTTGTCTATTTATATGCATGGAACTTCGGTTATAATATTTTATTTCATAACAACAATTAAATATATTCATGAACTTAGAGAAAACCCATGCTCATAATAATAAAAATGCGTCATTATTTATGGTGTGACAACTTACACAAAATATAATTATAAATAAAATTCCATGTCACAAAATAATAGTAGAATCATTATTATTTTAACTTATGACAACTATTTAAATAATTATTTGCTATCTTTCAAATAATTATTTTACTACCAGACCAGCCATGGTCCATTCTAACTCTACTTCCATTTATGTAACACCCAAATAAATAAATAAATAATTTATTCTATTAAATAAATATTTTATTTACAAACTAGTAAATAAATATTTATTAAATGTTCAATAAAATAAATAAATAAATTTAATTTAATTTATGCGATCATTTTAACTTGAATAATATTATTCCATGGTCTTCAGAATAATATTTATTTCATTAATCAAATTCAAATAGAATTTAACCGAGACCACCAAAAACACCTAGTGTGTAACCCTCTAGGATTATTTCTTGTTGGCATTAGGCGGGCTTGCCTAAAGTCCAAGATTACTATCTAGTAATGAGTCAAGGCACCTAAGATAATGAAATTAAAGTCGTAACAATGACATCCACATATGAATTCTCATTGTGTAATATAATCTCTTGGTCTCAATATCTCATCAAACATGTTTGATGATAGTGTCATAAACCTTTTTTGATTGATATGTTGTTCTTTGAATACCTGAAATAAATTCATCGTTACACCATGTCCATGGAATTTTGTGCGACAGTTCTATTTCAATCAAAGGGCTGAGATATCAACTGCCATAAATGGAAGGGACAAATCTTCCATTGACTTATACATTAAAAACATGCCACTCGTGATGCACCCAACATACCCTACTTCCCCCCAACTATCTACGTGAAAGTTTGAGTTAGTAAATCAAAGTGAACGAGTCATGGCACATATTAATGATAATCTTAAATTCTAAGGATCATTACACACAATAGCATATAAAAATATTCAATGACACCAGAACATGCAGAATTCCTACTGACAGGTCTATTCTCATAATATCTTGTCTTGGATATTACCAAGTGTGAACTTCATGAGAGGAAGTCACATATACTTACGAGTAATCACACATGAAAGTATTCATGCTATGTGTCCCATCATAGTATGTCATCCAACCATAAAACTATATTTATGAATATTTTTATATCATTTCAAGGTTCTCATTATAGCGGGGAACTTCCATGACCTTATCAATGCAACAAATACTCTAAGACATTATTACATCATAATCATGCAGAACAATGAAAAATATGTAATAATATGTTTAATATTTAAATACGTTAAATATACATGTAATCAAAGTACAACCATTTGGTTCTAGGAAAGCAACCCTTACATCTGGGAATGATCATCTCTAGACTAGGAGTTCACCAAGATGTTGTCAATATAGAGGACCAAAAACTAATATATATGGTTGGAATATCAGATTCATCAAGTCCATGTATTCCTATAGTTTATTTGTCAGACCAAATTAAATTACCAAAAATTAATAAAATCCATACCTTCTACGAGAAAAATTCTAGTCTATATAATATGGTCTCAACCTTAACTGATGATACCTTAACCTCAAGTAAATCTAGGAGAATATTTGGGAACCTCTCATTTGATCAAAGAGATCATCGATTCATGGAAGGGGATTCAAGTTCTTGAATTTAATTTAGTTCAGCCTATGGTAATCCTATTATAAATAGAAGGTTTTATTTTCCATCTTGTTGAATAATGTAATAACACTAGAAACATGAAACTTAAAAGACTAAATTCTATTACCCATGTCAACAAGGTCCACCTTTATTTTTAAGAGCCTACCTAATTAGAACTCCATAGTTAATAAAGGATTTTCACAGAGTAGTGTAAGGATGCATGACCTCCAGGGATGTTTCTAAAAGTGTGTGTGAGTGAGGAAAAATCACACTAAAAGAACATGTGTTGGATTGTAGAGATATTAATTAGTTTGATAACTGATCATGGTGAGTAATAAAATATGGTGTTTGGGGAAGCAAACCAAGGTATTACAGAAGAGTAATGAAGTCAGATGATCAGGTTCCTGGCTGGGGGAGGTTGGGTCATTTGAATAATGGTATCAGAGCTAATAACAAGATTTAAGTATATTGGAACTACTTGTTTTTGAGGTTTGAGGTCAACAAAACAGGTGATGTGTGGTAAGTGGGGTAGGGGGGGGGGTAAGTTTAACTTTCTTAAGAAATTGAAACTTAAAATACCACAAGTTACTACTGATGTCAATACAGTGTAACTTTTTTAGAGCCCACTTGATTAGAAATTCATAGTTAAGCATGTTTTTCATGGAGTAGTTGTAGGATGTGAGACTTTCTAGGAAGTTTCTTAGGGTGTGTGTAGGTGAGGACAAAACATATTTAAATAATATGTGTTGTTCTATGGGGATAGTAAATAATCTAACAGTTGACTACAATGGGTAAAATCCTGTAGTGTGATGGGAAGGAAAACAAGGTGTTACTGGAGACCCATTAGTTTATATGATAAGGTTCATGACCTAAGGAGGTCATGTAATGAAATTTTTCATCTCATTTTCCATTCTATTAGAAATGAAAACGACACTCATGCGTATGTATGAACTACCACATCTAGGAAGCGATGTATTTTAGTTTTCATCATTGGATCATATATATGGTTATTATAAAAGATTTGATGAATATATGTGATATTAATGAAATAATTACGACTCTCTAGTGATAATATATTACTTAACTTATTACCCTTATATCAGTTTTGAAATGATAACATTGCTCATGTGTATGTGTGGACTACCACCTCTATGAAGCGATGCGATTCATTTTTCAAGACTACCTTTCAGGAATAGTTATAAAATTATATTTAATGAATAAAATCATAATTATATCATGATTTATATTCTATATGTGATTGAACAATGAACCCTTTGACCATGGTCGATTTAACAAAGTTGTTTTGGGATTATGAACTGAACATCCTCAAAACATCTGACATGGACTTAAATGATTTAGTAACTATATAAGACATGATAATATATGAAAAAAAAGAAATAATAATGAGGGTATACAGCTTGAAATGTTTTTAATGAATTAGAAAATTAAACAAGTTTATTATAAAAGTGTTATATTATTTAAGTGGTGAGTCAGTCTTGAGGTGAGATATTTTTCTTTTAAACCTTATTTTAAATGTTCTAAAGTTTTTTATTTTATTATTTCTCCAAACCATGTTCTTTAAAATATTTTAAGTATGTTATTAATAAACTAAAATTTATGTTCAAATTATTTTTAAACCATGTTTTACTTTACTTATGAAGGTTTTAAAACAATACTCTTAAATGTTTTCCAAACGGGTGATTTTTAATATTTTTACAAAAGCGTGAGAGAAATATTTATTTATGGTATACAACATGATAAAATTTTTCCACCATGATGACTATTATTATTTAAGAATATTACTCTGTAATTTTCATGATTTTCAAAAGAATATCCAATTTCTCATTCTTCTAGGATTTTTTTGAAGAGTTTTAAAGAAGCATTATTGTCTTCATTTTTACATGAATCCAAAACGTACTTATGCATATGTGTTAAACAAAATAATTTATCTGATTTTTTGATATAAATTCAATATTTTATGTATTTTATATATTTTATAGTCCTTAGACATTATTATTAATGATTGGTGAACCTAATATAGCTCTCCAATCTATTGGATAGTGATTGTTTTCTCCAATGAATACATGCTAGATTAACCATGCGGGTTATTCCATTTAAAAGAGTTCTTATAAGAGTGATTTTAAGAGTGATATGAAGATAATATCTTAGGGTATCTACATTATCTATTTATTATTTCAAATGATTCTTCAAGGAGGATTTTTGATTTCATATGGTAAGTTAATGAGATTATGGTTAATGGAAGGTTTATGAAGCTTTTAAGGGTTACAAGTATGTTTTTTAGTAAATATTTTCACGAGTACCCATGTTTTACAAGAAAAACTCATGATTATGATATTTTCATTGAGATATATTATGATATAATTTATAAAATATTTGAAAAGTAAATATTATTTCATGAGTAAGAAAACAAATATTTGATATCAAATTTTAATATGCAAAAGGGTAAACATTATTATGGGGTTTCATGATTTAAAAAATAGACTAGTGGGGTTCTTCCCTTTTTATACCCCTTACAAATATTTTTTTGATCATCCTAAGTTTAATTTGGTTTTTCACAGGGCTTAAGGATGATTAAGAACATAATCAAGGTCTATATTTCTGATATGTGGATTAACATTTAAAGAAGAAAATGTGTTTTTAATGAAACATGAATTCAAATTTAAGAATCCTATTTTTGTAGAAAAAATATATATTGATTATAAGTGTCCACATTATTTTGTAAGAGATTTATATATAATAGTTTTTCCTAATTATCTAAAATTATAAACCAAGAGGATTAAGGGAATGTAAGTAAATTCAATACTTGATATTAATCTCATAATTATGGGTTGCTTAAGGAATGATCTATTACAATTAGTATTAAAATAGGGTTTTATTTAACATTTGAGGAAAGAAAGTTATCAAGTAAGGATACTGTATGAGTTTTAGATACCATAATAGGTCAATAAGTATAAGGTCGATCATAATTTTAAAGGCATAGATACCCCTTTTGAGTTTTTATGTGATGGGAGTAATTTGGGAGAAATTTATTCAGTTTTAATTAATTTTAATGTATATGTAACCCTTAAGTTTATTATGTGTTTTAATGAAAATAATATTTGAAGAGGAATTCTTTAATATTTTATGTACATTAGTTTGTAGGTATTTATTACCATTAGGGTTAAGATGATCTTGGATTTTTATGTAATTATGGTTAATTTGGATAAATGATTATTACATTTTTAGAACATACATTTTATCATTTATATAACCATGGGATTGAAAGGTGATTTTCTGACCAAGTGATTAATGCTAGACCAATTTTTTTTAGATTTTCAAATAAATCACTTTTTGGTTGAATTAGAATCATACAAGCATCCAGCAAGATTATTAAATTTTTGGAACATAAATTTTATAGTATATATAACCATGGGATTGAAATGTGCTTTGAGGATCAAGTTATTAATGTTAGATTAATTTTTTTTTTGGATTTTCAAATAAATCACTTTTTGGTTGAGTGAGAATCATACAATCATCGAGAAAAATTACTTTAAGGGAACGTGAGAACCAAGACCACACCCCTAAAGAGCCATAAGAGGTTCAGTCAAGAAACCATGTCAAGGACTAGACCCACCCAAAAACAAAACAGAAACCAAATGAACCATAAAATTACAATTTCGCCCTGCAATAAACCTTCCAAATGAACAACAAAATTACAATTCCGCCCTATACTAGGCCTACCAAATGAACGTGTGACCACATCAGTGTGTGACCAAACATCAGCACGATCCTGAAAATCACCACAAATCTTGCAAAAGCACCTCAATCAACAACGCTATCGCACGAGACTCTAGAACACCACCACCATGACACTTCAGAATATGGCTAATGACTACACCACTGAACGTTAGGGAACCACCCAAGAACAAAAAAACCCAGAAAATCCAAAAAAAACTAAAGGGGAAATTTAAAAATTATAAAGAACCACTGAAACCAGAAGATCCTGTGTCCGACATCTACGTCCTAGAATAAGCCCTAAAAATTTCCAATGGAGACCCTTACACAATCAGACTCTAATGAACCTGACTAGTTGTAGAGAAGAACCAGTGAACACCACGATAGATCTAACACTACCAAAACCTCCAACATAATCCAAAATATGGCCAAGAATGAAACTTGATACCTATATAGAACCATTGACGGAGAATTGACAACCACAAAGGATTACTTGATAGAGCTCTATAATGCAGAACAATAGGGTCGATATCGGGAGATAACTCGCACAAACAGGTCACCAAAACCGGGTAAGGAACCATCAGATCTTAACAAAATCAGACGTCATGAGATTAGAAGTGAAGACTGGCTAAGGTATTTCATCGAGGGAGGTTGAACAATAGAGTTTCATCAATAGAGCTCCACAGGAGGCGCTAGACTGAAAAATTGTTAGCCAATAGACACCCCACTACACCATAACTACACATCCAGACACATGATTGTTCCATTACCAGGAAGAAGAAAAGAACATAAGGAGATGGAGGCGGGAAGGAGAATACGACATAAGGAAACCCTAAGTGATTAATGTTATATTTTAAAAAATTCACCATTTTTGGAAAACTATATGAATATGGTAAATGAAAATTAAGGAATAAATATTAATTTAATTGATGGAAGAATATATGATTTTATTATAGAAAATATTATGATATTTTAGATAATATACGACTAAATCATGTTCATTTTTGACATGTGACTTTATGAGTGTTGGATATTATTTGGATATAAATATTAAGATGATTAAAAAAGAATTTGTGAACAAATATTTCTGATTTTTGGGTTCAAAAATGGTTATACATATTTTTAATATCCTTAAGGTTAGTTATCTATGTAATGTTTAAGATTGAGCTTTGGGTTTTGTTCTTGAACCTTTGGAGATTAATGTTGTTTTTATTCTTATGAAGGTTTATTCATATTAGATATTATCATATCATATGTTAACCATTTTTGTTTTTGGTTATTGGATAGAAATAGGTAAAATATATTTTCATCTTTTTTAAGGATCTTGTGACTTGATGAATGTTAATTTTAATTATTTAGGCATGAAAAATAAAACATTCACAAATTAGAATATTGGACAAAGAATAGGTAGAAAATTTCTAGAAACCTAACCAAATGATGAAAATTCATTTATGAATTTTAAAAAAGAAAGTATGTATATATTCTCTTGTTCTCTATCTTAATGATAAAATAAAAACTCAAAATATAGAAAAAAGATCTTGAGATGAATCTTTTTTCATATTAATATCATTTCAACGAATTGATGGTATCTTATATCTTTGAGGAAATGAAACTTTAATTCAAAGATTCATCCATGATGAACTTATTTGTCTTAAAATAATAACCTAATTGAGAATAATTTCCATCCTCTTTAGTGGAAATTTCACTTCCATGTTTACATTTTCACTTCTCTCTAATGTTATCCTTATTTGGGAACCTAATTATGTGTTATTCTAGCTAGCCTTTATAATGACCTTTTATTGCTTTCAAAATGTTTTTTATTATTCCTTTTAAAAAATGTGGGTTTTCAATAAAGGTTTTTGTAATTATTTATAAATTTTATAATGATCATGTGTTTTGTCTTCCACTCCATTGAATTGATTCTATATCTATTTTAAACCAATTCTGTCCGACATGAGATAAAATAACAAGGATGAAATTTATTTAAGGGGGTATAAAATAACACCCTTATATTTTGATTTGTATTTATTTAATTAAATTATATTTTTTATTATGTATACCACATCCAACACCGAGCTTAAATGAACAATGACATAATATAGAAATAATATTATTTAAATATGACCGTCATAACCAAACTACGGGTTTGCCTGATATAAATTGGAATAACTGTATTATAAAACATATGAAGAAATTTTTTACTTAATAAAATGAATAATTAAACATAATTTGATTATCAATTAGTTAAGAATGTATATAAGATATTTTTAAGGTAAAATGGATATTTTTTTATTAAAATTATTTTCACGTGTGTAATATATTTCTTTATTAGATTAAATTATTCAATATTAATGAATTATTTTAATTATGTGTGTATATTTTATATCAGTGTAATTAAAATCCATTTAATTTTGGTTAATTGTTAAGGAATGAGAGTAATATAATTTTATGCTTTAAAAATAAATTTTCTTCAAAAATGATTTTTTTTTTCATTTTGTGTGTGGATATTATTATTAATTTTTATCACTCTTAGATTTTTTAGTTAATTAAATGGATATAATTTTTGATATACACATATAAAATATATATTAGGGTGTTTCTTGAGTTTTTTTTTCAGAATATATTTATTTTTTGATGAACATTGAAAAATAATGATTTTTATTAAAACATTTCATTTCTTTCAAAATATTTACAAACACCCATTATATTTTGGATTGATTTTAAAGTAAAATTAATAATATTATATTAAAAATAATCCAATTAATTCAATGGGAATAAATATTATAACTTATTTTGATATAAATTCATTTTTATGCTTAAAACATGTATTTTTTTGAAAATTGTTTTTCGTTGCGTTTCACAAACTTATAATAAAATTAATTTTTACCACTTCTTGAAATTAAATAATAAAAAATATATTCCATATTTTGAATCATAATATTTTAATTATGTAATAATTTCAACTTCATTTTTATTCCTAATGAATATTTACTATGCTACAAGGTTAATACTCACATAAAGGGTAAAATGGGTTATTCGAAGATAAAACTATGGGATAAGGCGAAAAAATAAATCCAACACTCAGAATTATTTCTTTTGATGAGAAGATTTAAAATATGATAATACTATATTAAAAATAATAACTTTTTATCCACTTATCTTTGATCATAACCTTTATATTATTTTAGGTTAAGAGTAATTACAAAGTGTCACTTTCTCTCAATTGTTGTTTTTTCATGATGTGGATATCAATTAAAATTATATTTTAACAAGTTTAGATGAAAATATTTATGAATAATAATCTATGTTAATGATATTAGTTATATATTATTTTATTATTGGTGATATAATTACCTTTAATGCTTATTAAATGCTGATGCAATGCTTATATAAGTAGTATAAAAAGAAAATTAATTTGTTTAAATACATTAAAGTAATATTTTTTGTATGAATAGTGGTTTGAAACAAATTTATTTGATAATTATAATTTATAATTGATAGTGAAGTATTTTATATTTTAATTATATTATTTTCTTTATATGTTTAAAGCCAAATTTTTTGAATAGTCCTAAATATGGATTTTAATGTTATTTTTTTTAAAATCACTATAAAATAATAAAAATAATACATTAACCCAAATAGATTCAAAATTATTTATATTATAATTAATGGTTATTGTATGTTTGACTTTTAATTTTTAAAATTATATTCCTGACCCATAAATATTTATAAATGTTTTACAATGGTTAATGTTTAATATTTTTTACGAGGTTATTAAAACTAAAATAAGGTTTAAAATAAAAAATAAACCTATCTAAATTTTATTATTTGGAAAATTTCAACAATATAAAAGTTTTATTTTATTATATGATAATTCTTATTCATTTTACATGTGTTATAAACAAATTATATATTAATATTTCACGTATTTTCAAGAATTCCAACCACCTCACAAATAAAAGGAAATCACATATACTATCTTCCTCATCGTTAATGATCCATTTATAGCAATAAATAACCACACAAATCCATTTAAAACCTTACTAACAATGTCATATTTGTTATTTTATCACCAAAATACCAACCTAGAAGGCTTAAGGTGTAATCCAAATGAGGTTTCTAAAAGAAGAGGTATAACTTTAAACCGAGTTATTTCATGTTTTTTTCTTAATACAACTAATTTAAATCCTATTTAACCACGATAACGTAATATAATAGTTATATTAAATATAATTAAATTTTGTTATTTTGATTTAACATCTATTTTTCATCTTCTTTTCAATCTTATGGGAAATGAAAACATCGCTCATTCATACATGTGAACTACTATATCCAGGAAGAAATGTGTATTATTTATCATAACATGATAATATGGATGGTAATTATAATTTATTATTGAATATATATGATATTAATTATGTAATTATTATTTTTTATAGATAATATTTTACTTACATTCTTACCCTTCCTTCCATTGAGAAATGGTAATGTCGCTCGTGTGTACGTGTGGGCTACCTCCTTCTCATATAGAAGTGATTTATTTTTCATATATGCCTTTAATAATAGGTTATAAAACTATATTTAAATAATAAAAATTATAATTATTTCATGATTTATATTTTTAATATTATTTAAAAATGAATCCCTTGAACATGGTCAACCTATTGAATTTTTTGGGGATTATGAAGTGAACATCCTCAAAACGTCCGACACTAACTCAACCAATTTAGTGAATATATAAAACATGATAATAAATGAAAAAATGGATAATAATAAGATTATAAACCATGGGAATGTTATAAATAAAGTTCAAAATTAATATTTCTTTATTATATTTGTGTTAAGGTACGTACATGGTGAGTCATATTCAAGGTAATATATTTTTCTTTGAATCCTTATTTTAAAAGTTTTAAAGTTTTACTTATATTTTTCCTCTATATCCATGTTATTTAAAAAGTTTTATTTATGTTATTAATATAATTAAATTTATGTTTAAATTCATTTTAAACAATTATTAACATTATTAATGAAGGTTTTTAAATAATACTTTTAAATGTCTTTCAAACGAGTTATTTTTTACATTTAAATAAAAATGTGAAATGATTTTTTAACATATATGAAATAAATGGAATTTCACATTATCATGAAATTTATTATTGATAAAGATTCATATATATATATATATATAGTTTTTTATGATTTTTAAAAATAATATCTTATTTATCATTCTTCTAGGAAATTTTTTAAATAATGTTTTTAAAAGGATATTTACAATCATTTTTATGTAAATCCTAAATGTTCTTATATATATGTATTAAATAGAATAATTTATTTGATTTTATGATGGAAGAGAAAGATTGTATTTGTTTTATACACATTATAGTGTATGTAAATTTTCTATGATGATGGGTTAGTAGGATATATATCTCTAATTCATTGGGTAATGATTTCATTCTCTATGGAATACATGTTGTATTAACTAATTTGTTTATTCCATTTGTAAGAGTTCTTGAAATTGTGGTTTGAAGATGATTTCCCAAGGTACCTAGATGATATTTATATTATTTTAAATGAATTTTAACCTAAGAATTTTTATTTCATAAGGTAAGATAATGATATTATGTTTAAAAGAAATTGTATGACACTTTTAATGGTGATAAATATGTTTTTCAAGGAAATATTTTCATAAGGACCCATGTTTTACAAGAAACCTACAATATTTTTTTTTAATTTATGATTTATTATGTTATGTTTTATGAAAATATTTGGGAAATAAATGTAATTAAATATATAAGAATAAAATATTTGAGCTCAATGTTTAATATATAAAATGGTAAATTTTCTTATGGAATCTCATGATTTTAAAAATAGTCTAATGAGTTTGTTTCCTTTTATATCTCATATTGATATTTTTGTGCTCATCCAAATTTTTAAAATGTTTTTTAAAGGTCCTATGGTCATGTAATTACTTTATCATGGTTTATATTTTCAATATGGGCATTCATATTTAAATAAGAGAATTATTTTTGAATGAAATATGTGTTTAAATTTATGAATTTTATATTTTTGTGGAAAAAATGAACATTGAATAGAAGTTTCCACTTTGTTTTTTAAGGATTTTATATTTTAGAGTTTTTCCTAATTCTATAAAAATTTAAACCAAAAATTTAATGGGAAGGTAATAAAATATTATCTTTACTATTAAAATCCTAATTTTGGGTTTATTAAGGTGAAAGTTGTTATATTTAATATTAGAAAATATGGATAGATTAAATCCCCTTAAAATACTAAGTGTTATATTCCTCCAAATCAACACTTTTCAATACCTTAATCATTCAACTTGGTGGGTTCTACCAAATAAGGGGTCCCCTAGATTATCTTGTGTAATTAAAGAAAGTAATGGGAGATATTGGATTAACCATGGGTAGTTTATACCACAGTAGGTTTCCCCTATATTGTTTTTAATCTTATTATTGGTTATTTTCTTTGGGGTACACTTAGATGGGAAACACTTAGGAAGGATAAAAGATGGATAAATTTGTATTTATTCATATGTTGGAGTAGAAAAAGAGAACTTTTCACAACTATCCAAGATTCCTATATGATATTATTGGGACGAAACACTACCTATATAGTTTAGTGGTGAGAAGAGTGTAAAAGAATACTCATTCCTTAGTAAAATATAAATATCGTTCTACTGATAGATGTGACAATTTAAAAGTGTTTATATTTTTAGTGGGAGACCATTTAATAGAATTACTTAATAAATAGTTTTAAAACATGAAATTAATTTGAAAAAAATTACTACAGATAAATGAAATCATCAAAAATCTTGACTATAAGATCAATCTTGGATCAAAAACTAAACAAAAGTAACATTCTTGACCGGTATCAGACCTTGAGAATATTTTTCAAAAAATAAATAAAATTTTATTTTTAGGAACAACAACTTAGAAAGGAACCAAATGGTGTGATGAAGTGGGAGGGGTGATTGCCTTTTTATAGTGGAGGAGAAGTGACATTCTTGTAATTTTTTAAATAGGGAATTCCACCCAAGTTGTTCCTATGAAAAGTGATTCCAATAATGATCCAATTTTAATAAAATATAGTATATGAGAATAATATTAACTTTAAATACATTTTTTACATGTTTATAGGTCAATTTGGCTCTTATGTTTAATGTTTATCCCCTTATTAAGATAATTTTTTCTCTTAATCATTATAATTAATTTTTTATTAATTTAACAATTTTTTTTGTAAAAAATATTTTTGAACTTATTAGAAATTAAAAATCATTCTTATTAAAAATATATATTCCATTTTTACAAACTCCAATTACATAATAATCTGAAATTAATTTAAATTTAATCCCGTAGATGGGACAATAATGGAGGTTTTTAAATTAAAAACATTCAAAAGATTGAGATGTGTTTATATCAAGTTTCAATGTAAAATTTCTTCCAATGAAATATATTATATTAAGTTGTGTATAATTTATAAAATGTGACTTTAAAATAAATTTAAAATGTAATTTTACCTTATAAATAAATTATTTTAAAAGAAGTTTTGAATTAAAATTCAGTATTTTTCGCTATTTATAAAAAACAAAACTTCATAAAAAAATACAAAAATAAACCTAAGATAAATTTTAAATTATTATTTAAAAAATATACTTTATTTTTACTTATAAAATTTATTTTTTTATTTAAAATATTTTATCCATTAAAAGGCGGTAAACATTTTCTTTTTAGAAAAATTCAATTTTTAAGCATAAAATTGGATTTATTCTTATCTTATGATTATAATACCTATTGGATGAATATCAAAAAACTTATTATTTAATATATAACATATATATTCCATTAATATCATTAATCAATTTTAATTAAATTAATTATTAGGATAAAATAGTTTTGTGGGAATAAAAATATTTTTCTATACAAAAATTCCCTTTATTTCAATTGGTTCTTATATTCATTTTGAATTAAATTGTGGCCAAAGAATTAATTTTATATTTTTATAAAACATAGATTTTAATAATTTACATAATAATATTAATAACCACTAATTTAATGTCTAGGTTATATCTTATTATATTAAATAATATGTTTTTTTAATAATATATTATTGTTTGATAAACCCAGTCTTGCATGTTACGCAAGCTATCAAAGAACATTTTTATTGCGTGTAATACAAGAAAACTCATCATTGAATGAATTTTAAGATATATCATGGATTAATTTTATTTAAAATAGTAAATATATTATAATGTATTGATTTATTCTATCCCCTTATTCTCTTGGAGTTGTGTGTTAGACACGTTATCGAATACAATGTTTTTACTGTATAATTTTTTGGCGTCACATTCTCCCCACCTTAAATAAACAATATCCCCACAATTTTAACTCAATATTGATAATTTATTGTTTGATATTTCATATGTTGAAATCCAATATCATGAGAAGGTTTTGTAAACAATCATTTAGAAAAGAGATAATTATAATTACAAAGGTCACATGTACTAACATATAACTAGGTTTATAAGAAGGAGACCATTAGTTGAAATAAAAGATACATTCATGGAGGAAAAGAGTAAATAATTATAGGGAGTTATTGAGGTCATCAATTAAAAATAGGTGAATGATCAATTTGAATTTAAGGTCTTGAAATCCATAAATCCAAGATGATTCAAAAGACCATCAATTCAAAAAAAGTTATCAGGATAACATTTGTTTTTGATCATTTTCATAATATTGAGAAAATATTTTATTCCCTATGAATATAAGTAAATATACTTACATAACATATTTATGTAAAAAAAAGTCATCCTTTTTTTATTCTTCAATTGGTTCATAATTAATTCATTACTTCATGAAATGGATATCAAAAAATTAACTTTTATTTTAAAAGAAATAAAATAAAAATTTTAAAGATCATAAGGCCTGTAAAAGAGTGACAAGTCTAACTATTTGTCTTAAACTATTATAAAATTCCAAAATTGTTAATAAATAAATATGTAAACCTAAAAAGTGATACTACTAGTTCGTAATTAATATTTATTCATTAAATTTTTTCAACTAGAAATAATGACATATTAATAGGGTTATTGCGAAGGTCAGTGGTTGGAGTTAAAATATTATCATCCTTCAATCATGGGTTCAAGTTCAGTGGCCTTTCTAGATTTGGTGGGTTGTCACCCGGTATACAATTTTTACTTTTCAAAAACCATATTAATAAATATGATGTACATCCTTGAAATTTAGTAATTAAATAACCTTTTAACTATGTTTTTAAATAAAACATCAATACATAAATACTTTATCAATTTATTTACACATAAGTCCTTCTTTGGTCTCGTGCTTATCCTTTTAAAGAGTGAATTGACTCGTGTAATTCCTAGGTTCCTTATATTTATGGAAATAAACCAAACATAGATATTTATAATAAGTTTTATTTTGTTCCATTGTAATCTTCATTTTTCCTCATCAATTATTTACTCTATGTCATGATTTCCCACATATAAAACATTTATTTGTTCCATTGCGACACTTTAATGGGTGATTACTTCCACATTTCTTGCATGTTGTTAGTGGTATCAGCAACTTGCGTGAGGCTCCTTCCTTGCGATGTTTACAGGGTAGTACACCACTGATTACTAATGGTAATGGAGGTGTTTGTGGTCAGTGGGTGTAGTGTCACCCCTTAGTTTATTTTTTCATGCTTAATGTCGATGGTTTGTGCAAGTAAGTGCACATTCAAGGGGTAGGTGTCATTCAAGATAATAGGGGAAACATCCTTCTTGCTTTCTCTTACAATACAGGCAGATGCTAAAGTGTTTCTTATAGGTGTGTAATTATGTGTGAAAGAGAACATGGTTCTTTCTCAGGTTGAGACCGATTCCAAGATCATCCTTGAATCCATGGAAGACAAAGGTACCACACCTTGGTCAATCATCTACATAATTAAAAGATGGAAATGTCTTCTAGATCAAAATACTGAGGTAACCCATACATAGCGGGAGGGAAATAGGGTGGCTGACCACTTTTCATCTTTGGCTGTGGTGAATCATGGTATTTGTGTCACTTGTTTTCCTAGAAGCCTTTTTTTAAACATGAAGGGTTTAACTTTATTAGAGGTGATTCTCTTGGCCTCCATTACTTCAGACCTCCTTAGGTCTTTTGTTTTGCTACAATCCTTGTATGTTGGACCTCTCTTCTAGTTTATATAAAAATTTACCTTTGATGATGACCACATTATCCTTCTTGTTCAGTGTTAACTTGACTCCTTTGGGTTCAATCCATTTAATAAAATTAGAAATCATAGTGTGATTAATAATAGTCATATTGGGAAAATTTCATGCTCATTTATAGGATATATAAATTATGAAACCTAATTTTCATTTTATAACACCTTAGGTTTAACCGAAGTCATCCATTGTCATTTTCTATTCAAATACTTAATAATGGTTTATAAAGAAAATTTGAATTATCCTAAGCATATACCCTGGTAGTGTCAATATAAGTGCACAGTAATGCCTTTTTTTTCATGTACTAGGTTACGTCGAGTGAGGCCAAATGCACCATGTCGAAGTTGGTACCCTTAGGTACATCTGTGGTTGAACCACATCCACTTGTAGTATCTAGATTGGGATATATTACAAGGAAGACCACTACACCCCAAGACTTTGCAATATTTTTATTTTTGAATAAATTTATTTTTCTTTCTAACTTTCTATATAAAAAACATCATGTTAATCTTAGGTTACACACAATAGTTAGTTGGCATTCGTTACACGCAAGACCGAGTTTTTACAACCAATAATGTATTATTAGAATATTATTATTTAATATAATAAGATATACCTATAAATTAAGTTGGATTTTATGATAGAAAATTATGAAAACATATTTTTTAATTCATTGGTTTCGAATTAATTATAAATGAATATAAGAACCAACTGAATATATAGGAAATGTTTTTATAATGTAATATTTTTATACCCAAAAAGTTATTTTATCTTAATAAATTATATTAATTAAAATTAGTGAGTGATATTAATTTAATATATATATATATTATATTCAATAAAAAATTTTATACATTCATACAATATATTTAATAGGCATAAGATAAGAACATACCCAATATCACGCATAAAAATCAATATTTTTATAAAGGAACTTTCATTGTATTTTCATGGAAAACCAATTTTAAATACAATTTTTGACACATTTATAAATTATATTTTATAAAATAAACATATTTTTTCAAATAAAGATATCAAAGTTTACTTTGGGAAAACTTTTAGTATTTTTATATGAAGTTTCATGTTTAGATGAATAGTGAAAAATATTGAATTTTAATTGAAAACTACATTTTCATATAACATATTTATATAGTCAAATTATGTTTTTAATTGGTTTTAAAAAATATTCAGTTCCAAATTTTATCATTTAATATAATGTAGGTCATTTTAATCAATTTCACAATGAATTTGGAAATAAAAACATTGAATATTTCAAAGGTTTTTACTTTAAAAAATTGTTTTGCCATCCTGTCTGTGGGATTAGCATTAAAATTAATTTTTCAAAATACATATATTTAACTTATAAAAATGGAATTAAATGATTGAAATCAGTTTTATATTTTTATTATAAAAAGTTCAACTTATTTTTTGACTAAAAATATTAGTAAATGTAATTGAAATTAATTACAACTATTAAGGGTAAATCAATCAATTAAGGTTATAAATAATATTATAAGCATTATATAAGTACCCTAACACTTTTAATATATTTATTGGATGATTTATTGTCAACCAAAATCGTCCTTGGGATGATTTTATGGTCTCTTGGAGTCACATGAATGACTTTAATCATTTTTTAGTATTTTATTCTATGGGAAGTCCAATATGTCACAATCATGTTTTTAAAAAGTATTACATTTTTTATATATGATAATTAACAATGTATCGTATATTATAAGTATCCATTAGAAATAAAAAATTTTATATTAATATTGATAAATTAAGTTTAATTTTTAGGGAATAAATAATTAAATTAAAGTCTTCTATAATAATAATGCAGTAATTGTATAATTGATGGACAAGACAAATAAATGTTATTAAAAATATTAAAATAAATATAATATGATATAATTAATGTAATAATTTTTTTTATATTTTAACTATACATATTAGGAATTTATTAAAAGTTTTGGTTCAAATTTACCATGTGTATTAATATTTTTTAAAATGTCAAGAACTGAATAGTGACAAAATTGATATTAATGATATTTTAAAATTAATCATATTTTATTAAATGACATAAAATTCATAAAAATGTAAAATTCATCCAAATTATTGGTATAGAGTTTAAAATATAATAAATTTCTCATTTATGGTTCTTCTAGAATTTTATAGTAACTATATTAACCCTTAAAGAGTAAAAAGCCAAGTTGTCATGGTAAGAGTTAAAAGGTTCAACTAAGGGTTAATGCAAAAAGATAAGGGTAATAATGTGGCCTAAAATTATCTAAAAATTATTAGTTGAGATTATTTATACCCAAAATCATATTATATTCTAAATGACTCACTTTGATCCATTTTTAATAGAAAATGAATTTATTTTAATTTAATATTTTGAGAGTTTCCAAAAGTACCCCTCACCTCAATTATAAAAGGGAACCTCCTCCTTCACTTCATCACACCACTTTGAGACTTATAGATCAAAAAAAAATTCCAAAATAATATACCAAATTCTATACCCTAATACTATAAGACTTAATTAGTTCATAAATCTAAAAAATTATGTCCTTTTGTGAAAACAAAAAAGAGTTACCTAAATAAGAGGTTACATTCTTCAATGATCACTTTAGGTTTATTTCATTCCCCACTCCCTCATTTATTATTATTACATGATTACATAAAAACAAAAGCATAATAGATATACTTAAATGTTTTTATGTTATGTTTTTGAAGTACACTTACACACACTTCCATAAAATGAGTAGTGAATTTACCATTAGTGTACGGTGAACTACCAACTTGTGAAAGGATTTCGTTCATTTTTCCTTTACCACCTCTCATGGTTGGTCATTATGTTGGGAAAAAATTTTATTTGATATATATGATATTTATTTTTTCTTAATTCTTATTTAATTGTTATATAACACATACCTTCATGATTTTAATTTTGTGTAAATAGGATAACATCATTTGTGGAAGTGTGGATTACCACCTTCTCAAAGTGATGTGATTCATTCACACTATACATGAAACATATAAAGAATGATTTTTAAAAAATATGTGATATATGTAAAATATAAATTGTAATTTAATTTTAGTATACAAATATATAATTTATTTTTCATTATTTTAATATGGAAAAAATGAAAGTATTGTTCATGCATACATATGGCTTACTGTCTCCATTAATGGTGCATTTTATTTTCTATATCCAAATTTTATGGATTATTATAAATATATATATATATATATAGAATATATATGATATTTAAATAATGGTTTAAATTATTAATATGATTAGATTATGATCTAAGTTATTGGAACACAAAATAAAAAGTCAAAACATAATTGAGAAACTGGGCAATTAACACCAGAAATAGTGAAAATGATAAATGATTATTAACAAACATGTGATAAAGTAAAATAAGAAGATCATATATGATATTTTAAATATGAATAAATTTATGATATAAATTAATAACATGATTTACACCATTATATAGGATCATAAATCATGTACAACTAAAAAGGAAGTGTGAGGTAAGGGAATCTTTGTCTTACTTTTATTTCTATGGGAAACATAAATTTTACACTACTTGTTTATTTTGTGTGGTATATATACCACCCACTAATGTATTTTATGAGTAATATCCTGAATATTTTGGTATTTTCATATCCATATTTATTTCTTCATGGGAATATGATTTTACTGATTATAAAGTGATAAGTATTTATTTCACAATCTCATCGTTATTCAGGATTATTTGTGTTTATGTATCCACTGAAGAATATTTATCTTACATTTTAGTGTTTCTAAAAATGTTTTAATTTTTTTTACTATTATACAATTATTTATTAAATTAATTTTTATCCCTTTTTTACTTTCTAAAAAATAATTTAAAAGAAATCTTCCTATCATTTTCCAAATAAGGTAGTCAGTGATTTTTCTTACAAAATTAAAAGGAATGTTTTTTAACATATAAGACATGTATGAAATTTACCATAATAATGATGTGATATTGTTTTTTTAACTTATAAGACATGTATGAAATTTCTTGTGCATGGTGCATGTATACTACCCTTTAATATATCATAACAAAAATCTCATTGTATTCATGGTATTCAAATGTTTAAACGTTGTATGGGAAACTTTCATTTAACATCTATATTTTTTTAAATCGATTATTATATATATAAATAATGATTTTAAATGGTACAACATAGGTTTGGGACCATTTGAAGTAAGTCCATTGATGAATCAGTATTCTAATGAGATTAAATCAGTTTAAAAAAACCCTTCAATTTTATTTCAAATAAGAATAGATGGGTTTATAACAACAAACTTAAACAATCTTGTGAATGATCTTGATGGTAGTGGTTCATGTGACGGATACATGAAATCCAATAATTAATCATTTAATTCATTTAAATTATTATCTATCCATGAGATTTTTCATAAAAATATCTATAGATGAATTTAATTCTTTGTTCATTTATTAAATTGAATGTGTTTAAATGATTTCAATTTCCATATTTAGTATGCATTATCTATTTATTTGAATGAAATGTGTTATAAGTTATTTTCCTTTCCATGTTGATTTATTATCTTCAATTATTTATTTATTCCACTTTACATACCCTTACTGAGCATTTTACCTCACCATTTTATTTGTTCTATTTCCCTATAATATGAAGATAATTTTTTTGAATGAGTTCAAGGATTCAAATTATTTTCCTTTGTTATGTTTAATGATTTATCAATGTAATAAGGGAAATATTTATGTATCTATTTCATCAAGTATAATAAACTGATTTTTCCTTTGGTATTTGTTTCCTTTTAATTAGAAAAATGTAATAAAATAATGCAACTTCTCAGGATTCTAGGTTTAGGGTGTTGCAAAGACCCACATAATCTCTACCTTACAGAAATTCTAGGATGTTCCTTTATACTTATCCTCTATGTATATCTTAGGGTTATGTTCCCTAATCTATGTTTTCTAAACCTAGTTTTCAAGTTTTATACTAAAAATCATCTGATACCAAATATAGAAAACCAACCCCAGAGTTTTGGAGCTGGTGTCTACTACCATTACATTGACATGATTAAGAGGAATCAAATCTTGAAAGACCGAAGAGTTTAGTAATATTGGTAAAATGGATACATACATGAACCTTGTTTTAAAAATGAATACACTAATTACAAAATGATTTTTTCCAAGTATAATAACTTTATTACATCTAGAGTATCCTTGCATATATTTCATAGTATAGTTTATAAATTCTAAGGGAAAGGAAACAAAATAAGGGTGAACTCAAATGATTAGTAAGGGTAATGTATAACGGAAGTAATAATGAATAAATGAGAATAGCCAATATGGAAATGTAATAATTGAACAAACTTTCCATACAATCAATAAAATAAATGGATAAAAAATATGGAATGGTAATAACTAAAAACAAATTCCATTCAAATAACTATATAAGTCATAGTCTATATGGAAAGGGAAATAAAAAAAACACATTCCATTTAATCTATGAACTTTGAATGAAATGCATTCATAGATATGTCGACACAAAATATCATGGATAAATAATAACTTAGCCTAAATGAGGGAAATTATTAGTTACTGGACACCATATTTCCTAGGTACATGATACATTTAACTTCAAGATATTTCACAAGATAGTTTAACATATCAGTTAAATACCCATCTAAGTATATCCAAACTACTCATCCCATATGACTACTGATGCATCAAGGGGATATCTAAAACTGGGAAACACCCATATTATACCTATCCAAAGCATACCACATATATAGAATACAATTTTTTAATAATGTGCCTTATCAAATATTCATATAGAGTAGAATATATAGATTTATCAATATTTCCATAGTTAATCAAATAACTGTCAATTACACACTGGATGTTAAAATGGTATAAAAGTTTGGAAATAATAATATCCATGATAAATGATATGGATATTTATAGTAAACTTAATGTTCAATAATCCATTAAAGTTGAATATTTTAAAGTAATAAAGGCAGTGAATGTTAATACAATCCTTGGTCAAAGAGTTCATATAACATCTAGCGGAAGAATAAATATAGAATCAATACAACATATCCCAAGTAGATTGAAATAAAGGGTTATTGTCATTGATGACTAGAAATACTATAAAAATATCTTTTGAAAACATTATTGAGGAAAATATCCTTTTAATTTTGATTCTTTTTTAAAATATTTTAATTTAAATATCACTTTTAAAAACTTTTTATTTAAAAAGTAACCTTTTGAAATGATAAATTAAGCATCAAATAAATTATGGATGGTAAATCTATACATTCTATACGAGGTAAGAAAATATTCCTTTTGCATGGTAAAAAGGTTAGAGAAGTGCTTTTTTGGAAAATGACAAGAACATTACTTTAAATAAATTTGTAAACAAGGTTAAAAATGTAATTAATAAATCATTTTGAAATGGATAAAAAATTTATTTTCTTAGATAAAAGGGTTTTAGAAAAAAAACAGGTTCTCCAACTAAAGATATAAATGAAGTCAGGTTTTCTTAATTTTTTTTATAAAACAGTTTAAGTATTAATAAGTGGAAAAAGTTAACTATTACTTGAAAAGGTCATGAATAAAAATAGGATAATAAAATTATAGTTTTTATTTTACAATGATCAAATAATTTTCTCTCATGTAAATTCAAGTGTAAATAATCCCGAACAATATGAGTTTGTGAAGTAAACCCTTTAGTTAAAATACCCTTCGAGAAAATAAATCAAATTGAATATAAAAAAACCATGAATATAAAATAATTCATAGTATCTTATACCAAAATGGGTATTTGATACAATATAAAAAATAAGTATGTGGTGAATATGAAATTTATCTCACGAATGTAAAAAGTGAGATAAAAATCTCTTACCTTGCGTTTCTTTTTTGGGTGAATGTACTTTAAATTTTTATAATGATTTTACACATGTTAATAAATTATTTCATAACCATATTAGTATTTATGACATCATATATTATCTACTTATAATATCTTACTACCTATTAGTAAACATTCATTTTTTTTACTATTTTGGGGGTTAATTTCCCAGTCCTTCGAGTTTGTTTTGACTTGTTACTTAATTTTCATATTACTTTGATCTTAATTTTTTCATATAAATTATTTAAACAATGATTTAATTTTTATATATATAAATTATATATATATTTATTATAATACATAATATTTTTATGTAAGTAATGAAATGCACCGTTCATGGAGACGGTAGGCTGTACATACACATGAATGTTACATTCATTACTTTTGCATTTTAAAATAATGAAAATAAAATGATATATATGTATATTATAATTATTTAATTATATTTATGTAATATATTCTTCATAGTTTCAATAGAAAATCCATTATATTTTCCTCTTATAGTGTGAATGAATCACATCGGTTGGGGGGGGGGTGCGGTAGTCCACACTTCCACAATTGATGTCATTGTATTTACACAAAATGGAAAGCATAAGGGTATGTGTAATATAAAAATTATAGAAGAATAAAGACATTATAAATATAATATATATCATATATAAACAAATTTTACATCATAATTCCTATCCATGAGAGTTGGTAAAGGAAAAATGAATGTCATCATTTTGTGAATCGGTAGTTCACTGTACATAAAAACGATAAGTTCGTTACCCATTATATGAAATCTTGTGTAAGTGTAGGTATAAAAATTTGAATAAAAAAATATAAATATATTTATTATACATATTTTGTTATATAATCATGAAATAAGAAGAGTTTATGGGGGTGTATAATTAAAATAAAACAAAATATATCGATGAAGGATGCTACCTCTTATTCAGGTAACTATTTTGGTTTTCACCAAGAAGCTTCCTTGGATGGATTCCATACCGAAGGGAGAATTCTAGGGTTAGGGGATTAATTTTTATTATCTATTTTGATATATATTTTTAAGAAAAATTCTCTTGATAGGTGTGATGAATTGGGAGGGGTGAGTGCCTTTTTATAGTGGACGAGGAGTTACGTTATTGTAAATTTAAAAAAAAAGGAATTCCACCCACGTTTTTCCAATGGAAAGTGGATCCAATAATGAAGAATATTATATAAAAGAGAGGATAGGGTCTAAATATGATCATAAAATTTCTTTTGGATAAGGATATTGGTCATTTTTGACCTTATGTTTAAGGCTAAGTCCTTTGTTAAGTTAATTTTTCTCTTAATCGGTATAATTAATTTTAAATTACTTTCTCTGATATTTTTTTAAAAACATAGTTGACCATATTATAAATTTTAAATAATTTTTATGTCAAATATGGAATCTATTTTTCCAAATTCCAATAATAGAAGTGGCATAAATTTAATTAAATTTAATCCCATAGACGGGATGCCAATGCTGATTTTTAAAGTAAAAAAATTCAAAAGTTTTTGATTTATTTATATCCAATTTCAATGATAAATCGATTATAGTGATCTATATTATATTATTTTTGTATAATTGATATAATGTGTCTTTAAAATTAATTTAAAATATAATATAGCTTAATATATAAATTATATGAAAAAACATTTTTGAATTAAAATTCAGTATTTTCACTATTCATCAATAATTGAAACTTCAAAGAAAAATACAAAAAATCCACCATAATCTAATTTTTATGTTACAATATAAACAACTAATTTAATTTACACATATAAAATTTATAAAATCATCAAAAAGTTTATTTAAAATAGGTTCTCCATTAAAAAGCAATAAAATTTACTTTTTTGAAAAAACAAATTTTAAGCATAAAAATGGATTCATTATTATATTTTGATTATAAATACTATTGGATGAATATAAAACATATATAATTCATTAATATCATTATATAATATAATATAATTTAATTTATTAAGATAAAACAACTTTGTGGGAATAAAAATTGTTTTTTATAAAAACATCCTTTTTATATTCAATTGGTTATTATATTCATTTACAATTAATTTATAACAAATGAATTCAGTTTATATTTGTTTAAATTATATATTTTTATAACATAGTTAATTCTATTCATAAATACTGATTTTACACCAAGATTACATCTTATAATATTAAATAATAATATTTTTAATAATATATTATTGTTTGAAAAAACTCAGTCTTATGTGTAACACAAGATATAAGAGAATGTATTTGTTGAGTGTAATGAAATATAACTCAACATTGAGTGAATTGTAAGATATATCAGGAATTAATTTTATTTAAAATAGTAAATATATTTTAAATTATTGGGATATTATATTCCCTTACGCATTTGGTGTTTCCTGTCATACACCCTATCAAATACAATGTTCTAACTTTAGAATTTTAGGGTGTTATTTTCTATCTCTTGTCACAAAACCTCGATGGATTTCAGGATTCTATACTTCCTACAATTGTATCTTCTGGGGATTCTTACTACTTGGATTGTTAGATCATTTATTTTGTGTCATGGTTGGGTATTCAAGAACTTCTCCATTTTATTTTGTGTAAATTATGAGACTGGTATGATTTGGATTTCACTGTAAAATTATATTTTTTAATCTTAAAGAAGATAAAATAAAATGAATGATGAGATTGGGGATATGGAAGTGGTGTGTAATTATTTTATCCATGTTCCGAAATTATTTTCGTGTGCTTTTTTTGTTTCTATATATATATATATTTAAATATAGTATGGAATAATTAAAGAAGAATATAATAAATAAGTGATATAAAATCAAAGGGGATATGGTGTGGTGTACACCTTAATATGCTTTTGTAACCGAACCCCTTTATTTAAATTAATGAAAAATGTTGCATGTTTGGTTATTGAGATGAGACCCCATTTATTGTTTTGAAATAATTTCCATTGAAATACTTCTTATTGTCTAGTTTAAATGTTTTTAACTATTCCCCTTACCCAATTAGCAACCCGAACTGTGCTATTAGGTTGCGTGCCATTAGAATTAGGCACACATCCCGAAACACCAAAGGCTTCCGACTAGAAGTGAGAGTGTAAAAAGGTTTATTGGGGAGGCTATAAGCTCTAGGAATGATCATAAACTAGTCCGAGTAATAATATATAACATATAGTGGGATAAATAAGACTCAGTACACTCAAACCAGACCGATAAAGTGGAATATAAGTAAATAACAAGCAATAACATAAGCATTAATAAATAGAATCAACAGAATATAAATAAATAGATTAGTATTCCATCAAACCACTTATATCCACTACTAAAAAAATGAAAAATATGTATTTCATAATAGGCCAAACATGTCAATATAGAAAAGAAGGTTACTGATGGATGACCAGTACAAGTCATAAATATAAAACATTCTAATAGGGAAAAGAAACTAAATATAATCTCCAACTTGGAAAAACCACAAGGTCCAATGCCAATATCCATAAAATTTTCCAATAAGATCTAGATCCGGAGGCCAATCCTTTACCTGAACATAAATTCATAAAGTATACACACTTCTCGAAGGATCCATACATTGTGTGAGATGAGTATCAGTAGGATAACACCCATTGGTTCGTAACTAGCATATGTGTTTAAGCATGAAAGATGTAATAAATGAATAAATAATCTCAGTGCCTTTTTAATAAATACAAACTCCACTAGTGGTCAACAGCCACCAGATAGGTGTCACATTCTTCGGCCAACACTGAAAGTTTGAGTAGGAGATGTTCCTTGGACTATGTCCCAAGATACCTATAAAATTGTACATATTAGGTGAACCCACAGGTTCCACCTCAAATTGTGTAACCCAACATGACACACCTCATGACACTTCAGGTCTCAATATGTTCCGACGTCCTAAAGGCATGCCAAAGGAATTGGTAACCTGGTCTCATGGACCCCTGCTCAAAATAATCCATCGGTTTAATGCCCAAAAACTAGAGTCACAATGAGATATGTACTCAAATAAATATCCAGCCCCACAGCCTCAATCACGGTGAGCTTAATCCCCAAACTGCTATCCTCACCACTATCAACCTAAGGATCCTAACCTTCCACATGGATTTTTATGGAAAGAACCCCCAATCAAATTTTCCATGTTTCACTACCAAAGGCCTCTACCCACATGAGTGGTCAAAACTACCTCATCATAGAGTCATCCTGTGTTCACATGACTCAATTCGGCTCTTTGGCCATCACGAGTGAGTGAAAATCTCAAATAAAGTTCCTATTCCACATCAGCCAACACCTTCTTCCCCTGTGACCAAGTCTCTCAAATATGATGGCCTAGCCATCCCAATATCATGGTCCATTCCCAACTTCATGGCTTCATTTCTTCAAAACAACATCCATGATTCCCAATCCTGTGGTCAATACCACTCAAGGAAATAAGAGCCCAACCCTAACAATGATCAACATCACTCAATCCCGAGGGCCATGCCATACCAAACTTAGGTAGAGCCCTTCATGACCTTGTAAGGATAAACCATATATCACACTCAATTATATATAAAAAATTCACTTTCAATCAACTATGAATTCAATTAAATTGAATTGAACATCTCAATTTCATTATAATAAGATAATTAAATTTAATCATATTGAATTTCATCATCAAATAAGCACAAAAAATGAGTATAGAGGTATTCAATGCCTCATATTTGAAAAAATGTATCAAATCAATTAAAAAATTAAACGGTTCAACACCATCGTCCAGACCATCCTAAGGAGAGACAACCTCTAACCCGACCTTGATCAAGTGAGAAAGGAATTGGGAATTCCCAATGTCATCCCATGGGTCACACAATCATTTTAATATGAAGTAATAGATATAATTCAGCCCCTTTCAAATTACCCAAAAGCGCACAAAAAGACACACCACCTTAAAATACACAGAAAAGATAGAGATCACCTACCTTGAACTCATAGACATAGTCACGTTTGATACTAAGATAAAATTTGAATATAATTGATATCGATCAGATTTTTCATGAAATACCTTGAAAAATATTTCATAACAGATCAAATATATTTAGAACTCTACGAGAAGAAAATAAAGAGGAAGAGAAGCACACATGAGGTTAGACTTATTGATGGGGTTCTAATGCCACCAATGGATCTAATATCGAAGGTTTGATGGAGAGATATAATCAAAATACACCATAGGAGAGGAGGAGGATTGCAATGACCTGGATTTCCTCATGCAATTCCTTTGTGAAAATAAAGTGCATGTGGTGTTTTTGGGGGTTGCAATGGTTTGTCTTGGGAGTTTTCCAAAACTCTAGTTTCACCAAACAGTTTCACTAAAATGGTGGCACTGTGACCGGGTCACACCAAGATGATAGAAAAAAAGTGGTGGCACTGTGATAGTGCCACACTAAAATGGTGGCACACCAAATGGTGTCTCACCCTTTTCCAAATTTCCAGTTTCCCGAGTTTTTTTTAGTTTCAACCCTATTATGTCTTATTTGATGTAAACCAAGTTTAAATCCTTGTTTGTTCATTTTTAAGGGTGTTTCAAAGGATATTAAATATATATTTGATATCCTAAAACTCTAGGTACTTTGAGATTTTCAAACTATATGATCTTGACCACGATCCCACATTAATGGATTTTGAAACCATTCTTTGTTTAATATAGAATATGGCTCTTCAAACCTAGGATGTTCCCTTCCCAGTATGGTTCTGTTACCTCTTGGTGAACTTGAAGACTTACTCTCTATATGATTCGTGACCCTATGCTAGATCCCACTCACACTCAATTTTCTCAGAGTTTCCTACTGCTCGTTCAATATCCCGTTCTTGGCACAAAGAGGAGTTTTGGTCACCTGTTGTTTCAAGTAGGGATTCTTATGCCTCTCTTTATTTGTGTATCATGTGGGGTGGGTGTATAAATGTTTCTTTGTGAGAATGGATGAATCCAAATTTAACAAAGATAATGAGAAGTAATAAATGGGGGATGGGGGATATGTTAATTCTGTGACGTTTGTTTTAATCGATATCTTTGTTGAGGATGTGATTTGTTGGGGCTGTAAGGCCTTCTGAAAATTTTGGTCATTGGTATTCCTTGTTTACCCACCATTGATGCTCATTATTTGCTGTTAATACTCTTTTTATTGGCCGTAATAGTAAATAATACTTAATCATGTATATTTGGTTAAATAAATTTATTCCCTATTATCAAACCTATTCTGTGATCACCCCCATTATTTAAGGTGTAATTAAAGAACCCCTCCTACTAAATATGAATATGGTTGGATTAATGGTATGGCCTTGTGCTTTGTTTGGTTGGGTTTTGTACTTCATGGGGGTTGTGTGAATTTGTTGTTGGTTACCTTATTATGGGTACGTGGGTGGACATAGGGGTCGGTCCTATGAATGGGGACGGATATGTTTGTAATGTGGGGCTACTGTTTGGTGGTGTTTTATAGTGGGATTTGTATATAGTGTGGTACATTAGGTGTATTGGAATATCAATTTGAGGGATTTATTGATTGTGGAATGGATGGAAGTATTATGCAGTGGGACTACATTTGGGAAATTTTTGGGAAGCGGGGCTACAAGACTGGGTTGTCATGATTTCGTGTTTATAGGTGTGCCAGGTGGGTATTATTGTGAAGAGGGGATATTGGTTCTAGTTGTGAGAGGATAATTGAGTGGGATAACTTTTAAGAATGATAGATGGAAGTGGTTGAATGGGTGTCTAGGAAGGGGGGGGGGGGGGTTGTGTAGTGATACTATAGGTTGGTTGTTCCCTATAGTTTTTATGAATGGGTATTAAAATGGAAATGATTTACCTTGGTCCCTCTTCCCTTGTTTAATGTTGGTATTAGTGGGTTGGTTGTTGTGTGTTTAGTTAATCAGGCTCTTCACCTTCTGAGAACAACTGCAAATGTTGTAATTGGTAGTTTTCCCAGGTAGTGCTAGAATAAATTAATGTGAAACCCTTAGTTAATGAATGGAAAGTGGTCAAATGAAAAAGGGGTTGGGTTTATTCTTTAGTTGTGGATGTTTGTGTGGTTGTGAATATATGGGTAGTGATAGTATGGTTCTATGTGGGATGGTTGTTTGTTTTGAAAACCGTAGGTTGGGCTGATTGTTTTCTTACATATATTTATAAATTTTAGTTTTTTGTGATTACTATATACACCCCACCCTTGTTGATAACCATGTGCTGAACACCCCTATTTCATGAGGGAGGGTATCTTTTCCAACATACTGATGGGAGGATGGATGAATGGTTATATAATTTCTTCCTCACACCCTCTTTCAGGTTCTTACTACTCGATCATATCTGGATAGGTTGTAATGGCTTGAGGTTTACCATAGTCTACGATCCTTCAGGAATGTTTTGTTGTGTATGAGGGGACTAGGTGTTTGTGGTCTAGGATTGTCTTCCCAAGTGTCTTTGGGATGAGACCCAAGTGTCTTCGGGAAAGAGGAGTGGTTGTTATGTCCAAAGTGTCCATGGTGGGTGTGTCCTAGGTGTCTTCAAGTGGGATTCATGTGGGGTTTGAGTCCCATGTGTTTGTGGGAAGGTTGTGGCAGTGGGACTATGTTTTGGAAGAGTGATAGCATCTAGATGTTAATCATTAGTAATGAGCAGCTAACCAGTGGGAAAGTGGTGCGGGGTTCCCAAAAGTCTATGTGATTGTATTACTACTTTACTTTGATTGCGTTATTTAGTGAGTGTGCCTTGGTGAGGCTAGGCTGGTTATTACTCCTTGGTAGGTGCTTGGAGGTTCTACAATTCTCTCACAATGGCATTAGTATGTTCTGCCACTTGTGCATGGGTGACTTTTTTTTTCTACTTTCTATACTTGTATACTAAACCTACATTTATAAACCTATTTTTAGGTTTTAGGAGAAATTTGAGGACCTTTCTAGAATTCAATAACTCGGGAAATGAGATAGTTGCTATGTTGATGCTTAGTCTCTTTCTTTTGGAACTTTGGTTGTAATTTTATCATAGTTTAAATTTAAATCATGCATGGGTTGGATTTTGGTTTCCTTTATATAAATGTTTAGTGTTGTCTGGGGTTTTTTACCATATTATCTCCCAATATTATTTTATTAAAAGGGTAATAACTTACGTTTTTTGTGATATTCTATACACTTGGTGATATTCTCTACTCCAAGGCCTTTTGAATGTGGGACTCAGGTGTCATTAACTTTGATTCATCTTGAAGAAGGAAGAGTGTGGCACTCTTCTGTCCCTTCCCTCATATTGTGGAAGGAGGGTCATGACAGAATGAAATCAAATCTGATGGTTGAGAGATATTATGGATTTCAGAGTTTGGTATAGTGAGGATTTCACGGGATGGTTGGGGAACAGTGTTAGGCAATCTTAGTGTGTGGAATAGGCTAGGGAAGACCAGCTAGGACATGAGATTTTAGGGTCACCCATGATCTGATGTAAAGAAATCTGGGCCTACCAAACAACCAACTGAGGCTACTCTGATTGTAGGTTAGAGACCCTAGGCAAGGTACATACATCATAATGACTTCTGTTCTTGAGTGTCTTGGATGTTTTAAGAATTTAATTTAAATAAAGAGTTGAAATAAATCTTAAAATAACATTTCTATATTATTCGGGATTAGGAGTTCCTCATTTACCTTTTCAGATATGGAACTTCAACATCGCCCACGTTTGGTACAATAATTTGATTCCTATAAGGATGAATTGGTTGTTTATCTAAGGGTTGATCGAGAGGAGGAATTTGAATTGTGGCAAAAGACCCTTCGTTCTTTCCAATGGCAGACCCTGAGGAAGTATGAAGGCAATGTGTCAGACATAGAGATGGAGGGCTGGCTTGAGGAGATAACAATCACCTTTACCATGATCTGTGCTCTGAGGGGGTATTGTGTTCTTCTGGAAGTGAGCCAGTTGTGGGGAGTGGTGCGTTAGTGGTGGAGACTTTTCCTTGGGTACATTAAGGAGACTGATGTCTCATGGGGTGATTTTGAGACATAGTTTCAGGAAGTGTTTATTTCCATGATAATGAAGGCTGAGAAAAGGTAGGAACTTCTCTCCCTCTAGTAGGTGAGTATGTTATTGAGGGAAATAAGGATCAAGTTAAAGGATATCATATGCTTTTCTACGGTTCTCATCCTGGATGAGGATTCATGGGCGAGACACTTAGAGGAGGGACTTCGATCTTCTCTTCAGTATGCCGACACTCTCTTTACCCTACTAACATATGTAGAAGTTAAAAAGAAGGATGATGTAGTGGATAGGATGCTATCGTAGGGAGGTTTATTACAAGAGAGGAGCTAGCAAAGTTTGTTGAAGGGGAAGGTAGTCAGCAGTAAGTATCTGGCGTCAAGGCCTTCTAGGTTTCAACTAGAGGGAAGAAGGAATTAACAGTTCTAGTTCTCATATCTTGGTCCTCACCCTTTCTATATGGGCCAGCGAATAAGTTTCTTTGTCTGTGAAGGCCATGTACATATTTGGAGTTAGTGCCTACTTAGATATCAGTACGATTGGGTGGGAAGGTACAACACCCACCTTAGTAGAAAATATTTACTAGTCAGACCTTTCCAGCAGCAGGGGAAATGGGCTCCCACTCCACTGAGGGTAGACGGTGATAGAGGAGGCTAACCTTGATGTGCTCCTCAGGCACCTCTACTAAGGCATGTTCAGGGAGGCAGTCGATAGTAGTGGGATATAGGGGCTGGATGTGGGAAGTTTCATGTTTCCAAGGCAACAGTTCTAGCAGGGATGGAGGTTGTTCAAGGTACGATCAAATTTTTAGTACTCTTTGATGTGATTTTTTTGATTTAAGATATTCACACTCCTTTTTTTCACCCATTCTAGCCCATTCCTTGGGACTAGGCATAGAGATACTTTCCATTCCCTTGGTGTGGAGAATGCCAGTTGGAGGTCATACCAGTCTGTTTGATTTTTTTCATGGATGTAGACTGATTTTGGGGCTGTATTAGTCTAGTGGGGATCTTCTTATGCTATATATGTAGTCATACGATGTCATCCTTGGCGTCTATTATTTTTTATCTATTCATTTTTTTATCTAATGATTCCGGATGAGAGTAGTGTTTTATTATATGGATATCCAGTGCGTAGTTTTTGTTGGTGGGAGGAGATGTTAGGTGGGAAGATAGCTTATCGAACCTCTTCCTTCTATGTTATCCAAGCTATCAAAGGGGTCAACAGATGCTGATATGGTAGAGTTTCCAAGAGTATTTAGGGAATTCTTGGATTTTTTCCATGAAGAGGTTGTGACTCTACCCCCTTGACACAACGTTGAGTTCAGAATAGAGTTACAACCCAGTGACCATCCGATTTTGATGGCTTCCTATTGGATGACACCTTCTAAGTTAGGAGAGTTGCAGATTTAGGTTGACAAAATTATGAAAAATGGTTTTATCCGACTGAGTGTGTCACTGTGGGGTACTTCAGTATTGTTTTCAAAGAGTGTAAATGATGGAATGAGGCTGTACATAGACTACCATATACTAAATCAGGTAAAGGTGAAGAATGTTTACCCCCATATGAGGATAGAAAACCTTTTCAACTTGTTAAGGGGACCATGTTGGTTTTCCAAGATCGATATAAAGTATGGATATAACCTTTTGAGGGTGAATGTGGGTGATATCCTAAAGAATTCTTTCTACTACTTGTTTGGTCACTTAGAGTTTGTGGTAATTCCCTTCGGTGTTATAAATGCGCCAACTGTGTTCATAGGGCTCATGAACTTTGTCTTTCAAAAGTTCTAAGACTGATTCATCATCATGTTCATCAATGATATCCTGATATACTCAAATTCATAGGAGGAGCATGTTGAGATCCTTAGGGAAATCTTGGAGGTCCTTCAGCACCAGCAACTCTATGGGGAGTTTTCCAAGTGAATTTTCTAAATGTGAGAGGTGAACTTCCTTGGATATGTGGTGTCTCAACAATGGATAGTAGTGGAACCATGAAAGGTTGATGGGGTTGTTTCTTGGTAAGAACACAAGAATGTGCAAGAGGTTCACAAATTCCTCGATTTAGTGGGATATAACCATAGTTTCGTACTTGAATTATCTCAAGTTACTACTTTTTTGAAATATTTAACAAGAAAAGACTAGGCCTTCATATAGAGTAAGTAGCATCACACATATTTTAGACACCTTAAGAGGAATTTGGCTAGTGATCGAATTCTTAGGTTTCCATAGGAAGGGGTAAAATTTGAGGTATTCTGTGAATCTTTCAGTCTGGGCTTGGGATATGTGCTGATGCAGTTGTAGAGTCATTATATCATTGCGGAGTGCTTTGAGATCTTTACGGATCACAATAGATTGAGGTATATCTTCTCCTAGTGAGGCCATAACTTGTGATAGTGAAGGTGGATAGAGTTTCTCTAGGACTAAAACTACAAGACCTATTACACCTCAGGAAATGGAAATGTAGTGGCCGATACCTTGAGGAGGAAGTCTCAAAATGATGTAGTTTAGGAATCCATAGATTCTTGGAAGGAAATGGGGGAGTTGGTAGCTTTTTGTCTGGATGTGAGAGTGGATAATAGTAGAGGTCGTCTATTTCACATAATAGTTCAATATTCCTTGGTGCGATAGGTGGAAGAGTCTTAGTGGGGAGACTCAGATATTGAAGTGATGCATGATCTCATTGTCTAGGGTGATGCTCCTAAGGGATGGTCGGAGGATAGTTAGAATCAGATGTTGTTCCATGGGAAGGTGTTTTTTCTATCGGAAATGCATGAGGGAGTTCTCCGTGAGTTTCATATATCACCCTAGCGGTGCATGCAAGAGTTTCTAAAATTTACTGAGGCTTGAGGTAATAGTTTTGGTGGCCCAGGTTGAAGCAGACAGTGGAGGAGTTTGTGGAAAGGTGCCTAGTGTGTTAGTAGGTTAAGGCTGAGCACTATTTTCTCGGTGATCTTTTACATCCCTTATACATTCCTGAGTGGAAGTGAAATGACATCTTGATGTATTTTGTCATAGGATTACCCATGAATTAGGGAGGATGTGATGCACTTTGGGTATTAGTAGATCAGCTGGCCAAATCGACTCACTTCTTAGCGATTATGTAGTTGAGCAAAATGGATGCCTTAACAAGAAGGTATGTGGATGAGGTGGTGAAGATACATGGAGTTCCAAGATCCATTGTCTCAGATTGGGATACATGTTTTATTTTGTGAGTCTTAAGGGGATTGCAGCATTCCTTTGGAACTCAGTTTTACCTCATCATTACTTTCCACCCTCAGATGGATGGATAGAAAAAGAGGAGCATCTAGACGTTGGATGACATGTTACGGGCATGTGTTCTAGACCTTAGTGGGTCTTGGGTGTGATATTTTCCCTTGGTAGGGTTTTATTACAATAATACCTATCAATATTCCATTGGTATGGCTCTGTTTGAAGATCAATATGAGAGGTCGTGTCGTTCACCCCTGTGCTAGATGGAAGTTAGGGAGGAAAATATTCTTGGTCTAGATGTAGTGCACAATACAACAGAGCAGGTGAAACTTGTCTATAAGAGGATGAAGGCAGCACATGATTGATAGAAGTCATACGCATATCATAGGAGGATACCCTTGGAGTTCATCATTGGGGACCATGTATTCTTGAAGGTTTCTCCAAGACGTAGGCATCAGAGGTTTGGCAGAGGGAGAAAGATTTCACCTACTTTTATCAGACCTTTCGAGGTGTTGGGATGAGTTGGTGAGGTAAAATATCATCTGGTGTTGCCACCATAGTTATATAGGATCCATGACATCTTCCATGTCTCTCATCTTCATCAGTATTTACACGATGACTCCCACATCATTGATAGGGTAGAGTTGGATATTGAGGACTATGCGATGTTCATGGAGCGACCATTAGGAACCTAGGATTGTGAGGAGTTGGGGCTTCATGGAAAGACCATTCTTTTGTTTTGTGTTTTATGGAGGCATGGTGGCCTGGATAAGAGTACTTGTGAGTGAGGGGCTCAGATGCGTGCCCATTACCTGAAGCGGTTCTGAGTTTTGTTATTGTGTTTTGTCGTTTTGATTCATTATATAATGTAATGCTTTCCCTTGTTCATTATCAGATACGTTGTTCCCTTGTTCTCAGTTTTGAGTGGAAATTCCCAACATGTGGAGATGGGAGGACCCAATCTCTAATCCAGAAACATTAATGTGGATGCGATTAAACCTATGTGAGTGAGTTAGTGCAGCCCAGAGCGGATAGTACCTTGATTTGGGGGAAGGGATTCCCTAATCCATATGTCCAAGAAGTGGGGACTTAGTGTTTGTATAGTTTTTCTAAAGATATATTTCAAGGAGGTGTTATAGGATGTCAGGGTTTTCACTCTAGTTTTTGAACAAACACAGGGTGGTTTTTCCCTGAGAGGTATCATACGAAGTGGTTATTCAGACCACTATTTTTCTGATTTTAGTTTTAAATTCTCTATGATGATAATAGTTAGAGAGATATCAGATTTAATGACCCAAATTTCTCCAATCCGTTCCTTTGTGAAAATATAGTGCATGTGGTGTTCTTGGGGGCTATAGTGGTTTGTTTTTATAGTTTTCCAAAAATCTAGTTTCACCCAATGGTTTCACCAAAATGGTGGCACTGTGAAGGTGGAACACCACGATGGTGACACTGTAATGGTGGTACACTGAAATGGTGGCAACATGACAGTGTCACTATGACAGTGGCACATCGAAATAGTGGAACCGTAACGGTGGCACCATGACGGTGCCACATTAAAATGGTGGCACCCTGAGGGTGCCACACCGAAACGGCGGAAAACCAAATGGTGTCTCACCCTTTTCCAAATATCTAGTTTCCTAATATTTTCTAGTTTCACCCCTATTACATATTATTTAACATAAACTGAGTTAAAATCCTTTTTGGGAATTTCAAAGGACATTAAGTCTGTCTTTAATATCCTAACACTCCAGGGACTTTGATATTTAAAAATCGCGTGATCTTGACCATGATCCCATGTTAATAGGTTTTGAAAAAGTTCTCCTTTAATATAGGATATGTATCTTCAAATTTAGGATCTTTCCTTCCCAATGTGATTTATTCTCTCATAGTGCACCTAAATAATTCCTCTCTAGATGAGTCATGCACCTATGCTAGATTCCCCACCTTCTTATTTTTCTCAGAGTTTTCTACTACTCACGTGATCCCATGTTCTTGGTGCAAGGAGGAGTTTTTGTCTCCTATTGTTTCAAGTAGGGATTATTATGCCTCTCTTTATTTGTGTATCATGTGGGGGGGGGGTATAGAAATATTTCTTTGTGAGAACATCTAAATTCAAATTTAAAAAAGATAATGATAAGTAATAAATGGGGGATGGTGGAGATGTTAATTCTATTTTTTTTGTTTTAATCATTATCATTGTTGAGGTCATGATATGTTGTGTGTTTAAGGACTTCTGAAAACCCTGGATGTTGGTGGTCCTTGTTTTCACATTGGTGATTCTCTTTATTTATTGTTGATACTGTTTTAATGGACATTACATGAACACTTGATTAATCATGTATAATTTTTAAATAAATGGATGCCCTAGGATCAAACCAATTCTGTGATCACCCATTTTATTTATAGTGGAATTAAAGAACCCCTCTTAATAAATTTGAATATTGTTGGATTAATGGTGTGGTTGTGTGCTCTTTTTGGTTGGGTTTTATACTTCGTTGGGGTTGTGTGAAGTTTCCACTGGTAACCTTGTTACAGGTACAAGGGGTGGACAAAGGGGGTGGTCTTGTGAATGGAGAAGTATATGTTTTTGATGCGGGGATGCAGTTTGGTGGTGTTTTTTCTGTGGTATTTGTATATGGGGTGGTACATGAGGTGTGTTTGAATCTCATTTTGAAATATTGATTGATTTTAGAATGGATGACATTGTTACGTAGTGGGACTGCATCTGGTTAATGTTTGAGCAGCGAGGCTATAAGACTGGTTTGTCATGATTTCATGCTTATAATTATTCTACGTTTTGTAATTTTGTGCGTGGGGCTTCTAGTTCTAGTTGTGATAGGATGATTTAGTGGGATAACTTTAAATAATGGCAATTATAAGTGGTTGAATAGGTGTCTAGGAAGAGTGGGGGGGGGTGTAGTGAGAATGCTGGTTGGTTGTTCCATGTTACTTTTACGAATGGGTGTTAAAATGGAAATTATTTAACTTGATCCCTCTTCCCTAGTTTAATATTGGAAGTACCGAAGAACGAAGTGGGTTGGTTTTTGTGTGTTTAGTTAATCAGGATCTTCGCCTTCTAAGAATGACTGTAGATGTTGTTCTTGGTAGTTTCCCTAGGTAGTATTGGAATAAATTAAAGTGAACCGCTTAATTAATGAATAGAAAGTGGTCAAATAAAAGTGGGGTTGGGTTTATGCTCTATTTTTGGCTGTTTGTGTGGTTGTGCATATAAGGGTAGCGACAATATGGTTATGTGTGGGCTGGTTGTTTGTTTTGAAAAACTTAGGTTGGGATGAGTGTTTTCTCACCAATATTTATAAATTATAGTTCCTTGTGATTTCTATATGAACCCCACCATTTTTGAGAACCATGTATTGAAAACACCCATTTAATGGGGTAGTGTGTCTTTCCCAACACCCCAATGGGAGGATGGATTGTTGGTTACTGCCTTTCTTCCTCGCACCCTCATCCAGGTTCTTACCGCTCAAGCATATCCATATAGGCAGTAATGGATTGAGGTTTACCATAGTCCAAGATCCTCTGGGTAGGTTTTGTTGTGGATGAGGGGTCCAATTGTTTTCAGGACAATATTGTTTTACTAAGTGTCTTTGGGATGTGAACAATGTGTCTCCAGGTGAGTTCCATGGTTGTTGTGGCCCAAGAATCTACAGTTGAGATTTGTAGAGTAGTTGTGACCCAGGTGTTTGTGGTTGGGTTTTGTGTGTGGTTTGAGGCCTAGGTGTGTGCGGACAGGTTATCGAAGTGGGAATGCATTTTGGAATATTGGTAGAGACAAGAATTTAATCGTTTGGAATGAGCAGTTTACCAATGGGAAAGTGGTGCGGGGTACCCAAATGTCAATGTTATTATACTACTAATTTAATTGAATTGTTTTATTTGGTGACTGTTCCTTGGTGAGGCTGGGATGGTTAGTACTCTTTAAAAAGTTCTTTTAGGTTATACTATTCTCTCACAGGGGAATTAGTATGTTCCCCAACTTGTGCATGAGTGGATTTAGTTTTTCGACTGAGTATACTTGTATACTCACCCTATATTTGTAAAACTATTTTCTAGTTTGCAGGAGGACTTTGAGGACTATGATAGACTTTACTAGCATGAGAATCGAGATAGTTACTGTGTTGTTGCTTATTCACTTTCTTTTAGTAATTTGCTTGGTACTTTGGTTATCACAGTTTACATTTAAATCAGGCATGGGTTGGATTTTTGTTTCCTTTTTATAAATTTTTGGTGTTGATTGGTATTTTTACCATCTTATCTTCCAATCCTATTTCATTAAATGGGTAATGCATTCCATTTTTTATGAGATTGTATACCCTTGGGGCTAGTCACCACTTAAGGTCTTATTGAAGAAAAGAATAAAGGGTTATTATCTCTTCATCATCTTGAAGAAGGAAGGGAATGACACATTTTTATACCCTCCCTTATCTTGAGGAAGGAGGGTCCTGACAGGGAGTTTTCCTCCTACTGTGCATACAACAAGGGAGAACAAGGAGAAGTAAGGGAAACATAAAGAAAAAAACTTAAAAATAACACCCTATATAGTCTGAATGGTTTACCCACATGGTTTAACAAACCGTCTGGCAATCATGTGACATCCATTTTCTAAAAGTTCCTGGCCCACACAGTTACCCCGCACGTTTACTGCACACATTTTGAAAAACCCAGTGTAAACCATGTGGTAACCATCTATAAAAATTGTAGAGGTGGTCACACGGCTTTGTTCATCCCTCAAAAATTTTACCCAAACTAGGGGGTAGTTCAAAAATGAGCCACATAGTTATCTGGAATGGGTCAGATGATTTGCCCTAAACTATGCACCCAAACCCGCCACTTCATAATAGGCCATTCAACCTCCAACACTTCTTAAATCTCTTTCAAACACTAAAATATTTGGATAAATCATTAAAATAATGTAAAAATCTGATATAAAGCTAAAGGAAATCTCATAATTGAGTTCCTATCACCCGATTAGAAAATGTAATAGCCAATATTTGAAAAGTTCAAATTGGGGGTGGTTTTCTACACAAATAAAAAACCTAGGATTTAACAATCCCCCCACCATAACATAGATCATCCGTAAGATATCACAAAAAACACAGAGATAGTACCAAACATACCTATGTTATTAGAATTGAATCAAACTCCCCTGGTCTCAAGGGTATAGGTCAACTTACCTCAGGGGGCTGCCACCTTTGGAGTGACCTACCCTGGTCCATCCTGACCAAAAAATATAAGAATAAAAAGGTCCAATTATGGATTCCTAAACCCAAGGTCCTCCTATAATTATTCTTTAGTCCTACACCTCATGATTTCCTCCCATTCCATTCTTGACACCCATTAAAGTTCCACACTACATTGATGCTCGCCTCAAACCCATGGCACCCATGGCACAACAAGGTCCCGCATCTCAACATATCCTCAAATCAATCCCTATGACTTGAAACTCAATCAAGTATCACATCATCATGGTTCCTAGATTCCTCACACCTCAGGTAACCCACATCCTTAATTCCTTGATTCCAAGGCACCTCAAAAACTCATATACATTGATGCTTATGATTCCAATCAACTCAAAATACCACACCCATGATTCTCTAGTATATAACCTACTACCTCTCACCTAATATATAGATATAAAACATTGATGATATGATTCCAACATACTAAAAAGTGTCTGGTTATTCTTTATACAACCCCTTCACCATGTTCACCCATACATAAATGCCTCAACATGCTGTGAAAGAAAAAGAAAATCATGGCCATGCCCATGATGTACATATGACTATCGTCATCTCCCCTGTCTGCTGATCCCTTGGAAGCTTTATGGTGTGAACTCAATATAAATATTGAATGTATGAAACCAAATTTACCTATGGTGCTGCTCTAACAAGTGACCAAAAATCCCAGTGCTCGTTTCCACTATATTTTTTGTGACCTTTGCATGCAGTTGAAGCTCGACTACCCTAACCCGGTACCAATGCTCAACCGAACTCAGACACTTGAGTTTGTCTTAGTCCCTATGTACCAACTATATGAGAAGTTTTCTTATAGAACCTCTGAAGATGATCAACCTATCCACATGGTCGAAACTCCTTCCGGGGATACTCACACTAAGTCCGGACATGTCCTGGCTGTCCATACTTAAAGAAAACTATAAATGAGCCACTATGAGGTGGTCTTCTCGAGTCCTTGTCCTGAATACCCTAATAGAACTAATCTCTACCTATCTTCCGTACCTTTGAACCATTACCACTAAAATCACCTGAAGCAGTCCCTCTGCTGGGGTAATACATATCTGTGAGGTTTCCATTAGCTATGAGTGCCTGGTTCACCATCTCGAAGAATAAGGCCAATCTCAATATGTTTACCTACACCTGAATGGTGTGACTAAACCATCCTCGATGCACCTCACCCTAGAGGTGATGTATCTAACTATGATGGGTGCAATGTGATATAGTTCAGTGAATGTCACTGCATAGTCCATGAAAAACATATCACCTTACTGAAGTCTTAGGAACTCATGATCCCTTTACACTCTCAATGTCTGTAGAAAGAAGTGTTCGAAGAATATGAACTCAAAATACTTACTGTACAGTCCCTCATATCTTCCATTCTGAACCTATATTTTTGACCAAAACTTTTCTGTCCCCATAATCAGGTATGTAACTAGGTTGACACTCCACCTTAGAGGTGTCTCAAGCTACTCGAAGACCATATTCATGCTCTCGATCAAGTTCTCGGCTGCCTGCGAGCCACCCTCACCCTAAAAAAGTAGTGGTTGTTGTGACTGGAACTCCTAAGTCAATTATTGCATGCATGGATATGCTCCCTGACGACCTATTATGATCCCCTACAAGACATGTACCGGGATCGATTAGTGCTTCTCATCAATCCATGACCCAAACTTTGTCATGTATGGAAGCTTCCCAACATGTATAAGATCCTAAACTTGAGCTTGTACCTATGGATCATGCTCTGCCTAACCCTCATGGGTCTGAACCTACTCATTCTCAAACGACACCCTATACACACCTTCCTGATGGTCCATCTTAGCCGTCAAGGTAGAAACCCCATGAATACCATCAAATGGTCAGACAAACCATATAATATATATATATTTATATATATATATATAACATGAAAAGTGGAAAATTATTAAAAGGTAGCATGATCTAACTACCCTTACCCTCCCCATTACAACCATTCCCCATGGAATCCCAACCTCATGGCCTCCTTACCTACCTTTAATAGAGCCAAGTATCATTATAATCCAGGGCCTTTCCCATCCTGAAAACCATCATTACCTCTATCAGATGACTGATTCACCAAAACTAAAGATAAAAATTACCCCATATCAAACCACATTTCTATTCGTATAAGAGCCAGACCCAACATCTATATCACATGAAATTTCATATTTATAATTACATGTTATAAGCAATAAAATTATTTCATTTTACACTGTATAAATCTAGATAAATTCACATATATCATGGAATTTTATTTTTAACACATGTTATAAACACTTTACAATGTATACGTGCATTTAGAACATTGAAATACCCTAAAACGTGCCTACCAAATGCCAAACAAGAATTAAAACATCCTCTTTGCCACACTAGACGAAGTATCCAAACACATTCCTTGCCATACCATGTTATAGAATGATATCTCATATAATAACAATTAACAATTCACATTTAAAAAAAATCCACCTGAGGTGGAAATAATATATATTGTAATCTGATAAAAATAGAACAAAAATTACCACCCAAGAAAACTTGGTTTGTCCATACATGGGGCTATAGGCACCCATGAATGAGTTATAAACCCAATTTTGACAACACAATGTCTTTAGTCTACCATAACCAAAATAGTATGACCAATAGAAAAGAAAAGGAAGTATCAATATCCGTAGTATATAATAAAAATATGATACTAAATCCCAGTAAAGTACTGTTGGGATACCACTTGTGAAATCCCTGAACTGATTGGTGACCCAAATAGTGATATCGAGCCAGGTTCCATTGGCCTTAGGCACACCTCCCCAAATACCAAAGGCTACCGGATAGTAGTGAGGGTGTTAACAGGTATAGTGGGGAGGCTATACCATATAAGGATGATCATATAGTAGTATGAGTAACAATATATAACATTTAGTGGAATAAATAAGGCTCAAAATACTTAAACAAGACCCAAAAAGTAGAATCACAATTAATAAAAAGCAGTAGTGGAAGTCGTAATAAATAGAATCAACAAATGATAAATAAAAAAAATTAGAATTCCAAAAAACCACTTGTAGCCACTATAGAAACAAGAAAGAAACATATTCATTTAAAAATAAGAAATACATGTCAATAAATAAAGAATTTTTTCAATGGATGACCAATACAAGTCATATATATAAACCATGCTAATACAGAAAAGAAACTAAACAGAAAATCTATCTAGGAATGACCTCAAGGTCCTGTGAAAATCTCCACGAAAGAAACTACTACGATATATCTCCTGAGGATGATCCATTACCTGAACATAAATTTATAAAGTATACATGCATCTCGAAGGAATTATGAAGGGTGTGATATGATTATCAGTAGGATACCACCCACTGGTACATACCTAGAATATGTGTTTAAGAAGGTGTGATGTAATAAATGAATAAAGTAGCTCAGTAAATTTATAATAAATAAAACTCCACTAGTTCTCAACATCCACCGGGAAGGTATCACCTACTTCAGCCAATTTTGGAAGTATAAGTGGGAGAAGGTCCTTCACCGATGGACCAAAGTACCTATGAAATTATACAAATCAAGTGGACCCTCAGGTTCCACCTCAAATCAAGTAACCTGAATCTGTGTGCCTCCTGAAACCTCATGTCCCAATAAGTACTGACATCCCAAAGGCACGATCAAGAAAATGGTAACCTAGTCCCACAAACCCCTACTCAAAAGAATAAGTTTCCTCAATTCCCAAAAACTAGAGGAACAATGATATTTTTCCTCAAATAAATATCCAGGCCCATGGCCTCAATCATGGTGAGATTCATCCCCCAACTAATAGCCTCATTTCTATGAAATGAAATATCCTCACCTTTCATGCAAATTTTTATGGAAAAAACCCCCAAAAAATTTCATAAGATGCACTATTGCCCCCCTCTACCCACAGGATTGGTCAAAAACACCTCATCAAGGAGCCATGCTTTGTGAACAAGACTTAATTCGATGATTTAGCCATCAAGAGTGAGAGAAAATCCCCAATAAAGTACCTAAGCTACATCAACCAATACCTTGTGCCCCTGTGACCATGTCCCTTAAATCTGATGGCCTACCCATCCCATTATCATGGGTCATTCCCAACCTAATGACCTCACTGCCTCAAACAAACATCCATGACCCCCAATCATGTGGTCAATACCACTCAAGAAAATATAGGACAAGCATAAAAAATGATCATCATCGCTTAATCCCAATGGCCATTTCATATTAAACTTAGCCTAATCCCACCATGACCCCATGGGAATAAAAATTATATCACAAGCAATTATATATAAATAATTCACTTCTAATCAACTAGAAATTCAATGAAATTTAATTGAACATCTCAATTTCATTATAATCATTCAATTAAATTAAAATTTTTAATTTCATCATAAAATAAATAAGAAAATTCAATTTAAATATCTTGAATGCCTCATTTTTGAATAAACAGATCAAATAAATTAAAACAAAACAAATTAAAGGGTTTTAAACCCCAACCAAACCATCCCAAGGAGCAACGACCTATAACTCGACCTCACTAAAGTGAAGAAGGAATTGGGCATGCTCAACATTATCTCATGGGTCACAGAATCATTTTAATATGAAGAAATATATATAATTGGTTCCCACTCAAAAATACCCAAAAGCATGCTAAAATCCACACAACCTAAACATCTACAAAAACAAAAAACAAGAAATTAACCTCCTATGTTGGACTCATAGACATTGGCATGTATGATATCAAGATAAAATTCAAAGTAGATTGGAATGTGTATGAGTTTCCATCAAACTCACTGAAAATAGGGTGAAATAACTTGAAAAGATTTATGCCTCCCCAAGGTGAAAAAAAGATGAATAGAAGAACACCTATGGTTATCCATACCTATGGGGTTCCAATGCCACCAAAGAATCTGAAATCGGAGGTCAGAAAGAGAGATGGGATCAAAATACACTGGAGGAGGAGGAGGTTTCATTCTAATGTGCATACAATAAGGGAGAAGAAATGAGAAATAAGAGAAAAATAAAGAAACATAAAACCTAAAAAAAACCTTGTATGGGCTGCATGGTTTACCCCCACAGTTTACCAAACCATGATGAAACCGTGTGACAACCACTACCCAAAAGATCTAGGATCACACAGTTACCCCACATGGTTTGGAAAACCATCTGTAAACCATGTAGTTAAACTCTGTAAAAAATGTATAGGTGGCCACATGTCCATGAACCTCACCTTCATGGTTTACCCAAACCCTACATCTATTTAAAAAGGAGTCACACAATCACCTGGAAGGGGTTGTATGATTTTCCCTAAATCGTGCACCTTGACCTACAAATTCAAAATAGGCCATTCAGCCTATAGTGCTTCTAAAACCTCTTCTGAACACACAAGATTTCAGATAAAGATTTAAAATCTTGTAAAAAATTATATAAAGCTAATGGAACTCTTGGAGTTGAGTTCAAATCATCAAATTTGAAAATAACATAGCCACTTTTTGAAAAGTTCAAATCGGGAGTGGTTTTCATCATGATTCAAAAACTCAAGAAGTTACAACTTTAAATATTTTCATGTTTGAAATATATAACCACTTAAAATAATTTTGTAATATGTGAAGTTGGTAACTAGATGGTCCATTTTAATAATTTAGACTAGAATTGTGTGGATTTTGGAACATGTTTTTTATATTCTAAGTAATATGATGTTTTCATGTTTTTATATAGTTATGTTTACAATATATAATGTGATTTTGGATAGATATTGTGATGATAAGTTATGTGGATGGTTTTTTGGGGGGGTTGTAGTGTAGTGGTTTAAATAATGTGTGGGTTGTGAAATGTGAGGTGGTTGGTATATAATGTACGGGTTGTTAGTGATTTCTAGTAGTATGGTGTGGGATTGAATTTATAAATTTGGAAACTAAAATGTGGTGGGAATAAAGGTGGTGGTGGGATATTAATTAATTATGGAAAGTGGCTATTATAAAATAAAAAAATACATGTTGTAATTTGAATATCAATGTTTGGAATGAATGAATAATGGAAGGAATAAATGTGGGTGATGGATGATAATAATTTTTCATTAAATATTGGGAATTAATATATAAATGAACCTAATATTGGTTTGTGAATAGAAATATATTTAGTTTTAAATGTATGGATAAAAGTGGAACTATAGTTTATTATTACAACAATTTTGTGTGGTTTTTGGATGGTTTGTGTTGTAGAGGCAATGATGGTTGTGTATGGGTAATGGTGATGAAACAGTGAAATATATGAGTTATTTTAAGAATATTTTTATACACCACTAGGTTGGGATATATGTTTGACTATATAATCACTAATTTTTCTTGTGTTTTCTAAATGCACCCCGACCAAGTTGATTATTTTACACTGATGACAATTTTTTTGGTTCCATGTATTTACCCCAACATATAGGTTGGTGAGCATAGATGGATGACTTCTACTTCTTCTATTCTCTCCCTTTGGTAATAAACTAGCTATGATGGCTTGATGTTAGTACAATCATTCATGTTGTGGGAGTGGAATGTGGTGTACCTGATGTTCTGGTGATGAGGGGATGGTGAATATATAGTGAGGTTTATATATAGTTGGGGGGTGATGTGATTTTGATGTCCTTTATATTTATGATACCATACTTCTCTTGTTATATGGTAATAAATGTGGATGTTATGTGTTGAGGATGTTATTATGTGGAAGATGGATTTCCATGATGCTAAAATGTGATGTTAGATCTTGTCAGAGTTGTGTTAGGTTGGGTTGCAACCCAACCCACATCATGTAGCAAGGAATGGGAGCATAAGATGTTTGATGTTGGGGTGTGAGAGTAGAAAACCAGTTGGGATGTGGTTATAGAGTACCTACAGTTATATTTATATGATTTTATTTTTATTATACTTTGATGTAATAATTGGAGAGGGAGCCTTTCTGAGGCTAGAAATGGGTAGTTTACCTAATAAGTGCCTGTTGGTTATACTCTATAATCACTGAAGTGTTAGAATGATTTTCCTCACATTTCAAAAAGAGTTCCTACGGAGGATCCTACAAAGTACACATGTTATGTCACACACACACACATATATATATATATATATATGGTGATCATGAGGGATTTGGAAACCAATTTAGACCATACTAAATTGGCATAGATATTTGTTGTTAGAGAAACTTATTATGAGTTGTTTGGGAGTTTGTTTTGGATACTGATTGTGTATGAAATGACATGCATTTTTGTATTTATGTCTATGTGATTTTTATTTATTTATATGATGTGGTATATAGTAGTGGTTTTTATAATACCTCTTTTCCATACATTATATGAAAGTATTATGACTCCCATTGTATGTTTTATACCCTCGACACTAGTCACTGACCTAGGGACTATTGGCGCTAGGATTTGGGGGGTCACTACATCTCTTCATTTTCATCCCAAGAGGGGTATTGTTGGAGGGTGGGGGTTCATGAAAAAGTGGTATCAAATATTATGGTTGAGATATATAATGAATAATGGAATTATACATAATGAGGAAATAGTACTAGTTAGGCTTGTTGTTTGAAATATGATTTAGATGCCGACTATGAAAAATGATTTTATGGACCCCATGTCCGATTTATGGAATCTGAATATATCAAATGTCCATGTTATTTGATACTTCTTGCAGGTTAGAGAACTAAGAGTAGTACATGTGTTATGATATTTTTTGCTTATGTTTGAATAGGGTAACCTTATGAATTAAATGAACATAATTAAATTAATTTGAATAAATTCTAATCTACTAGGATTAGAGATTTTTTGTTCTAGTAACATATATTATGGATTCAAGAATATGAAGATGGGGACACCTCCCTGATCAAGATTTTTTTCCTTTCATTGTGCATATTAATGTATTGTGGGTGAGTTAGGGCCACCTTAATTAGACAGTATCATGGTGTGGTGAATGGGTTCACTAATTTTTTATTCTTTTAGATTCTCTATTTATGTTTATGTTTGTGTAGTTTTTTGTTATATAAGGAATATAAAATAGTTTTAACTTAAAAATTTGTGATATAATGGATTTCACCTATAGAAAATAGTAAATGGAAACATAAAATGTTTATAGTGTTTAATTGAGTGTTATTATTAATTAAATATTTGTTAACAAACTAAAAGGATCTTTAATATTTTAAAAATTAAATTTCTTCAGCCTCATGATTTATAAATCATGCCAAGTATTAATTTTGATTATCTAGTTTTTATTTTATACATATTGATATTAAATTTAATAATATTATATTAGAACCAAGTTATTTGAATGAGAAAATTATAATAAAATCATAATTAATGTTTTTATAGATAAAATTATAGTACCCTATTTTCATGATAATTTATGATGGTTAAAAGAATATAGTAATTAATACTTGAATTTCCATAAACCATGACATGATTTCTTTCTCAATATAGTGATAGATATTCTTTTTGTAATGGTTATAACGATTTTAGAATGATCCATTAAATGGTTTCAATTTTTTTATAAAAAATATTTTATAACCTTGTTATTTAAAATAAATTTTAATATTTTCTGTTAAAATTGTTTGGAAGGTTGATTTAAAAGTTACCTATGATTTTTTTCATACACTCTCTTTAGATTTTGACTATTTTAACTAAGTGAAACATAAGGAATAACCCAATTCATTCATATGATGAGTTGTTGTGGTGAGAACACTCACTACGTATAGTTGACTATTTAGTTAATTTTTTATTATATTTATAAATGTAATGATGGTTTTGAGTTTTTTATTATGGAATGAAAAAAAATAAAATTAGATATGTATATGCAATAAAACAAATTAATATAAATAGCATTATATTTGAAATAAAGGATATACTACCAAGATAACCACCCATAGTGAACCTTCATTGAATTATTATTAGTTTCAAATTATCTTAACAAAGACAATCTACCATATGTGTCAACATATTATTATACCCCTATTGTGAATATAGAGTGTACTGAATGATATTCATGTACACAACACAGTCTCATCCTTGATGGAGGAAAAATAATATAGAAAAAATTATAAACCTTAGGTAGAAAGTGGAGGAACAAATGCACCTTTCCCACTAATACCGCCTTGTACTAACTCTAAGAAATTAAGAAACATTAAGTATGAAATTTAAAATAATTTAGTTCAATACTAGATTACTCCCCTAGAAAATTCTTTAGAATGTTTAATCATGATCATGAGTATGATAGATCATAGTGAGAAGAGAAATATCTAGAAACAAAAAAGGAAATAAAATAGAAAATGAAAAATAAGATAGAAAAAAGCTAACATTTTTTAGAAATGTATAAATATACTAAAAAATAATCACATCTAATATAAATTAATAACTAGTATGGATAACTATTTGGACTGATTTAGATAAAAAATTATAAGAAAGAGAATAGAAAATGTTTACTAAAAATACATCCTCTAGAAGTATTAAAATGGTAGACACAATAAATACAAAAATTTGGAAATATTTTCTTTTATATTTTTTTACCTATGTCTTTTGAGTGTGAATACCAAATTTTTTTAGATAAGTTTAGATGAAGTTGTAGTATATGTACACTAAAAATATTTTCTAGCCTCAATGACTGTCTGTATTCCACATCTCAAAATTCTCATACATGTAAGACCTTGATATCTATATAATCACATGATTCCACAGTTATTAAAATATTCCTCTAGATGTTATGTTGTTCCCTATAAAAGTTTTGATAAATTGAGTCTTTCACTTGTGAGATTTGGGAATAGATATAAAATTCATCAAATATGGGCATAAATTATAATGTATGACTTGTAATATTTATTTTAGCATCAAAGTGTTGGATTGATATTTGGGTAAAATTGAATTAAATTAGTCTCAAAGAACATAGAATCCTAAAAAACTAATTTTTATATTTGGATCAATGTAGGAAATTTTGTCAAAGAAATAAAAAACATACTAAAAATTCCTAGAACATAAAATTTTTATAATTAATCTAAAAATAATTCTAAAACCATGAAATGTTACAGTTTTCCTTAAAATAATACATTTTTTTGGATTAAATAATTTAAATTAAAATTAAAATTACTAAAAATGTTATCTCTATATATTATCTAACACTTAACCATTTAACTCATGGAAAATCATTAAATATTCAAATCAAAATACACAAGATAATCTAATGTGAGAAAACTTCCATGATATTTACAAATTAAAATTTCATCATGTATCATATAAAAAACTTCCAATTCATTTTAAAATTTCACATTTTAATTCACTAAAATTCAAAAATATATCCATGATCCAATCCCACTTACACCACTTTAAACTTTTTCCCACTCTTCAATAAAGAGATATTTAATATATATTTATAATAATACTTGTAAATTGAATGTATCACCATTGAGTTTTGTAAATTATCATTTTTCTGCATAATGAGATATAAAAATATGTTCATTCATGTTGACCTTCCATGGTGAATTTAGTGGATAATGTTTGGTGTGTAAATTTTTTTAAGAATTTAAGTAAACAAAAATGAGGTTGAACTCTTAAGTATAATCACATGGATATTCAAGTGAAAGTTTAGTATATAACTCACTCAATTACCCTTACAATTGTGAAATGAAACAAAACTATTTGTGACATCGTATATGATTAAAAATTTAATACAATGAATGATTTAATCCAAATTCTCCCTCTTTTTTATTTTCCATTTTGTATTTGTTTTCATGGAAGATGACAAGTCAATAAAATAAAATAAATGAATGAAAATTCATTCCCCATATTTTTACGTGGTACATGAGCCAAACAAGTAATCATAATGCAAAATTCAACCTTATCTCTATTTCCCCCATTTTCTCTCTTTTTTTAAAAAAATTTTTTAGAGAAAAAAGATGAAAAAAATATACACAAGAAAATTTAACCATGATCATTAAAATGATTTTTTTTGATATACACCTCACACTAACCTGAAATTAAGTACCTACCAAAAAACATAAATTAAAGGACCTTTTCCCACACTCAAACATAAAATATACATTAAAGGTACTAAGAGTTAATGTAGGTAAGGGAAATTTTTCTTGTAATATGGATTAAACATATAAGGTATTTCATGGATTATAAGGGATAAAAAGGGTGTATGTAAAGGTAGGTCTCAAGATAAAATATGGATTTCTAAAAATAATTCAATGATTATCTAAAAAACACTTTATGAAGTCAAAATTTATGAAATTGAAAAATAAAAAATTTGGGTTTAGACACAAAATTCATGTTTCTCTAAGGAAAGTGTGGGTATTGGGAAGAATATGAAAAAATAGCTCATAATAACTCATATGATGAGATTTTTTAAAAATTAGTTTTTTATGGGAATATATTTTAAAAATAAATCTAACTCACAAAAATAATTGAAAATAAAATTCATGAAAAAAGTTTACATATCAACAATTATTTAAAATCAACTTCTTAAAAAATAAATAAAACCTCACAAAATCACTTATTGAGTGAAAAATGATAGAAAATATTTTTTTAAATAAAATATTATAAAAAATTAAACCGAAAATGATTAACACAAAAAAACACCTAAGTTGAATGATTCTTACCCCACACTTATATTTGGATACCAATCATTTCAACCGAACGAAATTAAAATACAAGGGCAGAAAATTCAAAGAGATGGAAAGAAAAAACCTGATTTTATTCATCAATGGTAGCATTCTGTTAAGATCTTCTCTAATTCCACTTTATAACTACAATGAATAAAAAAATACATAAAAAATAAAGAGAAAGATAAAGGATAAATAAATGGGATAAAACTTTGTGTAGAACCCCTAATCATGAGCTATATTTTTTCTACCCCTAGTATGGAATTTCAAAATATTATCCCCAATTCAATGTTGGATTATGTTTCTTTAATATGAACCTCCATATATGAATTTTTCTTATTTATATGAGTATACACCAAGATTGGATACCCCAAAAGAAAATAATAAATGCCACAACCTCTCTAAAAGAATAAATATATAATTTTAGGTCAAGTGTGGGAAGGAAATGACAATAGGGGTGATCCTTATCGACAACTATGGTTCTATCCTCAATATGGAATACACATTATTTTAAAATATGTAATTGCATCACCAAATGATCATTCAAATCCTCTTATTCTGTATCTATTTGTGTTGATTCTTTCTTAATATCTAGGTAATTATCAGTTTTAGTTGTGTCAAAAATTTCATAAAAGTAGAATTTAGAACACAATTTAGCTTAAATAATGTTAAAAAATTGAGAATAAATAAAAAATATCCCATTTCATCTAATTCATATTGGTAATTTATCTCGTCTAGTAGGGACAATGATAAATCATTCTCAATAGGTGCATATTTGACATATTATTCCAATAAAAAATACATTCATAGAGGTTCTTGTTTTTTATTTTTATGGATAATATAATCACTTAACATTTAAATTTCCACAAGATCTAAAAAATACTCATCTAATCCAATTTTATATCCAACATGAATATTTTCTAACAAGTATGTTTTAGATACATCCTTTAGAAATTGTTATGAAAGACTTAATGTATCTTCATTGAATTTCTTCTAGGATACATCAGGTTCTTCAACTTAAAAAATTTGTGGGGATACTTCTTCCAATACTAGTTCTGAATCTTAATCTAGCTGTTGTCCTGGGATTCACAAACATTTTCAACTATCCATTATATTTGGATCTCATTTTTCATTTTCTTCCTATGTCATTTTAACCATACTTCTTCATCATTGAGAACTATTTATTTCACTTTAGAGTGGTTAGTCTGTAGAAAATAATTTGAATTGAAATACATCTGAATAGAGAGTTTTTTAGTTTTTTATCAAATTAAATAAAATAAAACTATTTAAATAATTTTGAATAAAAATAATGAGTGAATAACACTTGACTCCTTAGAAATGACACCAATTTGATGAGGGTTTTCATGCACAGAATCAAAATATTTATGATTTTAACTAAGTGAAACACATTGGTTGACCTAGGTCATTATCTTAAGGTGATATTGTGGTGAAAACACTCACTACTTACAATTCATTTTCTTAATTTTTTTATTAATGAAAAAAATGATTTATTTTTTTTATTTATTGAATAAAAGAATATTAAAATTCAATATGAAAATTTAAAAATAATGACGTTAGAAATAAAAGAGATACTCTCGAGAGATCCACCCATAATGAAACTTCATTTTCTAATTAGTAGTTTAAAATTTACTTAATGGACACACTCCATAGTATGTGTGACCATGATCTTTTCCAAGGATGTGAATAGACAATTTTTTATATTATTAATAATTACACTACACATAAACCTCCTTGATTGAAGGAAAATAATTTAGAATAAAAATATAAGCCATTGGTGGAATGTGGAGACATAATGGAACCTTTACCACAGAGAACCCCCTCAACCTAACTCTGAGAAAATAAGAAACACTAAGCATAAAATTTAAAATACCAGGGTTCAACATCTTATTTCTACCATAGTAAATTCCTTGTCTAAGTTACTCATGAACATTAGTATAAGAGATCATAGTGAGAAGAGAAATGCATGGAATCAAAAAAGATAAATAAAATAGAAATTAAGAAAGAAGAGAGTAAAAACACCAATATGTATTGGAAATGTATATATATACTACAAATTGAAAACAAAAAATATATCTACTATAAAATGATTACTATCAGGTCCAACTCTTTAAAAGGAGTTGGAGTACAAATTTATAAGTAAGAGAAGTGAGAAAATCAACTCAAAATAAATTTATTGAAAATTTTTACATGATAGAAATAATAAATGAAAATTTTATAGTTTTTTCCATTGTTTAAAGTTGTTTTTCTATATTATTTGATAATTTCTACAAAATTTCGTCTTCTTTTCACAAGTGGATATGATGTTATGATAGATTTACTTGACAAAATATTTCTAGTCTGGATGACTCTTCATATTCCCAATCTCTGTTTTATCATGAATTTATAGCCATAATTCTATCAGAAACAAATCAGTACACAGTTACGAATTTTTTTCCTTTGTATATTATATTTTTCCATGTGAAAGTTTACATAAATTGGGTCCGCCACTTGTGAAATTTGTTCCTATCTTCAAAATTCATCCAATATTGGCATATATTCTAATGCTTGAATTGTGAGCTTGATTACATCCTCAAAATAAAGGATTGATATTTGGTTCTAGTTGAATTAAAACTATCCAATGAATATATAATACTAAAAAATTTAAAATTTTCAATATGGATATATATAAGAAAAGTTATAGATGAAATAAAAAACTGATTAAAAAAAATTAAAATTATTAAATAATTCATTTTCATAATTAAGATCAAAATACTTCTCAAACCATAAAATTTGGAAGTTTTCCTTGAAATAACATACTGGTATGATTAAATCATTTAAATTTGAATAAAAATTATTGAAAATATTTTCTCCATCATTTACTTGTTAAAATTCTTATGGTTTCTTTAAAAGTTTTTGATTGAATGGTTTTGTGGATCAAAATTTCATTTTTTAAAAATTATATTTTCTTAATTTCCTTGTAAGAATTCTATAAGTGATTAAAACTCTATAATTTCATTCATTTTAAATTTATTCATAATAGTAAAACAATATTAATTATAAAATACTAAAATTTTATGTAAATATAATGCGTTAGTTTTAAAATTTGAAAATTTAAGTCTTGTTAGTTAAAAAACTTGTAAGAGAATATTAAATTTTGAAAATATTATTCAAAAGTAATATAATTATTATTTTAATTAGTTTTCCTTAGTTAGAAATATTTTTTTCATTATAGATTAGAATCATTTTTTAATGAAATATGCATTGATGGAAAATTCTTTGATTTTGGATGTTATGTTTAAAAAAAATTCATATATTTTTACATTCACTAATCTTAAATTTTATTCAACGTGTTAATATTAATTGATTATAATTAATTTAATGTTTTAATTATGAATCATGTAATTAAATAGCATGCTAACTTATGATACATGTTGTTCTTCCCATAGTAAGCATGATAATTTCTATATTTTATGGCATAAATTTATTATAAGATTCAATTTTCAATGTTCTTATTAAGTATGAAGAAAAAAATGTAAACATGTGGAAATTACATAATAAATTATAATCATGATAATATTATACTAAAAAAATTAAAATGGTTAAAATATTGGGATGTAGGTATTATAAATATGTGGTAATGACACATACATTGAACATGAAATATTCCATGAGCCCCTTCCATGAAATGTTTCTTTAATATTATGTATCGGTTGTTGATCCTTGTATAAACTGGTTAAATAATTACATGACCTATTGTTTAAATGTTTTATTAAGGCTTTATTCTAGATAATTATTATATTTATTTAATATTTAATGGTGATTTAATTTTTCCGTTTAGGATATACGGATGAATGAGGTTCATGTAGTGTGTTTGGTTTCCCCTTAGCATGATTATGTGATTTTTTTCTCTTAAACTTACCCAATTGGTTTTGATGTTTTAGAGAATAGATGATGATAGAGAAAAACTAGGATTTTGTTCTTGGGAAAAGAAAAATGGAGTCTTTGGAAAATAAATTTATCATGTTCTAAAAATATAAAGTGCTGAAGTTATATAGTGGAGTGTAGAATCATATGGTCGGGTAGTAGTTATAGGAGGTTGATGTTTCCTTTGAATTAAAAATTACTCTGAAGTAATTTTATATTTCCTTGATTCTAGGTTCACTTCAATAGGTGGAATGATCATTGTGAAATGTAGATCACGAGCATGTGGTGGGGGAATCCTGGGATGAATTACTTGTCTTGGAGAAGGATGGGTAAATTCCCATGGTGACGGATCATACTAAGGGAATTTAGAGTGTTTGATCTAGGATACTATGAAGGATTTGGATTATTCTTTGATTCATGGATCTTGAAATAAGATTAGGTAGAGAGTGAGGAAACATCTCATGAATCAGGTGTGGCCTTGAGCATTGAGTCTTTTTGGATCTAGGTGTTATATATAGGGTATGCTGTATTTCATTGGTTGTGGTGAGATAAGACTCCAATGTTCCTAGTTTCCCATGATTTTTTGAGTTACTGGGTCTTAGTAAAGTGGTTGGTTGTTCTCTAGGATGGTCAAGTATTCATGGGTAGTTGTAATCAAGTCTCTATTTTTTTACAATCTCTTAAATTTATATTAAAATTACTTTCCTTATATTTTTTTTAACAATTATTACATTTAAAAGGGTTTTAAATGCTAAAATATTTTTTAAATATTAGAATAAATATGTAATTCCTTTTTTAGTTTTTTGAAATAATAATATGTATTCTTTGAAATCCAGTTTTATATTTTAAACTAATCGTGTGACCTAAATAAGGGAAACATGTAATTATCATGCTATGAATAATGTTTGATGCTGTAAGAACATTTTTTGAATTACTTTATAAGATTTCTATAATTAATTTCACATTTTAACTTGGTGATAGTTTAATATTAGTAATTAAATTGACATTTATTCAATTTTGTTTTATTCTGAACATGTCCCCCAAAATGTAACGGGGAGTCACATTTTATTAGTAGTAAGACATTTATAGAAATATTTGAATGGATTATGAATATAATGATGCATGATAGTAACATATGTAATATTTTCACTTAAATTTAGCGGGATTTATAATTTATATTATTAATATAAAAGGTATAATAATTTATTCTAAGTAAATTTAATTAAATTAAGAATGGGTCAGGATGTACTATTTGGTTAATGTTTGTCTTGAAATGTTGATATGTTTTATTGAACGTATTTTTAACTCTAAATATGGAATTGGGTGATGAAATTATTAATAAATACCATCAATTCATATTAAAATAGTGATAAATGGGTGATTTATATGCATTGTTGGTTGGGTTTTTTTATGGTTTCCTAGGTGCGTATGATATATTTGACCCTATACTAATTTATTGAACTATGGTTTAGGATCTATATGAAATCATTTAGTGATTTATCTTATAATGTTTATTTTTGGTAGAGTCATTCATATTTAGTAAGAATCTTCCACATTAGTGAGAACTTATAGGTTTTTGTTGTATGTTTTAAGTGCACCATTATTATTAGGTGTTGGTTGTGTTTTAGTTATAGTGATATTTATGATAGGTATCTCATGGGGTGGTTTTTTAAAACATTTACTCTTCCTTCATTATAAGGTTTTGTTTTTTTGTCAAGGATAATAATAGTTGTATAGGTATCTGAAGTAATGAATCAAATTTTGTGGCCATTTCCTTTGGCTTTCATGGTATTTTTGGGGAATTAAGAGGGAGTTTGGAGGTGTTCTGAGTGCTAGAGATGATTTTATCCATATTAATGGCCACCACACCATAACAGAAAGTGTGGTGTTGGATGTTTTAGTTTCATATATCCATGCACATTGGGTATTCCATTCTGTATGAACATTTTTGGTGGGTAATCATTTTATAGTTTTCTATTTGGACCTTGGAGAAGCATGTTGAGTGAAATGCCCATGGTTGCTGTTTTTGTAGCCATTTTGAGTTGTGTGTAAAGTTAATATAATGTTTTTATTTGAAATATAATGGTATAACCACGCTTCTATGCAGGTAAGTCTCATATAAGTGTAGTGTTAGGTACATAAGGTCCATATCTCCTCTCTCACATAAATTTAAAGCAAAAAAATTGTTTTTGGGTTGTTCTATAGGTGATTAAACACCCATAATGGACATTTTTGAATCCTTTTTTCATGGAGAATCCCCCATTGTAAAATTAATACCACTAAAAAACCTTAATTTATCAAATTTAATGGGTGTGGTGGTGGCTGGATATGAAAGTCCAAGATACAATGAGTTTTACATGAGGGAGGAGAAAACAAAAAACATATGGTCTTTACACCAATGACGTTAGTATAGTGGGTCAAAATAGTGAAAGACTCTATACTATGACGTTGTGGAAGATATAATGGTAGTAAAGGGTGATATACAATAGTTTCCAATGTGGGTCGATGTCAAGGGAATAAACTAATTCAAAAATCCAGTTTCTAGATTTCCCCTTTGACTTGATGCACTATAAGTAGAGTGAGATTCACTAAGTCATGGTGGTGGCCTTGAAACATTTTTCTATAAATTGGGGGCCTTGAATACCATAGTTCTATTTTATATTTTCTCTCAAATATTGGTAGATTCCTTGTCTTCTCACTATCCACCAACTAGATCCTATGAGGTTTCTAACTCCTTTGATCATAAAATTATTTCTCTTGAATCAAAGCAGGGTATTTAAAACGTTATACATTTAATTTTTTTGTAAATTATGAGAATACCATGCTTTTATTTTCACTATGTAATTTCATTTATTTAACTTAAAGAAAATAAAACAAACTAAACTTTGATATTTGGGATATAGAAGTGACAGACACATATTCTTTCTACATTCTTAAATTATATTCATGTGCCTTATTACTACTATATATATTCAATGATAATAGAATAAATAATTAAATAATAATATGATGATTATGATATAGAATATTTAATAGGATAAAGTTCCATGTACAACTAATTATTCTATGATAATTGAACCCCTTTATTTAAATTAGAACAAAGCTATTATATGTCTGGTTTTTAAGTTGATCCACTCTTTGTTGTTGTGAACTAATTACTATTGAAATCATTCTTATTGTTGTGCTTAAATGTTTTGAACTATTAACATTATATATGGTTGTGTTTGAAATATATAATCACTAAACATAATTAATTAATATTAGAAGCCAGTAAATAAATGATATATTTGAAAAACAGGGACTAAAACTATGTTGAAGTTTTCTGGTATAGTGTATATTCTTTAAAATATGATGGTTTATTACTACTATATAGAAAATATTGTAATATGTTATGTAATCATGGCGGTATATTTTGATTATAAGTGTTGTGGATTTCATGTGGAAGAGGTGATGGTTTTGGTATAGTGGTTGGAAAGATGTGTAGGATATTAAATGATAGGTATTTGGTATATAATGTGTGGTTCATTATTTATACCTAATAGTATGGTATAATATAGAATTAATAAATCTATAAAATGATAACATGTTAGAAAAAGGTAATGGTGTGATGTTAATTTAGTATTGAATGTGGTAATGTTAAAATAAATGGATGTGAGATATAATTTGAATATCAATGTTTGGAAAGAAAATACAATGGAAGGAATAAATGTAGATGATGACTGATTATGGTCTGTCATTAAATACGGGGAATAAATTTCTTAATGAAACCAATACTAGTAGATGAATGGAAATATATTTATTTCTAAATTAATGAATAAAATTTGAATTGTGGTCGGTTGTTAGGACTCTTTTGTGTGGTTGTTGTATGGTTTTCATTGTAAAGGTTGTGATGGTTGTGGATGGGAAGTAATAATGAAGCAGTGGATTATATGAGTTGTTTTATGGGCGTTTGTGTAAAATTATAGGTTAGGATCTATGTGAGAATATCTAATTATGAAATTTATTTTTATTTATAAGAGCACCCCACTGAGTAAAGCATTTTATACCAATTCAAAATATTTTGGTTCCAGATGGTTTTCTTAACGCCCAGTTTGGTTAAGGTAGATGATTGGATTCTTCCTTTTCCATGCTCTCTCTTTGGTAATATAGTGGTTATGATAGCCAGAGGTTATCATGATCATGTAAAGTATGATATTGGTATGTTGTGTATTTGAATATGTGGTAATAATGGTATGATAGATATGTGGTGGGTATCATGCATGGTAGGAGGAGGTCATGGGGTTGATGTCCTTCATATTCATGATACCCTATTACTTTAGTTAGAAGGTAATGAATGTGGGTGTGATGTAGTTATGATGTGATGAAGTCATATGTGAATTTCCATGATGTTAACATAAGATGTTTTACCTTATGCGAGTTGGATAAAGTAGGGTTGTGGCCCAACCCACATTAGATAATAAGTGATGGGAGCACAAGATGTTTGACATTGGGGTGTGAGAGTAGAAAACTAGTAGGGAAGTTGTTGCGAGGAGCCTTATATTCTTCTTATATTATTTTATTATAATTTTATTTTATACATGATGAGTACTACATGGTGAGGCTAGAAATGGATAGTTTAACTAATTAGTACATATTGGTTTTACTCTTTACACATTATAGAATTAGTATGCTTTTCCTCACATTTTAATAAGAGGACTTGAGGAGGATACTTATAATAAATCGTACTTTATTTAACCCATAATTATGAGTTTAATATGAATTATTAAAATTTCCTACATTCTCATGATCCTTTAGGTTTATAGTTTTAGATAATTAGGACAACTAATACACATTAGTACCCATGAATTTCCCATCAAATGAAATTTTTTCACAATATACTATGATTTCCTTATTCTATAATTAGTATTCAACATTTTCTAAAAAAATATATTTTTATAATTATATTATTATTTTTATTTTTGAATATTTTTCTTCATTTAAGACAGGTCTCCATTGTACTTGATATAATTTATACACATCCTTAGGCCCTATGATTTATTTTCTGAAAAATGGGATCAGGAAAAAAGCTCAAAATGTGTACAAAATAAAGGAAACCTGTTAATCCTTTTGAAATTCATAAAAACCGATTATTCTATTTTTCTTTAATCCTTTTAAAATTTGAATAAAAAATAATCACATAATTAATCTTGAAATCACAATTCTACTCAAAGTTTTCATAAATAATTTGATAAGTAATAATAAAGGGAAAATCATAATTCATGAGGTTTTCTTTATAAAAATAGAATACTTTCCTTAAAAAATCATTTTACCCATAGAATATTATATTTTTTTTAAATAAAATATCATTTTATTATCTTTTTAAACCAGCTGATTTCCCTGAAAACCATCAACAACTAGAACATGAAATATATATAAGGATGAAAATAATAACAAGGACAATAATAATTTTGTTCAAAGTGATATAATACATAATTACATAAAGCATTATCATAACATAATTTCCTCTTTATAAATCATAAAAAACATACCATCAATACCTCATATGAAGACATCATATATAATTAATAAAGAATACACCAAATACCTAGGATATTTTATCTTATTAGACATAATAATTCACTTAAGGGATATAACATGCCCCACCAATCACTTAATAATCCCAATAAAATTATAATATTAAATAAATGAATAAAAATTCAATATATAATCAACATAATAATTTATACTAAAAAACTAGCATAAGAAATGTTAATATTTTCCCAGTAAATAAAAAAACAACATGATCATAATACATTGGATAAATAATTTGGATGGTATCATTAGAGTATATCCCTTTTAAGGAATAATATTTATTAAAAGATGTTGTAATAGATTAAAATTCCATTAAAATAAAATTTTAACCTTTATTTGAAGACATAAAAATGTACCGAATATTGAAAAAAGTATTTATTTGAAAATTAACCTAGAAAATTATAAATAGAGTTATTTAAATAAAATAACAGTCATAATGGTGGAAAAAATCTATTCATGTCTTATATGTTAAATGAGAACATTATTTTCACACTTTTGTAAAAATTTAACAGCAAGTCATCGAAAAATATTTGAAAATATTATTTTTAATAATTTATAAATAAAATAACAATTATTTGAAAATTTTATTTAAGTAGAGTATATATATAAATATGAATATTCTTGAAACATTTAAAATAACCTCATCATGGATGAAACTAATTTTTAAGTAATACTTTAGAATGAACTTTTAATGAAAAACACATTTCATCGTGTCCCAAATGATTTCATATGTTCTATTGATCCTAAAGAATTGAATTATATTAATTTTATAATTTCTTAATAACCTTTTACATTTTCATTATATTATAATTATTTATTTTATTTCATTTATTACCATCACTTATTTAGTTTTTAAATCACTTAATTTTATATCGAGTGTTTTGAAATTGTTCTCTTTCTAATAACAAAACAGGTTAGGTCAGTTGTCCATGTTTAAAGGTCTTGTAGTTAAATAATATATATAATATTAATGACCAAATAATTATAATTTATATATATTAAATACAATTTTAGAATCATCCATGAAAGCAAAACATGAGAAACTAATCACAACACTTCGTGGAGGTGGTAGTCCACACATACACAGGAGCGACATTGTCATATTTTAATTGGTGGAAGGGTAAGAAGTTAAGTAATATATTATATTTAAATAGTCAAAATTATGTCATTATTATTACATATGTTTATTAAATCAATTATAACAACCATGATTGTGAGTCTGTGATGAAAAAACAAAACATATTTCTTTGTGGAGGTGGTAGTCAACACATATACACAAGTGATGTATTCATTTCCAATATGGTATAAAATTAGACGAATAATGGATTTACCATAATCATAATAACATTTCATTTTATTGAAGGTAATTATTTCATTATATTATCATGGTTAGTATATAATTTAAGGAGGAAAAAGAAGAAATATAATGAAAGAATTCAGTTAAGATTTATACATCTTCTTTGTAAATCCTATTTTAGCTTATATCTTAATAATTCTTAGGATTCTATTGGGGGAATAAAATATCTAGGAAGTAGATAATTAATATCATATGGTATTTTTAGATATTTTATAAACTAAATATCTTAATATGTTTGATGATGAGAGGATAGGGGTTACACATTTATAAGAGAGGTGGGTGGAAAAATTGTAAACACTTAAAATATAAAAATATAATATGTCTCTAACTCAAGTAAAATGTATCAAAAATAAATTTTGTTATAATATAAAGAGTATATGGTATTAATATAATCAAAAAATCAATTTTTTATATTATTATGTGTCAATTTAAAAATTATCTTTTATTTTACCCCCATTATCTCTCTTTAACATTAACTATTGCAATAAATGTTTCAGTTATTAAAGATCATGAAAGTAATATTAAAAAAAAGTTTCACATACATAGACCATGAATTATAATATATATTTTTTCATAAACTTTAGTCAAGATAATATTTTTATAATTTCATAATTTTTTTAGAAGAATTTAAACATTAAATACCATTTAAGGTCATTTTTGAGGCTATTCAAATATTTTAACTTTAATTCATCAAGATAATAATGTAATTCAAATATAAAATCTTCCATCACTAGCTATAAATTATAATTATCCATAAAATTAGTGGCACACCATAATTTATCCAAAATATATCACTTTTAGTTATAATATTATTTATTTGATTTTTATACTTTTTACTCAAGCGTTGCATCTATGTTGCGTATGTGTTCAAGGAAGTTATAATTAATTTAAAAATTAAAAAAATTATATCACAAATATAATTTATTTGACTAGAAAATAACCATTTTAAATCATTCATATATTCATTTTACCCTAATGAAAATATATTATATATATTAAAAGAGAGATAGTGACATTTGGTAATTTTTCATAAATTAAAACAACATAATAGTGATAATGAAAGTAAAGTGAAAAAATGACAAATTTTATTAGTTAGGATGATTTTGGTCAGATTTCACCCATACAATAAAATAAAGGTAAGTTTTGGTTTGATTTTGAGACCTTATCCCTTAGTTTTAACTGTAGTTAACCTTTTCTACCCATTATCGTGGAAATAAAATTTTTTCCTGTGGTTACTATTTAACAAATTTGAATCTATAGATTAAAAATATTAAATAAAATTTCATTATTATATTTTTATAAGTGATAGAAATTAATTTTAATATAAGTTCACAAAACAAAATGGGAAAAAGTTTTTAAAAATTTTTTAATCATAAAAATGATTTAAAAAAAAATGAAGTACAATGTTGATTTCTATGAAATAAATTATATTATGTTTACTAAAATGGATATTATTGTACTTTAAAACAAATTATAAAACATTACTATCCTTTTTAAAATTACATGATTTAAATTTAATATATTACAATTTTCCATTTTTTTGGAATTTTTCAATATTTACTTGAAAATAAATATTTTCATAAAAATAACAAAAAATAATAATCCTAGTAATATTATTGGATTAATATTTCAAATATGATATAAATTTTTTCAGATAAAATTTAAAAACATGGCATAAGTTATAATATTCATGCACAAAATGAAAAACCATTTTTGATAAAAATGTATTTTTGAAGTATAAAATGAATTTATTTTTATTACTTGTCTAATAACAATAGTTAAATATATGAAAAATAATTAAATTTTTTATATTATAAACTTATATAATTAGAATAATTTATAAATAGTGATTAATTTAATATATAAATTTAAAAAAACATTTTACACATAAAGAAAGTTTTATGAAAAATATCTCATTTAGCTTTAAAATATTTTTTCTTCACTTCAATCCCCTTAATAAAAATTACATGATGTATTATTAAATTCATTAAGGAAAAAATTTCTATATACATATATTTATAAATATTTTATAATATGATTATTTCTATTCATATCTTCCATACTAACAACTAGGTCATAATTATCATATTTATATAATAATATATCGTGGTTCATTTATGGTTGGTGTTGTGTATACCACACACTATAAAATATATTACATAAAGAAAATAAATTCTAAAATATTTGGGTGTTACTATCTACCACCCTTAAAAAAAATTCAGGCTCACAATTTTCACTTATCTTTTAAAAAGGGTTTAAATAATTTTTTTTAAAATTCAATTCTTGGTAGTGAAAGATAAAACATACAACCAAGAAAGGAAAAATATTCTTAATATTTTAAAACACCATTTTTTGAAATCCTAATACATAAAAAGGGATAATAAAAAATAGTTTTATAAATATGAAATGGAAATATGAATTCCACCTTTAATAACACATAATCAGGTTCTCAAATTAGGAGAACATTTTATAGGAAGTGATAACATGGACATGGATGAGAAAAATAAAATCCAAGGAATAATAGAGGGTTATAGAGAATGTGATCATGATAAAGTTAATGAATAGAAAACTATAAATTATTAAAGGAAAAAAATATGATTAATTCATCAGAAATGGTGGTATAAAGATTCAATTTTTATTTCAATATATCTTTCCTAGAGTTTAGGGATTTTTTTACTTCCAAGATAGAGAACATGATAAAATATATTTTCTTGATTTATTTCTATTTCATATGAAAAATTCCATCCCTTAGATAGGATTTGATCAATTCACACTTTTATATCTTCTATTACTAAAATAAATGAATATAAAACATGAATTTTTCATATCTGAAGAACTAAAAATAACTTTTAATGGATTATAAGATCCATAAAAAGGATGAATAACTATTCCTCTTATTTATCTCCATTAACCAAATCCAAAATTTTTAGAATAAGATGAGATAATATATAATAATAATAAAACTTTATATATATAAATAATATATTAATATCCTATTCTTCAATAATAACACCCAAATATCACCATAAGTCATTCCATAAATAACTAACATTCAAACTCTTCAAAACATTCTATACCAAATTCAATTCCATTGTTCAAAATGATTTGATCACATTTTATTCCAATATAAACTTAAAATTTATCTCCAAACAACATTAATCACTCATAAAGTTTGAGAATTTTTTTTACCTTAACCATATATTCTAAAAAATATGATAATCATTTTTCGAAATAACCTTAATCACCATAAAACAATAAAAAAAACATACATTCTTCCATAACTTGGCTCAATATTTATTCCTCAAATGATATCCCATCCAGGAAAATAATATTTAATTTAACTTAATCATATATTGTTGCCTAAAATTATAGTGAACTTATTATGAAATAACATTAATCACTTAGTCACCAAATTACTTTTCAATCACATGGTTATATATATGATAAAATATATGTTCAAAATTTTTAATAACATATAAGTTTTTCATTATAAATGATCATGATAACCATAATGTTTATCCTTACCTTTTAAATTTTTCTCTAATATAAAATTATTTTCTTCCTAAATAACCTTCATGATCTTTTTCACATGAATTTATCTTAAACTATTTTTTTGTAATATTTTATGGGTTAGAAATATTACACAGGTTTAAGATGATAAATTTCTATTTGGGCAATATAATTATAAATAATAATAAGAGTTATCTATTTATCTTATATCCTATTTGGTTGTTTGTTCAAAAAATCACCACCTTATCCTTCATGTATATTTTTGACTTGGTTCATACTGGTTCCAACCATTTTCAAAATAAAATGGTTAGTGTATTAATATTTTACCAAATATTAATAAACTGTCTTATGAGGAGAATAAATACTAAGATAACAATAATCCTCTATTACATACTATCATTTTTGGTTATAAAAGACTTTTAACTTATGATCTCAAACTATTATAATAACCCTATAATTTTTACCATTAAACAAAATCCTAAGATCTGAAGTTGGCTAAAAAGTTTCTTTAATACTAACTATAATGTCTTATACCTTATCCAAATCATAATTTTGAGTTTAGTATCTAGTATTGTATTTTGTTACATTTCCATGATCTTTTAGTTCTATAGTCTTAGAGAATTTGGATAACTAATACATATTTAAACCCATGTAATTATGATCAAACGATAATTTTCTCCCTATAACCAGATTTTCTAATTCCATAATAGGTCCTCAATATTTCCAAAATAGCAAACTCTTATAATTACACTCCTGTTTTTATTCTTGACACTTTTTTTCCCTTCAAGACATTTCACCATTAGAATTTATATAATTCTTAACACATACTTAGGACTTAAGATTTTATTTGAAAAATGGAATCAGTAAAACACAACTCAGTAAGTGATAAAAAATAAAGGAAATCCATTAATCCTTTTTAAATTAATGAAAACACGTAAGTTTTTTTCCTTTTCTCATATTCAAATTTTAATTTAAAAAAATCACTTAATTACTCTTAAAATAAAATTTCCCCAATGTTTTTCATAAATAATTTAATATGTAAGTATAAAGAAAAAACCATAATTCATGTAGGTTCACTGAAAAACATGAAAAAAATTCATGAAAGCAAACCTTTTACTCATAGAATATTATAAAAATTATTTTAAACCTAATATTTTTTATTAGATTATGAAATACAATTATTCCCATAAAAAAAATAAATAGAACATGAAATATATCTAAGGATTAAAATAATCACATTGATAATAAAAAAAATTGCATAATGATGGATTTAATAATGTCAGACATCATAATGTTATCTCCAAGTCCTTATGCCAAGACATCATAAACAATCTATCAAGGCCTTGTACTAATTCATCATAAATAATTTGGTAGGCATACACAAAATACCTAAACTAGTTTCTATCATGATGATTTCTGATTTATTAGTAGGATATAATTATCCCCTCAAATCACTTTCTAAGTCCAATTCATTCATCATATGAAAGAAAGAAATAAAAATTCATTACACAATGAACAAAAATAATCATATGGAAAATATAGAATATGAAATATTAATATTTTACCCAATAAATAAATAGAATAATATGATCCTAAGTCATCATATAAATAATGTGTACTATATAATTATAGTATATACCCAACAAATCAAAGGAATCATAAAAATATATTGACACAGATAAAAATACCTATACAATAACCTTAAAAACTTTGAATGAAAACATAAAAATTTATAGAATATTTAGAAAAAACATTTATTTGAAAATAACCATGGAAACTTATAAACCAATCTTCAAATAAAATAATAGTCATAAAAATAGGAAAAGTATATGCATGCCCTATAATTTAAAAGAGAATATTTTTTCACACTTTTGTAATAAGTCAAAAGTGATTCTTATTAGAATTTTTTGAAAATATTTATTTAAATAAATTTTAATGAAAGTAAAAATTAAATTAAAATTAACTATAATAATTTCTTAAGTTTCATTTTGAACATTCATGAAACATTTAAAAGAACCTCAACATGTAAGAAAAAGATTTTAAAGCTATACATTAAAATAATGTTTTAGTATAAAACCCCTTACCAAAAATATTTAATCATTTCGTACGTTCCATAACTCATGGATAATAAAATTATATTATTTTAATTTATTAAGAACCTTTTTTATTTTAATTAAATTATCATTATTAGTTTTACTTCATTTATTATCAATATTTATTTATTTACTAAATCAGTTAATTCTATGTCAGATATTTTGAGGTTGTTCATTTTATAATCCCAAAACAAATTGGGTAGGTTGAACATGGTCAAATGGGTTATTATTACACAATATATATAATATTAATCATAAAATAATTATCATGTCTATATATTAAATATGATTTTATTATCATCTGTGAATGGAGGACATGAGAAACAAATCACATCACTTCATGGAGGTGCTAGTCCATATGTACGCATGAGGTAAATTATAATTTTTTAATAGATTAAAGGGTAAAAATATAAGTAATATATTATATTTCAATAATGACAATTAAATCACTAATAACATATATATTTATTATATCCATTATAATTATCTTCCTTGTGAGTCGATGAGGGAAAAAAACTCATCGCC